>CP031388.1:1200000-1800000 GCA_003814445.1 Epichloe festucae Fl1 | reverse complement strand
ACTGAAAGAGGCGGTGGGTGGTGCTAGTTTGATGGGTGACTCTTGTGCCATGCCAATCTAACCGTAGAAAGCACGCACGGGTTGAGTTGATTGGTGCATGGTTTTTGCTTGACATGCATGCAGGGTCCTCGTGAATGACATCATGTTTGGAAAGACGTTCAGCATTCAGCTATGTACGGAGTAGTTGACCGGTTCCTGTAGGTTTCCCCCCCCCCCCACACACACACACACAGAAAATAATCACCAGCCAACGCAAAACTTGAGGGGAACAGGACAGTCCATGTAGTACCATAGTAAATCATTTCTGTCAAGACTATGCTGTCTATGGCTAGACGGCCATCTCTTTTCCAGCCCGGGGCACTTCTTGTTTTCTCGTCTATGCTTTTGGCCCAACTACATCAGGCTGGTCATACGCGAATCAGCTTCAGCTGAACAAAACAGCCCAGTACCAAACACGTTGTCTTTCCCTTCTCGACATGTACATATATACTGGACGGCGAGTAATAAGGGTGACGGGATATAGAAAAAGCGGAAAAAGTGAAAAAAAAAAAAAAAAAAAAGCAAGTCATGGGCGGAAACATGCAAGACGACGTGTACATAAATTTGTACAGTGTCTGAGAAGTCACATGTCCACTAAATCATCATAGACGCCATCGTGCCTTCTACGGCATGCCAGAACCAGCAGAATGACCGAGCGCAGTAACAAGGCGAGGGAAAAAAAAAAAAAAAAAAAAAGGAACAGTGGGTGAATATACTACGAGGTTGAGAGAAGCATTTCAACGTCCCCGCAAGCATGTGGCGTGTTCCGATGGCGCGGTGGTCCAGAGCGTCCAGTTACGCAATTGTACAATGAATCGCGTCAGTGGCCTTGCACGTGGTCTGTCCAACCGCGGCCACGTTTTGACTCTGGCTGAGGAACGAACAATATAAGATGTATGAGAAGAACAAGAAGACAAGAGCCTCGCGGCCGCCAACCAGAGGCGCCGCTCAAGGGATTGTTCATTGTATTGGGAAAAGTTGGAAACGCTGTGTGGGATTGTGAAGAGAGATTGAATCTGGGCCTCGAGCCCTTTGTTTGGGCACAACCGATCATTTCTATTAGTCGTAACCGGCACCGCGCTGCCATGGGCTGAGGGAAAGGAGGCTGTGTTAGTCGAAAAATCGGGCATGCATCTCGTCCAGAAACACGGCATAGCAACTAACTTACCTGGTATTGTTTTGCGGTCGATTAATTGGAGCTGGGCTCGCATTGTTGGTAGAGCGTTGGCCCATAGCTGACCCGCTGCGGTTGTACGGACTGGGTGAAGCCGAGCGGAAGGGACTATCTGATCGCTGCCCGGCAGGGAATAGGGGCATAGATGGGTTGACGGGAGATCGCGGCCCGTGCTGTGCATGGGATGAATGCTGCGAGGCGGCGGCAGAAATATTCTGTCCAGATGTGGTACGGCGACGCAGGTCCTCGGAGGAAAGTGACTCATTGTCGTCTTCCATCTTGTAGCCGGCCTTGTCGCCTCGGGCAGTCGCGGCAAGGGCGTCCAGTTCGGTCGTGGTTGTGAAGTGAGTCTGGGACTTCATAAAAGAGGCACGGTCATCGGCCATGTACTGGTATCGAGCATCCGGGTTCTTGCGAAAGAAGGTAACCGTGGTGGAAATAATAACCATGAGTAGCAGAATGAGGGAGAAGGCGGCGTTAATGACGAAGAGAACAACACCAACAACACCAACAACGATTTGAGGGGCGCCAAACACATTAGAGAAAATAAGCAAGAAGATGGCGTTGAGGAAGTTGACGACGCAGATGGCAATATTAAACGAGTTAGTGCTCTTGTCCATCCATGGGCGCATAACCGAGGCGGCAATGAGGGCGCCAGCTTCGATAATAACGAATCCGATAGACTGGGCGACACTGGCCTTTTGCGCAAGGGCAACAAACATGGCCTTGACCAGCGTATAGCCCAAGATAGGAACGATGAAGTAGTAAGCTGAAGCACGGAACTGAATGTAAAGGAACCCCCACTTGTTAAGTGCTTGAGGATCGGAAAACAAGATGTAGGCAGGGTTACGGTGCATGGTCACGGAGCGGCGAGCAATGCGGATCACCTTGGTTGCGCCCCATCCTAGAGTCGCGGCCAAGCCAAAGAAGAAGAAGACTGCGAGAACAACCTCGGCGGGCGAGTCGACTTGGGTGAACTCCCACAAGCACAAAATGGCAACCTGGGGGAACCCGATGAGGGCCACTCGGAAGAGGATGCCCTTGAGCACGGTAAACCAGCCATTTCGAAACTCGAGGAAGGTATCACAGTCCATCCACTTCTGCTTAACGGCAAGTTCGCACATGCCCTTGAAAGCAGCCACTGCCAACATGGTGAAGACGACAAAGATGCAGAAAAAGGTCAATCCCGTCATAAACAGGTTCGTGGTCTCAATCTTGGAGCGGAAGGCCACGCGCTGGATTCCATACACAATGTAAGCACCCGACGAAGTCATGACGTTGGCTCGCTTCATAAGATTGGTGGCGGCGGTGAAGGCAGGCTTGGGCATCATGGCGGCACCACGTTTAAAGAGATTCAAGCCATGCCCAGCTAATCCAAGGCTGCGCTTTTCAACTTGAACGGAAACGGTCATGAGGGTGTCGAAGATTGTGGACGGGGTACCGCCAGTGGCTCGCTGGTACCAGGTGAGGATGTCCTGCATAAAATTGATCTTGATGATGCCCATTGACCACTGGAAGTCTTGAGTCCAAGACTGAACAATGGGCGGCAAGCGAACGCTGGAAAGACCAAGAATAGCTTGAGCCTGGAAGTAGCCAAAGAGGGACAGGGAGTTGGCGGCAACGTGCGCGGCGGTGTTGGAGTGCCCGAGGCCATTGACGATGGCGGAGGAGATCAAGGCCAAACCGGCGATGATGGCGGTAGCCCACTTGACGCCAATCAAGTCAACCGTCTTTCCGTTGGAGATGTTGGCCTCGACACAAGCGATAGCGCGACGATTGTCGTCCCTGGTCATGTTGATGTGAACACGGACAGTAGCATCCAAGTCGGGAATGCTGTAGGCAATACCAGGGATCTGCTTGGCCGCGTCGGCAGGAACAGGCAAGTTGAAGGCAAAGGGAATCTTTCCCGCAACCATGGGGCATAACCCGCCCAGTTTCATCTCGCACGGGTCAACAGTCCTTCTCAAGAAGGTGTATCCATAAGCAGAGATGGCCAAGTCGAAGACGACATAGCCTTGGACGGATGAGGTGGCGACAACTTCAACGGTCGCAGAGTTGTTCTTTGGCGTGTATACGACTTTGAACAGACTGGCCGTGAAACTCGAGTCGTCCTGACAGTTGTTGAGGGAGTTGGACATGAGCATGTTCTCGCCTGTGACTGGTGAAAGCATCGAGGCCATCGAGGCCAAGAGCAAAAGCGGCGCCTTCAGAAGCGACCGCATCATGACAGGTTGACGTGCGAAAAAGGTTGAGTTGTCGAAGAAGAACGGAAATGACTCGCGGCGAGATGAGAGAAGAGTGTGCCGCTTTGGGTGAGCGTCGTCATCGACCTGGGAAACGACTAGTTGGTGCGTGACGGCGATTGATGATCAAGTCGGCCCAAATGCGAGTAGATTGATTGATCGGTCTGTCTGTCGGTAACGGTCGGTCAAACAGTCGATGGACGCGGGAAGTCGGGTCCAGAAACGACGAGGGAAGAAAGCAGAAGGTTGGTTGATGTATTCGTCGCAAGCGAAGGACCCTGGTTTTTTTTTTTTTTTGTGACCGCAGGTGGTGGTGTACTGGTGATGTAGGTGGAATCAAGAGGAAGAGGATTGACAGCGAGAAGGCGACTCGTGTTAAGAGCAGCGAATGGAATGCGAGCAGATGGAACGAACGCCTTCCGCGTAGAAGTCGGGTATTAAACGAGGCCAGTCCCGGCAAACGAAACGGACAACAAGAACTGTGAGATGTGGAGAGGGGAGTCGACGAGCGAGCACGAGCGAGCACGAGCAAGGAGACGGGGGAGGCCACGACGAGTGGCGGAGAGCGAGTGACCAACAAAGACTAGTGCACCGCCCACTGCGCCCCAGTGCCCAGTGTGATGCCCAGTGCGATGCCAAGGTGGGGCGGCCGGGGGCGCCGGGTACCAGGGGCTGTGTGGCTACCTCATCGCCAATACAAGATATGCAGCGCGCCAAAGTACAACTCGGCCATGAGACATTTTGGGCCACCACCAAGTCCCGTATTAATATCGGCACGAACGACCTGCTCAGCTGGCCGGGGCTCTGTTGTCCCATGCAGCCATGCTCTGTCCCCCATGCTCTGTCCCACGCCGACATGAGATGAACACGACGACCTAAAACAAAACGCCCTTCCCCATTCGCATTCGCCTTCAGGCTGAATAGTCAAAGAATGAATGAATATTTCAATATTTCCTGCACATTTGTAACCCGCACAATAATAGCTGCAACTCAAAACTGACACCAACGTGAGTGATCCATTTACTACAATTCCAGCTTCAAAGCCTCCTCCCCAGTCCTCCATAACAAAGCCAACGGAACGTAATGACGTCGCCATGTCTCACACCAGCTTGCCGGAACGTAAAGGCACGGCCCGTGGAAGAAAAAAAAAAAAAAAAAAAAAAAGAACCACTGCTCTTCAAGCAGGGCGGCCGCTCTTCAACGCCTTTTGTTGTTTTGATTCATTCCCCGAACAATGAATGCAAGTTCGCGTCTAAAACGCCAAACATGTCTTATGTCTGAAATAAACCGAAGGTGTGCGTACGTAGGCATGTACTCGGCATGTAAAACGCGACTTTTCCTGCTCGTGAGATAAGATAGTCCACTCACCGGACGGTACGTTCGGCTTTGATGCCATGTAACCACGAGAATATGTCTGTCTTGTGGCTTGGCCTTCATCCTCAAGATGACATGGATTTAATTGGTCTAGGTTTCCACCTCATCAGATCGGGCTCGCGGATCCTGACTGGTACAGCCCTCAAGACACGATATTTTCTCATGTCCCTAAATTGACCTCTTCGAATACCTTACCCAAACGCTAGCCTTGTCCTCGGAAGAAGGACGAAACACCGAAAATAATCCCATCCATCCCACACATTTTACAATACGTCCCATTGGGTATTCCAAGGCTGATTCCGCTGCGTGTAATCAACGCCATGCTTGTAGAAACTCGTCAACTCCTCTTCATCTATACCACAATGAATCTGCCCATCGCGGCCCTGGAACCATCCCAGACCATACGTCTTACCGTCCAGCAGCTTCCGCGCCATCTGAGCACTGCCCAGCTTCTCCGTGCCCACAAAGTCGTACAACATCTTGCTCTGGTGAATAAAGGCAAGCACAGACGAGATGGTGTTGGGCTGTCGGGGCAGGAACGGATGCCGTCGTCGCAGAAACACCAAAGTGGAAACGATGCTCATGTACAAGAGGATGAAGATGGCAATCCCAAACGAGATGTAAAATGACAGAATCGTCTCCTGACCAGAGTTGATGAGTTTGCTCTTGTCCTCGTCGACTTCGCCCTCTCCGTTGAGTAAAAAGTTTTTCCCGTCTACTGTTGCCAAGCCCGCCACTAGGATGGTCAAGAATTCTGCAATCACGCTGCCGAATCCGACGAGGAACATGACCGTGTGGCCGTTCAAGAGCGCTCGAACAGGAAGATAGCCAAATGGCAGTGCCGTGTAGTCCAATGTCAGAATGAAGGGGTGGGCATGTCGCTTCGAGAGGATATAGTACGGCTCCATCATTCGAACAGCTGTCTCCAATGCGTTCCAGCTCATTTTCAAACAAACGGCCACGGCGGTGATAGCCCACGGCGCTTTATCTGTGACGATATCGGCCTGCGCGAACAGGAAGGCGGGAATAAACCCCATGAAGCCGAACAACGCCATGACAAAGGGTACAAAGCCGGCCGGCCGTAGCATGAGAGGGTGCGGGTTCTCGGACAAGTAAACGTCTCTGAATTTACTTCTCTCTTGCGACGTAGCCGGATTCTCGTCATCGGGCGCCAGAGAGGAGTTTCGTAGCATATATCGGTTATGTTTGAGCCTTTGGTGGATATCTTTGTGTTTTGCAGTGTCCATGTCCTTGAAATCCATCAAGATGTGGCTGACGACGGCCATTGAAGCCAGCCCAGCAATACCCTGCACGTCCGACAGGAGCCCACTGCGTCGGGTTCGTAGCAAGAATAACAACCCGATGCCACACACGGCACATACGGCAAGCGTCAATGTCAGGAGTCGTGACCATACTGGGGAGAAGTGAAGAAGTTTGTCTCCATTGGGATGGTTCATGCGCTCAACTCGGCTTGGCGTAAGGATGACTGAAGCAGATGCAAATGTCGGCACGAGTGAGATGGCAAGGGTCGTTGCAATCGACGATAGGGCAACCGCATAGTGCCCAAGTTTCAAAGCTCGAAATGGTCGAAGGAAGTTGAAGCTCGTCACATAATCGACATTCATCGACTCCGCGGCCAGCGCTCCTCCGGGTTTCGACAGCTGATAGTATGCCTCCAGTCGCCGAACTTCAAAGTCGATGAATTGCCATAGAACGCCGTAAACGACAGCAGATATTGTGGGCGCAAATTTGACGGCAAAGTAGAGGCCAGCCTTGACGTCGGCGGGTTTCTGAAACTGCAACAAAGGCACATCCTTGTACTTTCTGAAGAGTATTTCTTGCATGCCTGCCAATGCAAGCGACAGGAAAACCATCATGGTAAGATACGGCCATCTCATAGACCACGGTTTCCAGTTTGGTTGAGGGTAAAATATCTCAGACTTTTGAGCTTTACTTGCAAACGCTCCTCGTCGATTGTCCGAATCCCACACCACGCCGGATCCCTCGAAACTGCTAAGGTCCGCTGGCGCCGTTTCGAGAATCACTTCAATAACTTCTCCTCGTCGGTTCGCTTCGTCTTGGCCCTTGTACTGAATTGTCTCTCTTCTAGAAAAAGGCTTTATTGACTTGCGACGGGTAAATGACCCAGTCAGACCTCTTCTGAGGGAGACTGGGCTCGCAAGAAGTTCCGTGTCTCGCAAGGTCGAATTCGGCTGAATGCCCTGTCCCAGTCCGCCTGTGAGCATTCCTCGAGCTTCCTGCTGCTGTAGATTCCTGAGAAACTCGGAGTCATAGGAGCCCATGGGGCCCATGGCGGATGTAATGTCGAATGTAGGCGGTGGGGGCATCTCGTCATCTTCTGGTATAGACTCATATCGAGGGGTGGCGCCCATCGGCGCGGCTGACCGGAGAAGAGATAAGTCGTACTCTTCTTCCTGTATGATCTCTGGGATATCGTGTCTTGCGGTAGACATGTAGCTCGATTTACGAGACGTCCTGGACGGAGTTCTCGCCGGTGACATGGCGAACGTGTTGGATACGGGCGCATATCCACCGCTCGCGCCACCGTAGGCAAAGGAGCCTGTCCACGAGGATCCTGGATAATGCGTGACGTGACCGATGCGATCAGTATTGGGAGGCGTTGGCCCTTCTTGGATCGACTGCAATGAAACAAGCGACTCTCTCGCCCGCAGGTCGTTGATGTGCGAAGAATCATCGTAGTACGTGGTGCCGTCACTCATGGCAGAGACGCTCGACACCCTCCGGTCGTCATATCGTTCCGAGGAAACTGTTCGGCGCCAGGGCTCTCTGCCCTCTTGATCATAAGACTCCATGCTCTGGCAACATGACGGTGGCAAACGAGGCAGCCTCGTCTGTGGAGTGAGGTCTTGTGGCTGGCGCTCAGTTACAAGCGAGTTCTTTCGGGAGACGGGGAGACGCCTGAATATTGAGAAAAGAGAATCCAACGACTGAGAAATCGCAAACGAATGTATGGACTCATGGACTCATTGGAGCGTGTCTGGCAGACTTCACTGATCGGTGCGGCCCAAGTAGAAACGTGTGGCATTAAATTTACCACCCTGTCGACTGCGGCAGCCAATACAATCGCAGCATAGTCGAAATTCACAGCCATGTTTTTTAACGGACGGCTCGACAGAACGCATCATCTTCAGCTCCCCAGAAGGAGGTGGGGTCTCTCCCTCTTCGTTCCGCGGGTGCAGTACGAGAAAAGGGGAGGGGGGGCGTGGGAATAAGGCTGGCCAGCGTGACACCCTGATGATCTGGCAGGTGCGATGACTCCCGTTTCAGAGGCAAGACAACAAGGAAGGTGCCGACGCCCTCAACAACTCAGAAGGGAAACGATCCGTGCATAATGCGAGTTTCAATTGCTCAACTACCACCAACTCTGTTCCCCTACATACCGCGATTTCGCACATGCATTGTGGGATCAGACAATTCCGCCACACTCGCCATTTAGTACAGGGTAGGTATCGTATTCCGGATCCGACTTTTCAGCACCCAGCTTGCTCTCAAAGAAGGGTCGTCTATTCGGTTATTTTGCTCGATAATTTGACTAGTGTGGCATCACGGAGAGCGTTTTGATAAACTGTCCATCCTTTTGTGGCCTGTCACTTCGAGAATGGTGGTGTACTCCGTGTGGCATGATGGTAATGCAATTGGTTCCTGCATACGCTGCAGGAATCTGATTCCCCATATTTATTATGTAGTACGGATTAAATGATGTAGACATGCGCGTGGTCAATGAAACCAAACACCAGCAACCATCACGGCCACGAATGACACCCACAGGCTCTTGATCATCAGAACAGGCGCAGCAGAGCCCTGACCACATGGCATTGTCCAGTCGTACGTGACGTTGTTCACCGCAGCGGCTGCCGCAAACACCGAGCACGGCTTCGGTGAGCCGTAGTTGTAGTAGTCGACATTGAGCACATTTGGAGCGCGGCCCCAGTCTGCGCGGCAATTGTTGGCTGCCAGCCCGACACTGCCGGTGCCATTGACGCCGTTGGTCTCGTTGAGGAGAGAAACCGCCGGAACCAGAAGCGATACGCCAAACACGTTGAATTCCACGTTGAGGTTATGGTTCATGATGTATAACCGGTCCTTGGCAGCCTCTTTGGGCAAGTCAGGCGGGCGCTGGACCGTGCAAGGAAAGGACCTGTCCATGGGGTCGAAGGGTGTCTCCCAAGCCTGGGAGAACTCGTCCATGAGCCAAGGATACTTTGTCTGATTCGCTTGGTAGTCGAGGAACATGACGACTCGTTGGCCCCGGAGAATCATCTCCTCCAGCGTGGGCCAGTCCTTCAAAGCCATAGGAAGGTACGGCGGGTTGTAGACATATTTGGTAATGCCGGATCGCTCTATAAACGGGACGTAGAGCGAGGGGTCGGAATAGTTGCCGTTGCCGAGCAGAATCGTCACAACATCAAAGGGATGCTGGTCAATCCATTCCCTGACTTGGCCCAACCAATTGTAAATGGGCCCCGCGTCCAGCAGATCGCATGTGGAGTGGCAGAAATGAGGAGTGGTGCCCGTACCATTTCCAGGCCACTGTATCTGAGCTTGGAGGAATCGAACGCCATCGTTCAGCTGGGTAATGACGTCGACTTCCTGGTTGGAACCGCTGTTACCCGGTCGAACAAAGGGTGAATTGTGGCAACCGACGTTTGTGATGTTGCTGTATTTTCTCGTGCAGAATTCGACGTGGTTGTTGCAGGGCTGCGTGTTTTTGGGGGCTGACGAAGTGGTGGTGGTGAAATTGGCCTCTGTGGTCAATGTCCCCGTGAACATTGTCCCCGCCGTAGTCGAGCTGTTTGCGCCGGTGAGGGTGATTTTTGAAGCATACGACTGGTAGGGTCCCGTGGGAGGGCCAGTTTGACGCGTGGGCTTCTCTGTTCTCGTGCCCGTGTAGAATTCGAGGTCGGATGTGGCGGTATAAGAGACCGTTTGGGCTAGGACGGCTGGGGTCAGCCAAGCGACGGCTGTCGCTACTGTAGATGACCTCATTCTGTTCGTGCAAGGGAAGACGACATGTGGCACTGTGTGCAGTGCACATGCACAGCTTGTCTGTGGTACAAGCAAGAGGATCGTTCACGACCGAACTTTGGCGTTGACGCGTCTCGGAGATATCAAGTGACGCACCAGGCACGAAAGCACCCCAGGTAAAAGGCAAGTAAGGAGGGACACCGAAGCGTTGGAAACGAAGCGAATGATGATTGCCAAAGATAGCAATCGCAGAATTAGAAAGAAAAAAATTTGATCAATTATGAGCAAAGGAAAAAGCAGTCCACGCCGTCAGCAAGTGAAAGAAGACCAGGAGTACGGAGAAAGAAGCACAAAGAAGAAGAAAAAGCCACCCAAAGTTGATGTCGTCAGCAACGAATAATCCCGTCACCCCCCGAAATGCCAACCCGGAAATTGGAGTGCTGCTGTCCGGGCAGCAAGGGGATTGATGGCCCACTACTTCCTTGTTCCATTCTAGGCTAGTTTTCTGTTCACACCCACTACTTACTGCTAATTGAGGGCCCTATTCTAGAACATCTAGTCAGACTAGTCAATGCGTACATATTCAAAGACAACACTATACTTTGCGTTTGTAAGCGAATTTGCAAGCGAATTTGCAAGCCTCGCATGCAGTCTAGGTTGGGTTGTTAAAACATTTCAATCATGTAGTGTAAGCTTCCTTTCTAGCATTGAGCGAGGTATTTTTTTTTTTCTTACAGCTACTGCTATTTCT
Organism: Epichloe festucae Fl1; assembly: GCA_003814445.1. NCBI lineage: Eukaryota > Fungi > Ascomycota > Sordariomycetes > Hypocreales > Clavicipitaceae > Epichloe > Epichloe festucae. The sequence goes on along the minus strand of CP031388.1, from coordinate 1,789,412 downwards.
TGTGTGTGTACTGTGTACTGAGAGGGGTGTGGAAATCTAGGTGGGGGAGTAAATAGATAAAAGAAAAAGCGGGGGACTGCCCCTGCTGCCTGAATAATAGCAGCAACCCAGCAGCAATCGGAAATTATTCCTAGCCCTAGCCCACCACAATTTGTTGGCGGTTGCCCCATCAGGTAATTCTCGGCCCCTTTACCCAAGTACCCATATGTAACCAATCGCCAAAGTTCTTGCGTGGAATGGATACTGCCGACTGTTACCGCAATCCTCGTGAGAAGCTGCTTACCCACTATCCTTGTCAGCCTCCTTACCTACCATAATAATACATAAAGTACAAAACTGAGCCTAGAGCAAACACGTCATCCTCTTCCATCGCCTTACGCTTCCAATTCCACCCTGGTGGTTGACATCTGGCTCCAGGTGCAATGAGAGAAGCCGATCCATAAATTGAGAGCTGATGCTGCTTCTTGGCTTCAATGATGGGCGTGTGATGCACGAGCCAGTGCAAACTTTGGAGTTCTGCTAATCGGAGCTGTACGGAGTATGGAAAATCCGAAATGATCCGTACCCATATGTAATTGTAATGCAGCATCCCACGCCTTTGCACTAAATTTATATGGGGCGCCATGGCAAAAAAAAGATATCACCTAATATTATCGCAAGGCTGCGCAAGCGTATTTTTTTAAGCAAAGTAGCCGCAGCCGCGCGCGATTGAATTGGCTGGCCCTAATTGAATTAGCCGGCCGCGATTGAATCGATTGGATTTAATTCCTGTAAAAAAAATATAATACATATGACAGACTTTGTTATCTATGCGGGGGCCTTTCTATCCGAAACCGGCTAGTCACAGCGTTAAAGGTTGTTCCTGTTCCGTACAGCTCCGATTGAAGACATGGCGAGGAAAGTGATGCTCAAGATGTGAGGCTGCTACTGCGTACATCCATTGCCAGCCCCTTCCTCTTTTTCGCAATCCCAGCAATCGTAGCTCCCCATGCCATAGGTAATCGCGCTGTCAAGGTGGCAGTGCCCCGCCTCGCCCCTGCAATACTCGGCAATCTTGTCCTGCGACGCGGTCATCTTGCAAAAGTACAACCCGTGTCCGTCGTCACCCCAGTCCTTGGCGCCAACCCTGTCATAGACGCACTGCGTCTGGCCATTGTTGTACCTGCGGTTGGTGAGACATCGGCAGCAGCGGCCGGACCCGGGACATGTGCTTTTGTGGGCGAGGGCCGTTGCGGCGAGAAGGAGCGCGACGATTTTGAAGTGCATGGTGAAGGGGAGAGCCAATGTAGTTTATAGGTGTTTGTAGACGGTTGTAGATGTTTTTAGATGGTCATAGATGGTCATAGATGGTTGTAGACGGTTGTAGACGGTTGTAGATGCGGTCGAGGAACAAACTTGCTTGAAGGAAATGGCACGCACATTTATATACCTCGCCTGGAGAACCGAAAGTTGAGGTTATCGTGATGGAGGAGGGCCAACAGATGGTCCATGTGCATTTTCTCTATTGTTTCTCTACAGCCATTAGTTGACAATATCGTACTGCACTGCACAGTAGTTCCGGTGACCAGGTATTAAACCGGCGCGGACCAAAGATGATGTCGGGCTTGTTGGCCACATGATCTATCCTAGGGCCATTGCCGGCACGAGCGTTGCTGGTGCGGGGGCAGATGCTATTGTACTCCTTTTTATTGTCTTGATGAGGCTTTCGCTTTCGCTTGGCGTAAGGATTGCGGGGTGTAGGGGTAGGGCCCAGGGGTAAGAAGCGGAGATGCATGAGCCACTGGAAATAAGTCTCCGCTATTCGCCGCTATACGCCGCTATTCTCCGCTAGTAATCAGAACAAAATTCGTCGACTTTGTTGTTGAAGCTGCGCCAGCGACGTCACTCGCACGCGTCAACGCCGACTTTTTCACTCGGGCTGCTGCAACCAGTGCAACCACAACCAGGTGCAACCAGGTGCAACCAGATGGCAGATACCATCGCCACCTCATCCCGTCGACCCATCTACGTTCCTTTACTATAATCGTCCATCACTCTCCTTTCGTCAGCCATTGCCTTGGCACCCAGCCCCCTTCGAGTCGGCTTCGAAAGTCCAAAGCCGCAACCCACCGACCCGACCGACCCGACGACGACTCCTCACAGCTTCCGTCTCGCAGCATGGCTGGCCCCAAAGCTCGCCGCAACACCTCCATTATAGCTGGCCTGCTATACCTCATTTCCATTCCCTTTCTCATCCTCGTCCTCCTCGGCAACACCCATGATGTCCCTGTCCTGAGGGACCTGTACTTCTTTCAGCTCGATGTCTCTCAAATCATCCCCATTGCCGTGGCCAATGCCAAACTCCTCAACTCGGTAGCTCGGAGCCTGGGTCTCCATGACTTTTATCAGGTGGGCGTGTGGAACTATTGCGAGGGATACCTTGATACGTATGTTTGCCCCCTGAGAAACGAATCAACTCCCGAAAATATATCTACATGCCCAGGGAAAATAAAATAAAATACATGATAATATGCTTGTTGCTAATCTTGCGTGAAAAAAAAAAAACATAGTGGTATCACGCATTGCTCTCCCCCCAAAACATTCTACTGGTTCAACCCCGTCGAAATCCTCGTCAGTCAACTGCTCGCCGGTGCCAGAATCGCCCTTCCCTCCCAGGTCAAGACCATTCTGAGCCTCCTGCGGATCGGATCCAAAATCATGTATGGTTTCTTCATGGCGGGCACTGTTCTCAACTTCGTCCTTCTTCTGGGGACTCCCCTTGTAATGCGCACCCGCTGGTTCAGCCTGTTCATCTCCTTTGTCGGCGGGCTGTCGGGCGTGATCCTCACCGTCGCCGCCATCATCGCCACAATCATCAGCGTGGCCGCCAAGGTCGCCCTCACCGCGCAGGACCAGCTGAACATCAAGGCCAACATTGGCGTCAAGATGTTTGCCTTTATGTGGATTGGGGCTCTGACCACCGACCTTGCGTTCTTGCTGCACGCGGCCATGGGGTGCTGCTGCAAGCCGAACCGGCGGGCCAAGACGCCCACCGAGGGCAAACCGTCGCCCGCGAGCAGCTCCAACAGGTTTTTGGATCTGCCTAGCTTTGCGAGGCGACGAAAGGCAAATGCTTCGTAGGAGCATAAGGTCTTGTGCTGGATATACATATGTAGCCTTCATTTTGTGCATCTTCTCTTTATGCAGCAATCCGCCGTCCAGAAATTCTGATTTCAGTGAGAATTTTTCAAAATAGAAATGCCGACACAAATTTGATCCCGTGGTTTGGTGTCGTGGAAAACAGAAAGCGAGTCAACTTGGTTTCATTGAATCTAATACTATTGCAAATTCTAATCGATGCATAGCCTAGTACAAATAAGCGTCAAGGTTGCCGGGCGGCTGCAAGGTTTGAACTCAAAGTTTAGCAATAAACTAAATGGCTGCGAGATACAGGCACCCATTCAAAAACCAACTGAACAGAATCTGTACCTTATAAAAACAAAACCTTTCTCGTCTTAAGTTCTCTTCTCTCTTAAAAGCCGCTTCTCTCTCTCTCTCTCTCTTTCTTTCTCTCTCACACACTCACACACACACACACACAAACACACACACACACACACAAAAGCCACAACAGAAAACTACTCTCTCAAGTAGTCAGATTCAAGATGCGTCTCTTCGGAACCTCGCACCGCTCAGTGGCCTTGACTATCCTCCTGGTACTACCTACCATGGTCAGAGGCCTACCTGCAAGCCGCGTTGATCCTGTCCATGTCGAAAACCCCATGCTCATTCCACGCGAGGAAAAAGGCCCCGAGGACGACTATGACACACACGTGTCTCTCATCAACGCCACGCCTTACGGCTGGCACAAGACATACAACAACTCATATCAGCTCATGGACTGGGAAAGCACGTGGCCCATGTACATCACACCAGGGCAGTCCGTCACTGTACGCGCCAACAACTTTGGATATGGCCTGAGGAATCGTCATGATTCTGCCGGCGAGGTGACGTACGCACTCGAGGGCACCCAGCACGATGCCTCGTTCCAAGTCCAGTACCGGTCAGGACGGCCTCACCACGTCTGGATCCAGTTCCGGGAGCAACTCGAGACACTCAACAATGCCCAAGGCACAGAGCACAATCTTGGCTTCAGCCGTCTCCCCGGCGGGGTGGGCTTCGTGCTCGCCGGCAAGGAAGGCGACTTCATCTCCAACGACGGTCCCATCCAGTGGATGCAAGCCCAGCTCCCCGAGATCCAAGATCTGCCTCTCCGGGAAATCACCCTTCCTCGCTCCCACCACGCCGGGCTCTGGAAGTGCGGCGAGGCAATCGGCCTGGCGCAGCCTCGAAACACCCAGACACACACCGTCTCCCTCTTCAACCAGCTCGGCAACGGGGGCGTCCGCGTCCTCGACGTCCGTCCCCTGCTCCGTAACCGCAAGTTCCGCGAAAGCCACGGCTCCTTCCTGGGCCAAACCTACAACGGCATGACGGGCACCACGCTCCGCGAAATGATCGACATGTTCAACGACTTCACAAGCCAATACCCCGGGGAGCTCTACATCTGGGACATCCACGAGGGAGACTCCCGCAACGGCGACAAGGGTTTCCGTCCCCTCGACGACGACGACCTCAAGGAGCTATACTCTGAACTCGGGCGCATCAAGCACCGAGGCTCCTTCTCCGAAGGCGACAAAGACCTCACGCGCCGGCCTCTCAAGCACTTCATCACCCCCAAGCTCATGCAAAGCAAGAAATCAGCCGTCCTCGTCCGCATACCCTCCAGCTGGGCCCTGCGGAAGCACTTCCCCGGCAGCAAGGAGGGCTTCGTCACCGGCCTCAATTTCCCGCTCAAGTCGCACTGGTCCAAGACAAACGACGTGCAGAAAATGGTGGACGACCAGCTCTCTCGCCTGCGGGAGGCGCGCGGGTCCAGAGCCAGCGAAATGTACAACATGGACTGGCTGCTGACCCAGGTCGGCCTCCAGGTCGCCTTCCCGCTCGATTCAATCATGGAGCTGAGCAGGGCGGCATGGCGCACCCTCTACGGCGAGTTCTGGCAGGCATTGACGGACCAGACGTATCCGAACATGGTGACGATGGATGATATCCATGGGAACTCGCACAAGGCCCTGGCCATGGTGATGAATAAGTGTTTGGCGGCGCGGAGGTGCGGTGACTTGGGGGGCAAGGTCAAGGGCCTGAACGAGACGATTTGATTGATGGATCATGGGATCACAGGAGTTCTTCTGCTGTCTACATTAATTGTTCTGGAGTTTTTTTCTTTTTTTTCTTTTTTTTCTTTTTCTTTTTTTGGGAAACTGTAATTTATAATTCTGCTTAGGCGTTGACGGGGTATAGAACAAGAGTAGTTTATATTGTCTAGTTGGCGTTAATAAATGTAATAATTCTAGATGACCCAAGATCTATTTATACACAAAAAACATAACTGTTGCCAAAGTGGTCAATCGCCTGTCAAGAGGATTAAGAATAGAGCCAGAAGCAGCACTGTGACGTGACATGCGAGGTCAAGTTTGGGAAGGCCAAGTTTTGGACGGGTCTTGCCGAAGATGCAGAAAGGAAAAACCTTGTAACAAATGTAAATGCAACAGCAGCATGTTATCCGACTTTGACTGCACAGTGCAGCGAGCTGTTGGCGGCAAGTCGTGAACTGAGTTGCCAAGATGGGCCGATGAAAGTAAAATTTTGCTGTGGAAGCCAAGAGTGAAATCATTGGAGTATCTACAGTAGAACCCATCATCTCCCGAGGTAGCCCGAATTGTCTAATCAATGTTGGGCGCATCACGACCCTTGTTTAATTTTGGCAACGTCCACGGGTCCGAGACCCTTCTTAGAATAAGAGAAGTCCATTACAGCGAGACGACACGAGTCTTTTTTTTTTTTCAATGTCTTTCAGCGAGCTGCATCAAGTCGACTGGGTTGATTCTCCGAATGAAACACTGACAATCACAAATACCTCGGTACACGCCAGTGAGATCTCGCGCGCCACCCTGCCGTGTTCGAGACATGTTCTCACCATGTTGTCTCTACATACGCAGACCAAGTTGTTGCGGAGCCGAGTCCACCCCGCTCGTAATACTCCGTACACGGAGTACATGTAATATACATTCTTCACTGGCGACCTCGGACCAGGCAAGCTTGATCCCAACCCATCTCGGGGGTATGCACGAAGCCGCGCAAACTTTGCGCGTGTATAATTCGCACCGCAAAGTATGCATTCTCAAGGGACGCTAGCTATTTCTATCAGCTAGGTTGAATGGAAAGTCATGGAACTATGTCCATATTACAAAAATGCTACTTTTCCCCCCATACAATACGTAATTTGTTTCGAATACACGTATGAGTATGCAAATACCTGTAATAAGCTTGGAACCTTGTATTCTACTACTCTTAGGCATAAAATAAAATAAGCGCTCTGTGTAGTCTACACACAAAGTTCACGCAGACACCAACTCTACCTAGTTATAAGCCATAATATTCCAAGCAGCCGCCCCATACAAATCCATATATATAACTCGTACCATGCATTGTCGTCACTACACGTAAGTTTGCGCGGCATTGTGAATCACACCCTTATCAGCGACCTCGTGGGAGGAACTAGACGACTCGAGACGTGCAAAATCTACTCCGTACTAAAGGTGGCAAACGTCCGGGTTCGACTCCTAGCGCGGTTGCCAAAATAACTTGATTAGAAGATGGAAAAAAACAAAGCCTTACAGTAACGACTAAACTTGATAAAAAGCGTGAGAGTTTCGCCCAGTTGAAAGCGGGAATCGCCCAGCTTTTTCATCAGTCCATGATTAGACGGTTGTAGTGTCGACTTTGAAAACGTCAAGTATTGGGCTCTTAATTAACCGCTTACAAATATGCGATCTTATAAAAAGGAAGGAAAAAATAACTCTCTGTGATGGCGAAAAATCAGATGATGTGGTCCCATGTGGAGAAGGAACTCATCATGACAACGCTCAACAAGAGCAAAAAGAATTGAGCAGACAGCTTGAAGGCGAGCGTCACCTCTCTGTAATAAAGAGACAAGTTCATTAAGTCCTCTGCTGCACGTATAACCCCAACTATACAGATGTCTTCACAGAGAATGTCACAATAATTGCCCATTTTTTTCTATTCAGGCAAAGGAAAAGAAAAACCACATGCCATGACATGCCATGCCATCTATGCCTTGGAGAATCCTAAACCGCAAGGCAAATCGCTACGAATGGGCCACGACATCAGCCATCAGGTCTTCATCCTCTATCTGAGAATCAAAGACGACCCCGGCATCGGTTCCATCCTTTTCCCCGCGCTTTTGCTCCCTTACGACAAACTTCACATACTCCTTGCTTCTGCTCAGCTGCTCATTCATCTGTTTGTATTGCTTGCTGATTGACTCAATGTTACGATAGCTTCGCGCAATCTGAGTGGCGAACTCTTCCTCAGATACTGCGCCACCGTCTTGTCGAAAAGATAGATAGCTACCACTCTCGTCTTTCTCTAGCTGACCAGTGAGCATACCGGCTTCAATCATTTGACGGATCAAGACCAAAACGGCATCATCGTCTTCCAAAGTCTTTCCTGTCACGGCATTCAAAGTCGTTTGTCGAATCTCGGCGATCCCGACACGCTCATAGATGTGTCGTAAACCAATGATTTGCCATTTTTGGTATGATGAGAGAATTTCTTGTAGTAGAGAAGACGTCCCGTCTTCTTCCCATACCGGGGCGTTTTCTTCGATTTGCGACTTGAGCTTTTCAGCTTCTCCCGAGTTGAATGTTTCTGCCACGTTGTCGTATGCCTTGGCGATAACCTTGTAAGATCCCTGAGAAGTCCCTGACGTGTAGGGGGGCGGGGCCGAGGCTTTTCCTTGACCGAGAAGTCCTACAAGCACCCACCTCTTGTACGAGTCTACCATAATCTTGCTGACTCCCCTTTCTTTTGTAGGATGCGACATGACTTGCTCGAAGGCTTCTTCCGCTTTTTCCCAATCCCGCCTTGATATGTACATAAGGCCCCGGAGGTAGTTGTACTCCAACACAATCGCCGCGGTGACCTTGTCGGTGAGGCCGGTCTGTGGTGAGATGTAGGAAGTCGGCAACAGCGCTGCATCGCAAAGAATTCCGTTCACTTTTGAAATCGTGGAGTTGGGGTAGAACAGAATGTCTCGATCGATGACTTGCAAGGCAGCTTCTACCGAGTCGAAATCATACGCCAGCCGGGCTAACATGAAATGCGTGGACGTGAATAATGACCCTGTAGGGTCAATTCGGAGAACGACCGCGGACAGCAGCTCGACAGCTACCATGGCCTTAAAAGAGTGAGAGACTTAGCCACATGAAACACTACTTAGTATCCGTCGTCGACTCACCGAAAAGAGCTGGCCACTTCCAATCTTTTCAAGGAGAGAAAGTAAAGATTGACCGGCATATCGAATCTGTATGGGATCGAAACTGTAGAGAAACTCAACAATTTTGTCAACTGGTAGCTTCGAAGGGAGTTCAAGACCGCTGCTAATGGATTCCGAGAGGATTTGAAGAACGAAGAGGTAGCTGATAGAGTGAACAGAAGGGTCCAGATTCTGAGAAACACGTTAGAAGTTGTATGGCATGGCAAGGTAGCTTCCAATGCCCGGGATTGTCAGATTCGTTGGCTTACCTCAAGAATATTTTGTGAATTTTCCAACACGAGAGGATGGATTTCGGACGTGCTGCTGTTCAGCAGTGCAATGTGTTGCCTGATGGACGCATCATAGGCCTTGGCTTCTGACTTCGTAGATGGCTGGACGGGATTTAATGCCGTCAAGACAGTATGTAATTTCTCCATGGCCCTTTGTCCACGGGACTGGAATTCGGAAAGGCTGATGCTGGTGCTGGTGCTGGTGCTGGTGCTGGTGCTGGTGCTGGTGCTGTTGCTGGCGGCAATGTAATGTGTGCGTGTGTAGTGCGTCACCGTTTTCGAAATGCGAAGATGATCTCCACTGCTGTATGGCTCAGCAACTAGCTCTGCTGCACGCACACACGCACACGCACACGCACACACGCACATGCACATGCACACGCATACGCATACGTGAATGAAGAATTATAAATCGGGACACTGACGAGACGCTATGCTATGCAGGGCTATGCGCGCGAACGAGCGGCCTCAACAGGATGTGGCGGGAAGGCAGTTCAAGGTGGGAAGGGAAATTAAAATGGAAGGATGGAGGGGTAGCAACATGAGAAGCACAGGTCACTCCTCCCCCCTCTTCCGCGGACTCTTTCATCGACCCACATTTTCAAGGCAAGAGGCAACCACGGGGCTTCGTTTGTGTGTACCTGCCTGTACCCGGGCACTGGGCAAGCGTTATTATGTACATACAGTGACATGTATGCTCCGCACAACAGGAACAAGTTGGAACGCAATCTTGGGCGCAGCTAGCATGATTCATGCCACACGACATGATAAAAGGAACTTGTTTTGCGAAATACTGTTATTTATCGGACAACTGTCTGTTGTCTCTATCGCGTTTCGTTTTCTGGCATCAGCACGCCTTGACTTGATATGCTAATTATATACTGAGAAATCTTGCCTGTTTTTGTGAAATCGAGCGCCTGATCTTTTCATAACGTAAAGCCATATGCCTTCCCGTGCTGCTACTTCTTCAGCTTCTGTCTATGCTGACTTGCCCGTTGTAAGCTATGTGTGAGCATTGCCAATTGCTGGGCCTTTGCGGGCGTATTCGATTGTTGAGAATGCGTAATTATATCCATCGTGAGACGTATTTTCGACTCTGGAAGTTGTTCGGGTAATTGGTAGGATGGTATACGTGCGAGTGAGTCTGCGCCAGGCGGTTGCTGCGCCCTTGACACTTCTGCCTGTGGTTGCACTCGTGAATCTCTTGCATGAGACATGAGCGGAATGTCAACGAGACTGCTTATGCTGGTCCCGCTTACACGCTGCTTATTGTCGTCGATGGTGACGCCAAAGCGACTGGTGTTGGCGTTCCAATGGCCATTGCTGAGGATGGCTTCTTTGTTGGGGTGGGCGATGGACTGCGAGGCAAGTGAGGCTCGGAGAGGATGAAATCTTGGGTCTCTATACCTGTCTTTGATTCTATGCTGCGGGCCTGATTTTTTTTCGCTGGATTTTGCGGGCGGTTGCACTTCAGACCTTGGTCTTGTTTGGTACTGCGCGACGTTTTTGTGGAGGCCTTGGGTTTTGGCTTGGAGCTCGTCTTCGCTATGCGATGCTGCATTGGTGTTCTTGACCGTTGTGATGGAGACGGCGTTGGTGGTGCGCTTCGATGGGTCGCCTTGGTGGGAGTCTTCTGCTGAGCTCGTTTGTCAACGTTTTTTGCTGTCTTGACTTCTTTTCTAGGAGTAGTTTGTGCAGTCTTCGCTTTTGTTGGAGACATCTTTTTTGTTTTACCTTCTTGTCCAACATCATCGTCAGATGATGAGGATGCAGCATCTGCGGCAGAAAAGTCGTCAGAAGAGTCCGAGTTATTGGCGGCCTCGGCGTCCCGCAGATAGTCCGCCAGTACATCGCTTTTGTAGTTGTTTATCTGAGACAAGAGACTGTCAGCAATCTGCAGAGTTGTCGTTGTTGTGATACGCACCGTTCGACGTCTTCCACCTCTGCCCAGTTTCTCTTGTTTCGCTTCGGTGTGGCGGCGAGCCTCTTCCTCTCGCTCGGCAAGAATCTTGTCCCAGACGCTGGAAGAAATAGGTTCCGGAGCCTCATTCTCGGCTGCGGCAGGCAGTCCATCTTCCAAAGCAGCCTTGCCATTCGCCCAAACTTTGGCATATGAGAACTGCGCCTCTGCGGACCCCTCCTCATCCATGTTGGTTTGTTCAGCGTCGGATCGGTCTAGCAGCTTGTCAACAGAAGGGCCGTCATAAGTAATAGCCCCCTTTTGATAATCATCGCTAAAGAGCGCTTGAGCGCCATGTTTTAAAATGGATTCTAGGTCATCACCTGCGAGGTCATCGTCATCCATGCTCTCGATGAGAGCATGATCGAGAGCCATCTTCTTCTTGCCGATTTGCATGATTCTCTCCTCCACGGTATCTTTCGTCATCAATTGGAAACAAAGAACCTTGCGTTTCTGACCAATACGATGAGCTCGTGATAACGCCTGGATATCCTGATGTGGATTGAAATCGGGGTCCATGATGATCACCGTATCCGCCGTTGCCAAGTTAATCCCAACGCCACCTGAACGGGTTGATAGTAGGAAGGCGAATATGGGAGATTCCGGTGCGTTGAATGCATCAATACGACGCTGCTTTTCCTGGCTTGAGATCTGGCCATCAAGCCGTCTGTAGTCGTACCCAATGTTATTGAGAAAATCTTCCATAATGTCGAGCTGCTGAAGGAATTGGCTAAAAATCAGGACCCGATGCCCTCTCTCTTTCAGCTTTGGAAGCATCACCTCGAGCAATAAAAGTTTTGCAGATGCCTCTACCAAATTGCGGTGGATGGTTACTGGGTTGTCATGTTTCTCTTCGATGGCTTCGGAATACATGAAGGGGTGACAAAGACACTTCCGCAACTGCACCAAGATGTTGTTGAGACTGCCACGGTCCTTCCTGCTCACCTTGTCGTTGGCGAAAATAGCCTTGATGAGCTGGGGGTTCTTTGCCATGATGCTTTTAGAAAGCTTCTCTTGAATAACGGTCATGGTTACCGGTATAATGATCTGAGCCATGGGAGGGAGAAACTTCAGCACGCCAGTCTTTGTTCTTCTCAAAAAGTATGGTCGAATCATCTCATGAAGTTTTGGTAGCGTTTCCTTGTCTAGTATAGCGAAATCCTGGTCAAGCTGTTCCGCGTTTTTTGTTTGATCTATAAATTGAATGAGATTGAAAAGCTCTCTCTTGTTGTTTTGCAAAGGTGTGCCTGTGAGCAACAGTCGGAATGGGATTTTCATGGCACGTAGTGCCTGGTACAGCAGATTGCGGTCATTTTTCAGCCGCTGGCCTTCGTCAACCACTAAACCAGCCCAGCGCACAGAGCTGAACAGTTCTTTCGTTTTGGGGTCCTGAGCAGAATCGTACGACATGATGACAACGTGTGCCGCCATGTCGCGAGACCCATGCGGGAATAGCTCATGCTTGTAGGCAAGATCTTGCGACTCTTTGCCTCCATGGTAGGTGACAACACGTAAATCGGGGGCCCACTGCCTGAACTCCCGTCGCCAATTGGGACACGTTGCATTCGGTACAGCAATGAGGAAAGGCCAGCACTGTGGTGAATCGTTAGCAGCCAGCAGGACATCGTCTTCGAGCGAATCCAACAAAGCTTACCTGAGGACGTTCCTGGACGAGAAAGGTTACAAGACTGACGACTTGAATGGTCTTGCCGAGTCCCATTTCGTCCGCCAAAATGACACTTCGCCCGCTGTGATAGTTTGAAACGAGCCAATTCAAACCCTCGATTTGATATCCCATGAGCTTGCCTCTCTTCAATCCAGCTGGCTGAACTGAGATTTCCTCCAGCTCTTCATTTTTGAATTCTTTGATGCGTTCTTTGAGCCTGTTGTTGGAACAATGTTGAAAGTGTTTCCCAGCCAGATACTCTTCATAAGCGAGCTCAAAGGCAGTGTATATATCCCCTGAATCCTTTGGCGGAGGAGTGTCCCACACTACATCGTCATAGCCAAGTCCTTGAAACTTCAACAACACTTTGTCGATTTGTGAGAAATTGGCTTTATCATCGTCTTTAGAGGTGCCTCGAATCGCTGTAGAGTTCAGCTTCACTCGGAAGATAATATCAGTCATCAAGTACTCCTCCGGAATGGCTTCTCTCTTGCTGGTTTTGAACAAGTCAGTTTCAGTTGCACGCTTTGCAAAGGAATTTTTCATCGTGCCAGCGGCCACACCGTAAATCCATGCCCCGGGCATCCAAGTGCAGTGGAAATACGACATGGTGTCCCACTTGACAAGGTATTCTTTCTCATCATCGCTGAAATGCATGAAATTTGCGGGAGAGTCTGTGATTGGCCTTTTGGTTCGCCAAGCCACGAGTCGGTGTATCTTTTGTTGTGCCGAGGTGCACTCATTACAATGCCAGTCAATGGAGTAGTCCTTAAACGCTCCGAATGCATGGCCTTGCGAGGGACTTTCGCTTCCGATCAAGGGCAAATGGTCCTGGTGCCAGGCCCGATGACAATTGCAACATCGGAAAAGCACATTTTCAGCGTTGTTCAGAAGGTCCTCTCTCACAGAAGTGCTTGGGTCAACGCCCCCATTTTGTTCCCGAAGCTTTTCCTCTTGACGTGCCGTCTGTCTCTTCGAAAATGGAGCGCAGGACCGACCGCTAGACATGCAATTCTGACAAATTGACCGTTGGGGGGCCGTGATCTCCTTTTTTTGTTGATGTTCGATGCAGAACCGACATTGCAGAACAAAATCTGCTTCCCCAACCTTGGTGGCCAAGTGATCTCGGACGCTTCGAGTTCCGATACACTGCTTGTGGTACGCATAGCTACAACCTTGACAATATACAATCTGGCCCCGGTTGCTCGAGCCTTTGCAGGTATAGCATGTTTTCATATGCACCAGCGCGAATGGAGATTCAGGGGATAGTGGCCGAAAGAGCTCCCTTACAGAAACTACCCTGGGGGCGGCATCCTGAGGGCCAGCATCATTTCGATAGAAAGAGTCGTCATCGATATCCGGAAAGTCCTGGCTGTAGCGGATATCCCGCGTCGCTCGCGAAGATCTTCGGGGTTGTTCAAATTCTATGTCAGAATCATTGTATCCTCTCGACAGCCGAGATTGGGCCTTTGAGCGTAGTCTTTGGGGACGTGCTAGCCGGCGTTTATTGGGATAGCTGTTCGTAATGTCTGATATGACAGGTGTGAATCCGTCGTCAGCTTCAATATCAGAGCGCCGCCTAGACATAGTTTCGGGCCCTGGAAATCTGATCTGTCTTTTGCGGGAGCTCCGTCGAGGAGGTTCCAGGATGATGTCTGAGTCATCACTGTCATCAGGCTGTGATTTTGAAGCAACTTTTGCATTGAGATAGGCTCCTGGCTTTCGAAATCGACTTGGGCGGGTGATGGTGACCTCGTCCATGTCTTCTGTTTGATCAAGGTTCATCACGTCCGAGTCGTCAGAACTACTTTCAGACTGCCACTCCTCGTTGGGTTCACGCTTGCGTTTTCGACTGCCTGACTCCATTTCCATAAAATAATCATCCAGTGCGCGAAAACCGTTCTCGAGGTGTTCGATCTCGGCAGTTGTGATCTTTTGGATATGTTAGTGACTGCTGATGATGGAATCATAGATGGTCATCTAAATCGAGGTGTGCAGAGTGAAGTGCACGAGCCGAGCCCCAAGGAGTGTGCAGGAACTGATTGCGTCTCTCAATAACTGCGAAACCCAACTGTACCATTCAACCCAATAGCAAAAACAATGGGCGCACATCAAGCGAAGCCAAAGTGAGCGGGAGGTGAAGTAACGTTGACAGAGGGGTGGTCAAGTATCGGAAAAGCCGAAACAATCGTAGTGACAGCGATGAAGGGATGGTAGACCAAATGATAGAAGATAACCTGCACAAGGCTGTGCTACTTACCTTACGGAGTGTTCCGTCGGTAAATTCTACCTCTACGAGTTCGCCTTCATCACTAGGAGATTTGTATACCGCCCACACTCTTTCCACAACATCGCTGTGCGTCTCCTGATACTGCTGTCGAGTTTCTAACGGGAGCGCGGGAATAGAAACCTCGAGCTTATGACCTTGGTCTGGGAAATCCGGCATAGGCTGATCTGGTCCAGCGGTCGATACTTGCAACTGAGATGTTCCATCGCTTGAACTGTCATCATTGATTTGAGTTGCCCAGAAGTCGAATGCGATCTTTGGCGTTGACATGGATTCGTCCCCATTCGCACCCGCTCCCCAATGGGGGCCAACAAGCGTAGCCTCGTCATTCTCCATCTGATGTGGTCGTCAAATCACGCAGGCATGCGTGTGAGTCTCGACGCTTTGTTGCTAGTCGACTGCTCGCGCGAGAAATTCGTGATTTGGAAAAAGGAAGTCGTGATAGCAGCGCATTCATAACATCTGCTGTGCAGAGCAATCCAAGGAAATCGCCCCGAGTGGCGAAGAATCTACGGGCACTGGTATTACGGCGTGAATAATCTCGGATTGAGCGCGATTTGTCTCCACGCACGCGTCAAGAAGTAATATACGTATTCCGTACAAGTCTGGTGGATCTACTCGGGGGGGACGGCAGATCGGAAGCATTTTACACCCAATCACACCTTGCCAGAGTATTCACCGCCCTCGTGGCCGCTGGCAGAAAATTGCCGGGAACCGAAACTCGACCAACTCAGGTCCAGCGCAATCGAATACGTCTTTTATCATTTGGTCAATGCAGTTGGCGATTCATGTCGCAAAGCATGCTATGCTAAACGCTATAACGAGGAGTCTTCTCGACTCTCGTCAAGTCACCTGCCGGCCGCTACAGTGCGTCTCAGCTTTAGCTCCTGTTGCGGCTGTCCGCCATGCCAGCCTGTCCGCTATTCATAGGGGCCTGAGACGATCCGAGCGAGTGCAATTCGGAGAGGCGCGCTCCTCCGAATTCCGAGACCCTGGAAGACCGAGGAGTAGCGAAGATTTCAACAGAACGTTAAAAGCTCTAGACGGAGCTTCGTCGACTCGACAGCAACAGAAGCTTCGCAAGAAGCTGGATCGCAAAGCATCGGCAGTCGAGGACAAAGATGACACCGGCAGACAAACCAGGAGGAAGCGATTTCTTGACCCAGACTTCTCATTTGGTAAGAAAAGCTTGGTGTATCAGCTGAGGCACGGATCCCTGAAAGACACTGCCGCCTCGATCAGCCTACAAGAGCCCGTTCGGCCGCGGCGACTGAACCCCAGTGATGATGGGACGAGGCGCCACAGCTATCGTGATCGACACGCTTCTCGTCCTTCCTGGCACAGCCAGGAGCGCGAGCAAGGTAGAAGAAAACGTGACGACGACTTCACAAATGACATGACCGCGAGGCCAAAGAAGCGAGGCATGATGCCCATGACCATCACATATACGACAGCTGCATCTCAATTTCTATATGGCAAGTCCGTCGTCAAAGCAGCACTTGAGCAAGGAAGACGGCGGATTTACAAGCTTTACGTTCACGGTGGGGAGAGAAGGAGAGAATCCAAGGACAACGACACCCTGATCACCCTAGCCAAATCACGGGGCATCCCGGTCACCATTGTTCCTAATGAGGACCAGCGCTTAATGGACAAAATGAGTATGGGTCGCCCACATAACGGCTTCGTTCTCGAGACATCTCCCCTACCTCAACTTCCTGTCAAGTCACTGGGCCAGCTGGAAGAGTCCCCATCTAAACTCGGCTTTCACATCCAACTCGATCACCAGACCGTGGAGCAAAGGTCTATCAACGGACAAGACACTTTTGTCCGCAAGGCAAGAAATTCCACCTCGAAACCGTTGGTACTGCTTCTTCATGAGATTCTTGACCCTGGCAACCTTGGCGCACTGCTCCGTACAGCGAGTTACATGGGTGTTGACGCAGTGGGCATCACCAGCCGTGGTTCATCGAATCTTACACCCGTGGTGCTCAAGTCCGCTGCCGGGGCCGCTGAAGAAGTCACGATATTCACCGTGAACTCGCCAGTTGAATTTCTTCAGGATTCAAGAGCAATGGGATGGAAGACATACTCGGCGGTGGCTCCACCAGAAAAGAAGCTGGTCAAGATGCACGGAGACAAGTTCATCTCCACTGAAGATATTGAGCAAACCCGGCCCTTGGATCAAGACCCATGCATATTGGTATTAGGAAATGAGGGCCATGGCCTCCCACGACTGATCAAAGTCGCGACTGAGTTTGAGCTGTCTGTGCCCAAGTTTGTGCAAAGCGGCTCGGTAGATAGTCTGAATGTGAGTGTCGCAGCTGGGCTGCTCTGTCACTCATTCGTCAAAGAAACGACGACGCGCTCTGTCAAGGAGGCGGGCCTCGACTCTCAGCCAGCAGTCCAGCCGAAGAAAGCCTCGCCAACAGGGTCGGATGAGAAGTTCTTCTGAGCGGAAAATGGCTAAGCATAGGATGTAGCATTGCTACTTACTACCACCACTTGTACACCATGCATCATATGTACTAATATCTCTCATGCACAATTTAAGAAGCAATCGACCAAGTGGCGCAATACTATTATCATGCTCACAGGTCTCGGCTACATGAAGTCGCAGAGCATTTCACAACCAACAAGGCAAGCTCGAAAAGCTCAGTCTGATCTGACTGCAGCCCCTCCTCATTTCCTTGACCCAAATCTACAGTCCCAGCACCTTACTTCCTCGTTGCCAGCTCATCAATAGGAAGGAAGTGAAGGCAGCGTGGCATTGTGATTGTGGCTGATTGTGGCTGTTTGGCGGGGAGTTGTCTCGACTTCTCGAAAGTGGCCCCCGCGTGTCCCGGACGCCACTGTGCGGTGTACGACCACTGTACGGTGTAACCACTGGATGACACTTTCCCGCCCCCATCGCAACGGTGAGCACTGAGCAGAATCAGCAGATGGGCTAATAGATCCCCATTTCGGGAGGCTGAGCTATTGATGGAAAAATGTTCCAAAAAAAAAAAAGCATTTCATTCCTTTCTTTCTACATCTTTTCCATATTTTTCTAGACCGTGATATTGGAGAGCAGTTCTCGCATTGGTCTTATTTTCGTATTTTCAAGCGCCGTGGTCCAAGCTTGCAACGATGACGGTTTCCACAGCCACCGGTTTTGCTTGGCTCCAACTTGTGTCTGTCTGCCCAACGACCAGCCCCAAAGCTCTTTTCAAGCAGTGTTCGGAGTAGTCCGTAGTCCCCTCGATTCCATTTCGCGAGACGTGAATTTTCATCGACTTATAGTCGTCTCTTCGCAAAGAGTCGGGAGCTTCACATTGAAATCTCGCGGGCCGTCTACTTGCCGACATCAGGGGGCCTCCATACACGATACACGATACACGATACACGATGCTCCTATTTCCGGCCTCACTTGTCGTCCTTGTCTCTCCAGTCATCGCAGACAATCAGCCATTTCCGACCGCCATCAGAAGACAATCACCCGACTCGAACGAAAAGATTCTAGCAGAGCATCTCGCATTCGCGCAGTTCCTGCAAGTAGGCCCTGTCTTGGGCTCGCCTTCGTTCCTCGACGACCAAGCCTTGCCCAGTAATGGAACAGCTCGGTTTTATCCAGCCTTTGCGCAGCACATCGACGAGCGTGAGGAGACTGTCTTGCGAAGAGCGGCACTGGCGTTAGATCTGCTTCAGAAGAGGGCGGCTTGCCCTGCTGGTATGATTAGTTGCGCTGACTCTGGCTCGCCGAATAAGTGCTGTCAAGAGGGCACATACTGCACATCTGTTCCGGATACTGATGTAGGACACGTCGCGTGCTGCCCGAACGGCTTGACATGTGGTGGGGGAGTCGGGAAATGTCCTGCTGATGCTACGAGCTGTGCGGCAGCCCTGGGCGGAGGCTGCTGCATACCTGGATATGTCTGTCAAGGAGTTGGGTGTAAGTTGCGTCGCGTATTTTGTTGGGGTCGCCAAAGGCAAACAAACATCTTGATGCTAATCGTGGTATCCAGGTGTTCCAGGTGCTTCCGCAACTCCTCCTATCGCGGTTCCGACAACGCAACCCCACGAAACGATGACATGCACAAGAACAACAGTCATCGAGGGCAAACCGACCACAGTTATCGTCACTGTGACCCAAACAGCCTCGTTTGAGGTCACCACCCAGACAAGTACTCAAATCGTCGTTCCTACCAAGACCAGCACCGCTGTTAATACTGCCACAACCACCGGTTCAGCCACCGGTAATGCGCCTTGGAGGCCGATAGGCTCGTCTGAAGTAACTTCAGCACCCGAGAGCACGTCTGCGCTCACGCAAACTGGCTGTCCTACGGGCTTTTATGGTTGTCTAGCTACCCATGGTGGAGGCTGTTGCCGCACTGATCGAGACTGCCACACGTATTCATGTCCTCCTCCGTCTTCTACGACATTGGTCTCCAATGGTGCCACGATTGTCGTTCCAGCCACAAATATGCCTGCACCTACAGCGGGCGCGACCTGCGCTGGCGGGTGGTTTCTGTGCGGAAAAGATGCTGGCGCCGTAGCTGGATGCTGTCCGTCTGGTTACGAATGTGGCACGGCAAGTTGCATAACTATCGGGGCTACCGGGACTGGCCAGGTACAGAAACAGGCGCCCGATAAATCATTGGCTACGAAAAGTGCAGGCGTTTTGTTTCTGTCCATGGCTTTGCCCTTGGCTGCCCTAACATTCCTCTTATAAGGCTGTTATGTTGGCCTTATTCTGCCAGGGACATGCCCAACGTACATATGGCACTGAAGACAATAGGGTTTTTTTTTTTTCCTCGTTTAAATTTGGAAACGTCGCATCTGTAAACATGAGCAGCTGCAAAGACCTCGAGAGGGAAGCGATCCAACGGCATTTAGAAACGCAAGTACATGAGATGAGCAACGATGTTGCTTCAATGACGGATTTAACGAAGATCGAATGAACAGCATATATAGACTAGCCAAGTATAGACTTTGAATTCGAGTACAACATCATTGCTGACATATTTCGCTCTGAATACAAGATGGTGAGAGCCAGTCGATGCTTACTTATGTAACCTCTCAACGGTTGGCGGAGATGGCGGAGATGACGATCCGGGCGACTTGCGAGGCAGAGCCACCATTCTGTGGGATCTCGCACTTGCCAAGTCCCCAACAAGTGGCACTTCCTCTTCAACCAACAAGCGAAGCGAGCCTTGGCAAAACCATCACATCGCCGTAATATGGCGCCGAGACCTCCCCACCGACGCTGCGATGGCAAGTACAAAAGGTCTGCTATTCCAGAGCGGGAAAGTGGCACGACAGAAGCGCTCCGTGGGAAAGTGAAGCTCATCGCCGTGCGTGCAAGAAGAGAAGGTGCCGACCTGCCCTCTGGCCCTCTGGGAATGGAAGAAAGGGACATTCACCTCGTCGCCTTTCGATCACTTCCATTTCCATTTCTCTTTATCTCTTCTCTTCTTCTCTTCTTCTCTCCATTACAGCATCACATCATCCACAGGCATTTCTCTTAGCTTTGCTTCGCTCATCATTACTGCATCTCTTCTTGGAAGCTACCCCCGTTATACCACTACTTTTGCATCAAGTCATCACACATAATACCATGAAGCTCTCTCTGCAAATCCTCGCGGCCTCCACCGCCCTCTTGTCCCCTGTGACAGCTTCTCGCGCGGTCATCCGCGACAGCACTGGCGGCGAAAATGGCGATACCAACGTGGCCAAGGTCTGCTATCCTGGGGCTGAGGACGATGGAACAGTCCCGCCTTGCGTCTCAATTGGCAACATCGAGCAAGCCTGTCGACCCAACGGCACCGAGCCCATTGACTTCGAAGCTCATGCTCAGTGCATGTGCACTGGCAGCTTCTTCATGGACTGGCGAGGCTGCCAAAATTGTTTGTTCGTTCACGGCTTCCGCAGTGCTCGCGACCATGTCTACTGGGAGCAAGTTGTGTCTGTTGCTTCCTACTCTCTCTGCCACGCATCTCCCACGGCCGAGTTTCAGTCCATCTTTTCCTCCGTTCAAGCTAACACCAAGGAGGTTCGACCTGTCACTACCGGCGAAAGTATGAGCTCGGATAAGTTCCCGGGCAAGACGGACGTTAGCCTTTACTATACAGCTACCGCTCCTGCTCCTCAGGGCCCTGGAGTCATTACTGGTGCTGCTGCCATGGCCACGCGGGTGTTTCGTCCAAGTGCTAGCAACTCGACGTCTTTGATCATCAGCTACAGTAGCGTTGGGACCTCCCCTACTCAGACTAGTGCTGGATCAACTGATGCAACCAGTACGAAGCCCGCTGCGGCATCTTACTCTACTGCTGGAGCTCCTGCTCAGGCAACTGGAGTAGCTATGGCTGCTATTGCTGGGGCTGCTTTGCTTATGGCTTTGTAACAGGCGAGGTTGGAGTCATTTGGACGGCGTCTTTCTTTTCAACTTGGGTGGTGCTGATGGTTGTTATCGATGGGAAGGGACAATTGGGTGATGGGACTTGGGAGGAGTGAATTAAGCTTACTTACGAATAATAGCCCATTTCATGATTGATGACAGGTTATCTTCTCTTCATTCTCCACGGTGACGACCCGTAAATCATGTCTTTAGATTTTACTTGACCCAAACTCATATTTTTATGAGCAACAAAACCCATCTTGCCCCAATTGGAGGCCCAATTGGAGGCCGAGAACATTGATGGCTGTCGCCAGCAGGGTGTTTCAATTGAAAAGATGCCAAGGAGATCACGCCTTATAACCAGACGAGGTACTGATTCACACAAAGTTGTATTTTCAGCTACGTAGATTTTTGTCATCATCATTAACGTCTCTACCACCCTTTGAGGCCAGTCCTTCAAGGGCTATTTTTACTCGGGCATGTGCTTGAAGGGCTTGGCCAAGCTCTCCTGGCAGAAGGGCAGCTTTCCGACGGTCCAGATTTCCGTGTCCTACCATCAGTACAAGTCAGCAGAGTGGTCAGTACAATAGCCTTGGACCTGTGGACGCAAGGTTTGGAAGTCGTCACTTGGTACGGTACGTACAGGCTTCAAGTTCTTCTTGATCTCCGAGTCCAGGGTGCCAGCCTTGAGGGCAATGATTTCAGGGGCAGCATCGGGGTCATGCGCAATGGGAGAACCGCACTCGGAGCAGAAGATCCGGTGGACGGCTTTGCCAGAAGAGCCTTTGCCGGACCATTTCTTGGTGGGGCCGTTGATGGTGAGCTTGTCTTTGGGGACGACGGCGACGAGAGCTGTCATTCTGGTCAATTGGGGACTTGATCCGTGGGAAAGGAGGCATCTTGCGGGAATGGGGGCATCATTAGAAGGCTCGGGGTAGCCACGTACAGTAGGTCGAGCCGCTCTGGCGCTGGCAGTCGTCGCAGTGGTCGTAGCCGGTGATGAGGGGAGCTTCCACGTCGGCGGAGTAGGTTACTGCTTTGCAGAGACAGTGTCCTGTGAGAGGCATGGTGGGCGGCTTTTGAGGAGGTGGTTCTCGAGGGATAAGTAATGGTAATTAGTCGTGGAGTCGAATGAATCGGATTGCGGGAGGTATTGAAACTGGTAGAATTTGAGGAACAGCCAGCTGCTTCGTTTGTTCTCCTCTTTATACTGGATGGTAGCAGCAGACGCCTCTTCTGATAGTGGGGTAAGTGACGATTTGATAGGCGCTAATAAATAACTAGGATGTAGGTACTCCGTACATAATTTTTTTTTTCTTTGGGCGGGAAAAGGGTGTGAGGATGAGAGAGCTGCTGGACGGGACGGGAGCTCTGGCGGGGTTTGATGACGTGGGGTTTGGCGTGAGGCGGGCGCGGGTTGCGAGGTCGGGATGGGTGGGGACGGGGACGAGGGAGTGTGGTCCAGCAGATTCTATTGGATTTTGCTTTCTTTGAGAATCAGACAGTTTTGATATGAAGATGAGCTGTGTTTGTTGGTCTGGCGGAGACAAGAGGCGTTGGGCAATTCTGTTGGTTAAGCGGTGCAGTCTTTTTGTTGCGATGACGAATTGGAGGTTGGGGGATAAGTTGATATGATCCTAAATGATTTCGTCCTATCATTACTTTGGTTCTGTACAGCTTCGTTGGAGTTCGTTCGGATGTTTTAGGCTGGATTTGAACTTCCGTGTCCCCATTCTCATCGGCTTGTTAGATCGCTTTCTTTGCCGGGTCATATGTCATTGCGACACCACTACATCAGTGAGTGGGGGGTGGCGGGGCGCTGGCTGGCTCGTGGAAGGGTTGTTTGGTTGTACGGCTCCGTAGAATTTGGAATTGTCATCGTGACCAAGGCACTCGGTAGTAGTAGAAACGATTTTGATGTCATACTAATGCGTGATTTCCTCCACTTTCACAGTGTGGTTCGGGATTGGTTCGCCACTTCGTTTGTATATCTCGGCGGCAAGCTGTAGCGGGCGATCTACTGGGCTTTTAACTGCCGAATAGGGCGGATGCGAATGCAGACAAGAAAAAACCAATCGCTAATAGTTTATCGCGCGACCCAATTTGGTGGCTGAGAGCCAAGCAAGACCGCCTCGGACAACGAGTAGAGCGATGCCTAGGACTTCCAGGCTACCCATGAAACAAACATCGGCAGCAAACAGTCGGAGCAAAGTGGACCGATATGAGGCTTTGATTTTCGGGTCTGCATGTTCAAGAATGTACGCATCCATGGAAGAGATACGAAAGTCCCGAATGTCTACGACAGCAGGGGCGGTTGCAGGAGGATCCGCCGAGGTCGATACCCGTGGGAGTTGACTAGGCCGCCGTCTCAGCTGTTGAATGCCCTTGAAATACATGTAATCGGTCGCAGTCGCGGCATGTAAGGGTGCTGACCTTTTCTTCAAGAATATCTCGGGCAATAGGTGCGGCTTGTCAGTCCAGATGGTTCCATTATCTGCCATTTCCGTGAATATAGCTTCGAAGTCGTGTGCGTAGTGTACAAAGCGAGAATAGAAGACAGGTGTAAGCACTTTGAGTTCCAATGTCTGCGTGGCTTTGAGATGCTCGCTGCACGAAGGCGAGAACAGTATTTCTGATAGCCGGTTCCTGATACCACTCGAAACATATTTCACTGACAATGGCTTTCGGCATTGTCCCACGAGAAACCTTAGGTAGCTGCGAAAAGCAGTCTCGAGTGCTTCCTCGGCGGCTGTTGCATGTCTTCCCAAGCTGTCCTTCAATGGCTCGGGCCGATACCACACGTGAAGCTTTCGCTTGAAGAAAAGAAAAGCAGCTTGTTTGACAATTCTGGGGAACGTGGCGAAACCGACCCAGAACCACCTAGACAGGAACCGTATTCTCTCAGTGGCAGACATGGAGTCAGGATCGATTGCCTCGCCGTCCGAGAACAGCCTCGCAACGAGTTTTGCATGACCTTTTGATGAACTCAGATTGATTGTGATGTCTAAGCCGCGAAACTCTCCCATGTCGGGGTCCAGAGGGTCGTTGGCAAGCAGAGAGTAGGTTCCCTTCCTCGAGTTAAATGGCGAAACGTGAAAATCCTTTGGCCATGCTCCCTTGATGCGAGGTGCTGGTGCGGCACCGGACGCCAAACCCGTTAGACGCTCGGCTTCGGCCGAGAAGTCACGAAGTATGAGATACGGCCGCCTCTCATCAAACGTGTTGTTGACTTCCAGAATAATCGCAGACAAGATTCTGTCCGAGGTATAAAGATACCAAAATGACACTGGATTGAAGTGATATCCCAAGAATCTCGCAGCCGTGACTAGATACGCATGCGGGTAGTCGTTTGGATCTACGCCCTATTGCTTGTTCATTAAATACAGGGAACGCGGCGCGGAAGAAAACGGAAGCCAAATTCATAGCATACCTGAGAACATAAGTATGTATCCAATTTGCCCCGAAGTCCAGTACCACTAGAGCCTCGTTGTAAATAATCAGAGGCATTGACATTATACCATCCGCTGCGGAAAAGCTGGGACAAGAAACCACTGAGTCCTTGCGATTGTTCATTTCGGACCGAAAGCATTCCATTAAAATTGCCTGAGACGCCCACCGGTATCCCAACAACCAGGTACGAATAGCTGAATGAATGTTTTTGGGGAAATATCCGAGTATGCGTCGTCTTGCATGGAACCAAGTATGGTCGTCCGGACCCCGTCCACCTCGATACCTTCCGGTTCAGAGCAGAGAGCATTAAAAAGACGGCCCCAACCGCCACGACGGTTGGGAGCAGAGTAGTGTATAGTTTGTGCCATAGCTGGAAAGCGAGAGAAGCAACGAGAGGACGATATCTCCAGCCAAGGAAACAAGCATTCAGAAGTAAGTCCAGCCAACTTCCCATGAAAGTATAATACACTGAAACGAATACAAGAGAGGCGAGTAGGTTAGGACTGCTGTGCAAGACACGGTCTACATTATCAATGAATCGAATGATCGGCGGCCATGGTGAGTCCTCGAACACGCCATCCATTGTAAAATTAGACGCAAGGCGTGATATCAGGACAGTCGTGAAGGCCCTGGATTACCCGGTCGTGAGGGCCCGAAAGGGCTGCGCCCAAGAGACAGCCTCGGGACAGGGAGCAAGAAGAGGAGATGACAGATGAGGGGGTTCATTATTAGGTGTCGTCACAAGAAGAATTGCCCGCTTGATGGATGGGTTGCGGCGGTTCAAATGAGCCATCAAGGTGCCTCACGCCGCCAGTCACTACGTGCAATCAATAGAGTCTGGCGCTAGCTGGACTGTTGACAAGGGGTGGGGGCATGGTCAGCTGGTGTGTGTTACAGCAAAGAGAGAGAGCACTAATGCCCCCTGTCACAAGAACTGATCAGATGGAAACGAAGCTTTTTATGAAATTATTAACTGAAATTCAATTCTTATAATAATAATCAGGGAGCAAAAATCCCTGCTAAAAAATCTGCTAAGTAGGGTTTTTATACTAGGTAAGCTAAGTGCCTTACACCTACCCTTACCTATTATATTTACTACCACTTAGTAATTACCCCTAATTACTAGTCTAAAAAAATATTAAATATTACTATAAGTAACCCTTCCCTTAACTTATAAGCTTATATTACTAGCCTCTTAATTTATTTAGGTATTTCTTTTCTCCTAATCTTAGTCTAATATAGTTAGTTAATAATTATAATAACCTCTAATACCTCTATATTTAATAGGGCTAATAGCCTATTAGCTTCTCCCTTAAAATCTATAAATAACTCTTTATAGATAATAAAGGCCTTTTTAAATAAATAATTATACCTTATTAAGTTACCTAGCTATATTATATAATCTCTAATTTTAATTAAAATATTAGGCTTTCCTAGTATTCTTAAAGGGTAAAGTTCTCCCTTAATTTTATATAAGCACTTAGCTATTACTTTAGAGAATAAAGAGTTTATAAACTAATTACCCCCTAAGGTATTAGCTTATAAGCCTAGCTAGCTAATAGTTCCCTTAATATATTTATTATTTTACACTAGGGGTAAAGACTTAAAACTTTCTTAGAAAATAAGGACTCTCTCTTTTTTATTTAATACTAATATTAGAAATTTATTAGTTTCTTTTAAATCTTATAGGTATAACCCCTTAATTCTAGTAGCTTTAATATTTTTCTAGTAGTAATTAATTAATTTATTAAGTTTTATAAGAGTAATATAAACTAGGTAATAAGCCTTAGATATTATAGCTAATACCTTAAGTACTTTAATTTTACTCTTATTATACTTTTATTAATTCTTATAAAACTAAAACCTTAAAATATTTATTTTTAAAGGTTACTAAGTTAATATAGCTATAGCCTAACTATAAGAGTAAAGATTTAATAAGATACTTATATTCTTTACGCTAGCTAGCTAACTATGTAGCTGTTCCTAGTACTCCATCCGCTTAGTTAAGAGGGAAAACCCTTTGCTAGGGAGAAAAACCCTCTTATATCTGTAAACAGGCTAGCGCTAACCCTCTTCTAGGTTTGCGCCGCATTAGGTGTGACTAATTATAGGTATTTATTACTAGCTTACGCTAGCCTTATCCTAAAGAAAATAAAAAAGAAAGGAAAATATATAGTAGTGGTCCTAACTAGCTCCCTTTAGTGCTAGTCTAGTCCTACTCTAACCTAGCTCTGCGTCCCTTACTTTGCCTTAAGGCGTAGTGAATTTAGATTTATAATAATAATTCACTTTTTATTTGCTTTACTTCTAACTCTTCTAGTACCTTACTTTTTAGCTAAATCTAACCTAGCACTAGTCTAGATATCTTATAAAGTCTAAGTATATGGTTTTATTTAATTATAGTGGGGGGTAAGTGATTTAGGCCTAGTGGCTAGGTAGTTCCGCTCCTAGATTAGTTACGCGCTATCTATATATTTACTTATCTTATGCTTTATTTTCTAGCTAATATTATAATTAGTCCCCCCCCCCTCTCTCTCTTAAGTATAAAAGAGAGCTTCTCCCCCCTTAAGGTTCTAACCTTTTTCCTTTTCTTATAATAAATTTCCTATAGGTTCTTTTCCTCCTTATCCCCTTTAGGAGCTATTTAAGGCTTCTCTAGTCTAGTGCTAGTTTAAATACTAATATTTTACATAGAAAAACGCGCTATAATATTACTAAGCTCTATAAGTACCCTATATTTAGTGCTATTCTAGCTCTAATTCGCCTAGGAACTTATAACCTTAGATAAGTATCTAAGGAAGTCCCTAACCTAGAAGCAATTAGATTAGGCAAAGGCAAAAGGCCTAGAAGTAAGTCCTCTCTGCCTCTATTTTACCTTATTTTTAGGTCTAACCTAGGGTAGCTAGGTAAGCTATAAGAGATCTAGTATATATCCTATAAGATATAATCCATTAAATATAAGGGCTATTAGTGCTATAATATTATTAGTAAGTTAGTTTATTTCTAGTCTAGGGGCAAGGCTAATTAGCATATAAAGGGGTAATATCTAATGCTTACTTTAATTATTAGGTTTATAATTATAGATATATTAAGGTAATATTAACTCCTACGCCTATTCTAAGCTTACTCTAGTGCTAATCTACTTGTAGCTAAACGTCACTAGTTAGCAAGGGGAATATTAGTAGTTAGTTAAGACCTAGGCTAGTATAGTTACTAGGAGTAATATAAGTGGTTTTACTCTAGCTTAGTAGTGGCTTTATTTTATAGCTAACTTTAATTATCTAGGCCCTAGAGGACTATATAGCTTAGGTTAAGAAACTCTATACTAAAAACCACGCTAAGAAGAAATAGGGTGCTGCTATAGTAAGCCTAGACCTAGCTAGGTCTAGGTTTGCGGAGGAATAATATAATAAGGTTATCTTTTAGCTCTAGTGGCTTAATACCTAAGTAGCGGAGATAAACTAGCTCCTAGCCGCTAGCCTATTAGCTAAGGGTAAGAGCAAGGTAATAGAGGGTATAATCCCTATTCCTAAGGAGAAATAGGGCTAATTCTAGGTTAGTAAAGGGGCGGCGGTAGGCTAGTGTAAAATAATACCTATAGCTTTTTAACTTAAAATTAATCTAATAACTATTCTAGACCTATAGTCTTCCTATTATAGTGTGATTTTGCCTTATGTCTAGCCTGCCTCTATAGCTATACCGTTTTACCTAGTGCCTCTCTTTAGTTATCTATAGTGTTTGTTTATTAGTTAGTTTAGTTACCTCTAGGGTAGCCTAGATCCTCCCCTAGTTTACGTTAGCTAAAGGCTAGGTCTTATGCTAATATGTAGTATTAGAGTCTTCTTATACTAAGGAATCACTTTATAATATATCTTGCCTTTAGGGGATTATCTAGGGCTAGCCTTACCTCCTATGTATCTCTAGGCTATCTTATTTAGGGGTGTCTATGGTTATAGTTAGCATAGTTAATAATTATATAGTACTAGTCTTTAATCACATAACTATAGCTATATAGGGGCAAAGCTACCCTAGGAATGTGCCTTTAGAAGAGAAACTTATTAAGGCTAATCTTTCCTATATGTAATTATACTATTATAGAGGAGATATGCTTATTAAGTCTAGTGTGGAATTTCTAGATTTCCTTTAGGTTATAGGTAGGTAAGTAGTCCTTTATTAGCTCTCTCCTATGCCTATATTATCTCTATTACCTATTAGAATGCTAGTCTTCTTATCTTTTCTTTTACTTCTTATATAGTTATGTATTTAGTTTATTATTAGTAAGTAAGGGTCTTCTTCTATATTATAGTACTATTTACACTAAGTTAGCTATAGCCTATATCTTATTTATTATTTCACTAAGTATAATCCTTTTCTTAAACTTTTGCTTTATCTTATTTAAGTAAAGGTCTAGGGGGGGGATATAGGTTTTAACTTCTAGCTAAGTAACTAGTATAGCCTTAAATACTCTAGCTATAGTCTAGAGATAGGTTAATTAATCTGCTATAAAACTTCTAACTATTCCTTATAGTTTTCCTCCTTTCTTAGTTAGGGTATAGTAAGCGCTTACCCTATAGGTAAGAATAGGCTAGATTACCTATGTATATATAAGCTAGGTATCTCTAAAGCTAATGCCCTATGCTAATGCTACTAATGTAAAGAGTGTAAGCCACTACTAGGCTAGTTTTCCCTTAAGGATATTCTTATAGGCACTCTAGTTAAGTTTCCTATTTACTTATACCCTAAGGAATTAGCATACCTTTATTAGTGCTATCTCCTTTATACTAAGCTAGACCCTAGCTTATAGGGGCCTATAGGCCTTACTAAAGTGTATAAGTTTAGTTTTTACTAGGTTAAACTTTACTTTTACCTTCTTTGCCTATTCCTTATAGATCTTCTAAGTAGCCTTAAGTCTTCTCTAGGTTTACACTATGTTTTTACTAAATACTATAATATTTATATTATTAGTAAATCTAATTACTACTATGCCTAGGATAGCTTAGAGGTATATATAAAGTTCTATAAAGTAAAGAAGGAAGAGAATTAGTAAAAGAGAAGATTCTTATAGGGTGCTAGCCTTAATCTTAAAGGGTCTAGAGAGTCCTTTATTAAAGCTAAGCTAGCTTATTCTATTTACTAGGAAGCTTTATATTATAGCTATTAGCTAGTAAGGGATTCCTATTAGGATTAGTAAGTAAATTAGGTATAGGTAGCTAACTCTATTAAAAGCAAATAAGATATCTATCTAGGTAAGTAAGGCAATTCCACCCTTACTCTAGGCCTCTCTTACACACTTTACTAAGACCCTAATTATAATCTCTATTAACCTATTTATCCTATTCCCTATCTATAGTTCTAGTAGGAGTCCTTTTACCTTAGTAAAGGCTATAAGTTACTTTATAATTGCTGCTTCTATAATTTTTCCTATAATATTTAGTAAGGAGATAGGCCTCTAAGCGTTAGCTCTCCTTATCTCTTTTATTATCTTACCTAGCTTTCTAATTACTATTACTCTAGTAGTCTAGAATTAGGCTAGAAAGTATCTTACTTTAAGGATAGCATTTAGAAGCTAGACTATAGCTTCTTTTACTAGCTTACTACAGGCCTTAATAAGGCCTGCTAGGAGCTTATTATTACCTAGTGCTTTCTAGCTAGCTATATCTAATATAATATCTAATATCTTTTCTAATCTAAACTGTTTATTATCTAGAAATAGCGCGTTATCTAGCTCTAGGAAAGTAAGGTCTAGGATTTAGGAGAGGTTTACTATAGGCTTAGGGAAGAACCTTAGTGCTAGTATACTTGCCTTATCCTTATATATAGTAGCTGGATTTAGGTTGTTTTTAGTCCTTTCTAGCTCTAGTAGCCTAGGTAGTTCTAGGGGGGCCTAGCTTTAGAGCTAGGCCTATCTTTTTAGTTTTCACACTCCCTTATTCTTTCTCTATGTATTAGCTTTTTATAAGGTATCTCTTTATGTATTTCTTCTCTTAGTTTTAATAACTTATTCTTAGTCCTTATTTACCTTAGTATAGGCTTACTAGTTTACTTCTATCCTCTATTATCTCTATTATCTCTTTGCCTATTTAGCTCTAGTAACTACCTCTTTAGCTATCCTTAACCACTATGCCTTTAGGCTAGGGAGCCCCTAGGGCTTTTATAGGGCTACCTTATCCGCTATTTATTAGAGGTTTGTAATAAGCTAGGTAGTGTATATATCTATCCCTTCTTTATCTTGTGAATCTAGGGCGTTTTTAGGTTAAAAGTGTACTACTACCTCTGCCTTTACGTATAGTTTATCTATTATATTTTACGTGTGTCTAAGGGCCTATAGGATATTATCTTATAGGCTAGTGAAGATACTAATTAGCTATGGGATATAGTTAGATCTAGTAAGGTCTTTTACTCCCTTATAGTAGACTTAGATATCTAGAGTTACCTATACTAGGTTTATAGTACTATCCCTAATATCCTTATATTATCTAGTGGGTTCCCCTTAGGGCGTGACTAGTCTAAGCCTTTACTAGCTTATAAGTTCTAGTAGCTTATTTACTTTATTAGTTATTTTATCTAGCCTATCCTAGAGAGAATGCTTTTAGTTAAAGTCTCCTATAAATACGCTTTAGTTATATAGTGTCTCTATATTAATATCTTATATAGGGGTATTCTAGTTATTACTATAACCTTCTAAATAAAGGGAATAGATATTAATCCCTTAAATTTCCACTAGTAACTAATTAGGCCCTCCCTAGGCTAACTATAACCCTATATTATGTTTCTTATTAATATATATAGCGTTATGCCTATTATAGTGTGTAAGTTAAAACTAGGTAAGGCCTAGTATAAGGGGCTATAGATGTTTTATATGTTCTTACTCTTAGATTACTATTATGTCTATATTAGGTTAGTAATAGAGCGTGATATATATTAGGCTATCCTTTTTATTTACATTCTAGAAGAGAACTTATAATATTACTATATTAATTAGGGGGGTAGTGGCAGGTCTTAGCTATCTTATGCTAGTTTTATTCTAGCCTTAATTTGTTTTATATAGCGCTTAATACTCCTAGCTCTTAGCTATTTAGCACTTTATTTTGCGTTTATAGGTTAACCTTTCTTTCTTCCTATTATTACTATAGGTTCTATAGCTATACTAGCTCTCTCTTAGGCTAGAGCTAGGCTCTTACTAGGGGAGCTAGAGGTAAAGTGGGATAGTTATTCTAGGTATCTAGCCTTTACTATATTTTACTTCTCTTTTAGCACTAGGTAGTCCTTAAACTAGGCTAGGTATAGTCTAGAGCATAGGATATAGTTTTCCTTAAGTTATCTATTTATTATAGGGTATAATGCTTTACTATCTTTATACTAGCTAGCTCTATACTTACTATACCTTAGTGCTACCTTATAGAACTTAGTAATATATCCTATTTAGAAGTAGTTATAGCACTATCTAGGTTATAAGGTCTTATTATATAGTTTAGTTTAGAATAGCTTTACTTTAAAGACTATTTTATCTTAGTATATCTTATTAGTATTTTTAACTTTAGCTAGTCTAAGAATTAGGGTGGTTTACTAGGCGTTTTTGCCCTAGGGGTGTCTTATAGTTACCTTAATTATATTTACTTTATTTACTTTTCTAATTTCTATTACTAGGTTCTTAATAGATATATACTTTATTAGGAAACCCTTAATAATAACACTAAGTATGTAGTAGTAAATAGCTACCTCTAGGCTAAATACTTTAGTAATCTATTTTTAGTTTTCTTTATATTACACTATATTTTCTTTAAAGGTAATAATTATATCCTTACTAGGGAGTCTTCTAGCTATTACTGCTAAGGCTTACCTAATAGCTTTATTTATAGCTATAACTATATTTTTCACGCCCCTAGACTAGAGTAATTCTTATATAGTATTTCCTTTTATAAGTACTTCTTTATATTATCTTCTAGGGATCTAAAGAGAGAGGGGGTTAGTATTTAGTTATTTTAGAGTAGGCCTAGCTATAATACTAGCCTAGGTTAGGGAGTTATTATCTTTAGCTTCCTCCCTAATAGCCTCCTTAAGGGCTATTTTTAATGCTTCTTTAGTGGTATAAATATTACTATTATTAGTATTTATGGTTCTTATTTTAGCTTAGGCATGGTTTGCTGCCTAGTTAGCTATAGCTAGTGTAATATGCCACACTTAGGTAACTTTATTACTTAGGATAAGGCTAGTAATCTTATTATAATATTTTATGTCTTTAGGGTGTGTAAATTAGTTCTAGTTTACTATTAGGTTATCTTCGCTCCTTTAGATATTAAACTATCCTATTCCTATGTTTAGGTAGTAGCTACTCTAAGCTAGCCCCCCTAAGCTTATATTAATTACTATTAGCATCTTATTCACACTCCTGCCACTAGCTCTATTATAGTGTAATATTATAGGGGGGGAGAAACAAAGGTAAGGATTTTGAATATTAATGTGATTTGTATTTTAGAGGCGATTCCGGACCTTGGGGTCGGTGCGGAAAAGTATGCAAAGGTTAATAAGATACTTAACTAATCTTTAAATACTTTAATTAGTAATAGTAATAGTAATATAAGTAATTTTAGTAATAAAGGTTAAGCTTTTTATTTAGCTCTTAACTTAAATTTATTTACTATTTTATTATACTTCTTAACTATTATATATTAGACTTTAAATAAGTAAGAGATACCCCTTAACTAAAGGTTATAATACTTATTAAAGATAAATATAGTTAAGGAAATATAAATTCTATAATTATTAGTAAGTTTTATTAAGTCCTATAAGTTTATAATTAATTAGTATTTAGCTATAACTCCTATTATTTTACTAAAGTAAGTTAAAACTAATATTATACCCTTATTACTTACTTAGAAAGTATAGTTTAATAAAATAGTAAATAAGTTTAATATAATAGTTTTTAGCCTAGAGTTATAAATATCCTTAAGTAAAAATATATCCTTAATTTACTATAGTTACTTATTAGTAACTAGCCTTATTACTTATATAAAGGTAAAGATAAGGGTTAATTACTTACTTATAAAGGGGTTTACTCTTCCTTATAACTATAGTAAAAGTAATAATAAAAATAAAGGTAGTAGTTATAAACTCCTTATATTAGTAAGACCTCTCTTTTACTTTCTTTTCTTATTAATACTATTTCTAGCTAGCCTCCTAGGTAAAGCTTTAGTATTATTATTATTAGTTATAGGAGAGTTACTTTCCCTAGTACCTTTACTAGTTTTATCTTTATCTTTATTAAGCCCTTTATTCTTACCCTTATTATTATCTATACCCTTAGGGTTATAATTACCCCTTTTCCCTTTATTACTATTTTTATTCTTTTCCCTAGTATTACTATTACCTCTAGTTTTCTTACCTTTACTACCTAATATACCCTTATAATTATTATCCCTAAGGTCTTTCTTTTTACTAGCTTTACCTTTAGTTCTCTTATTCTTAATACTTTCTTCTTTAAATATATTACCCTTAGTACTATTATCTTTAGAGTTAGAAAGTAACTTAGATAAATTATTATTACTTTTAATATACTTCTCTTTATTTATAATAATTAGGATATTACTACTTTTTATAACTTTACTAAGCACTTTTATTCTTAATAATTACTTTACTTTTTATAGGTAAAATAGCTTATTTTTATTTTCTAGTCCTATTAGGACTTTCTCTTTATTTCCCTTATATAAATATAAGGTTCTTATATATTTTATTATAGCCTTAGTTAAATAATACTATAGTAAGAAGTCTTTAGGTATTATTATAGTTTAGACTTTAACTAAGTCTTTAGGTATAAGTAATTTTATTAGGTAAAATAACCTAAGCGCTTAAAGACCTTAGATAAGTATAGTTAGTATATTATCTATTAAGCCTCTATATCTTACTAAATTATAAGGGATACTAAAGAGATAATCTTCTAGATAAATTAGTATTACTAGTAGCTAAAAGTAATTTAATAATCCTTTAAATCTTAATATTACTTATCTTAACTTCTATTATACTATATTATTAATTAAGTAACCTTAATATCTTATTCTTATATTATTAATAAATAGCTTAATAGCTCTTACTAAGAGTAATAGTATAACTTAGAATAAGTAAGGGAATTATAATAGTCTTAGCTTATAGCTTAGCTATAGCTAATACTAGAAATAAAGGTAAAATCTTTTAGCTTTAATAAGCTTAATATTTAGGATAAGAGGCTTACCTATTTTCCTAGGAATATAAATATAGTTTTTAGTCTTATATTTTACTAAGTTAACTAAATCCCCTTATATTACTAATACTATAAGAAAGCTAGTAATATAGAAAATATCTATTAAGTATACCTTAATAAACTTTCTTATTATCTTAAGAATAAGTTTAGAAAACTTAAGAGTAAATATAAGAAAAAAAGTATAAAAGTAAACTCTAGGAGTAGCTTTAGTATAAGAGATAAGCTAGTTTATTTTACTAACCTCTTTTACTAATTTAGGATAGCTTACTATCTTAACTATTATAATTTTTTAAGTATATAATAGCTTAATAGTATTACTTCTCTTTAATTAATTATATATCTTAGAGTACTAAGTTAATAGGTTATTAAAGATTAGGTTTTCTTATTTAGTAAGTAACTTTTACTTAAACTTTAATTTCCTTAACTTTTTAGTTATTTAATTCTTTAAAGTTTAATTAGCTACTAATAAAAGTAAACCTTTTATTACTTTTAAATTCCCTTTTACTAGTAGCTCTTAGTAAAGATTACTAAAGAGGGCTTTATATAAGTTCTCTTTACTAGGTTAAAGAATATTCCTATTATATAGTTATTATTTTAAAGGAAGTTCTCTCTTTAGTTTTAACTTAGTGCTTATATAGCTATAAGGTATATTATATCTAAGCTATATCTTATAAAGATTTATTTAAGGCTTTTAACTATAGTATTTACCTCTTTACCTTTAACTCCTATAAGTAATAAATTATATATAGTTAACTTTATAATTATTACTATTTCCTTAAGTTTATATAGTCTTAAGTACTTATTTACTAGGCTAAATATATACTATTCCCTAGATTAAAGGTTTTTATTCTTAAATAAGTTTTTTTCTTATAACTTATTTACTATTTTAACTAGTACTTTACCCTTAGTCTTAATAACTAAAAGTTATTTATCTAGCTTAAGGGTTACTCCCTTTACCTTATTACTTCTTTATTCTTATATTCCTTCTTTTTAAATAATATAAGTAAAAGCTAATACCTTAGGGTCTTATATAAAGTATAATTCTTTAAATAAGTATAAGTCCCTTTACTTAATACTTACCTAGTATATTTCTTTAGTTACTAGTAATGTTAGTTACACCAAGGAACGTTACACTAGTGCGAAGAGGTTGAATTCAATGAAGTTAATAATAATAGCTAATAACTAAGAGAGAAGAGAAAAGGGAGAAGGAGAGGAATCTAGCTAGAAGAGAAGGTAAGTAAAAAGGGGGAAAAGTAAGGCTATAGTGTAATGCCACTGCTAACAGAGCGGGGTAGCTTACAATGTATTTAATTGCATTACGTGCATCCCTTTAGTGGCTTTACTCTTTAGCTATAGTTAGACTATCTATTATCTAAAGGTCTAAAGGAAGCTACACTAGTAATCTCTCTTTTCTTTATAGCTAAAGAAGCCTAAAAACGCAATAAAAATCAGATTAAAGGAAAGTGTACATAAGTAAATCCCTTAATAGGAATCCACGGTTCTTATTAGCTATTGTGGCTTTGGTTATTCTAATTAACCTAGTTATTATAGTCTATACCTATATGCCTATTATATTAATTCTCCCCTCTGCCTAACCTTATAGGTCTCTTAACCTATCCTTTTATATAAATTATTAATTTATTTAAATTAATTAAGGTTAAAAGGGCTAAATTTAGCAATACCTTTATTATTATATTAGCTAGATTATTGCCGCTATTAATCTATCTAACTTTATAGACTTCCCTTCTCTTATATAACTACTAAAGGGCTATAATATTAATTATTAGCTACTTCTCTTTTATTATACCTAGCTTTATAAGGCATTTATATAATAAGAAAGAGTCTATATAGAGAATTATTAGGATTTAAGGTATCTTTAATTAGTCTATAATTATATAAAGGGTTGTAGATATTACGTACGCAATATTAGCACCTTAAACCATGCTATATAGCTTAGATATAAGTGCGCTATAGGTTATATACTTGCTTTTTATAGAGCTATATATAATAATATTCCCTTTTAAGATAAAGGTATTATTTTCCTTTATTACTTTATTACTAATTATAATAATATATCTGATTTATAAACTTAGATCTTTATTATTAGTAAGGGACTTATTTATAAATATAAAGAGCTTTACTTCCTTAAGAGTTAAGGGGATATAC
The DNA here is from genome assembly GCA_003814445.1 of Epichloe festucae Fl1. NCBI lineage: Eukaryota > Fungi > Ascomycota > Sordariomycetes > Hypocreales > Clavicipitaceae > Epichloe > Epichloe festucae. The sequence continues at coordinate 1,752,606 of CP031388.1, read as the reverse complement.
TATAGCCCTTACTACTAATTCTTAATCTGCTACTTAAGGTGTTTATTAAGTTATAAGATATTATTAGTAAAGGGTTCTTAGTATTATATAGTAATTAATAGATTATATAATGCTTTTAGTTAATAGACTATTATAATATAGCTCCCTTAGGCTCTTTGCTTTACGTAATCCTACCTTACTATTAGTAATTATAGGTTAATTTCCTTAATCTTCTAACTTTAGCCTTTTTAGTTTAAGGTTAGCAAATTATTATTATTCTAAGTTAGAATATAGCTATTAAAGATAAGGGGATTTATAGTTATTAGGTATTATTTTTCTTTAGCTATAAACTTTACCTTCTAGAGCTCTTTTTCTTCTTTCTTAAAGAAGTTATTATTACTAAGGCCTAGCGTGTTATCTATTTGCATTCCTATAATACTAAAGAGGTTTTTATTATTTAGGGCCATAATTAGTAGGTAGGGATTATATATTAAGGTTATTATATTAAGATTATCCCTATAGTAGCGAAAATATATTACTTACTAGTAGGTTCTAGCCTTTATAATCCTATAGAGGGGCTTAATTACCTCTATTATTATACCTTTTAAAAAGAGGTATGTAATTTACTTTAGTAACTTCATAATAATTAGCCTATTTAGGGTTATTTAGGATTAAATATAAGCTTATATAATGTCTTATAGCTAAAGGTAAATTCCCTTTCGCTTTAATAATAAAGTAAGGGCTATAATAATCTATTAGCTTAATTACTATATTATTAGTAATTAGGTTAAGATAGCCTCTTTTCCTCTGTTATTATACCCTTATATAATAAGGCGTAACTTCTTATATAGTAATTTAGTGCCTTTGCCTTTAATCTCTTAGACTATATAAGAATTAAAGATCTAGTAGCCTCTATACTTTACTAGATTAAATATTATAAATCTAAATATATTATAAGCTTATAAGGCATTAATCTTAGCTTAGTTAGATTATTTAAAGGGGCTCCCTAAGGTTATAATCTTTCTTTCTTAGTAAAGTTAAAGGGTAAGGTTTTAGTTAGCCTTTTCTTTTACTATAAGGAATACTATATTTAGCACTTCTCTAGCTATAATCCCCTTAATTAATGCTTTCTCTAAGTCTTTATTAATAAATATAAGAGGCTTTATAAGTCTAATAAGCTCCTTAGGATTATAAACCTAAGCCCTAATTACCTTTACTTTTACTTCCTTAGGGCTACTAGCTTTATAGCTTCCTATAGGGGTAGCTTTAGCTACCTTAAGGCTTACTATAAGTTCTTTAACTTTATAGCTTTCTATAGGATTACCTTTAGCCTTAATAGCCTCTATAGGCTTCTTTATACCCTTATTAATATAAAATTAAACAATAAGGTTTTTCCTTAGCTTTCTTTACTTTCTCTTTACTAGTATCTTTTTCTTTTCTTTTACCTTATTACCTTTTATAAGTAGCTTATTTTTTCTAGCCCCCTTAGCCTTTTCTTATAATAAGACTATAGCATTAGAGAGGGCTATAGTATAGGAAGGGGCTATATTATAGGTAAGGACCTCTAGGCCTAGGTTATATTCCCTAATATCCTAAAGGCTTTACTTATTAGCCTTTATATACTATAAGTCCTTATAGTATAGCTTTATTACTATAAAGCAAAACTTAGCTAGGCTATAGGGTATCTTAACTATATAGGTCTCCTTATTAGTAGCTAATAGCTTATAAGGGCTATACTATTTACCTTTTTCTCTTTATATATATATATTAGCCTATAGTAGTAGCTAATATATTAGTAATATATTAAGGCTATTCTAGGCGCTAAGGGCCTTATAGACCTATCTCTTAGCTAGGTAATAGTAAACTTTATTAGTTACCTTCTAAATTACTTTAGCTTATTAAATAATAGAGATACTTAGTAGTAACTTATTTATTATCTATAAGTAAGCTCTAAAGACTAGTAAGGTTAGTATAAGGCTATTAGGGCTTACTAAGTTATTAATAGCTTTAATAGCTATCTAAAGTTACTACTTAGAAGTAATCTCTTTACTAATTAAATCTATAATAATATTATAAGCCTAGTAAAGAGGTTTATAATATCTTTTAACCTTTCTAATACTATTATAGGCTTTAATAAGTATCTTATTAATATTAATTAATATTAAGCAAGTATAATGCCTAAATTTAGCTAAAGTAAAGTTATTACTAGTATTATAAATAATCTAGTCTAAAGGGCCTAGATATATATTAATCTAGCACTCTCTAATTATATCCTAGATATTATAAGCTTTCTACTTCTTAAGGTTAAGAAATTAGGCTACTTAAAATAAGGTTACTAAATTAATAATATAAAGGACTAGCTAGCTATTAATCTATATAATATTAATAATAATCTTATAGTTAAAGTTATAGTTATCTTTAAGGGAGAATTTAAACTAGCTAGGGGCTTTTCTATTTATCTAATAATAGTAACAGACTTTAGTTAGCTTCTTAATTATATAATATTTAATATTATAACTAGCTTATTAAAGAATCTTTATAAGCTATTAAATTAAGGGATAACTAAACCTTTAGTAAAGTTAATAAATCTCTCCTTCTAATAGGTAAAAAGCGGTGGTTTCTCTTACCTCTAGAAGCCACTAAGGGTAGCCCTATTTACGCATAATAGGTATAGTCTTATTATTTTAAATTAATATATTAGTAAGGTTATTAATCTTAACCTTTATTTTATCTATATTAGTAAGGGAAAAGAGGAAGAGTATAGTAATATTAAGGACATAGAAGTTAATTTAGCTAAGCTTTATAAGCATATAGATAATACTATATGTTATTACTAATCTAGCACTAAAGTAAATAACTTCTAGGTTATAGGGTTTAATTATTAATAATAGTATTAATCTTAGTAAGGCTTTAGCTTATGCTAGACTAGTAGTTAATTAGCCTAAGGCTCCTATATCTAGTATAATTCCTCTAAAGATCTCTTTAGAATAGTGTTCTTTAGAGGTATAATAAATTAAATTATCTTTATTAGAAGCCTCTTTAAGGTATAGCTCTTACTTAAGTAAGGTATATTAAAAAGCTTAATTCTTAAGTATTATAAGGATATTAATATTATTTATTATTTATAATCCTATATAAAAGAATTATATAATGCTAAGTTATGCCTTTAATAATAGCTTCTTCTTAATATTATTATTACTATTATCTTAGTCCTAAGTAAAGGCCTTAAGCTATATTTCCTAGTCTTTTATTTTCTCTTTCTTATTACTATTATTTCCTTTAAATAAAGCAAGGAATACCTAAAACTTCTTCTTTATAGGAGGTAAATAATAGTTCTTACTAGCTTACTACCTCTCTTTCTCTTTCTAATATTTAGTATTAGTATAGTTTAATAACTAGTAATTACTCTTACTATAGATAAAGCATTACTTAGGTTATCTAGAGTTACTATAATAACCTTCTTTTCCTTAGTCTCTTTAATTTTATTAGCTATATTAGCAGTCTATAAACATTACCTCTAATAGGTCTTTATCTTAATACTAGTAATATTAGTTACTCCTTATATTACTTTTTATAATTATAATTAATTTATAGAGGTTACTAGTAAGGTTCTTAAAGCCTAGTGTATATATATACTTTACTACCTAATATTTAGGGATACTAAAGACTATATTTAAGGTTTACTTATAGAGCTTTATATTTACTATATTAGAGGGGTATAGCCCTCTATAGACTTTCTTTAAGGTAGTTAATAAAATCTTAAGGCACTTAAGCTTACTCTTATTAGGATTCTATATAATAATATTTTTAAGGGTTATATTGCTTTACTTATAGTAATAGAATTATTAATTACTTTCTAGTTTAAATTATTAATAGATATTTATAATTATCTCTTTATAAGAGAGGTTCTTACTAGTAAGGTAGTTAAAAAGAAAGTGCTATTTAGTATCTCCTATTAATATAATAAGGAATGCTTTACTAAAATATAACTTAGGGAGGTTAATCTAGTTATACTTACTCTTAAAGAGTGTAAGTTTTAGTAAAAGGAAGTTATATAACTTCTTACTATAGTAGTTACTATCCTTATATATCTTTATAAGCTTAGATATTTTCTTTATAATTTATTTATCTAAAGGGAAGGAATAAGGAAGGAGAGTAAGCTATTAAGGGTTAAACTCCTAATATAATTAAGATTATTATAAGGGTTCTTATAGAGAATATAGAGATTATTCCTTTTAAGAGTAAGGAATATTAGGGAAGGTCTTTAGGGTAGTAGCCTATAGGGGTTATATATAAGGCGGTTTAGGAGATTATAACTTATTTCCTAACTATAGGGTTATTATTATCTCTTAAAGCATATATTTAAGGGCTATTAGGATAAGAAAGCCTACTCCTTAGCTAATATAAATATTATTATCTTATAGGGAGTTTTATAGCTCTCTTATAAGCTTATTAGAAGCTCTCCTAAATATATCTTTTATCTAACCTTTAAAATCTTCTTTAAAGTTTTCCTAAAGGTTTTCTCCTTACTAATTTTAATACTTACTAGTATAAATAAACCTTATAATCTAATTATTAAGTTTAGGCTATATAATAGTCTTTAGGTTTAGTTAGGTAAGCTCTTCCTAGTCTCTTATAAGTATAAATAAATATAGCTATAGTTACCTTAGTAAACTGTTTTTTTCTAGTCTTTTAGAAGCTATTTCTAAAGGCTTTTAGGATATCTTATTATTAGGGGAAGTAAGGTAAGGAGTCTATCTTATTAATAGTCTAATATTTAATTTTATCCCTTTTTTAAGAAGGGTTTAGTTTTCTTAAATAATTTAAATAAAGCAAATAGTAGTATAATAATAGTGTAATTTCTATACTTATTAAGAGGGATAGACTAGGTAAATCTAAAAAATAGGTAAAATAGGAAAAATAGGAAAAATAGGGTAAATAGGATAAATAGGATAAATAGGGTAAATAGGGCGGAATAAACTAGATAAATAAAATAGGATAAATAGGATTAATAGGATAAATAGAGGGAAATAATAAAAAATAATAGAAAAAGTATAAAAGAAGGAAAAATAGTAAAAAGAGAGAAGAGTAAGCTATAAAGATAGTGTAAAAGTAAAAGTAACTTAATATTTAAAATACTAAGGCATAAAAAGCTATAAAGAGAGAAGAGGGGTTATAAAGAGAGTATAGAGGGAGGTTATATAGGTTAGCTAGCTTAGCTAAGGGTTGTTTTTAATATTAGGTTTAAATAAAATACCTTATAGTAATAGATTTAGTTATTTAGTTAGTTTTCTTATAATAGATAATAAGATTAATAATTAACTAAATATCCTGGATAGATATAATAAGGTTATATCCTATAAGCCTAAGGGTTAATAGATTAATCCCTTAGAAGTCTAATAAGCTTATAACTAGGATTCTAGTCTATTTTCCTTTAGCACACTTTATAGTTATGCCTCTTTACCTAAATAGCCTATCTAGGTTAGCTTAAGAGGTAAGGGGCTGCGTTATCTATAGAAATGTCTTTTCTTATAATACCTAACTTATCTATAGTTATAGTTAACTACTAATTAGTGTTAGTTACACTAAGGAATATTATACTAGTGTAAAGAGGTTAAATTTAATAAAGTTAATAATAATAGCTAATAACTAAGAGAGAAGAGAAGAGGAAGAAGGAGAGGAATTTAGCTAGAAAAAAAGGTAAGTAAAAAGGGGGAAAAGTAAGGCTATAGTGCGGTACTACTGCTAACGGAGCGGGGTAGCTCGCGATGCATCTAATCGCATCGCGTGCATCCCTTCGGTGGCTTCACTCTTTGGCCACGGTCAGACTATCTATCGTCCGAAGGTCCGAAGGAAGCCACAAGTAAAGTAACTATTTATTTAGTAAAACTAGGAGCTTTTCCTAGACTTATAGTTATAAAAGCTATACTAAGAGAAAATTTAATAGTAAATAGTTTTAGATAAGAATATATAGGTATAGTGTAATTATAGCTAAGTAAGAGAGAGAAAGTCTTTAACCTTTAAATAAAAACTAATAAAATTTATTAAGGTTAAACTTAAAATAGTAATAAGGATTACTAGTTTTACCTTAGTAACTAAGAAAAAGGGTAAAAAGTACTAGAATATAAGAGAAAAAGAGAGGAAGTATATAGTTTTCTTTAGTTTTTACTTTAAGCTTACTTTTAGCTTACCTTTTCTTACCTTTTAAATAATTACTAAGCTATACCTTTTTACCTTTTTCTTTCTCTCTCTTTTTTTTTATTCTTTCTTTTTTTTATTAAACCTCTAACTCTTACTATATAAATTATATATTTCTCTATATCTTAAGGTTTCTCCCCTAATTTTATCTCTATAATTTAGTTCTCCCTAATAATAGTTAATTCTATAAGGTCTTTAAATAACTAGTTTAAGGGATATAGGCCTTTAAAGTATCTTTATAAAAGTCTAATTTATACTCTCCCTTTACTCTTAATTTATCTAAGTTAATAGGAAGTATACTTAGTTTAAGCCTTAACTTAAAATAGCTCTTACTATCTTAGTTATAGCTTTAGGGGCTTCCCCTTAGTAACTACTATTACCTTCTTACTTAGTTTAAAAGGTTTAACTCTTTATTATTTATAGTATTCTTTATAAGTAATAGCCTTTAACTTCCTATTAGCCTTAATTACTATATAATAAGATTTAATATTCCTTATAAAATATATTACTATATTTTCTTCTAAGGACTTCTTTAGTAGCTAAGCTAAATTCTTATAAAAATTATTACTTTAACTAGCTAAACTTTAAGTTAAAAGGGCTTCTAGCCCTATTCTTAAGGTCTATATTTGTTATGGACTAGCCCCTAGATGACTGCGATAGGGCGTCAATATAGTATTAAGAGACTTAAGGAGGAAGGAGGAAGGGTAAGAGACTATCCCTAGTGGTGCCCCTTATACCCCCTAGGCTACTTATATAAGCCTCCTTTTCCTTACCTTAATTACTTTTACTAATTCTCTCTTTAACTATTATATAGATAATACTTAGATAAAGCCTAAGCCCTTATATATACCCTTACTTACCTATTACTAATAAACTTCTCTTTATAACATCCCCTAGCAATATATATAATATTTATATTACATATACCCTTAGTTATTATAATAAAAACTATTCTTACTAATAGCTATCTATAAAGCGTCTAATAAGCACTTGCCTTACTACCTTATTATTTATTATAATAACCCCCCCTTACTTCTAAGTATTATTATATAGTGTATATAATATATTTGCCTTACTAATAGGTTATTTATTATAAATAATTACCTTACCCTTACCTATTTATAGTTTACCTAATATAGGTATAATATTTACTATAAATATCTTACTTATACTTATACTTATTTTACCTTCCCCTTTATATAATACTATCCCTTTATTATTATAATTTTATTAAGCCTTCCCTTTTATTTTATTAGCTTCTTTCTCTTAATTAGTTATTCTCTTACTAAAAATACCTTACTATTAAGTCCTTACTCTTACTCCTATAGCTACTTCTATAGCTACTTCTATAATACTAATATCCTATTTTATTAGTAAGTACCTTATAAAAGGGAACTCTAATAATAAATAGTATACTATACCTAAGTTAGTTTAGTATTCTTATAGTCCTTATATTAAATAAGCTCTTATTACTAGTATTTTAAACTATTATTTACCTAGAAGTAAAGAATTATATTCTCCTTATTAGTAATACTATATTACCTATATATAATATACTAGGCTCCTATTTACTAACCCTTATCTTTATTATACCCTTAAAGATCTTAAGGCTAAAATTACTATAAGTATATATATTATTAAACCTAGAGTCCCTAAGACTATAAATATAAAGAAGAAAATACCTATTTTATCTTAGAAATACTACTATCTTATTAGTTACTAGAATGCCCTCCTTAACTAAGTATAGTTTAACCTAGCTTTTATTTACTTAGCTCTTAGGGTATCTCTAGCTATAAATACCCTTATAATAAATATAACTAGCCTTAATATTATTCTCTTTATTAGTACTAGCCCTTTAGCTAGTTATAGAATAGTATAATCTATATAATAAGTTACTAGTATTTTATTCTAATAAAACTAATAGGTTATTAGTAGCTTAAATACTATATATAAAGAAATATATAAATAGTTTACTACCCTTATCTAAGCGCTTACCTCTTATTACTATAGTAAGAACTAATACTATTATTAAATTACTAAGTTAAGTAATAACTCCCTTTTCTATTATTACTAGTAGCTTATTTATTTTCTCTTTAAGTTAAGGTTAATAAGCTTTCCTTTTAAATATACCTTTAGAAACCCTAAAGCTAGCTAGCCTCTAGCTAGAAATAATATTCCTTATCTTACTAAAATTACTATTCTTACTTACTATTCTCTTACTAATACTTTTATTATACCCTTACTTACTTATACTTTATATACTAATCTTACTTATATTATTTAAAACCTAGGTTATATCCTAGGTAAATAACTTTTTATACTATAACTATTACCTAGTAAATATACTATAGCTATATTAGTAAAGCACTAACTCTAAATAAAGGTAGTATATACTTATATAAGCTTTTTTATTAATTTAAATAAAGACTTAGAGAATAATTATTCCCTTTAAGTAATAGTAATAAACTATAATATATTAGTATCTTAAATATATATAAGAGTCTTTATAAGTAAATAAGTTTTCTAAAATTAATTTAGTTTATTATTATATTATATATCTCCTTATTTTACCTTAAACTTATTAAGAGCTTATATTTATACTATATTTTCTAATAGTTCCTATATAGGCTATATATAGCTTACTTACTTAATAAGTATATTATATCTCTTACCCTAGCCTAGAGTATTCTAAGCTACTAGGATTTACTTAACCTAATATTTCTTAATAAGTTTATTATTACTTTCTATAAGGACTTATTCTAGTTTTAAATAAAAGTCCTAGAGCTTTTAACTAAGAAAAGGGTCCTTTATAGTATATTTAATAAGGTCTATGTAAAATACTAGGTAAATATCTCTTAGGATATTAAGCTATACTATAAGTAATATTAGGACTTTTATAACTATATACTTTATTACTACCTAATTAAGTTTCTATAAGAGGTAGTTAGTTATTTTTAAGTAAAAGCTATACCTTATCTTTAATTTAAAACTATTTTACTAGTTAATATAAAGTAAATATAGTATCTTATTACCTTTATTATATATAAGCTATTATAGCTTATACTAGATAAGTACTCTCCTAAAGGTGCTTAAAAAACTATATTACTTACCCCTTTAGTATTATTATAAAAGCAAACTTATCTAGTAGTAACTAAACTAGCTTTAGGTTATAGCTATATAGTAGCTTATTTAGGCTAACTTTTATTATAAAAAATAGCCTATTATTAATTATAAGCTAGTAAGTAGCTAGATATTCTAGCTAGTTAAACTATAAGAAAGAGACTATAATATATAGTATTACCTATATCTTTTAGTTTACTTACTTTATACTACTATTAGTCTATAGGTAATATAATATAAAAAGTAACTAATTAATCCTAACTAAGGAGTATAATATTATCTAGAATTTTCCTAACTAATCTAAACTATAATCTATAATAATTAATTAAGAAAACCCCTTAAACTACTACTAGACTATTTTAAACCTCTTTATATATTCCTTAGCTTCTATAGAAGTTATAGCCTTAAGCTAAATAAATTTAAAGAGTTAATCTATAATAACTATTAGATATTATAGCTTTTCTAGGGATAGTACTAGTAAGTTTATTATAAAGTTAATAAAGATTTATAACTAAAACTAGTTAGAAATAAGTAAAGGCTTTAGTAAGCTTTAGTATTATTAATAGCTTTTATAATTACTATAGTAATAATAGTTATAAATAAACCTAGTAATATCTTATAATATCCTATCCTAGTAAAACTACTATTATAAGATTTAAAATATAGTATTATAGCCTAGGTACCTTACTACTAGTAAATTATAGTATTACTATATTAGGGTTATTATAAGAGGCTCTTATACTAGGACCTAGGTATAGCCCCTAAACTAAAGCGCCTTATAAGCACTTATAAAATAATTTATTACTTACTTTCTTATAAGTACCTTAATAAGAAACCTCTAGGCCCTTTCCTAGATAGCTCTTAATTAAATACTATATATAAAGTTAGAGATAATAGCCTAGTCCTATAAGGTCTAAAGGTATTTAGTAATAAAGAGAACCTTACTAGCTAGTAATAATACTATACTACTATTATCCTACTATTTATCTAGTATTAGTAAGAGCTATATAATAGTAATAGGTTATAGGATATATTTTATTCTAGAGGTTATCCCTTCCTAGTTTTACTCCCTTTAAGAAAGAGTATTAGGCTACTATACTTATATACTAGGTTTATACTAAAGGTAAAAATTAAATAGTATAAGTATATTTACCTATTAAGCTTATTACTTTAATATTAACTAGGGAGTTATAAAGTACTTTAGGTTCTTATAGTTTATATAGATTATAAATAGACTAGAAATGCCTTATAGCTTAGCTAACTATACCTTAAGGTATAAGATAATAGCTAATAATTCCTTATTATAAATTATATAGTTCTTTTATAAGGTTATAAGGCTAGTAAAGTAATAAGTAACTAAGTATATAACGCTATCCTAGCCTTACTAGGAAAGGTATTCTCTAATAGCTATTTCTAAATAATTAGCTTCTATTACTATAGGGAGATCTAAGTCCTATTATACTAGTACTAGGTATATAATAAAGGTATCTTTTAGCTTATTAAAGGTATTATTCTCTTTAGGTCCCTATTAAAAAGGGATATTTCTCTTAGTTAATTATATTAGTAATGCTACTAGTTTTAAAAAGTTACTAATAAAGTTATAGTAAAAGTTAGTAAACCCTAGGAAACTATAAACCCCCTAAAGTTTTATTAGAGTTACTTACTCCCTAATAGCTATAACCTTTACTAAGTCTAGATAAATAAAATAACTTACTATAATAATATATCCTAGGTATTAAACCTCCTTTACTATAAATATAGACTTATTAAGGTCTAAGTATAAACCTATAGCCCTTAGGTAGCCTAATATTAACTAGACCTTAGCTATATAGTCTTTTCTTAATCCCCCTAAGTAAACTAAGATATTATCTAAGTATACTATAATAAAATCCCTTAATATATCCCCTAAGGACTTATTAATATAATATTAGAATATTACTAGTATACTAGCTAGGCTAAAGGGGTAAACTAGCTACTTAAATAGCCTAAACCTAGTTTAAAATGCTATAAGGTACTCCTAGCCTTTAGTAATCTATAGCTTATAAAATACTATATAAATATTTACCTTTATAAACTAGTATACCTAAGATAAGGAATAGAGTATTTTCTTAATTAATAGGAGAGAATAGTAATCCTATACTATTATCTTATTAAGAGCGTAGTAGTTTATATAAAAATGCTAACCTTTATTAGCCTTTTTAATAAGGAGAACTAGAGCTATAGCTAATAATAAGCTAGTATAAATCTAACCCTTATTTATTAAGTCTATAATCTAGTGCCTAACCTCTAGAAGCTAGTCCCTTAGTATATTATATAGTAGTCCCTAAGGGAGTGTTAGTTTAGACTTATTCTAATTCTTATATAAGTATATATAGTAATTAAGGGACCCCTAATAAGGGGGTAAGCTATTAGCTCTAGCCTTATTAAAAAGGTCTATAAAGTTAGCTAACTCCTTAGGTAATATTAATATATCTAGGCTATTAGGCTTTATCTTAGGCATTATAATCTATAGTACTATTATTATCTCCCTAAGGCTTATAGTAATAAATATTATAGAAGTATCTTTCCTATAGTATACCTAGCGCGCTTCTATAGTATATAAGAACCTAATAATCCCTTATACTAGAGTCTTTACCTTATATATAAAGGCTTTAGAGATATATAAGCCCTTTACTACTCTAATAACTAATTACTATTTTACTATATAAATAACTATATTATAATATTTTAGCTATAGTATCCTAAGTATAATATCTTATATAAGGCCTAGGATAATATATAAATATACTAATAACTCCTAGCTATTAATATTTATTCTAGTGCGTACTATATAGGTAATTAAGGAGGTATTTTTCTATACTCTTTTTTCTCTTTTTTTTATTTTTACTATAGTCTAGATATACCTTCTCTTTAGTAAATATATAAGCTCTAGGCTAAACTATTTTACTACTAACTTACTTATAGTACTATAATAATTATAACTATAATTAATCTAGATATTAATATAATAATATATATTAAAGAGTATAGGAATTAAGAATAGTAATTAGTCTATATATTATACTATATCTCACTCTAACTCTATATAGCTTAAATAGTTATCTTATATTATAGTATATAGTTAGCTTACTTACCCCTATATAAGACTTTACTTAAGGGCTACTTATTTTCTATAAAGGGAATATTTACCTTCTTATTTATACTTTTTTTATTTACTTTATATAAGTTAATACTAACCTATAGGTAATAGGGTAAGAGAAAAGTACACTCCTAAATATAGTAATTCTTAGATTTATATTATAAGTAATATCTTTTCTAATAGTATTTAGCTAACTTTACTTTTAATACTTATTTAGCCTATTATATATTTATAGTAAGCTTTAGACTTTTCTCCTTCTTAACTAGCTTATTTTATTTTCCTAATTAAGTCCTTATTATATATACCCTAGTTATTAGTATATTACCCTTATAATTAGTCTAAGGTATAAGTTTAGCTAGCTATAGTTTATATTAAAACTAGTACTTATTCTCTATAGTAAGGGCCTTAATATTAACTATAATCTTATAATACTATATAATAGCTATATACTATATACTTTAGCTAATACCCTAGCTTATACTAATTTCTTTTAAATACTTATTAAGTACTTATTAAAGCTTTACTAGCTTTATATTATTTTCTTAATAATTCTCTCTTACTAATAAAAGCTTCTTTATAAAGTAAATTAAGAATATAGAAAATAGCTCCCTTAGGCCTTATTTTATCTAGTTAAGCTCTATAAGGGCTATCTTTTATTTATATAAATTAAAGAATATAAACCTAAGGTATTCTAGGAATTTAGCTAGGTTAAAATTATAAGTATTACCTTATTTAAAGAAAGTAATTACCTAGGACTAGACTTTAGAGAATAGGTTTTAGTAAATAAATATTTACCTATTTTTATTAGTTTTAATAAAGTTTTTATTTACTTATAGCTTATATTCTATTAAGAACCTTTATATAGTAAATAAGGCCTTATTACTATTATATAGGTTACCTATAGGAATAGGTTTTTATTTTACCTTAGGTATAGTTAAGACTAGGTTAAAAGTAAGAGATAAAGTAAGGTTAATTACTAAGGCATTAGGTTAGGCTATAATAGGTAATTAAGTTAAAGGTCCTATAGTATTTATAGTTACTTATTATTAGAGGTATATAAGCTTTACTATTTATTTATTAAGTATAAGTTAAAGTATCTTAAATTAGGCTTATTAAGCTACTAGTAATGCTATAGTATTAGATAGGGGGGTTATTATTCCCTAGCTAAGTTAGTCTTATAGTTAAAGCATATTTATTATATTTATTAATATATTTATTAGTATTTCTATTATATCTTTTAGTAGTTATTATAAAGGACTAAAGGAAGTCTCTTAATTATTATAGACTAGCCCTTAGGTAATTATAATAGGGCGTTAATATAGTATTAAGAGACTTAAGGAAAAAGGAGAAAGGGTAAGAGACTATCCCTAGTAATACCCCTTATACCCCCTAGGCTACTTATATAAGCCTCCTTTCCTTACCCTAACTGCTTTTACCACTCCCCTCTCTAACTACTATACGGACAATGCTTAGGCAAAGCCTAAGCCCTTACAAGGATAATACTTACTAAATTACTAAAGGTTAGTAAAATTATATATTCCTAATAAACCTAGGTATAATATTATAGGCTAAAGCTAGGTAATTAAAGTATTAACTAAAGTAAACTATTATCTTTATTCTCCTAATACTTTTATAAACCCTAGGGGTAGTTTATATACTTAAGATAATACTTTATTAGTAAAGCACTTACTCTAAAGTTTAATAAATTCCTTTATTAAGGTAATCTTTATATCTTATATAGTTATCTTTATAAGGTTAACCTTTATCTCTAAAATAGTAGTAGCTTACTTAATATATTCTTAGGCTTCTCTAAGGCTATTAGTAGCTAATATATTCTAGCTAATAGCTTCCTATATTAGTAGTTTATTATATAATCCTTAAATAAACTACTAGATAAAGTTATAAAGAGTATAACTCTTAATTAAAGTAAGGGGATAGTTAAAAATAATTAGTTTATCCTTTTCTCTAGTATAATAAAGTATATTTAAAACATAAGAATAATAGGTAGTTAGGGCCTTACCCTTACCTTATTAAAGTTTTATATTAGTACTAGTTTTTACTTTTTTATTTATAATATTAAAAGGGTATTACTCTTATAGTAACTATTAGAGAGTAGCTAAATTAGTAGTAGTTATTATACTATTCTTAGCCCTTAAGACTATAAGCCTTAATTACTTTAAGCTATTAATAAAAGTAATTACTTTATTACCTAAGGCTATATTAATAGCTTAAATAAAGGTATTTAAGTTAATATCCTTACCTTTATTAATAGTCTTAAAAGTCTACTATAAATAACTTAACTATTATCTTACTAATATAGACTTATTAAAGATCCTAATATCTTAAGATAAGGGTAACTTATATAGCTCTATTATAGGCTAATAAGTAAGTGTTTTAAGTATAGGATTTCTAGGTACTAGTAAAGGTAGCTTTAACTCTAATAAGGTACTAAGTTACTAGAAGAAATAGGCTAGCTAGATTATAGCTTAGTCTCCTAGTCTAGTAAGAGAGAATTTTTCTTCTCTTATTAGAATACTTCCTAGTAATAATAATTTTATTAATTCTAAGTTATAAGGGTATACCTTTACTATCTATAGATTTTATAGGGATTTTAACTCTTATAACTTTAGATTAATAATAATACTAATAACAGAGAGTGTAGGGTTTAATAGTTATAAATAGGGATAAGGAAAATAATAGGGAATATTAAAGAGTAAGGCAGGGATTTCTATAGAATTAAGTAAGAGTTAAAAGATAGGCAATAAAGTAAGTAAATAAACTACCCTAGTCTAATTATAACAATAATAACAATAATAATAATAATAACTTAACTATAGGCAAGCTTAAGAAAGCTTTAGATTACTATACTCCTAGCGTAGTTGCTAAGAACTAATCAGATAGAAATAAAGCTTTTTATGAAATTATTAACTAAAATCTAATTCTCGTGATAATAATTAGGGAGCAAAAATCCCTGCTAAAAAATCTGCTAAGTGGGGTTTTTGTGCTAGGTGGGCCAGGTGCCTCGCACCTGCCCCCACCCGTTAGTCACGGCCGTGTAATAAAGCTTAGTCGTGATACAGCTTGTGGAGTCACGTCAACCAGGGTCTGTATGTAACCAATTAGATAAAAGTAAACTACATAGAGATACAATGCCCCCCCTGAATTATTTTACAAATCTACATGCCCCAATTTTTCGTTCCTCTCTAACAGCTGCAATTAGCTGTAAGTAATACTATTATTAGAGAGCTACAAGGGAAATGCGCAGGGTATAAAGCGCCACTAAAAGATATATTACTTTCCATGTAAATTGTCCGTAATTCGAGGTACCTGCTAGTCCTAGCCCCTGTCTCCTTCATTTCCCTGTCATGTAGATTTATGGAATAATTCAGGGGGTGTATTGTACACAAGCTATATCACGACTAATAAGGAGATAGTGGCCCGTGGGGCAATAGCTTAGCAATGGGGACATCTTGCCCCTTAAACACCTCACCGTTTCCTACCCATTCGCAATGGAAAACATTGGATCCACGAGCATTATCGAATCGATTATGCCTGGCGTCGTTCTCAAGAAGCCGATCGACTTCCAGGCGGAAGATCTTACCGAAAAGGTCAAACTCTGCTTTTCGGTCAAGCCGCTCATACTCTAGCATATCGGACGACATCCAAGAATCGTGAGGTAAGTGAATAAATGTAGGCATGCCTAACGGTGTGTACTTACAATATCAGACTTTAAGATATCTCGGATAGGAAGGCCATGGTCTACTACTCGGCCAGGCAAGTCATAGCAATCTCTAGGATTATATCGACAGAAATCCTTCGATTAATCTGCGCTAGCGCGTGCTATGGTGTCGACAGTTGGCCGAAGCTATCTCTCATATCCACAGCCGTGGCGTCGTCCACTCTGATCTTCGCCCTAGAAATGTTCTTGTTCACAAAAACACCCCAGGATCTCGGGACTTATTACTCTGTGACTTTAGTGGATCCACATGTGATGAACTGGGTCTCGATGGAGGCTGCCTTCCCAATGGCCTTTTCTATCATCCTGCCTTTAGCTTCGAATCAAGTCCAGCTCTTAACATATTCGGCCTTAGGTCTCTTTTTTATACTATCTTAACCGGCTGCTGGCCTTATAGGTCGATCCCTAGTCCACTAGAAACCATAGAAGAGAAGTTAAGATACGAAAAGGAGGTTGCTAAAGCTTTCAACGAGGGCAAGTACCTAGTGTGAGAACAATGATAGCTAGGCAAGAGGTATAGGGGCTCTGGTATATTAACTGAAGCTTGCTAGGTCTAAGTGTGTTGTGCGTGCGAGTCACTAGCTTATAGCTAGTGGCTTGCTAGCGTTACGTAAGCTTAGCCCTAGGGCGTGGCCTGTCTGTGAGGTACGCTAGTATACCTATATTATAAGCAAAGTATTATTTGTAGTGTAGTTAGTGTAGTTTTTAGGAAAAACTTGTATTTATAGTGTAGTTTTTTTTTTCTTATAGTTAATGTATTATAGTTTTTTTTTTTTATAGTTAGTATATTGTAGTTTTTTTTTTTTTATAGTGTAGTGTATTATAGTTTTTTTTTACTTATAGTGTAGTGTAGTTAGTGTAGTTACTAACTACACTAACTACAAAAACTACAATATAGTGTTAGTAAAAAAAAAGTGGGCCTTTTTATTATATAATGTTATTATAAGGATTAAAAGAAAGCTAGTTATATAGAAGCTTTTATTATTACCTATTTTACTTAATTAGTTATAGAATTTATAATATTTACCTTTTTTTAAGAATTTTACTATAACTAGGGTTATTTATAATATTATACCTTTTTAATAATACTATTATACTTATTACTTTATTTTACTAATATAACTTTAAGAAAAACCTTCTAATTATTTTATTTACTATTATTATTAATTATTTTATATTTTTATTATTAATTTAATTAAAAAATACCCTAAACTAATATAATTAAATTAAATTAGAAATCTAAATAAATATATAAAAGTTAATAGAATATATACTTAGTACTTTAATATCATTATTAATATAATAAGAACTTAAAAAAAGCTTAAACTATTTATTTACTATTTAAACTAATTAAATATTACTTTAAGCTTTATAATTCTAAAGCTTTAAGAAGTTATATATAGTAACTTTATATATCTTATTATAATAATACATAAAGAAAGAATATAATAGACTAATATTTATAATTTATTAATAGATAACTAATATTATTATTTTAATTACCCTATATAGCTTAAATAAGCTATAAAAAATAAGTTTAACTTGTTTTTAAAAATAATACTAGGACTTAGTTTTATATAATATACTATACTTATTATAAAAGCTTTAATAACTTTTATAACCTTAATTACTATTATTACTATAATTACTATTATTTTACTTTTATTATTATTTTAAAAAAACATAAAAGAGAAAACATTTTTATAATATTAATATTTTTAAAAACCTTAAAATACTAAGTTATTAAAAACTATAGCTTTTACTATAGTAATTTACTTATAATTACTAGTATTTATATTTAAGTTATTTATTTATTATTTATTTTTTATTAAACTTTAACACTAATAATATTATAAGTAATCTTAGTAATATTAGTATTATAAGCTATTATAAGCTATAATAAGATATAATAAGCTACTTATATTAAGTTTACTAGTAGTTCTTTTTATAATTTTTTTAAAATAAGTAATAATAATAATTTATAGAAATATAAAATAATTTATAGAAATAGTAAATAATATAATAAGAAGGTTTTTCTTTAAGTTATATTAGGGAAATAAAGTATTAAGTTAAATAGTATTATTAAAAAAGTATAATATTATATATAACCTTACTTAGTTATAGTAAAATTACTAAAATAATATAATATTATAAATTCTATAACTAATTAAATAAAATAGGTAATAATAAAAGCTTTTATATAACTAGCATTCTTTTAATCCTTATAATACTAATAACTAATAAAAAGTCTAATACTATATTTATAGTGTTTGTAGTTAGTGTAGTTTAGGAAAAAAAATTTGTAGTGTAATATATTGTAATTTTTTTTTTTGTAGTTAGTGTAATATAGTTTTTTTTTCCTTATAGTTAGTGTAGTTTGTAGTGTAGTGTAGTTTGTAGTGTAGTTACTACACTACACTACAAATACTACACTACACTACACGTTTTAGTGCAATACTCTGATTATAAGTAAGGCCTTATAATTACCCCCTTACTTATAGCTAGGCTCCTAAATAGCTTTTACTAACTATTTTATAGCTATTTGCTAAGTAGTAGCTATATTAAAATAATAATAAATAATATATAGCGCTTAACTATAAATATGCCTATAACTCTCTATTACTTTACCTATTTTATCCTTATATAACTATAGTTTATTCTTTATAAAATATTATAACCTTTATATACTATTACTTTTCCCTTATTAGTTATTACTATCTTACTATTAAAATAATAACTATTTACTTAAAGAAGTACTCCTATATATACTATTTATATATAAGATATACTAAGTTTAAGAAACACTTACTTATTAAGCCTAAGATACCTAAGATTAAGTGTCTTTTCCCCTAGGCTTTATTATCTAACCTAGCTAAGGCCTATGCCTCTAAGTGCTATATCTAGTATAAGAAAAGAGGTAATACTTATAAGACTATAATTTATCCCCCTATTACTTACTTTTTTACTTCTTATTACTAACTTTTTATTATAGGCTATACTTACTATAAAGAGTAATTTTTCTAATTTATTAATAATTCTAGTTTAAGTCTAGTTACTTCTAGATACTATAGAAAATAAAGAGTTTAATAAGCCTATCCCTATGTTTTTAAAGGTAACTTACTACTAACTTACTAAGTATTATATTAGCTTTATTATAGGCTTTAACTATACTAATATTACTTATTATATTATATTTAGTTTAACTAGTGCTACTAAGGGCTACTAGGTTAGTAATTCCTTATCTCTTTACTTAGTCTTTACTTATATTTTTATATAGGCTATATTTATTATATACTAGTAATATATTATTTCTTAGTAGTAACTTTAGGTTACTATATTTTCTATTACTCCTACCCCTAGTATTATAAGTTCCCTTAGTTTTTACTATACTTTTAGTAAGTTTTTACTAACTTTTCTATAGGAAAACTATTATAAGACTATAGCTATCTAAGAGGTATATATAGTTCTTTAGCTTTAGCTAGCTAACCTAGGCTATATAGCCTAGGTAATAGTAATTTACTACCTTTTTTATGCTATAAAGGAGGTAATTAATATAGATAAAAATAGCGTAGAATATACTATCTAGGGTAATAAGGTATTAAGCTATAATAGCGCTATAATAGAGAGTTTTCCCCTAGTATTACCTAACCTTTAGGGCCCTTTTCTTTTATTTTTTAGTAGTAATTCCTAGACTATTAATTAGAGTGTAATAGTAGCTAATAAGGCTAGGCCTTTTCTATAAGAATATTATATTTTCTTACTTATAACTTACTTATATCTTATTACTTTTCTTACTAGACTTACTTTTATAAAAAGTCTAAATTATATATTAAGCGCTCTTTATATCTTTTACTAGGACTTATTAGTTATATTTACTTAGCTAACCCTTTTATTTTACTAGGTATTTATTACCTTCTTAGTTTTTCCTATAGTCCTTAACCTCCTTAACTTTATACTTATTATTCTTATTCTTTAAGTCTAGTATTAGTATTTCCTTATCTCTAGTATCTTTATAGTAATTCTATAGCTTTAATAAGCTAATATAAAATATATTATATAGTTAACTATATTTTTTAGGTAATATAAGTCTATATGCTTATTTTCCTATAGTATTAAGTACTTAAAATAGTCTAATAAATCTAGGGGTTAGCTTTTATTTTATATCCTTAAGCCTAATATTCTTTACTAATAGTAATACTAAGTTACCTCTTTTTAGTATTAATAGCTAGTAATACTAATTATAGTACTTTACTTAAGTCTAAGTAACTTTTACCTAGTTTTACTTTAGTTACTCTTTAACTTTATATAGCTTTATAATATATATATAGGCTTCTAGTACTTCCCTTTCTTTAGTCTTATCCCTAAGAGCTAGGTAAAACTTAGGTAAATAGCTTATAAGGGAGTAATTAAAGGAGTAGCTTATAGTTTTATTTACTATATTATTATAGGTAAATTAGGCTATTAGGAGTAGCTTAGGCTATATTTATTAGTTCTTAGCTATAAAGCATTAGAGGTAATACTTAAGTACCTAGTTTATTCTCTTTATTTACCTATTAGTTTAGGGGTAAAAAGCTATAAAAAGCCTTTACTTTATATATAATAAGTAGTATAAGTCTAACTAAAATTAGCTTATAAAAACCAATCCCTTATTAGATATAATGCCCTCTAGTGCCCTAAATTATAGTTTAATCTCCCTATAGAAAAGCTTTACTAGTTTTATTATATTAATTATAGTAGTTATAAGTAGGAAAATAAAGTACTTAGTAAATTAGTTTATAATTACTAGGATTATATTAGTTTCTTATTTACTTACTTAGGTAGTAAGTAATCCTATAATAAAATCTATTAAGATTTTTACCTATAGTTACTATAGTATTAGTAGGGATTTAAGGCTTTTATATAAGTAATGCCTTTTAGCTATTACTTACTAGTAAACCCTATAGCTTATAATATAGTTAGATACTAACTTACTTATACCTAGCCACTAGAAGTAATGCTTTAATAGCTTAAGAGTATATTTAGTCCTAAAGTAACTTACTAGTAAATTATTATAGTGTAGCTATAAAAGCTCCTATTATAAGATAAGCTCCTAGGGAATAGCTACCTAGTCTTAGTATATTAGGAGACCCCTTATACTATATAACTATAGACTAGCTTTTCCCTTATCTTTTACTAGGGAATTATTAATCTTATTATTTTACCTCTATAAATCTAGATCTTAATCCTATGCCTTTTATAGTAATTATACTAATAGTTTATTTAGCCTAGATTAGTAAGGATTTAGTGGTATAATAGTCTCCTATATCTCTTATACTATACTAATATCTTAAATATATACTACTTTCTTCTAGAAATTACCCTTATTTAGCTAATCTTTTACTAGATTTATAGTAGCTAACTAGCCTTTTAACTAGGCTACTCTAGCCTTTAGAGCTCTCTCTATAGTAGCTAGGGTATTTTCCTCCCCTAAAGGTATCTTACTAAGCCTCTTTACTAAGACTAAGGTATTTTCCTCCCCTAAAGGTATCTTACTATATTTTCTTTAATATATTAAGACTAGGGTATTTTTCTCCCCTAAAGGTATCTTACTATATTTTCTCTTATATATTAGTATATTTTCTTTTACTAGTTCTTTAGTAATTACTATTTTCTTCTAAAGTTCTAGTAAAAGTGCCTTATTTATTAAGGATTTACCTTTATAATTAGACTATCTTAATAGTGTATTTACTAGGTTACTTTTCCTAGGTCTATACCTAATTATAAAGTAAAAGAGATAAAGGAATATATACTATCTAGCCTATCTCTTATTTAGCTTCTATTACCTTATAAAAGTTTATAAGTTATAGTAATCTAATAGGACCTTCACTAGGGTTACTATACCTTTAATGTAGTATTACTAGTGTTTAAATAACTTTACTATAGTAAGTAGCTTCTAATTTACTATGCTATAATTATATTTAGTATTTATAAACTTCCTTAACTAAAATACTATAGGATATTATTAGCCCTTATTATTTTATTAAGATAAGATTCTTACTATTATAAAAACTAAAGTATTTATCTTAATACACACTAGCTAACTTAAGTTATAATAATAGAGAAAAGGTACTTATTAAAAGGTATCCTTTAGCTAGTTAAATACTAGCTATTCCCTTTCCCTAAATATAAACTTCCTAGTCTAGATACTATTTTAACTACCTTTTATTAGCGTATATAAGGGTATTATAATCCTAGAGTATTAGTAAATAAACCTTTAGTAAAAGTTATAAAATCCTAGGAAAGACTATATATCTTTAAAGCTTATAGGCTTCTTCTAGTCCTAGATTATATTAACTTTATATATATCTATTAAAATACTATTAACTAATAGAATAAACCCTAGGAATTTTACTAATTCCTAGTAAAATAAATACTTTAAGGGTTTTATATATAGCTTTACTAACCTTATATATTCTAGGACTTCTTTAATATATATAGTGTGCTTCTCTTATGTTTTTAAGAAAATAAGGATATTATCTAAATATACTATATAAATAGTATTTACTAGCCTATATAATGCTTTATAAATATAGCTTTAAAAAGTAGCTAAGGTATTAGTTAGCCTAAAGGGTATTATAAGATATTTATAGTGTTTATAATAGGTATAAAATATAGTCTTTTACTTATTACTCTCTTTAATATAGATTTAATAGTAAGTATCTTTAATATTAATCTTTAAGAAGTAATAGGCTCCTTAGCACTAGTCTAGGATCTTTAAAATTAGGGGGAGAGTGTAGTAATTTTTCTATATTACTTTATTAAGTTCTTAATAATCTATATATAGTTAAAGTATTTTATCTTTCTTTAGTATAAATAAGATAAGCATACCTATAAGGCTCTTAGAGGGTCTTATCTAGCCTTTTTATAGGTTTTTATTAATATATTTATAGAGCTCCTTTAGCTTACTTTAAGAGAGGGGGTAAATTAGCCTATATAGGGGTGTGGCCCTAGGTATTAGGTTAATTATATAATTAGTCTCCTTTCTTAATAGTAAATTACTTATCTTATTTACTATAAATATATCTTTAAACTTATATAGTTCCTTAGGGATATCTTTAATAGTTTTATATACTTTTACCTCCTTCTTATCTTTAAGGGTAATAAACTTATCTTTTATAACTCCTATAATAGTATATATAATAGTCTTATTATATATTACCTTTATAAACTTATAAGGAGTTATAAGTAAAAAGGCTATTTTCTTTTTCTTAAACCATTACTCTTATAAGTATAAATAAAGATATATATATTTTTTAGTAAGTATATATATTCTAATTAAGATAGGACTTCCCCTTACTCTTAGGTCTTTATTTATAGCTATATATAGTAGCTAAAGGTACTTCCTTTTCTCTCTTAAGTCTTTAATTATAATAAGTACCTTATAGACACTATATTAAGGGACTATAAGGGCCTCTATTACCTAGAGAATAGGTACTATAGCCTTAGCCTTATTAAGCTTATAATTCTTTATAAAATTAATACTAATAAGGTTAAGCTTAGTATAGCTATCTAGATTTACTACTATTTTAATATCTTTATACCTATAAATAGTAACTAGTATATAAAATTAATACCTAATTAGTACCTTAGTGTTTAAGGCAAAGGTAAGGGCCTTTACTTTTACCTTAGGAAGTTTCCCTAGCTATCTTAGGGCTTTTTTCTTAGCTTACTATACTTATTTATAAGGTAATCTAGGCTATTATAGTTATAATATTATCTTTTATCCTTAACTTTACTATTATTTAGGTAAGTAACTAAGCCTCTTTCCTAGTCCTTATTTCTATAGTCCTTATAAGGCCTATAACTCTAGGGTAAGTTATTTCTATAATATTAGGGATTCTTATATAGGTGTTTATCTTCTAAATACTTAGGTTTTTACTTACTCTTTAGTATAACCTCCTAAAATCACTAGGTAAGTTATATAACTTTCTCTTATATTTTCCTAGTAATAGAGGTATATAGGTTAATATAGTCCTATAGCTTAGGGAGTAATTTTATAAAGAATATAAGGGTATAGGACTTTTCTAGGGCTCTTTCTAGGTATATCTCTAGTAAATCTAGGAAAATACTAAATTTAATAAGGCTCTAGCCCTTATATTACTTTATGTTCTTAAGCTATATAGCTATTTAGGCATTATAGTTTATAAAGTCCCTAAGTAATATAAGCATCTAGGTCTAGAATATATCCTAGTTATCCTTAAGATTATCCTAGCTATTAGCCTATTATTTATTAAGGTATTTATTCTATCTTACCCTATAGTTAGTGTGTATATAGTTAAGTATAAAGAGAATCTTTTAGTAATTATATTAGTATTTTTTCTTTACCTTATTAAAGGTATAGTTTAGGTTATTTATCTATATCTTATACCTCTATAAGTTTATAGGGTATTAAAGCTTAGTAATATTCTTAACTCTAACTTCTTAGCTACTATTACTTAATAAAGTACTAGCTCTTTACTAGGTTTTCCCTTATATTTCTCCTAAACTATGCCTAATAAGGTTAATAAGCTTTTATTCTTACTTTTATAGTTTTTAGAGTTTTTTTAACTAAGTAATTTGCTTTAGTATTACTATAGCTTTAGTATAAGAGGTAAAGGGTCTTATTATAAGTATAGTTTTAGTGGTATATAGTGTGTTTATACCTATAGTATTACCCTTATTTAATTAGGTATAACTCTTATTTATTAGGGTTAGGTTATTATCTAATATTACTCTAGTAAATTAAGTAGTTCTCCCCCCTATATTACTCTTAGGTAACTAGTAGGAGAAGCTTTAAAATTATAAGAATAATAATAGCTAGGTAAAAGGTATAGGGGCTCTAGTATATTAACTAAAGCTTACTAGGTCTAAGTGTATTATATATATAAGTTACTAGCTTATAGCTAGTGGCTTGCTAGCGTTACGTAGGCTTAGCCCTAGGGCGTGGCCTGTCTGCGAGGTGCGCTAGTGTACCTGTGTTATAAGTGGGGCCTCACACCTAGACTTAACAGGGATAGTAGGAGAAACTGTAATTTTGGCCTGTTAGATAAAGCAGTATGGGACAGCAGCAGAAGTCCTACGCGCTTTGGAAAGGGAAATGCCCGTTCCGGAGGTATCAGGAGGTTAAGAAGAGGCCTATCACATTTCAGTGCTCCTCGCAGTTATAGTAGGTGGTCCTGCTTTGGCAGCTTTGACACACGTACTCATCAAACGACAGGCGCGATGGGCGGTGAGTGGGTTGGATAGCGAATCCATCCTGCGATGCTTAATTTAACCTCACATACTGTACAAAGTTTGGGAAGCCGTGTCACAACGGATTTCACATCTGCCCGTTCACTTTTGGTAGCTATAGTGATATGAGCACAGTGTCACACGCAGAGCATTGCATTACATTACATTACATTACACATTACATTACATTACACCTAACCCCTAAATATTACATTACATTACATGTAATTATTTGTAATTATTTGTAATTATTTTTTATTTTTCTCTTTAAGGTAAATGCTTTAATTATAAGCGTTAAGAGAGTATATATAAACATATATAATAGCTAATAATAGCTTATAATAGCTTATAATAGCTTATAATAGCTTATAATAGCTTATAATAGCTTATAATAGCTTATAATAGCTTATAATAGCTTATAATAGCTTATATTACTTTATAATATTATTAGTGTTAAAGTTTAATAAAAAATAAATAGAAAATAAAATATATAAATAAGAATATAAGTAAGTATAAGGGATTTACTATAGGAAAAAGTAAATCTTTTAAGTATTTAGTATTTTAAGGTTTTTAAAAATATTAATATTATAAAAATATTTTCTCTTTTATGTTTTTTTAAATAATAATAATAGTAAAATAATAATAGGAATAATAATAGTAATAATAATAGGAATAATAATAGTAATAATAATAGTAATAATAATAGTAATAATAATAGTAATAATAATAGTAATAATAATAGTAATAATAATAGTAATAATAATAGTAATAATAATAGTAATAATAATAGTAATAATAATAGTAATAATAATAGTAATAATAATAGTAATAATAATAGTAATAATAATAGTAATAATAATAGTTGTAATAATAGTTATACTAGTAGTTATAATAATATAAAAATCTTTATTAAGGGAAAACTAGACTAAACTAGGAAAAAACCCTTCTAAAGATTTACTTAGTCTAAGTTAGAATATATATCTTCTGAAGAAAAACTAGATAAATCCTAGGATTTATCTAATTTCTCTTTTTCCTTTGAAGAAGACATAGTATCTGAATCCTTAGAAAAAGAGCTATAATAGTTATATAGCTCTGAGTATTGCTTAGTAGTAATATTATCCTCCTTTTCCTAATTCTTTAATAGAATTAGTTCCTTAATTATAGAATGTTTTAAGGAAGTTTGGCGCTTAGTAATAATATTCCCACTAGTATTAAAGGTGCTTTCTATTGCACTAGAAGTGGCAGGAATAGCTAGATATCTTCTAGCTATTATACTTAGAATAGGGAAAGACTTTTAGTTATCTTCCTACTATTTAAAGATATCTTCCTTTATTATAATATTAGTATAATAATAAGATATAATAGGAAGAAATATTTACTTACTTTATCCTCTTTAGGTTCTAAGTTAGTAAAAGTAGGGATTTCATTCTTTTAAGTTTTTTGAATAGATTTATCTCTCTTATTTAAGAATAACCCTTTATAGAGGTTAGAAGACTTAGGCTTAGGTTAAGGATTAGAAAAGGTTCTAGGCTAAATAGGCCCTCTAATTTCTACTAGAAATTGGGTATTTTCTGGCTCTGAATTATCTAAGCCTAGCCCTAGGCCTAAATTAGCCTGATTTTCCTTATAAGTAGGAAGAAGCCTAGTATTAAAGTTAGTAATAAGAATAATAATAATAATAAACATTATACTTACGAATTATAATCCTTTTCTAAGTTATCTAGTAACTTTTTGATTGTTCTTAATTGTAATCCAAGCTTATCTTTCATAGTAATAAGATTAAGCCTAGGGTCTAATAACATAGCATATAAATAAGGCTTATAAAAGTGGTAATTATTTCCTATATCTTGTGGGAAATAATTACCTAGCTTTTCTAAGCTAATATCTATAGAGGCTATAAAGACCTTACTAAAAGGATTATAAACGTGTTTCTAATTTTATAAGTTAGTATAATATAATTAAAAAGAAAGTAAAATAGATAAATACCTGGTTATTATAAGCCTTTTAGTCCTCTTTTATATTATTAAGATATTTATATATCTTAGTAATAAAAAGTAAGACTAGACCTAAAGTATTATACTTCTAGCTTTGAAGTATAATAGTAAGTTCATAAAAAACCTCTAATATACTGCTTAAGGTTGCTAAATTAGCCTATTCTTGTGTTGTAGGCATAGCATCCTTAAGGGCAGTAATATTAGTTTCCCTATTAAGAAGAATAATAGCTTCTTTAAGCTCTAAAGAAGTATTAATTATCTTATAGGTTAAATTCCACCTTGTTTTATTAGCTATAAATATAATAGATTAGTATTAGGTATAATTATAATAAGAATTAAAGACTTACCTAAAGGAATCTTCGTAATATTATAATTCTTAGCTAGGTTACCTTGTGTTTTTGCTTTTCTAAGGCATTTTAACTAAGTTTTATATAAAGCTTGGTTATTCTTAATTAGAATAGCAATCCTTTTAACCTTTCCTAGTATACCTATAATTAATATTAGCATTATTAGATAAAAAATAGTAAAGAATAATAGATTAATTACTTACTATTTGCTAAGGATTTAAATTGTTGAAAATTAGGATTCCCTTGGATATACGAAGTTTCTTCTGTAGAATAGTGAAAATATTTACTATTTTTAAAACTTTCTAAGTCTTCCTTAGAAGACATAGATTTAATAAAATTCGTAATAATATCCTTAGCTATGATATTAAGAACGTGAGCTATATATCGGATATTATATGGTTTAATACTAATACTATTATAACTCTTATTAATATAAGAAGTTATAAAAGTATTATTATTAGAACCATTATCCCTAGTAAAACTGTATATAAATTAGAATTAAAGTGTAATAATAGTTATAATATTTAAAGAAATAACTTACCTAAGAATATCCTTAGGCTCTAAGTAATAGTCTTTAATAAGATTATTAAAGCATTAGTAAATATAAGCTCCTATATATGAATTTGATAGATATTCAAATCCTATAAGTAAAATAATTAGTAAATAATAGAATTAATACTAATTAAAAGACTTACTAATTAGCTTATATTCTAGCTTAAAGTTTAGATTAAGCTAGCTTATAATAACCCCTAGATAAGACTTTGAATTAAACGAAGTCCAAATATCTAGTTGAACCGAAATTAAACCTTGATATTTAATTTGATATTGGATTTGTTAGAGGATTTTTTGCTTAGATAAATAATACATAGTATTTATTCTATGTATTATTGTTTGGTAACTAAGCAAAGAAGCTAAATTATTATTCCTATATAAATTAGCTTAAATAACTATAATAGTTATAGGAAAAGAATTAACTTACCTAGAATAATAATTTAGTAAATTTTTAAAGGATTTACTATTAATTATAGCAAAAGAAAGGTTATTTTCTAGTAGAAATTTAATAACTAGATTAACCGCTTCTTTAGATAAAAATTCCTCTGAAATAGTATGATTTTGAGGTCTTTTTGTTAAAAAAAAAAGAAGTTAAAGAAAACTAATTAGTAGGAGTGAATACTACTAGAATTTTAGGTACTAGATATTATAGTTAGTATAGAATGAATCATTTAAAATTTAAAATAAATAGAATAAAATAGAATAAAAGACTTACTAATGATCTTTTCAGGTTTTTTTTCTTCTGATTTAGAAGTAGCAATTTCTGGATGCTTAATTCGATAGTGTTAAACCCTATTAGAAGCTTAGAATCTCTTTGCTTTGCTTCTAAACGTAAAATTACATTTAGATTGCGTATAAAAGCATATAATTTCCCTTTCTTAATTATATTTGTTAAAAATAAGACCTATTTTTATCCCTTTCTAGTTAAAGGACCTTTCCATTACTAGCTTGCATTGCAAGCCTGACAGCTGCACTGTAGCTATTAACGGTCGCGAAGGTGGCCGTTAATGGCTACGTCGCAGCTATTAATAGCTGCGACTGACCGTGTGGATAACTAATTTAAATCAATTATTAATTGTGGATTATTTAATTGCGTTGTGGCTGCAAGCGCAGTCACAACCGCAGCGCCACTAGTAATTAGGTAAGCTAGGGTGATGTAAGCAGGTTACCCTATAGCTATCTTTGACAGCAATTTTCTCTTTAACTAGAGGTTATATAAAAGTCTTACATATAGCAAATTAAAACTAGAAGACAGGGTTTTCATTTTATATAGGAATATTTTTTGGACTAAAATTTGGTGCATATGGGTTGCTAGTTTGTATGGTGGTGAGTCGATTTTTTGGATTTTACATATAAATGAATTTTGCGGAAAACAAAAAGTGGCCTGTAAGACCTTTTTGGCGGTCTAGATTCACTAATACGGTCGGTAGGTATATAAGAGGAAGAAGATCTTTTTAATCTAGCTAGATAGCTAGGCCTCTCAATCTAACAGCCGCATTGCCCGTATAACATCACTAAAATCAATTCTATTGGTATATAAGATATCGTAAAAGTCATCTAGATTGAATTCTATTAGTTGATAACTGCCGAAACCTTCCGTTGCGTTGCGTTGAATATTTCAACGTGGTGGTTCTACTAGTCCCTGACCGTAGAGCTGCTCCTGTACAGCTGTTGCCAGCCGGCAACTAGCTCCCTATAATTCAATAGGTTATGAGCCTGGCCTATCACTATAAAATTCTTTCTAGTGTACTTTGCGTACGGTTACAGAAGACTTCCCTTCTATAAAATAGGAAGCGCATAATTAATATAGAAGCATTCCCTTCTATAAAAAAGGAAGTTTAGCGAGAATAAAAGCTTTTCCCTTCTATAAAAAGGAAATTCAGCGCGGATAGAAGCTTTTCCCTTCTATAAAAAGGAATTTTAGTATAAATAGAAGACTTCCCTTCTATAAAATTAGAAGATAGATACTAATTAATAAGGTTAGGGGCCTTCTGCCCCTAATCTTAGTGCGTAAGAGATTCTAAATAACCAGCTAAAAGAGCAGGTTATTAAGCAACAAGATGCTATCAATCTATTATTATAGAAGCTAGAGGCTCTGACTATAGCTGTTAATAATAGAGGCATGGAGGGTGTGGAAGCTGCTAAGCCCGCTAGTTAGCAGCAAGTTTAGCGGCCTATTTAAGAAAAGGCACCTGAATCTAGCTCTGTATAAGCTGCCTTTAATAATTCAATTATTAAGGAATTTAATAAGAGGGTTTATAGCTTCCCTAAGACTACTAAGCTTAAAGGAGCTGAAAATTTCGATCAATGGAAACAAGCCCTAGCTATCCAATTTAGAGCATTAGGTATGCCTAATTTTCTAGATAATCCGGATATTTCTAGGGCGCTAGGGGACGCTAACTAAGCTATTATCCTTATGCTACTAAGGGATAGTTATATGGAAGGCCCCTAAGCCGCTATAACTTGGTAAAAATCACCTGAAGAAGCCTATAATTTACTTATTAGGCAATATTCACATAGCGTTGAAATCCAGAGGGGGTCCCTATATTCTGAATTTCATAACCTGAATTTTCATGGTTATAAGGGGACTTTAGAAGCCTTTAATGCGGTCTTTAATAATCTACTAGCTAGATTATTGATTTTAGGGGTCCTGATTGATCCTATAGATCAGGTTAATTAATATCTTCAATCCCTAAAATTAACCTTCCCTCAGTGGGCTAAGAGGCAACGATTTAGCATGCGTACGAATAGGGCTATAGGGGCTCCCCTAGATGCCCTAAATCTTTAATTTCTAATGGCAGACCTTCTAGCTGAACAGAGGGATAAATCATCTACAGTATCCAAAGCCCTGAATTATAGGGCTAAAGACCTAGAAAAGGGTGCTAAAGATAAGGAAAAGGCCCCTAAAGGTTAGAAGAAGAAGAAAGAAAGCTCTAAAGAAAATAAGGGCTCTTCTAATTCTAATAAGAAGAAAAAGAAGCAAAAGGGTTAAAAATTAGATAAAAAGGATACTAAAGAACTTATAGAGGGTTCTTTTATGCTAGGAAATTATAACCTTTCTAACGGAGCACTTGATCCGTATAAGAAACCTAGTAATTACAAGACTAGTTATAAGAGCTCTAGCGATAGTAGCTCTAATTCTAGCTCTAGTGATTCGGATGATGATAAATAAGAAATTAATACCTTAAATGGTTTTAATTATTACAGTAAAGACATGAAAAAGGCCCTATTATATAATACAGGTTTAACTGTACATATAGTTAATTCTAGGGAGGTCTTTAGGGATTATACCTCTTATAAGAAGGGGGAATCCGACCCTATTATAACTGGTGGTGGCCCTATTTATCCTAAGGGTCACGGTAGTGCTGTTTTTGAGGTCTTATATTAAAAGAAACCTAATAAATATAGGACCTTAGTGCTAAAAGACGCTCTATATTTTCCTTAGCTTGATGTTAATATAGTTAGTGGCCTTATTCACTATATATCTGGCGGTTGCTTTATAAAAAACTATCTTTATCTTAAAGATAGGTCTTGTATTGCTGCCCTAGATATAGAAAAACATGGTTTTTTCTTTCACGTTAAAAACCAATTTACACTAACGTTACATAAAGGGCCCTGTAAAAAATCTCATTATATCCAACCTTTTACCTATGCTAGCTTTAGGGGTCATAGCTATCCGATTAGCTACCCTATAGAGGTTCAAATTCCCTCTAAAAAGCCGGATTAGGCTTCTGATTTGGACGAAATCGCTGAAATTGATGATGATATTGAAGAAATCGTACGGGATGATTTAGGGGATTTAGTCCCTTCTCCAACGCCTATAGCCCTAGGTTAGGTCCCTTATAAATCTAAAGATATAGATTTAGGGGTGTTAGAGGGCCTTAGTGAAGGAAAAAGGTCCCTAATACCTCCCCAAGAGGCCTGTGGTTCTCAAGGGGCCTAGCAGGGGACTAACGGAGAGGGCCCTAATCTAGACTTAAATCTAGACCCTAATTCAGGCCCTAAAGACCTTCAATATCAAAAGTTACTAGAACTAGCTAGCCTATGGCATGTATAATTAGGGCACCTAGGGCTTCCTTTGCTAAAGAAAACAAGCCTTATAACTAAAGGAATCCCTGATTTTTCTAAAATTAAGGATAAAGACTTTAAATATATAGCTTATGATCAATCTAAGGCAGTTAGAAGACCTAGGAAATTAGCTATCCCTAACCCCCCTAGAGCTCTAGATTAAATAGAGGGGGATACGCTAAAAATCAGCCCTGTACCGTACAATAAACAGTCAATTTGCTTATTTCTAGTTAATCGAAAAACTAGATATAAGTGGGTGTTCTTATTACCTAATAAGGAAGGCCTAACTGTTTATAGGGCTATTAAGGGCTTCTTCAGAGGGCTTAAAAATCAACTAGGTTAATATCCTAGGCACCTTCACTTTAATAGGGGCTAAGAAATCGATTCTAGTTGTCAAACCTGGTTAAATTCTAAAGGGATTAAATTTACAACTTCTAGTCCCTATATCCATAAGCAAAATGGATTAGCAGAGCGTTCTATTTGTACTATTCTAGATCAATTAAGGGCTACTATCCAGTGGGCAAAATTACCCTTATATCTATAGTGTTTTGTATTACCTGTAGTTATTAACCTAGTTAATATAACTGCTAATACCACAAAGGATGAAAGCCCTGAACAACTGCTAGCTAGGGAGCTAAATCAGCCCTATACAACTGATATTAGCAGTATTAGAGCCATAGGATCTCACTGTGAGATTCTAATCCCCCTAGAAAAACGACCTAAAGCCTAGAAGTTAGCAGCTAGGACTATCCCTAGAAGGTTATCAGCTACACTAGGTTCTAATACTTACCTAGTGTATATCCCCTCTAAAAGGCTAGTTATAAAGACTAGCTTTATTAAGATTATAGAGCCTATAGGTCCTATCTCTAAAGGATTACCTAGGCTTTCTATAGGGGATAACCCTTTAGAGGGGGAAAATAATTTAGAAGATCAAGATCTAAATTAAGGTTTAAAGGATTACCCTATAGATAACATAGGAGGTCCCCCTATAGGTCAAGAAAAACACCCTATAGGGCCTGTACAACC
Organism: Epichloe festucae Fl1; assembly: GCA_003814445.1. Taxonomy (NCBI): domain Eukaryota; kingdom Fungi; phylum Ascomycota; class Sordariomycetes; order Hypocreales; family Clavicipitaceae; genus Epichloe; species Epichloe festucae. Next base: position 1,719,198 of record CP031388.1, on the reverse strand, counting down.
CCCTAAGGAACCAATTCTAAAGGCCTTAGAGGAGGCCACGCCCGTAACTTTACTAGGAAATCAGATTTCGACTCCAGACCTTGATTTTAACAAAATTACCAACTTCGACCCTAATATTGACCCCATGGATGTTAATATTAGTTCCCCTTCTTCTCTAGATTTTATAAAAGAAATCTGCTTTAAGGTATAGGAGAAGCTAAAGGAAAACAACCCTAATAGCCCTAAACCTAAGACCTAGAAGCAAGCTATATCTAGCCCTAAAAGGGATAAATGGATAGAAGCTACGTATAAGGAATACAAATAGCTTCTAAAGGCTAGTACTTTTAAATTTATAGGGAAAGACTAAGTACCTAAGGGCCGAAAAGTACTAAAGAATAGGCTTGTTTATAAGCTTAAAAAGGATAAAGAAAATAATCCTTTAAAATACAAGGCCTGACTCGTTGCTAAGGGATTTATACAAATCAAAGGTCTAGATTATTTAGAGACCTTTGCAGCAATAAGCATTCCCCCTAGCTAGAGGATTTTACTAGCCCTAGCGGCTTAGAATAACTGGGAAATCAAACAGGTCGATTTTATAGGAGCTTTTCTTAATAGTAAGCTATAACAATAGATTTATATGGTTATTCCGGACGGATTTATCGAATTCCTTGAAGCAAATCCTAAATTAGCTAAATTAGCTAAAAGTTTTGGCTATAAACCTTCTAAAGATTAAGTAATTTTATTACAGAAGTCTTTATATAGCCTAAAACAGAGCTTAAGGGAATGGCAACAAGTACTAATAGCAGTGCTAAAGTCCCTAGGATTTAGCCCTCTAATTTCTAACCTAGCTATATTCTATAATACCTCCACTAAAACCTTTATCATCACGTACATGGATAACTGCCTTCTAATTAGACCGGATTTACCCTACATCCAAAGACTTAAAAAGGAACTTCATAAAGTCTATCCAATAGAAGATAGGGGGCTGGCTGAATTCTTCTTAGGGGTTCAAATCGTACGAGATAGACCTAATAGGATACTAAAAATCCATCAATCTTAGTATATCTCAGAGGCTTTAAATCGATTTAATATGCTAGATAGTAAGCCTATTAGCATACCTCTTCAGCCAGGCGTTTTAGCTACGCAGACCACTAAGCTTTTAATAGCTAGCGAAATCAAGCTCTATTAGTGTATTATAGGGACTATAATGTACCTAATGTTGCTTATAAGGCCAGACGTGGCCTTTACACTTTAGTGGCTATCTACAGCACTAGCTAGGCCCTATATAGAGCACCTAAAAGTAGCTAAAAACCTGCTTAGGTACCTATTAGGGACTAAATTCCTTGCTATAATCTATAGGGGAGACCCTAAAGGTATAGCTAGTAAAAGCCTAATAGGTTATTGTGATAGTGATTTTGTAGGGGATAAAAAGACCTCTAAATCAACCTACGCTTATCTATTTAAGCTAGCTAGCGGACCTATTAGCTGGAAATCAAAGAAAGCTAGTACAATAGCTCTATTAACATTAGAAGCTAAAGCTAACGCTATCTGCGAGACCTTCCGGGAGCTATAGTAGCTTTAGGGCTTATTTAAGGAGCTAAAAACCCCTATTTCTCCCCCTATCCAGATATATTGCAATAATCAAGGCGCTATAACCACTGCCTATAACCCTGCCTTACATAGCCATACAAAGCATACCTTACTAAAGTTTAACTATATTAGGCAATAGGTTTTAGAGGGTTTAGCTAAGATCGAATATCTAGATACAAAGTCAATGCCTGCAGATGGCCTAACAAAACCATTATCTAGGCCTCTTTATCAGGCTTTTATTAGGCTCTTAGGGCTTAATAATCACTAAAAACCAATAACTAAATCCCTTTAACAGGGAACCAAAAATAACGCTAAAAAGGGAGCTATATTTAATAATAGCTAGGAATTTAAAAGGGGGTCTTTTATCTTTTCCTATTTTTCCCTTTTATTTATTTTTATCTAAAAAGTTCTTGTTTACCCTATATTACTTTGTACGCTTTTAATTAGCTTATACGTAATTCTTTTGTAGAGGGGGTGTTAAAAATAAGACCTATTTTTAGCCCTTTCTAGTTAAAGGACCTTTCCATTACTAGCTTGCATTGCAAGCCTGACAGCTACACTGCAGCTGTTAATAGTCACGAAGGTGGCCGTTAATAGCTACGTCGCAGCTGTTAATAGCTGCGACCAACCGTGTGAATGACTAATTTAAATTAATTATTAATTGTGGATTATTCAATTGCGTTGTGGCTGCAAGCGCAGTCATAACCGCAGCGCCACTAGTAATTAGGTAAGCTAGGGTGACGTAAGCAGGTTACCCTATAGCTATCTTTAACAGCAATTTTCTCTTTAACTAAAGGTTATACAAAAGTCTTACATATAGTAAATTAAAGCTAGAAGATAGGGTTTTTATTTTATATAGGAATATTTTTTAGACTAAAATTTGGTGCATATGGGTTGCTAGTTTGTATAGTGGTGAGTCGATTTTTTGGATTTTATATACAAATGAATTTTGCGGAAAACAAAAAGTGGCCTGTAAGACCTTTTTAGCGGTCCGAATCCACCAATACGGTTAGTGGGTATATAAGAGGAAGAAGATCTTTTTAATCTAGCTAGATAGCTAGGCCTCTCAATCCAACAGCCGCATTGCCTGTATAACATCACTAAAATCAATTCTATTAGTATATAAGATATCGTAAAAGTCATCTAGATTGAATTCTATTAGTTGATAACTGCCGAAACCTTCCGTTGCGTTGCGTTAAATATTTCAACGTGGTGGTTCTACTAGTCCCCGACCGTAGAGCTGCTCCTGTACAGCTGTTGCCAGCTGGCAACTAGCTCCCTACAATTCAATAATATTTAATATTAGATAACTGATAATTAAATAAATTATGGGTAAAAATATATGCTTTTGAAGAAAACTCGTAATCTTGTTGATTTTCAAGGGTTTTCTCATATAATCCTAGAAGATTACTTGTTTGAGAAGGCCCTGAAGCTAGGCTAGCCTAGCTAGGCCTAGAAGGGCTAGGCATACTAGCATCAGAATCGTTATCTGAGGGGCAAAAAGAGGAATCCATAGTGAAATGGGTCTAGGTCTTTTTTTCCGATTTTTTCCGATTTTTGTAGATTTTGCAGATTTTCAAAGGTATAATTTTCCTAATTTTCCTGATTTTTCCTGATTTTTCCTGATTTTTCCTGATTTTTCCTGATTTTTTTCTGATTTTTCTGATTTTCTGGTTTTTTCTGATTTTTCCTGATTTTTCCTGATTTTTGTTTTTTTAGGGGTTTTGTAACTTATTTGAAAAGTAAAAAGATTATAAAAACAAGAGTAAACACAAGTAATAGTAATATAACTAGCTTAACTATGTAAAGGTTTTTCTAAATGTTTTTTTTGGATTTACTAAGGTAAAAAGAAAAGAGAAAAGAAAGAATAAAAAGAGAAAGTAAGGGAATACCCCTCCTTAAAAATTTTTTCACTTAGCTAAGCAAGTGGGTCACAAATGACGCAATTGACTAAACAGTCTAATAAGACCAATCAAACTAGTAGAGACCCACTTTTTATATTTACTCTATAAAATTAAAATAGTATACCTATAGCTTCAAAACTATGTAAATCTAGCTAATTTATAGCTTTTTCTATGAATTTTACTAAGAAATAATTGATTTTTATTTATAAAAAAGTATTTTCTATATAAAAAAGTATTAATTTTAAGTATAGTAAATCTCTTATAATTATATTATACTAATTATATTATATATATCTTATATTACCTAATATAAAAGAAGCTATAAATTCATTATAATTAAATACTATATTTAAAAATAGTATATAATATTATATAATAAGTTATATACCTAAAAGCTATTATAATAAATAAAGCCTTTTTTTAAATTATATTACTAATATTATATAAATATTTTTCTTTCATTACTAATTTTTTAGGAATTTGTTATAAATAAAGTATTTATCTTTGAGTAATAAATTTAAAAAAAGTATAAAAAAATATAAAAATTAGAAATATTTTATATTAATTATAATAAAATAGATATTAGACTAAGTTTTTTGTTTATAATAAAGAAAAATAAAAGCTATTATATTAATGTTTTATAATCTTTTAATCTAATTATTTAAATTTATAATATATTATTTAATATTATTTCTAAAAGTATATATAGGGTATATTCTAGTAAAAAAAAACACTTATACTAAATAAATTAATATTAATACTTAGAAAAAAGGTTTATTAGTATTATAATACCTAGAAATATAGAAAAAAAATAAGGAATATAATTTAAGTATTTATCTTACTTATAATACCCTATACCTAGAATTACAAGTAATAATCTAAAATGTAAGAAATTTAGAAAATTTATAGTAATTTTAAAAAAAATAGTAGGAGAAAAAGGTTGATATTAATCTTAAAGAGAAAATTCTATATAATATTATAAGACCTTAATATACCCCACTTTTTTTTCCCCCTAACATTACATTACACATTACATCCAAACCCCAAAAACTACATTACATTACATTACATTACATGCTCTGGTCACACGTCACGTGCACAATCGTGCACGATAAATAGTGCCCCATAAGGGCTAGCCTAGCTAAATAAATTATCCTTTCTTATAATTACTTATAGTTTAGTAGTAATTATATACTATAAGTGTAAAAACTAGAAAAAAAAACTAAAACTAGAATTTAAATAATTAGTCTTAGATATCTAAGCAAATGCTAGATAAGAGACTAATTATAGAGGGATAGTACTTCTAAAGGTATATTAATATAGTTAGCCTAATTATTAGTTACACCAAGGAACGTTGCACTAGTGCAAAGGGTTAAATTTGACGATAGTAATAAAGTTAATAATAATAATAGCTAAGAAGAGAGAGAAGGAGAGGAATCTAGCTAGGAGAGAAGGTAAGCAAAAAAGGGGGAAAAGTAAGGTAGTAGTGCGAAGCCACTGCGAGCGGTGTGAGGTTACTTATAATATAGCTAATCGCATTATGTGTATCCCTTTAGTAAACTTACACTTTAGCTATAGCTAGACTAACTATTATCTAAGGGTCTAAAGAAAGCTATACTAGTAGTCTCTCTTTTCTTTATAGCTAAAGAAGCTTAAAAACATAATAAAAATTAAATTAAAGGAAAGTATATATAAGTAAATCCCTTTATAAGAATTTATAGCTTTAATTAGCTATTATAGCCTTAGTTATTCTAATTAACCTAGTTACTATAATCTATACCTATATGCCTATTATATTAATCCTCCCCTTTGCCTAACCTTATAAGTCTCTTAACCTAGCCTTTTATATAAATTATTAAATTATTTAAATTAATTAAGGTTAAAAGGGCTAAATTTAACAATGCCTTTATTATTATATTAGCTAGGTTATTACCACTATTAATCTACCTAACTTTATAGATCTCTTTCCTTTTATATAACTATTAGAGAGCTATAATATTAATTATAAGCCACTTCTCTTTTATTATACCTAGCTTTATAAGGTATTTATATAATAAGAAAGAGTTTATATAAAGGATTATTAGTATTTAAGGTATCTTTAATTAGTTTATAATCTAATAAAAGGTTATAGATATTATATACATAATATTAGCGCCTTAAACTATGCTATATAGCTTAGATATAAGTGCGCTATAGGTTATATATTTGCTCTTTATAGAGCTATATATAATAATATTCCCTCTTAAAGTAAAGGTATTATTCTCTTTTATTATCTTATTACTAATTATAATAATATAACTAATCTATAAGCTTAGATCTTTATTATTAGTAAGAGACCTATTTATAAATATAAAGAGCTTTACCTCTTTAAGAGTTAAGGGGATATACTATAATTCTTACTACTAATACTTAACCTATTACTTAAGGCATTTATTAAGTTATAAGATATTATTAGCAAAGGGTTCTTAGTGTTATATAGCAATTAATAGGTTATAAGATGCTTCTAGTTAATAGACTATTATAATATAACTCCCTTAGGCTCTTTACTCTATATAATCTTACTTTACTATTAGTAATTATAGGTTAATTTCCTTAATCTTTTAACTTTAGCCTTTTTAGGTTAGGGTTAGCAAATTATTAGCATTTTAGGTTAGGATATAGCTATTAAAGATAAGGGGATTTATAGTTATTAGGTGTTGTTTTTCTTTAGCTATAAACTTTACCTTTTAAAGCTCTCTTTTTTCTTTCTTAAAGAAGTTATTATTACTAAGGCCTAGCGTATTATCTATTTATATTCCTATAATTCTAAAGAGGTTCTTATTATTTAAGGCTATAATTAGTAAGTAAGGATTATATATTAAGGTTATTATCTTAAGGTTATCCCTATAGTAATAAAAGTACATTACTTACTAGTGGGTTTTAGCCTCTATAATTCTATAGAGAGGTTTAATTATCTCTATTACTATACCTTCTAAAAAGAGGTGTGTAATTTGCTTAGGTAACCTTATAATAATTAGCCTATTTAGGGTTATATGGGATTAAACATAAGCTTATATAATGTCTTATAGCTAAAGATAGATTTCTCTTTGCCTTAATAATAGGGTAAGGGCTATAATAATTCATTAGCTTAATCGCTATATTATTAGTAATTAGGTTAAGATAGCTTCTTTTCCTTTATTATTATGCCCTTATATAATAAGGTATAATTTCTTATATAGTAATTTAGTCCCTTTACCCTTAATCTCTTAGACTATATAAGAATTAAAGATCCTATAGCCTCTATACTTTACTAGATTAAATATTATAAACCTAAATATATTATAAGCTTATAAGGCATTAATCTTTGCTTAGTTAGATTATTTAAAGGGGCTTCCTAGGGTTATAATCTTTCCTTCTTAGTAAAGTTAAAGGGTAAGCTTCTAGTTAGCCTTTTCTTTTACTATAAGGAATACTATATTTAGCACTTCTTTAGCTATAATCTCTTTAAATAATGCTTTCTCTTAGTCTTTATTAATAAAGATAAGGGGATTTATAAGTCTAATAGCTTTATTAGGATTATAAGCCTAGGCCCTAATTACCTTTACTTTTACTACCTTAAGGTAATTAGCTTTATAGCTTTCTATAAGGGTAGCTTTTATTACCTTAAGGTAAGCTATAAGTTCTTTAACTCTATAGCTTCCTATAGGATTACCTTTAGCTTTAATAGCCTCTATAGGCCCTTCTATACCCTTATTAATATAAAATTAAACTATAAGGCTTTTCCTTAGCCTCCCTTACTTTCTCTTTACTAGTATCTCTTTCTTTTTTTCCTTTACCTTACTATCCTTTACTAGTAGCTTATCTTCCCTAGTTACCTTATAGGAAGGAGCTATCTTATAAGGAAAGGCCTCTAGGCCTAGGTTATACTCCTTAATACCCTAAAGGCTTTACTTATTAGCCCTTATATACTAAAAGTTCTTATAGTATAGCTTTATTACTATAAAGTAAAACTTAGCTAGGCTATAAGGTATCTTAACTATATAGGTCTCCCTATTAGTAGCTAATAGCTTATAAGGGCTATACTATCTACCTTTTTCTCTTTATATATATATATTAGCCTATAGTAATAGCTAATATATTAGCAATATATTAGGGCTATTCTAGGCACTAAGGGCCTTATAAACTTACCTCTTAGCTAGGTAATAGTAAACTTTATTAGTTACTTTTTAAATTACTTTAGCCTATTAAATAATAGAGATACTTAGTAATAACTTATTTATTATCTATAGGTAAGCTCTAAAGACTAGTAGTGTAAGCATAAGGCTATTAGGGCTTACTAAGTTATTAATAGCTTTAATAGCTATTTAGAGTTATTACTTAGAAGTAATCTCTTTACTAATTAAATCTATAATAATATTATAAGCCTAGTAAAGAGGTTTATAATATCTTTTAATCTTTTTAATACTATTATAGGCTTTAATAAGTATCTTATTAATCTTAATTAATATTAGGTAAGTATAATGCCTAAATTTAGCTAAAGTAAAGTTATTACTAGCATTATAAATAATCTAGTCTAGAGGGCCTAGATATATATTAATCTAGCACTCTTTAATTATATCCTAAATATTATAAGCTTTCTGCTTCTTAGGGTTAAGAAATTAGGCTGCTTAAAATAAGGTTACTAAATTAATAATATAAAAAACTAGCTGCCTATTAATTTACATAATAATAATAATCTTATAGTTAAAGTTATAGTTATCTTTAAGGGAGAACCTAAACTAGCTAGGGGCCTTTTTATTTATTTAATAATAGTAATAGACTTTAGTAAGCTTCTTAATTATATAGCGTTTAATATTATAACTAGCTTATTAAAGGATCTTTATAAGCTACTAAATTAAAGAATAACTAAATCTTTAGTAAAGCTAATAAATCTCTCCTTCTAATAAGTAAAAAGGAGTAGTTTCTCTTACCTCTAGAAGCCACTAAGAGTAGCCCTATTTACGCATAATAGGTATAGTCTTATTATTTTAAATTAATATATTAGTAAGGTTATTAATCTTAACCTTTATCTTATTTATATTAGTAAGGGAAAAAAGAAAAGGTATAGTAGTATTAAGGATGTAAAAATTAATTTAGCTAAGCTTTATAGGCATATAGATAACGCTACGTGTTATTACTAATCTAGCACTAAATCTAATAACTTCTAGGTTATAGGGTTTAATTATTAATAATAGCATTAATCTTAGTAAGGCTCTAGCCTATGCTAGACTAGTTAATTAGCCTAAGGCTCTTATATCTAGTATAATTCCTCTAAAGACCTCTTTAAAATAATATCCTTTAGATATATAATAGATTAAATTATCCTTATTAGAAGCCTCTTTAAGGTATAGCTCTTACTTAAGTAAGGTATGCTAAAAAGCCTAATTCTTAAGTATTATAAGGATATTAATATTATCTATTATTTATAATCCTAAGTAAAAGAATTATATAATACTAAGGTATACCTTTAATAATAGCTTTTCCTTAATATTATTATTATTATTATCTTAGGCCTAAGTAAAGGCCTTAAGCTAGGTCTTCTAGTCTTTTACTTCCTTTTCCTTAGGGTTATTATTACCTTTAAATAAAGTAAGAAATGCTTAGAACTTCTTCTTTATAAGGGGTAAGTAATAGTTCTTACTAGCTTATTACCTCTCTTTCTCTTTCTAATATTTAGTATTAGTGTAGTTTAATAACTAGTAGCTGCTCTTACTATAGATAAAGCATTGCTTAGGTTATCTAGAGTTACTATAATAACCTTCTTTTCCTTAGTCTCTCTAATTCTATTAGCTATATTAGTAATCTATAAATATTACCTCTAATAGGTCTTTATCTTAATACTAGTAATATTAGTTACTTCTTATATTACTCTTTATAATTATAATTAACTTATAAAGATTACTAGTAAGGTTCTTAAAGCCTAGTATATATATATACTTTACTACCTAATATTTAAGAATACTAAAGACCGCATTTAAGGTTTACTTATAAAGCTTTATATTTACTATATTAGAGGGGTATAGCCCTTTATAGACTTTCTTTAAGGTAATTACTAGAATCTTAAGGCACTTAAGCTTACTTTTTTTAGGGTTTTAAGTAATAATATTCTTAAGGGTAATATTACTTTACTTATAGTAATAGAATTATTAGTTACTTTTTATTTTAAAGTATTAATAGATATTTATAATTATCTCTTTATAAGAGAGGTTTTTACTAGTAAGGTAGTTAAGAAAGTGCTATTTAGTATCCCTTATTAATATAATAGGAAATACCTTACTAAAATATAACTTAAGAAGGTTAATTTAGTTATACTTACTCTTAAAGAGTATAAGCTTTAGTAAGAGAAAGTTATATAGCTTTTTACTATAGTAATTACTATTCTTATATATCTTTATAAGCTTAGATATTTTCTTTGTAATTTATTTATCTAAAGGGAAGGATTAAGGAAAAAGGGTAAGCTATTAAGGGTTAAATTCCTAATATAACTAAGATTATTATAGGGGTTATATATAAGGTAGTTTAGGGGATTATAACCTATCTCTTAGCCTTAGAGTTATTATTACCTCTTAAAGCACGCGTTTAAGAGCTATTAAGATAGGAAGACCTACTCCTTAGCTAATATAAATATTATTATCTTATAAAGAGTTTTATAGCTCTCTTATAAGATTATTAGTAGCTCTCCTAAATATGTCTTTAGTCTAACCTTTAAAATTTTCTTTAAAGTTCTTCTAGAGGTTTTCTCCTTACTAATTCTAATACTTACTAGTATAAATAAACCTTATAATCTAATTATTAAGTTTAGGCTACGTAGTAGTCTTTAGGTCTAGTTAGGTAAGCTCTTCCTAGTCCTTTATAAGTATAAATAAATATAGCTATAGTTACCTTAGTAAACTGTTTTTTTCTAGTCTTTTAGAAGCTATTACTAATAGCTTTTAAGGTGCTTTAGTGTTAGAGGAAGTAAGGTAAGGAGTTTATCTTATTAATAGTCTAATATTTAATTTTATTCTCTTTTTAAGAAGGGTTTAGTCTTCTTAAATAATTAGAATAAACTAACTAGTAGTATAATAATAGGGTAATTTCTACGCTTATTAAGAGGGATAAACTAGGTAAATCTAAAGAATAGGCAAAATAGGATAAACAGGAAAAATAGGGTAAATAGGATAAACAAAATAAACAGGATAAATAGGGTAAAATAAATAGGATAAATAGAATAGGATAAATAGGATTAGTAGGATTAATAGGATAAATAAAGGGAAATAATAAAGATAATAGAAAAAAAATAGTAAAAGAAGGAAAAATAGTAAAAGAGGGAAAAATAGGCTATAAAGATAGCATAGACATAGAAGCAACTTAATACCTAGAGCACTAAGGCATAAAAAGCTATAAAGAAGAGAGAAGAGAGTTTATAAAAGAGTGTAAAGAGAGGTTATATAGGTTAGCTAGCTTAGCTAAGGGTTATTTTTAACGTTAGGTTTAAATAAAATGCCTTATGGCAATAGATTTAGTTATTTAGTTAGTTTTCTTATAATAGATAATAAGATTAATAATTAACTAAATATCCTAAAAGCCTAAGAGTTAATAGATTAATCCCTTAGAAGTCTAATAAGCCTATAACTAGGATTTTAGTCTATTTTCCTTTAGCACACTCTAGAGTTATGCCTCTTTACCTAAATAGCCTATCTAGGTTAGCTTAAGAGGTAAGGGGCTGTGTTATCTATAGAAATGTCTCTTCTTATAATACCTAGCTTATCTATAGTTATATTTAACCACTAATTAGTGTTAGTTACACTAAGGAATGTTACACTAGTATAAAGGGTTAAATTTAATAATAGTAATAAAGTTAATAATAATAATAGCTAAGAAAAGAAAGAAGGAGAGAAATCTAGCTAGGAGAGAAGGTAAGCAAAAAAGAGGGAAAAGTAAGGTAGTAGTGCAAAGCCACTGTAAGCGGTGTAGGGTTACTTGCGATGTAGCTAATCGCATTACGTGCATCCCTTTAGTGGACCCACACTTTGGCCACGGCCGGACTAACTATTGTCCGAGGGTCTAGAGGAAGCCACAGTTTTATTTATAGCTTAGAAAGGCCTTATATCCTATAAGTTACTAGTAAATAAGGATTTTATTAGTAATAAGTAAGACTAGTAGTGTTTTATTTACTAAAACCTATTACCTAAAGTGTAAGCATAGGTTATACCTTTCTTTAAAAAAGGCTATTTACTTAATTATTACCTAGATTAACTACTTAAGTACTTAGGGGAGATATTTAATAACCCTTACTAATAGGAAATAGCTATTATAAAACTTAATTAGTTAATATAATAATAGAATAAGTAATTTAGTAACTTCTATATTTATTTTAAATAGAAATTAGCTTTAGCTAGGGGGCTTAAGTAGTTAGATATAGTGAAGTTATTTAAGCTATGTATAGCACTTAATAAATAGATAAGGGACTATAGCATAGGTTAAGATATACCCTAGGCTAATTACCTCACTATAATAGCTTACTATTAAAGTATTACGCTAGATATTAAGTCTTACTAATTAGAGAAAAGACACTAGATATAGAAACATAGTAATTAAGCACCTAACCTAAATAAGACTAAGATATATACTAAGGACATACTAATAATAGATATCTAATCTATAGGTATAATAAGGACTTAGTAAGGCTCTAAAAAGTCTATAGGACACTAGAAGTTAGGTAATAAAGGTAGTAAAAAACAGGCTAACTAGGTTACCTAAGATATCTATAACGCGTATTATAATAATAGTAAATGTTTATAATGTGGCTTCTCTAGATACTTTACTATAGTATGCTCCTTATAACTTACTATTTAGCTATAAAAGAAGTCTTCTATAAATATTTATAATATAAAGAACACTACTTTTATTAACTTAGATATTAAGTCTATAGAGTAATTAGGAAAAGAGTAACCCTATTATTAAGTTATTTAATAGGGAATAGGAGAAGGGAGTATAAAGAGGCTTTATAGTATATAGTTATTACTAATAAGGACTATAAAGAGATCTAGAATAATATAGATTTATTCCTTTCTTAGTTCTTACTTTAATTAATAAGATTACCTTTATAAATACTTAAGTTAATATAAGTTATAATTACTACGCTACTATAAGTAAATACTTAGTCTGAAAGCTCTAGTTAAAATGCCTCCCTTTTCTAACTAAGAGGTTAGTTTATATAGCTATTAGTATAAAATAAGGGGGAAAAGAAAGCTATAAGAAGCGATTATATATTATATATATAGTCTGTTTTTAGCTAGATTTAAATAGATAGGAAACGCTAATTATAGCATATATAATCCTAGGACTAATAAGATAACTAATTCTTAGTACACTATAAATAAAACAAAATAGAATTAACTTAGATATATTATAGTAGTAAGTGTGCATAGGATTAGTAATGTAAGGGCTTGGGCTTTGCCTAAGCATGTTGCGGATAGTAGGAAGGGTGGGGGTAAGCAGGAATAGGTAAGGAGGAGCTTATATAAGAAGCTAAGGGGGTATAAGGGGCGCTACTAGGGATAGCCTCTTCTCCTTTCCCTTTTTCTCCTTAAGTCTCTTAATACTATATTAACGCCCTATTATAGTTACCTAGGGGCTAGTCTATAATAATTAAGAGACTTCCTTTAGTCCTTTATAATAACTACTAAAAGATATAATAGAAATACTAATAGATATATTAATAAATATAATAGACATGCTTTAACTATAAGACTAACCTAGCTAGGGGATAATAACCCCCCTATCTAATGCTATAGCATTACTAGTAGCTTAATAAGCCTAATTTAAGACACTTTAACTTATACTTAATAAGTAAATAGTAAAGCTTATATACCTCTAATAATAAGTAACTATAAATACTATAGGACCTTTAACTTAACTACCTATTATAGCCTAACCTAGTGCCCTAGTAGTTAACCTTACTTTACCTCTTACCTTTAATCTAGTCTTAACTATACCTAAGGTAAAATAAAAACCTATCCCTATAGGTAACCTATATAATAGTAATAAGGCCTTATTTACTATATAGAGATTCCTAATAGAATATAAGCTATAGGTAAATAAGGACTTTATTAGAACTAATAAGAATAAGTAAATATTTATTTACTAGAACTTATTCTTTAAAGTCTAGTCCTAGGTAATTACTTTCTTTAAATAAGGTAATACTTATAATTTTAACCTAGCTAAATTCCTAGAATACCTTAGGTTTATATTCTCTAATTTATATAAATAGGAGATAGCCCTTATAGAGCTTAACTAAATAGAATAAGGCCTAAGGGAGCTATTTTCTATATTCTTTATTTACTTTATAAAGAAGCTTTTATTAGTAAGAGGGGATTATTAAGGGAATAATATAAAGCTAGTAAAGCTTTAATAAGCGCTTAATAAGTATTTAAGAGAAATTAGTATAGGCTAGGGTATTAGCTAAAGTATATAGTATATAGCTATTATATAGTATTATAAGATTATAGTTAATATTAAGGCCCTTACTATAGAGAATAAGTACTAGTTTTAATGTAAACTATAGCTAGCTAAACCTATACCTTAGATTAATTATAAGGGTAATATACTAATAACTAGGGTATATATAATAAGGACTTAATTAGGAAAATAGAATAAGCTAGTTAAGAAGGAGAAAGGTCTAAAGCTTACTATAAATATATAATAAGCTAAATAGGTATTAAAAGTAAAGTTAGCTAAACACTATTAGGAGGGATATTACTTATAATATAAATCTAAGGATTACTATATTTAGGAGTATATATTCCTTTTACCTTACTACCTATAGGTTAGTATTAACTTATATAAAGTAAATAAGGAAAGTATAGATAAGAAGGTAAATATTCCCCTTATAGAAAATAAGTAGCCTCTAAGTAAAGTCTTATATAAGGGTAAGTAAGGTAACTATATACTATAATATAAGATAACTATTTAAGCTATATAGAGTTAGAGTAAGATATAGTATAATATATAGACTAACTACTATTCTTAATTCCTATACTCTTTAATATATATTATTATATTAATATCTAGATTAATTATAGTTATAATTATTATAGTGCTATAAGTAAGTTAGTAGTAAAATAGTTTAGCTTAAAGCTTATATATTTACTAAAGAGAAAGTATATCTAGACTATAGTAAAAATAGAAAGGAAGGGAAAGAGAGTATAGGAGAATACCTCCTTAATTACCTATATAGTATACACTAAAATAGATATTAATAGCTAGGAGTTATTAGTATATTTATATATTATCCTAGGCCTTATATAAGATATTATACTTAGGATACTATAGCTAGAATATTATAATATAGTTATTTATATAGTAAAATAGTAATTAGTTATTAGAGTAGTAAAGGGCTTATATATCTTTAAAGCCTTTACATATAGGGTAAAGACTCTAGTATAAGGGATTATTAGGTCCTTATATACTATAAAAGCGTGCTAGGTATACTATAGGAAGGATACTTCTATAATATTTATTACTATAAGCCTTAGGGAGATAATAATAGTACTATAGATTATAGTGCCTAAGATAAAGCCTAATAGCCTAAATATATTAATATTACCTAAGGAGTTAGCTAACTTTATAGACCTTTTTAATAAGGCTAGAGCTAATAGCTTACCCTCTTATTAGAGGTCCCTTAATTACTATATATGCTTATATAAGAATTAGGATAAGTCTAAACTAACGCTCCCTTAGGGACTGCTATATAATATGCTAAGGGACTAGCTTCTAGAGGTTAGGCACTAGATTATAGACTTAATAAATAAGGGTTAGATTTATGCTAGCTTATTATTAGCTATAGCTCTAGTTCTCCTTATTAAAAAGGCTAATAAGGGTTAGCGTTTTTATATAAATTACTACGCTCTTAATAAGATAATAGTATAGGATTACTATTCTCTCCTATTAATTAAGAAAACACTTTATTCCTTATCCTAGGTATATTAGTTTATAAAGGTAAATATTTATATAGTGTTTTATAAGCTATAGATTACTAAGGGCTAGGAGTACCTTATAGTATTTTAAACTAGGTTTAGGCTATTTAAGTAACTAGTATGCCTCTTTAGCCTAGCTAGCACACTAGTAATATTCTAATATTATATTAATAAGTCCTTAGGGGATATATTAGGGGATTTTATTATAGTATACTTAGATAATATCTTAGTTTACTTAGGGGGATTAAGAAAAGACTATATAGCTAAGGTCTAGTTAATATTAGGCTACCTAAGGGCTATAGGTTTATACTTAGACCTTAATAAGTCTATATTTATAGTAAAGGAGGTTTAATACCTAGGATATATTATTATAGTAAGTTATTTTATTTATCTAGACCTAGTAAAGGTTATAGCTATTAGGGAGTGAGTAGCCCTAATAAAACTTTAGGGGGTTTATAGTTTCCTAGGGTTTACTAACTTTTACTATAACTTTATTAGTAACTTTTTAGAACTAGTAGTACTACTAATATAATTAACTAAGAGAAATGTCCCTTTTTAATAAGGACCTAAAGAGAATAATACCTTTAATAGGCTAAAAGATACCTTTATTACATACCTAGTACTAGTATAATAGGACTTAGATCTCCCTATAGTAGTAAAAGCTAATTATTTAAGAATAGCTATTAGAGAATACCTTTCCTAGTAAGGCTAGGATAGCGTTATATACCTAGTTACTTACTACTTCACTAGCCTTATAACCTTATAAAAGAACTATATAATTTATAATAAGGAATTATTAGCTATTATCTTATACCTTAAGGCATAATTAGCTAAGCTATAGGGCATTTCTAGTCTATTTATAATTTATATAGACTATAAGAACCTAGAGTACTTTATAACTCCTTAGTTAATATTAGAGTAGTAGGCTTAATAGGTAAATATACTTATACTATTTAATTTTTACCTCTAGTATAAACCTAGTATATAAGTATAAAGGCCTAATGCTTTTTCTTAAAGGGAGTAAGACTAAGAAGAGGTAACCTTTAAAATAAAATATATCCTATAACCTATTACTATTATATAGCTCTTACTAATACTAGATAAATAGTAGGATAATAGTAGTATAGTATTACTACTAGCTAGTAAGGTTCTCTTTATTACTAAATACCTTTAGACCTTATAGGACTAGGCTATTATCTCTAACCCTATATATAGTATCTAATTAAAGGCTATTTAGGAAGGGGCCTAGAGGTTTTCTATTAAGGCACTTATAAGAGAGTAAGTAGTAAATTATTCTATAAGTGCTTATAAGGCACTTTAGTTTAGGGGCTATACCTAGGTCCTAGTGTAAGAGCCTTTTATAATAACCCTAATATAGTAATACTATAATTCGCTAGTAGTAAGGCACCTAGGCTATAATACTACGTTCTAAATCTTATAATAGTAGTTTTACTAAAATAGAATATTATAAGATATTACTAGGTTTATTTATAACTATTATTACTATAGTAGTTATAAGAGCTATTAATAACGCTAAGGCTTACTAAAGCCTTTACTTATCCTTAACTAGTTTTAGTTATAGATCTTTATTAACTTTATAATAAACTTACTAGCACTATCCCTAGAAAAGCTATAATACCTAATAGTTATTATAGATTAACTCTTTAAATTTATTTAGCTTAAGGCTATAACTTTTATAAAAGCTAAGGAATATATAAAGAGGTTTAAAATAGTTTAGTAATAGTTTAGGGGGTTTCCCTAATTAATTATTATAGATTATAGTTTAGATTAGTTAGGAAAGTTTTAGATAATATTATACTCCTTAGTTAGGATTAATTAGTTACTTTTTATATTATATTACCTATAAACTAATAGTAGTATAAAGTAAGTAAACTAAGAGGTATAGGTAATACTATATATTATAGTCTCTTTTTTATAGTTTAACTAGCTAGAATATCTAGCTACTTGCTAGCTTATGATTAATAATAGGCTATTTTCTATAATAGAAGTTAGCCTAAATAAGCTACTATATAGCTATAACCTAGAGCTAGTCTAGTTATTACTAGATATATTTGCTTCTATAATAATACTAAAGGGGTAAGTAATATAGTTTCTTAAGCACCTCTAAAAGGGTACTTATCTAGTATAAGCTATAATAGCCTATATATAATAAAGGTAATAAGATACTATATTTGCTTTATATTAGCTAGTAAAATAGTTTTAGGTTAAAAATAAGGTATAGCTTTTACTTAAAAATATTAAAACTAATTACCCTTTATAGAAACTTAATTAAGTAATAGTAAAGTATATAGTTATAAAAGTCCTAATATTACTTATAGTATAGCTTAATATCCTAAGAGGTATTTACCTAGTATTTTACATAGACCTTATTAAATATGCTATAAAGAACCCTTTCCTTAGTTAGAAGCTCTAGGACTCTTATCTAGGACTAGAATAAGTCCTTATAAAGGGTAATAATAAACTTATTAAGGAATATTAGGTTAAGTAAATTCTAGTGGCTTAGAATACCCTAGGCTAGGGCAAGAGATATAATATACTTATTAAGTAAGTAAGTTATATATAGCTTATATAGGAACTATTAGAGAATATAGTATAAATATAGGCCCTTAATAAGTTTAAGGTAAAATAGGGAGATATATAATATAATAATAAACTAAATTAATTTTAAAAAACTTATATACCTATAAAGACTTCTATAAGTACCTAAAGCACTAAACTACTATATTTTACTACTATTACTTAATAAGGATAATTATCTATTAAGTTATTACCTAAATTACTAGAAGAAGATAAGTAAGGGCACACTACCTTTATTTAGAGTTATATTACTATTACTATAGCTATAGTATTATTATTACTAGGTAATAGTTATAGTATAATAAGTTATTTACCTTATTTACCTTAGGTATAACCTAGGACTTAGATAGTATAAATAAGGTTAGTATAAGAAGTATATATAAGAGGGGGTATAATAGGAGACTTAGTAAAAGGGTAGTAAGTAAGAGAAAGATAACTAAGGGGAGAAGAAGTATTATTTCTAGCTAGAGAATAGCTAGCTTCTAAGGCTCTAAGAATATAATTATAAGTTAGACTTATTATAGAAAGGAGGTATAAAAGTTACTAGTAGTAATAAGAAGGAGATTTATTACTTAACCTAGTAATTTAAATATATTACTAGATTTTATCCTAGTAATAAGGCATTAAAGCTTAGAGAAGCGTAGTAAACTACTTATATATCTCTTTATATATTATAGTTAGTTTACTAATAACTTATTAGTTTTATTAGAATAAAATACTTATAGCTTACTATATAGAATAGGCTATACTATAGCTAGCTAAAGGGCTAGTACTAATAAAAGAGGTAACTTTAAGACTAGTTATATTTATTATAGTAATATTAATAATAAGGGATACCCTAAGGGCTAACTAAATAAGAGCTAGATTAAACTAAGCTTAAGTAAGAAGGGAGTTTTACTAACTAATAAGGTAATAATACCTTTAGAATAGTATAGGTATTTTTTTTTTTTTTCTAAAGTTTTAAGGACTCTAGGTTTAATAATATATATACCTAAGGTAATCTTTACCTTAATATTCTTTAGTATATAATAGAGATAAGGGTTAGTAAATAAAAGCCTAGTGTATTATATATAGGTAAGGTATTATCTCTAATATAAAGGGTATAATTCTCTAGATTTAAGTAAATAATATTCTAGAATACTAGTAATAAGGGCTTATTTTATATATAGCCTATAAGGGCACTAGACTAATTAGGGAGTAGTATATTATTTATTATCTAAGTTACCTTTTATAAGGAACTTACTAATAAAATAAGCTAAGGGTATTATAGAAGTAGCTAGGGGTAAAGGAGGGTTAGTTAGATTATAAGGTATATTCTAATAGGAGAATAATTATCTAAGAAGGAGGGTCTAATAGAATAAAGAGAAAGGTATAATAGAATTATAATAGTAAAGGGATAGTGTTATATAAGGGAAGGTAAGATATAGAAAGGAACTAAGTAGGATATTTATATATAGTTTTAAACTTATATTAGGTAATTAATAAACTAGTAAAGGTAAGGCTAGAGACTATAATAAATAATAGGTTAGTAAGGTAAACGCATTATATATACCACAAAACTAAGGCATAGAAGTGAGGTGGTTATTATTACTATATAATAGCTAGCGGGGCGGATATATTATACACCTAATAATAATAAGTAAGAAATAGGATTAATTACCTATAGGATAATTTATAAAACTATTATAAAAAGAGGACTTATTAGATATGCCTAAGTAAGGGTATATATAAGGGCTTAGGCTTTGCCTAAGTATATTATAGATAGTAAGAAAGGTAAGGGTAAGTAAAAATAAGTAAGAAGGAGCTTATATAAGAAGCTAAGGGGGTATAAGGGGCGCTACTAGGGATAGCCTCTTTTCCTTTCCCTTTTTCTCCTTAAGTCTCTTAATACTATATTAACGCCCTATCGCAGTCGCCTAGGGGCCAGTCCATAACAAGTAAATAGGTTATAAATATAGGCTATGGTTAATAGGAAGGTTAATTAACCTATGGTATTTATTTTAGGTTTAACCTTTATAGGCATAGTACACTAAGTAAAGAGATAGAAGGAGTATATTTAGCTTTATACTATAAGCCTATAGGAAATTATATTTATCTTATAGATTAATATAGCTCTAAAGGCTATAAAGAAAGATCTTCTTACTTCCTTACTAAAGGCACTATAAGACTTTATAGACTTATTTCTAAAGAGTAAGGTAAATATTTTGCTACTACACTAGGGGAAGTTAGACTACTATATTTACCTTAAGCATAATATAAATAGAAATAAACCTAAGTTACTATAAGCACCTTTATATAATATGCCTTAGGAGCATTTACTAGAGATTTAGAAGTAAGTAATAGACTTAATAAATAAGGGTTAGATTTAAGCTAGTTTATTATTAGTAATAACTCTAGTATTATTAGTAAAAAAACCTAGTAGTAGTTAGAGGTTTTATATAAACTATTATATACTTAATAAAATTATAGAATAAGACTACTACCCCTTACTACTAGTAAAGGAAATATTATATTTATTATTAAAGGTAAGGTAATTTATAAAGCTAGATATATAATCTGCGTTTTACTATATATATATTACTAAAGGTAAGGAACACTAGACTATATTCTATATAAGATTTAGCTTATTTAAGTGGTTAGTATATCCCTTTAGGTTAGTAAGCGCGCTAGTGACTTTCTAGAGATATATTAATAGCGCGTTAAGTAGTATTCTTAGAGATTACATTACTACTTATCTTAATAAAATATTAGTTTACTTAGGTATATTATATAAGGACTATATATAGAAGGTTTGTAGTGTGCTATTTAGGCTATAATAAGCAAGCCTAAATCTAGATATTAAGAAGTATGTCTTTATAACTAAGGAGGTTAAGTACCTTAGGTTTATTATCTAGGTAAGGAAAGCAATTTGCCTAGATAGGGAGAAGATTATAGTAATCTAGGACTAGGAGGCACTAATAAGGGTCTAGGGAGTCTATAGGTTTTTTAGCTTTACTAACTTCTGTTATGATTTTATACTAAATTTCTTAGATATAGTAAGCCCCCTTATTAACTTAATAAAGAAAGGAGCCTTATTTTACTAAATAAAAGAGTGTAATAAGGCTTTTAAGGCACTTAAAGTAGCCTTTATATTATACTTAATCTTAATATGATAGGATCTTAAAAAGGAGATATTAGTAAAGGTAAACTACTTAGGAATAGCATTAGGAGGTTATCTCTCTTAGTTTAGTAATAATAGTATCTTATACCTAGTAGCTTACTATTTAGCTTAATTATAGCTTACTTAGTAAAATTACACTATTTATAATAAGAAGCTACTAGTAATTATTTCTTACCTTAAGGTATAGTTAGCTAAGCTTTAGAGCGTAAGTAAGCTATTTATAATTTTAATAGACTATAAGAACCTAGAATACTTTATAGCGCTAAGGGAAATATTAAAATAATAAGCATATTAGGCTAAGACTCTAGTACTTTTTAATTTCTATTTATAATATAGACTAGGCACGTAGGCAAAATAACTTAATATGTTATTATAATGCTATTTAAAAGGGCTAGAAATAAAGAAAGTAAAGACTTTAATAGTTTAGTTTATAATAAGGCCTGCGAAATTTAGCTTTAGGAGGGGATACCTATATATTTGCCTTATGCCTATTTTAGTAATAAAGAGGGTTATTATAGATAATAGCTAGGCTATATTAAGGAGACCCCTTACTAGTAAGTTAATGTTTATAAACACATACCTTTAGTCTCTATAGGACTAGTCTATAACCTAGGATAAGGCTTATAGGTTATAGCTTAATATAGTAGTAGTAAGAGCTAGGAAATTCCTAGATACTACTAATACTAGAGAGTAAATCATAGACTGTTAGATTAGTGTAAAAGGCGCACTTTAATTCTAGGGGTAAATATAGGTTCCTAAATAGAAACTATTAACTATAATATTAATATAATAGGTTTATAACTTACTCTTATTAGGTTACCTAGGCTAGAATATAACCTTTAAGGCGCTTTAAAGGGACTTCTATTAGGATAGTATGTTATAGGATATGGCTTGATTTATACGAAACTATTACTATTATAAAGGATATAAAAGCTAATAGCTATAATAAGGCTTATTAAAGATAATTTCACTACCTAATAAGTACTAGTTATAAATATCTATTAACTTTATAACTGAGCTACTAGCTTAGGATTAGGACTAGCTATAGTTCCTAATAGTTATTATAGACTAGCTATTTAAGTATATTTAGTTAGAGGTAATAACATTAATAAAGGCTAAAGTATATGTAAAATAATTTAAGCACTACTAGTAGTAGTTCTATAGGTTTCTTATATAAATTATTATAGACTATAGGTTAGATTAGCTTAGTAGCTTCTAGATTAAGCTCTATAAGAAAGTTAGCACTTAATAATTACTTTTTACATTATATTACCTATAGATAAATAGCGGTATAGAAAGGGCTAACTAGGAAGTGTAAGTAATATTATAAGTAATGCTTTTATTCTCTTAATTTTAATAGCTAGACTATCTCTTAGTATACTAATTAGCATTAAATAATAGGGATTTATTAGTAATAGGAGTAAGCGTAAACATAGCCTTATATAGTTTTAATATACTAGTAATCTAGGAGTTATTACTAATAGGTTTATCTATAACCTTAGTAAAGGGTAAGGCCTAGGCCTTTTTATAATATCTTAAGAGTAATATAGATTTAATATAAGCTATAATAGCTTTTATATAGTAATGCTAATAGGAAGATATAAATAGTAGTTATAGGCTTATAAAATAATTCTAGGTAAGGGACTATATATAGTTAAGCCTTTAGAATATTAAGATAAACTAACCTTATAAGAAGTTAGATTAGGTTATAGCTAAGTATAAAGTGCTTAAAGTTCCTATACTTTTAACTATTAAATTAAATATCCTAAGGGGACTATACCTTATCTTTTATATAAATCTAGTGTAATATTGTCAGAACCCGAAGGTGTGCGGGTAAGCCATTGAACTAAAAGATTCACCAATGCTAGCTCTCGCTCGCATTACACCTTACAATTGATTATCAGGCCCGCCCGCGCACGCGCGCACCTGACAAATATGTAGTAAATAACCTATTACTAAGTTAAAAGCTAGCTAATAAGTGGCCACTACTAGAGCTTATTATAATAAATACTAATAAGGGTCTCTTAGAGTATTAGGTAAAGGAGATTCTTATAGCTAAAAACGCACTAGGTTAAGGATTAAACTAGAATATCTTAGTTAAGTAAAAAGGTTATATCTAGCTAACTTAGGAACTATTAGAAAGTATATAAGACATAGAGGCACTTAACTAATTTAAATTATAATAGGGTAATATATAGATATATAATAGCCTAAAAAGGGTATAGTTTAATTTAGCTATAAAAAATTAATATACCTAGGTTTTATCTAGTATAGGCGCACTTTAGCGCTAAGTTTTTACTATAGTAAAAAGTAATTAAGAAAGGGGGGGGGTATTATTAGAATCTTTATATTAGTGGCATGATTTAGTAATAGTATAGGCTAGCTTTATAATAGTTTTAGCTATTTATTAGACCTAGGTATTGCCTGCTTCCTAAGTAAAGATAGACTAGGTTAGATTATTATTATAGTCCTTATGCTATAAAAAAATTTAGTAGCTAGGTTATTATAGCTATAGTAAGTAAGCATAGTCTAGGTAAGTATAAGCTACTATGCCTTAGAGGCACCCTAGGTATAGGCTATGCCTATAAGGGATAAGGCTAGAGGTTAAGCCTTAGCTAGGTTAATTTAGGCAGTAGCTAATATACTATTAAAACGCTTATAGTAGTAAATAAAAGTTTTAGTAAGGATAGTGCATTATCCCTTAGTAAACGTGGTTTACTTTATAGCTAGAGCATTAATAGCCTAGCTAGTAGCTAAAAGGGTCTTAAGATATTTAAAAGCCTAATAAAGTTTTAGGTTAGCACTATATAGGTATATCTCCTAAACACATAAGTAATAAGTAATATAGTATAGGGCATAGGCCTAGTTTGCCCCTAGGGTATAAGTGTGTTTTTCTTTAGTTTAGAGGTTATTAATATAAAGACTATAAGGGAACTTATACTCCTTACTATTAGAAAGGGCTTTATTATTAGAGTTACCTTCTAGGATATACTTACCTAAATAAGTGCCTTTAGTAAGGGTAAGAAAAGGAGAAAAAAGGGGCAGAGGTATGCTAGTAGTAGCTTAGCTAGTGGTTATAATAATATTAGTTATAATAGGATATAAATAAGGCATAGAAAGAAAGCTTTAATATTATATAATAATTAATAAGAAAAGATAAGAAAGGCATAAAAAGAAAGGATTATAGTGTTATAAAGGATAAAGAAGGTAAAATTTATAGAGAGGAAGTGAAATATTTATATCTCTAGAGGAATTAGTTAGGCTTTAGTTAGAATAAATTTTTATTATATTTATAGTAGTAAGCTAGAGATAAATAGGGGTAATATATTATATAATAAGGGGATAGGTAATTAGTAATAAGAGGGTTATTTAAGGTAAAGTTAGAATTTAGTAAGTAATAGATAGAATATAAGATTAAGGTAAAGGTAAAATGCTAGATAAAGTATAAAGATAGCTAGTAATAAGGGTAAAAAAGAAATAAGCTAGTGTTTTTAAGGGGTAAAGTTAAATTAAAGTAAACTTACTTATAGGGTAGGGAGGGGCAAAGTAAGGTAGGCCTATGCTAAAAATTTTTATAGCCTATATAATATAGGCATAACACTACTAGATAGCCTATATAATAAGAGGTAGCTTTACTTATACTTTTCTAGGAGTGTGTATATTAGGGGCTTATATTTATTATTTACTTACTTTAGAATAGGAGGGGGAAGGGAGGGATAAGTAAGGGGGTATATTATAGACTTAAGCTATAAGCTTAGGTTAAGTTAAGCTTTAGAAAGTATATAAAAAGTCTTTAAAAAGTACATAGACTATATGTAGTAAGGTTAGGGCTATACGTAGACTACGCATAGGCTACACATAAGCCACTATAAATCCAGGTGCTATGTAACCCCTAGTATAGTTCTTTTCTTCTTCTATAAGAATAATATTCTCACTTTAAACGCTTATATGCAGTAGCCATAAGGCTAGTTTATTGTCACGGCTTGCACCGAAAGGTTGTAAACGAAGTGATAGCTAAGACTATCGCAGTCGCTACTAGATAGATACTAGCTAGGGGCGGGTGTGTAAAGGTTTTAATCTCTAACCTAGCACTAATAATATGTATAGTCTTTAATAAATACCTCGCTCTATAAGCACGTAGCTATCTTATAGCTAGCTAGCCTCTTTGTTATTTACATAGCCTAAAGGTTCTCTAAAGACCTGCTTTAATAAACATCCTATCTCTACGCTCCTAATATAATACCTCCCTTATATATAATTAACCTTAATTATAAAATAAGCTACTTACTTAGGGTGTAGTTACTATATTAAAGCTTTATAAGGAAAATAAGATAAGGTACCTTATATCTAGACGCGTAAGTGAATAAAAAGAAATAATAATAATAATGCTACTAATTAAAAACAACCCCCCTATTATAGTTAGTAATGTCTAAATAGTAGCTTATATATAGCTTTAATATAGCAAAATAAATATTATTACTTATTATATAGCTAGAAGAAAAAAATAGATAATCTATGTTAATTTTTATAATTAGTTTAAATAAATAAGGTACTTAATGCTATGGTTCTAAATAGTCTAACTAGAGGGCTTATATTATAGTTACTATAAGTTTATAGCTATTAGGTATATATATAATTAGCAATGCTAACGGTTATTGTTATAATTTATAGATTACTTATATATAGTGTGTTAGATTACTTAAGGAGTCTAGGGTTAATATAAAGAGACTAATTTTCCCCCCTTTCACATACTTTCTTTCTCTTATAATATCCCTTAACCTTATAAGTTACCCTTACTAGCTAAGTAGTAGCTCTCTTATTACTATTACTTAGTAGTTACTAATCTCTTTCAGTCCTTAATTATTATTATTATTTATCCTTATTTATCTTAGTTTTTTGCCCTTATCTAGCTTATAAGTTTATACTCTTACTAGTATAACTTCTTTATCTAGTCTATTATAGCCCTTATAGCTAGTTTACTATATCTAAGTCTTATATTAAAACTTTACCTTTATTAATACCTTAAGAAGATTTATTAACTAAAAAAACTCCTATAAAGTCTCCTATAAAATCTCCTATAAAGTCTTCTCTAAAGTAAACTTCTTCTAAAATCTTATTATAAGTGTATTATATCCTTATAGTGTTTTTATTACTAACTTACTACTAGTAAAATATCTTTAAAAAAGATTTTATATATATGCTATTATTAGTAAGTAATAATATAAAATATCCTCCTAAAAATAGTACCTATAAGATCCTAGAATACCTTATTAATAAAAAGACCTTTCTTATAAAATATAATAAATCTTTAAGTATAACTTTTTTACTTACTTATTACTTCTTTATAGCTAATATTTAATAGGCTATTTAATAAAATATACTTATTACTTCTAAAATAATAAAAACTATATTATAGTATATCTCTCTTAACTAGAATTTACTTACTTATTACTAATATATTACTAGACTTTAGCTTAAATTATATAGCTTTATAATAAGCTATTTAAACTTATTAAAGCTATTTCTAAAGGTAGCTATTACTATTAGAATAAAGTAAGTATAATTCTATTACCTAAATACTAGATTATTACTAACTTACTACTAGCCTATTATAAAAGTAAAGAAAAAGCTATAAAATACTATCCTAGTTTATAAAAATTCTAATAAGTATAGTTATATTTACTATACTTAAACATTTACTAATACTACTTATAAGGTAAAATATAATAAATATACTATAATAGTATTACTAAGTAATACTATAAATCTAAAGACTTAGATTAATATTTTAAACTATCTTTACTTTATAGCCTAGAATATCCTAATAGTAAGCTTTCTTAATATATATAGCTAATACTTAACTAACTTATTAGTAGTTTATACTAAATACTATTAATTTACCTAAATATATTAGTCTTATTAAGCTTCCTAGTATACTTTAAGTTTATATATATAAAGAGAGGGATTTTAATAATAAAGATACTCCTAAGGCCTTTTTCTCTATAAGTCCTATAGCTACTACTAATAATAAGAGACTAGTAGTCTTAGGGACTAACTTTATTATAAAGAGATAAGTGCTTAGTAGCTATATAATAGATTATTTAAGTTATTTAAGTAAATTAACTTTATTTTCTAATATCTTTAGTATATTAACTTATAAATTATAATTACCTTATATTAACTTTATTACTTAGCTATTACTTATAGTTATTAATAATTTCTTTAGTAATAAAATCCCTTTTTAATACCTAAGAATTCTCTAAAGTATTATAGCCCTTCTATTATAGTAATATAAAATAATTCTCTTAACTTTAAACTCCTATTTATTATCTTTAATAATATCTTATAGTAAGGATATATTTTCTATATTTATTAGATTCTCTTTAAAAGGTTTAAGACTAGTAATATTAAATATATTATATAATTAAGTCCTAGGTAGTAATTTTAATTAATATACTAATTTATAACTCCTAATTACCTTTTTAATCTTATAGAGGCTTAAGTACTTTATAGCTAGCTTTTTACTAGGGTATCTTAGGTTAATATTCTTTATTAATAGTAAAATATAGTTACTAACTTTAAACCTTATTAGAGTTCTTTTTTAGTTATAATATTTTTTATACTAAGTCTATAAGTTACTTAAAAGCTATTTAATTATAGTATGCTTCTCTTTTAGTGCTAAAACTTTACTTTTAGCTTAATTATTTACTAAAGGGATATTTACTATTACTTACTATAAACCTCTAGGATTATAACCTTATAATACCTTTACTAGTGTGTAGCTATATATTAAGTAATTACTTATATTATATATAAATTACACTATTAATAGGTTATTTGCCTAATTAGTCTATTTAGTATAAGCAAAAGCCCTTAAATAATATTCTAAGACTTAGTTTAAATATTTTATCTAGCTATTTATTTAGGGGTAAAAAGCAATGCTAAGTAGCTACTTAGTTATAAGAAAATAATAAAAAGTTATCTAGAAACCACTAGTAAATATAAAACCTTAGTCTATTATAATACTTTCTAAGGCTTTATAGTCTCTAAAAACATATTCTAAGAATATAGTTACTAGCCTATTGCTAGTTAGTTATGTTAAAATAGGGATATAAATGCTATATTTTATGAAATAGTTAATAATAACTAGAATTATATTATATATTTAATTTAAGTCTTTTACTAGTAGAAGTCTAGTAATAAAATCTATTAATAATTCTTAAAAAGGGTAATTAGGCACTAGTAGTGTAGCTAGCTTACTATATAATTTATAATACCTTAGTTTTAAAGTCTAATAATTTATATAAGTACTAATATATACCTTTATATTTTTCTTTATTATTAGCTAATAATATTAGTTTATAATCTAATAAAGAGTTTTACTTACTCCTTAGTACTTAGTAATAAGGTTATTATAAGTTAGTAATAAAATTTCTTTTCTTATACCTAGAGAAATAAAAATATAATTCTTAAATATTAATAGTTTAAAGGGTTTAATAAACTATAACTAGGATATAGCTATATTACTACTTTTAAGTAACTTTAATTAACCTATAGTAAAGTTATTACCTTACTATACTTTATATAATAAGACTTAAATTAAGGGTTTTAATTTTAAGCTTTTTTCTAGAAAGTTAGAGTTAAACTTAAAAGAGGTTCTTTAAATAGATTAGATTCTAGCTATAATATCTCTATAAGTAATTAGTTTAATAAATACTTCTAGTCTTATAAGGATATAAATAAGTAATATTTTTAAGGGGCACCCTTACTACTTACTAGTAATAACCTATGCTAGTCTATCCCTATTAAAAATAGCTAGTTTAATAGGAAAATTAAAATAATTAAGTAATAAATAATATATACACTAGGTACTAGTAGTATTACTATAGCTAGCTTATTACTTATTAATAGAAGTATAAAAGGTATTAAATAACCTTACTAATATAACTCTTTTAAGATTATTTAGATTATTAGGTTCTTTAGGAATATAGTTAAGTTATGATTTTTTAAAACCCTAGATATTAGTAGTATTATTATAGTGTTATTATAACTAACTATTAGTTACACTAAGTAATATTTTTATAAAGCCTATAGCACTAATAATATTACTATAGTGTTCCTATTGCTTAGTATCTATAAATTTAGATAAAAAGGTAAGAAGTTATATAGTTACTACTTTCTCTTTCCTTACCTTACTTATAAAATCTAGTCTTCTTAAAAGTAAGTTAGTAGGATTTAATTTCCTTATATAATATATAATCTTAAAATTAAAAGGATAAAGCTTATTAAGTATAGTTACTTACTTACTAGTAAGCTTAGGCTTTATAGTAAAGTACTTATAGTTTAGGTAATTTATAATAACTTTAATTATATAAGCTAAATAAGTAAGATAGTGTCTCTATATATAAAAAGCCTCTTAAATAGCTAATAATTTACTATTAGGTATTAAATATTATAATTTAGTATTAGTTATCTTTCTTAATATAAACATAAATAGGTGCTAGTAACCTAGCACTAATATTATAAGTATAGCCCTAATTATATATCTAGATATATTTATCTTTACTCTAAGATATATAAGTGAGTTAAAATGCATTAGAATTAGCGCTTTTTAAAATCTTTATTAAAGTTCTCTAAACACTACTAACTTATAGGGTTCTAGTTTAAATATTACTAGTTAATTCCCTTTAAGGTAATCTATTAATAAAATAATAACTTTACTATACTATTTAATAAAATAGCAGTAAAATCTAGTAAAACTAAGAAATAACTAAATATTAAAAACGCTATATAATATTAGCTAGGTTATAATTACTTTAACTTTTACTAGGTCTATTATAATACCTTTCTCTAATATCTTAAAGCCTAAAAATTTAACTTCCTTAACTAAAAATTAACACTTCTTAAGGTTAATAAAAAGGCTTGCCTTCCTAAACCTATATAAAACTTATTTAATATGCTTTATATGCTCTTTAACCTTACTACTATATATTAGTATATTATTAGAGCATTGCACTACAATACAATACATTACACAATACAATACATTAGAAATTTTATAATACAATACAATACATGTATTATTTGTATTGTTTTGTATTTTTTTTTCTTTTTTTTAGTATAAAGTTAAATTCCTTAATTATAAGTTATAATAAGGTATATATAGTTAATATAATAGCTTATAATAGCTTATAATAGCTTGTAATAGCTTACAAATTTAATAGCTATTAGTATTAGCTAGGATTCCTTTTAAGTAAAAATCATATATCTAAGCATAAAAGCTATATATAAGTAACTAATAGTTATAAGAACCCACTTATAGACCCACTTTTATTAAAAACCCTCTCTTTAAGTAAAGATTATATATTTAAGTAAGAAAGCTATAGATAAGTTACTAATAGTTATAAGGACCCACTTTTATTAAAACCCTCTCTTTAAGTAAAAGTTATATATTTAAGTAAGAAAGCTATAAATAAGTTAATAATAGCTTATATATAATTCTTTAAATTCTTTTTTTAGTTTTTATAAGCTTTTACTAGGTTTAAACTTAGGGTTTTTACTTTTCTTTTAAGTAAAAAAGACTAAAAGTTAAAGTAATTACTTATAATTATAATAAAATAGTTATAAAGGTAAAGAATGTTTTATTAGATAAATAAAAATTCTCTCTTTATAATAAGAACCTTATATATATAAATATATTATTTTTAGGATTATAATCTTATTTATATATATATTCTTTACGCTAGCTAGCTAACTATGTAGCTGTTCCTAGTACTCCATCCGCTTAGTTAAGAGGGAAAACCCTTTGCTAGGGAGAAAAACCCTCTTATATCTGTAAACAGGCTAGCGCTAACCCTCTTCCAGGTCTACGCCGCATTAGGTGTGACTAATTATAGGTGTTTAGTGCTAGCTTACGCTAGCCTTATCCTAAAGAAAATAAAAAAGAAAGGAAAATATATAGTAGTAGTCTTAACTAGCTCCCTTTAGTGCTAGTCTAGTCTTACTCTAACCTAGCTCTATGTCCCTTACTTTACCCTAAGGTATAGTAAATTCGGATTTATAATAATAATTCACTTTTTATTTGCTTTACTTTTAACTCTTCTAGTGCCTTACTTTTTAGCTAAATCTAACCTAGCACTAGTCTAAATATCTTATAAAGTCTAAGTATATGGTTTTATTTAATTATAGTAAGAGGTAGGTGATTTAGGCCTAGTGGCTAGGTGGTTCCGCTCCTAGATTAGTTACGCGCTATCTATATATTTACTTATCTTATGCTTTATTTTCTAGCTAATATTATAATTAGTCCCCCCCCTCTCTCTCTTAAGTATAAAAGAGGGCTCCTTCTCCCTTAAGGTTCTAACCTTTTTCCTTTTCTTATAATAAATTTCCTATAGGTTCTTTTCCTCCCTATCCCCTTTAGGAGCTATTTAAGGCTTCTCTAGTTTAGTGCTAGTTTAAATACTAATATTTTATATAGAAAAACACGCTATAATATTACTAAGCTCTATAAGTACCCTGTTTTTAGTGCTATTCTAGCTCTAATCTGCCTAGGAACTTATAACCTTAGATAAGTATCTAAGGAAGTCCCTAACCTAGAAGCAATTAGATTAGGCAGAGGCAAAAGGCCTAGAAGTAAGTCCCCTCTGCCTTTATTTTGCCCTGTTTCTAGGTCTAACCTAGGGTAGCTAGGTAAGCCGCAAGAGATCTAGTGTGTATCCTATAAGATATAATCTATTAAATATAAGGGCTATTAGTGCTATAATGTTATTAGTAAGTTAGTTTATTTCTAGTCTAGGGGTAAGGCTAATTAGCTGTCACGGCGGCTTGCACCGAAAGGTTGAGAACGAAGTGATGGCTGAGACTATCGCAGTCGCTGCTAGATAGATGCTAGCTAGGGGCGGGTGCGTGAAGGTTTTAATCTCTAACCTAGCACTAATAATGTGCGCTATCTTTAATAAATACCTCGCTCCATAAGCACGTAGCTATCTTATAGCTAGCTAGCCTCTTTATTATCCACATAGCCTAAAGGTTCTCTAAAGACCCGCTTTAATGAATATCCTATCTTTAACCTCTACGCTCCTAATATAATACCCCCCCTATATATAATTAACCTTAATTATAAAATAAGCTGCTTACTTAGGGCGTAGTTACTATATTAGAGCTTCATAAGGAAAATAAGATAGGGCACCTTATATTTAGACGCATAGGTAAACAAAAAGAAATAATAATAATAATGCCACTAATTAAAAATAACCCCTTATTATAGTTAGTAATGTTTAAATAGTAGCCTATACGTAGCTTTACTATAGCAAAATAAATATTATTACCTATTATATAGCTAGAAAAAAAACATAGATAACCCATATTGATTTTCTTAATTAGTTAAATAAATAAGGTACCTAATGCTAGGGTTCTAAATAGTCTAACTAGAGGGCTTATGTTATAGTTACTATAAGCTCGCAGCTATTAGGTATATATGCGTTTAGTAGTGCTAATAGTTATTATTGTGATTTATAAATTACCTATACGCGGTATATTAGATTACTTAAGGGGTCTAGGGTTAATATAAAAGAGACTAATTTTTCCCCCCTTCTATACTTTTCCTTTCTTTTATAATATCCCTTAACCTTATAAGTTACCCTTACTAGCTAAGTAGTAGCTCTCTTATTACTATTACTTAGTAGTTACTAATCTCTTTTAGTCCCTAATTATTATTATTATCTATCCTTATTTATCTTAGTTTCTTGCCCTTATCTAGCTTATAAGTTTACACTCTTATTAGCATAACTTCCCTATCTAGTCTATTATAGCTAACTTATAGCTAGTTTACTATATCTAAGTCTTATGCCTAAACTCTGCCTTTATTAATACCTTAAGAAAATCTATTAACTAAAAAATCTCCTATAAAGTCTCCTATAAAGTCTTCTCTAAAGCGAACTTCTTCTAAAATCTTATTATAAGTTTATTATATCCTTATAGTATTTCTATTACTAACTTACTACTAGTAGAATAACTTTAAAGAAGATTCTATATATACGCTATTATTAGTAAGTGGTAATATAGAATATCCTCCTAAAAAATAGCACCTATAAGATTCTAGGATACCTTATTAATAAAAAAACCTTCCTAGCTAAATATAATAAATCTTTAAGTATAACTTCTTTACTTACTTACTGCTTCTTTATAGCTAATATTTAATAGGCTATTTAATAAAATATGCTTATTACTTCTAAAATAATAAAAACTATATTATAGTATGTCTCTCTTAACTAG
Source organism: Epichloe festucae Fl1 (assembly GCA_003814445.1). NCBI lineage: Eukaryota > Fungi > Ascomycota > Sordariomycetes > Hypocreales > Clavicipitaceae > Epichloe > Epichloe festucae. Next base: position 1,685,716 of record CP031388.1, on the reverse strand, counting down.
AATCTACTTGCTTATTGTTAATATACTACTAGACTCTAGCTTAAATTACATAGCTTTATAATAGGCTATTTAAACTTATTAAAGCTACTCCTAAAGGTAGCTATTACTATTAAAATAAAGTAAGTATAATCCTATTACCTAGACACTAGATTACTACTAACTTACTACTAGCCTATTATAAAAGCAAAGAAAAAGCTATAAAATGCTATTCTAGTTTATAAAAATTCTAATAAGCATAGTTATATCTGCTATGCTTAAATGTTTACTAATGCTACTTATAAGGTAAAATATAATAAACATACCGCAATAGTGCTACTAAGTAATACTATAAATCTAGAGACTTAGATTAATATTTTAAACTATCTTTGCTTTATAGCCTAGAATATCCTAAAGGTAAGCTTTCTTAGCATATATAGCTAATACTTAACTAACTTACTAGTAGTTTATACTAAATACTATTAATTTACCTAAACATATTAGTCCTATTAAGCTCCCTAGTGCACTTTAGGTCTATATATATAAAGAGAGGGATTCTAATAATAAAGATACTCCTAAGGCCTCTTTCTCTATAGCTCCTATAGCTACTACTAATAATAAGGGACTAGTAGTCTTAGGGGCTAACTCTATTATAGAGGGATAGGTGCTTAGTAGCTATATAATAGATTGTTTAAGTTATCTAAGTAAATTAACTTTATTTTCTAATATCTTTAGTATATTAAGTTATAAAACATAATTACCTTACATTAACTTTGCTACTTAGCTATTACTTATAGTTATTAATAATTTCTCTAGTAATAAAATCCCTTTTTAACACCTAAGAATTCTCTAAAGCATTATAGCCCTTCTATTTAACTAGATATTTATAACGCCTTTTATTATAGTAGTGTAAAATAATTCTCTTAACTTTAAACTCTTATTTGTTATCTTTAATAGTATCTTATAGTAAGGATATATTTTCTATGTTTATTAGGTCCCCTTTAAAAGGTTTAAGACTAGTAATATTAAATATATTATATAATTAAGTCCTAGGTAGTAATTTTAATTAATATACTAATCTATAACTCCTAATTACCTTTTTAATTTTATAGGGGCCTAAATACTTTATAGCTAGCTTCTTACTAGGGTATCTTAGGTTAATGTTTTTTATTAATAATAAAATATAGTTACTAACTTTAAACCTTATTAGAATTCTCTTCTAGTTATAATATTTTTTATACTAAGTTTATAAGTCACTTAAAAGCTACTTAATTATAGTGTGCTTCTCTCTTAGTGCTAAAATCCTACTTTTAGCTTATTTACTAAAGGGATATTTACTATTACTTACTATAGACCTCTAGGATTATAACCTTATAATGCCTCTACTAGTGTGTAGCTATACGTTAAGTGATTGCTTATATTATATGTAAATTACGCTATTAATAGGTTATTCGCCTAATTAGTCTGTTTAGCACAAGCAAAAGCCCTTAAATAATATTCTAAGACCTAGTTTAAATATTCTATCTAACTATCTATCTAGGGGTAAAAAGCGATGCTAAGTAGCCGCTTTATCGCAAGAAGATAATAAAAAGTTATCTAGAAACCACTAGTAAATATAGAACCTTAGTCTATTATAATACCTTCTAGGGCTCTATAATCTCTAAAAACATATTCTAAGAATATAGTTACTAGCCTATTGCTAGTTAGTCGCGTTAAAATAGGGATATAAATACCGTATTTCGTGAAATAGTTAATAATAACTAAAATTATGTTATAGGTTTGATTTAAATCTTTCACTAGTGGAAGTCTAGTAATAAAATCTATTAATAATTCTTAAAAAGGGCGATTAGGCACTAGTAACGTAGCTAGCTTGCTATATGGTTTGTAATGCCTTAGTTTCAAAGTCTAATAGTTTACGTAAGTACTAATGTATACCTTTGTATCTTTCTTTATTATTAGCTAATAATATTAGTTTATAATCTAATAAAGAGTTTTACTCACTCCTTAGTGCCTAGTAGTAGGGTTATTATAAGTTAGCAATAAAATTTCTTTCCTTATACCTAGAGAAATAAAAACATGATTCTTAAATATTAATAGCTTAGAGGGTCTAATTAACTATGTCTAGGATATAGCTAGATTGCTGCTTTTAAGTAACTTTAATTAAGCTATAGTAAAGTTATTGCCTTGCTATGCTTTATATAATAAGACTTAAATTAGGGGTTTTAATTCTAAGCTCTTTTCTAGAAAGTTAGAGTTAAACTTAGAAGAGGTTCTCTAAATAGATTAGATCCTAGCCATAATATCTCTATAAGTGATTAGTTTAATAGATGCTTCTAGTCTTATAGGGACATAGATAAGTGATGTTTTTAAGGGGCGCCCTTGCCGCTTACTAGTAATAACCTATGCTAGTCTATCCCTATTAGAAATAGCTAGTTTAATAGGAAAATTAAAATAATTAAGCAATAAATAATATATACGCTAGGTACTAATAGTATTACTATAGCTAGCTTGTTGTTTGTTAATAGAAGTATAAAAAGTATTAAATAACCCTACTAATATAACTCTTCTAAGATTATCTAGATCGTTAGGTTCTTTAGAAATACAGTTAAGTTGCGATTTTTCGAAACCCTAGATGTTAGCAGTATTATTGTAGCGTTGTTATAACTAACTATTAGTTACATTAAGTGATGTTTTCGTAGAGCCTATAGCATTAATAATATCGCTATAGTGTTCCTATCTCTTAGTATCCACAAATTTAGATAAAAAGGTAAGAAGTTATGTAGTTACTACTTTCTCTTTCCTTACCTTACTTATAAAATCTAGTCTTCTTAAAAGTAGGTTAGTAGGATTTAATTTCCCTATATAATATATAATCTTAAAATTAAAAGGATAAAGCTTATTAAGCATAGTTACTTGCCTACTAGTAAGCTTAGGCTTTATAGTGAGGTACTTATAGTTTAAATAATCTATAATAACTTTAATTATATAAGCTAAATAAGCAAGATAGTGTCTCTATATGTAAAAAGCCTCTTAGATAGCTAATAATTTACTATTAGGTATTAAATATCGTAATTTAGTATTAGTTATCTTCCTTAACATAAACATAACTAGGTGCTAGTAACCTAGCACTAACATTGTGAGTATAGCCCTAATTACATATCTAAATGCATCTATCTTCACTCTAAGATACATAAGTAGGTTAAAATGCACTAAAATTAGCGCTTCTTAAAATCTTTATTAAAGCTCTCTAAACGCTACTAGCTTACAGGGTTCTAGTTTAAATATTGCTAGTTAATTCCCTCTAAGGCAATCTATTAATAGAATAATAACTTTACTATACTATTTAATGAAATAGCAGTAGAATCTAGTAAAACTAAGAAATAACTAAATATTAAAAACACTATATAGTATTAGCTAGGTCACAATTGCTTTAACTCTTACTAGGTCTATTATAATACCTTTCTCTAATATCTTAAAGCCTAAAAATTTAACTTCCTTAACTAAAAATTAACACTTCTTAAGGTTAATAAAAAGACTTACCTCTCTAAACCTATGTAAAACTTATTTAACGTGTTTTATATAATCTTTAACCTTACTGCTATATATTAGCGTATTATCTAGATAGATAATATAGGTCTTATTAACAAGTCCTTTAAGAGTATTATTAATATACTCCTAAAAAGTCACTAGTGTGTTAACTAGTCTAAATAGCATTACTAGATATTTAAAGTGGCTATATTAATAATAGAACGCTATTTTCTACTTATTACCTAAGCAAATATATAGCTAGTGGTATGTATCTTTTAAATCTAGGACTATAAAAATAACTACGCTTACTAATTAATTAAGAATTTTAGCAATAAGGGGCAAAGAGGCCTTATTCTTAATTATAATCTTATTTAGGCCCCTATAATTTACATAAAGCCTTAATTTCCCTCCTTTCTTTAGAATAAATAAAATTAGGGCTCTAGCTAGGCTAACTAATCTTTTAATTTACCCTTTAAGCTACGCACTTATAAGGTACTCTCTAAGAACCTCTAGCTCTCTCTTAGCTAAATTATATATAGGCCCCTAAGGTAGTGTTTTCCCTTTTTCTAATTTAATTACATAAGTGTAACCTCCTAGTTTAGGAAGCTTACTTACTAACTCTTTAGAAAAAATATCTATAAACTCCCTATATTCTTCTAGGATTATTAGTGTAAGGCACTTAGTGTTCTTATCCTAATTTAACATAGCTTCTTTACTACTTATATTTTCTAAAATTAGTATAACTATAATACCTTTGCTTTTTTACTATAAATAAGCGTACTCTAGGATTTATATAGCTACTTTACTATTTATTTATATATCTATTACTACTAAGTTCTCTAATTAGCCTTCTTCTTTTCCTTTTTAATTTTTATTTTCTAGAATACTTAGCCTAATCTTTATTACTCCTAATAATAAAGTAACTGCTACTATTTTTTTTTCTCTATATACTTACCACTTACTATAAAGTAAAGGAGAGACATTTTATTATTACTAGATATCTCTAGTATTTATGCTTCTAACACATGATTATAGGTAAATACTCTTTAATTTAGTCTATACCTAGAATTATCCCTTTACCTATATTAGTAATAAAGTAGCTAACTTAGTAAACCTTTATAAATCCTATACTATTTTTTATCTTAACTAATTTTTTTAAAATTCCTTAATATAAAATCACTTTTTTGCTTATACTCTTTAATATCCTATCTAATTAGATTATATTCTCCTAATCCTTTTTTAATAATAATTTTAGATAAATTATTAAAGACTATACGCCTATATTAAATAGCGCTTATATAGCTAATTACTAGTTATCTTATTATAGAGATACTTATATTCTTATTTTATTATCTATAGGGTATTCTATAGCAAGATTACATTCCTAGGTCTATACTAATTAAACTAGTATTATATTAGGAGACATAGCTTTATTACTACTTTCCCTATGCTTCTTAGTTATATACTTAGTACTTTTATAGGTAAAATAATCTAGTGCCTAATAAACTAGTAAAGTATGCCTAGGCTTTTTATATTTATAGCACACTAGGGATAATCTTTTCCCTTAGTCTTTACTCTATTACTATACCCTATTTATAGGTAATGTAAAGTAAGAGCGTTATCTCTTTCTTTTAGAGTCCTAACCTTTTTTATTATTTTAGCCTAAACCTATTATAACCTTTGCTTTCTTACCCTAGCTTTATAGTTAGCTCTAGGTTATTAGAATCTCTTAACTAATTATTTACTTTCTTATAGCGTTATTTAAGCTATTTAGAAAGATTATAATTCTTAGATATATAGGGATTTCTTTAGGTAACTTAGCTTTTACCTTATCCTAGGCTTATATAAAGGATTAAAATAATTAGTTATTTTTCTACCTAAGATTTAGTAGTAACCTTATTACTTTTAAGTGTCTTACACCTATATCTATTATTTTAGTTTTTAACTATTCTAGAAAATCTACCTAGGTAATTAACAAATAATCTATATGCCTATCTATAGCTACATAATATATTTACTATTACTTTGCATTACTAGCTAGGTAGCTGCCTATATACACTACCTTAGTTATATTATCCTTAAAGGTATAGTAGTCTAATTTAAATAATACGTCTAAGTCTACTAAGAAATTCTATAGGCTTTTATATATTTCCCCTTTATATATAGGCATTTTTATCTATATTTTGATAAGACTACCTTACTATATAATTACTACTATATTACTATAGACTATAGGTAAAATTATAGCTAATATTTAAGGGGTAATTATAGGTCTAGATTAAGGGGTAATTATAGGTCTAGTTTAAGGTCTAGCTAATCCTAGATTTGCCTTAAGCTCTCTAATTTACGCCTTTATCTATAAGACCTCTTATCTCCTCTAAAGGCAATATAGCTTAGATTATATAACCTTATAGTGTTACTATAACGCCCTTTTTTCTTTAGTTATATTATCTATACCTTTACCTAAATTAGGATTAAGTAGCGTTTATCGCACCTTATTATTATCTATAGTTCTAGATTATAGGGGTTCTCTATCTTCCTAATTATCTATAGCTTTATTATTATAAGGTACTAGCGTGTTTCTTATAAATCTTTAGAGTATTAGCTATATAATAATCTAGCTAATGGTTTATATCCTTAAAAAGGTTAAGAGAGATTAATTTATTATAGCTTATACTAAAAGGTTAAGAATAAAGTAATAGCTAAGACTATTATAGTTACTACTAGATAGATGCTAGCTAGAGGTAGGTATATAAAGGTTTTAATCTCTAACCTAGCACTAATAATATGCGCTATCTTTAATAAATACCTCGCTTCACGAGCATGTAGCTATCTTGTAGCTAGCTAGCCTCTTCGTTATCCGCACGGCCTAAAGGTTCTCTAAAGACCCGCTTCGATGAACATCCTATCTTTGACCTCTGCGCTCCTGACATTAGCATATAAAGGGGTAATATCTAATGCTTACTTTGATTATTAGGTCTGTAATTATAGATATATTAAGGTAATATTAACTCCTACGCCTATTCTAAGCCTACTCTAGTGCTAATTTACTTATAGCTAAACGTTGCTAGCTAGTAGGGGGAATATTAGTGGTTAGTTAAGACCTAGGCTAGCATAGTTACTAGGAGTAATATAAGTGGTTTTGCTTTAGCTTAGTAGTGGCTTTATTTTATGGCTAACTTTAATTATCTAGGCCTTAGAGGACTATATAGCTTAGGTTAAGAAACTCTATGCTAAAAACCACGCTAAGAAGAAATAGAGCGCTACTATAGTAAGCCTAGACCTAGCTAGGTCTAGGTCTGCGAAGGAATAATATAATAAGGTTATCTTTTAGCTCTAGTGGCTTAACGCTAGGGCAGCAAAGATAAACTACCTCCTAGTTACTAGCCTAGTAGCTAAGGGTAAAAGTAAGGTAATAGAGAATATAATCCTAGTTCCTAAGGAAGAATAGGGCTAATTCTAGGTTAGTAAAGGGGCAGTGGTAAGCTAGTATAAAATAATACCTATAGTATTTACTTAAAATTAATCTAATAACTATTCTAGACTTATAGTCTTCTTATCTTAGTGTGATTCTGCCTTATATCTAGCCTACCTCTATAGCTACACTATTTTACCTAGTGTCTCCCTCTAGTTATCTATAGTGTCTGTTTATTAGTTAGTTTAGTTACCTTTAGGGTAGCCTAGGTCCTCCCCTAGTTTATATTAGCTAAAGGCTAGGTCTTATGCTAATATATAGTATTAGAGTTTTCTTATACTAAGGAATTACTTTATAATATATCTTGCCTTTAGGGGATTATCTAGGGCTAGCCTTACCTCCTATGTGTCTTTAGGCTATCTTATTTAGGGGTATCTATGGTTATAGTTAGTATAGTTAATAATTATATAGTACTAGTCTTTAACTATATAACTATAGCTATATAGGGGTAAAGCTACCCTAGGAATATGCCTTTAAAAAAGGAACTTATTAAGGCTAATCTTTCCTATATGTAATTATACTATTATAGAGGAGATATACTTATTAAGTCTAGTGTGAAATTTCTAGATTTCCTTTAGGTTATAGGTAAGTAAGCAGTCCTCTATTAGCTCTCTCCTATACCTATGTTATCTCTATTACCTATTAAAATACTAGTCTTTTTATCTTTTCTTTTACTCCTTATATAGTTATATGTCTAGTTTATTATTAGTAAGTAAGGGTTTTCTTCTATGTTATAGTACTATTTACACTAAGTTAGCTATAGCCTATATCTTATTTATTATTTTACTAAGTATAATCCTTTCCTTAAACTTTTGCTTTATCTTATTTAAGTAAAGGTCTAAGGGGGGGATATAGGTTTTAACTTCTAGCTAAGTAACTAGTATAGCCTTAAATACTCTAGCTATAGTCTAGAGATAGGTTAATTAGTTTACTATAAAACTTCTAATTATTTCTTATGGTTTTCCTCCTTTCTTTATTAGGGTATAGTAAGCGCTTGCCTTATAGGTAAGAATAGGCTAAACTACCTATATATATATAAGCTAGGTATCTCTAAAGCTAATGCCCTATACTAATGCTACTAATATAAAGAGTGTAAGCTACTACTAGGCTAGCTTTCCCTTAAGGATATTCTTATATATACTCTAGTTAAGTTTCTTATTTACCTATACCCTAAGGAATTAGCATGCCTTTATTAGCACTATTTCCTCTATGCTAAGCTAGACCCTAGCCTATAAGGGCCTATAGGCCTTACTAAAGTGTATAAGTTTAGTTTTTACTAGGTTAAACTTTACTCTTACTTCCTTTACCTATTCCTTATAGATCTTCTAAGTGGCCTTAAGTCTTCTCTAGGTTTATATTATGTTTTTACTAAATACTATAATGTTTATATTATTAGTAAATCTAATTACTACTATACCTAGGATAGCTTAGAGGTATATATAAAGTTTTATAAAGTAAAGGAGAAAAAGAATTAGTAATAAAGGAGATTCTTATAGGGTACTAGCCTTAATCTTAAAGGGTCTAGAGAGTTCTTTATTAAAGCTAAGCTAGCTTATTCTATTTACTAGGAAGCTTTATATTACTACTATTAGCTAGTAAGGGATTCCTATTAGGATTAGTAAGTAAATTAGGTATAGGTAGCTAACTTTATTAAAAGTAAATAAGATATCTATCTAGGTAAGTAAGGCAATTCTGCCCTTACTCTAGGCCTCTCTTACGCACTTTACTAAGACCCTAATTATAGTCTTTGTTAACCTATTTATCCTATTCCCTATTTATAGTTCTAGTAGGAGTCCTTTTGCCTTAGTAAAGGCTATAAGTTACTTTATAATTACTACTTCTATGATTTTTCCTATAATATTTAGTAAGGAAATAGGCCTTTACACGTTAGCCTTTCTTATCTCTTTTATTATCTTACCTAGTTTTCTAATTACTACTACTCTAGTAGTCTAGAATTAGGCTAGGAAATACCTTACTTTAAGGATAGTATTTAGAAGCTAGACTATAGCTTCTTTTACTAGCTTACTATAGGCCTTAATAAGGCCTGCTAGGAGCTTATTATTACCTAGTGCTTTCTAGCTAGCTATATCTAATATAATATCTAATATCTCTTCTAATCTAAACTAGTTATTATCTAGGAATAGCGCGTTATCTAGCTCTAGGAAGGTAAGGTCTAGGATATAAGAGAGGTTTACTATAGGCTTAGGGAAGAATCTTTATGTAAGCATACTTGCTTTATCCTTATATATAGTAGCTAGGTTTAGGTCGTTTTTAGTTTTTTTTAGCTCTAGTAGTCTAGGTAGTTCTAGGGGGGCCTAGCTTTAGAGCTAGGCTTATCTCTCTAGTCTTTACGCTCCCTTATTCTTTCTTTATATATTAGCCTTTTATAGGGTATCTCTTTATATGTTTTTTCTCTTAGTTTTAATAACTTATTCTTAGTCCTTATTTACCTTAGTGTAGGCTTACTAGTTTATTTCTATTCTCTATTATCTCTATTATCTTTTTACTTATCTAGCTTTAGTAACTGCCTCTTTAGTAGTCTTTAACTACTATACCTCTAGGCTAGGGAGCCCCTAGGGCTTCTATAAGGCTACCTTATTTACTATTTATTAAAGGTTTATAATAAGCTAAGTAATATATATATCTATCCCTTCTTTATTGCATAAATCTAGGGCGTTTTTAGGTTAAAAGCGTACTACTACCTCCGCCTTTATGTATAGTTTATCTATTATATTCCACATGTGTCTAAGGGCCTATAGGATATTATCTTATAGGCTAGTGAAGATGCTAATTAGCTATAGGATATAGTTAGATTTAGTGAGGTCTTTTACTCCTTTATAGTAAACTTAGATATCTAGGGTTACCTACGCTAGGTCTATAGTACTATCCCTATTATCCTTATATTATCTAGTTAGTTCCCCTTAGGGTATTACTAGTCTAAGCCTTTACTAGCTTATAAGTTCTAGTAGCTTATTCACTCTATTAGTTATTTTATCTAGCTTATCCTAGAGGGGATGCTTTTAGTTAAAATCTCCTATAAATACGCTTTAGTTATGTGGTATCTTTATATTAATATCTTATATAGGGGTGTTCTAGTTATTACTATAACCTTCTAAATAGAGGGAATAGATATTAATCCTATGAATTTCCACTAGTGACTAGTTAGACTCTCCCTAGGCTAATTATAACCCTATATTATATTTCTTATTAATATATATAGCATTATGCCTATTATAGTGTGCAAGTTAGAACTAGGTAAGGCCTAGTATAGGGGGCTATAGATATTTTATGTGTTCTTACTCTTAGATTACTATTATATTTATATTAGTTTAGTTATAGAGCGTAATATATATTAGGCTATTCTTCTTATTTATATTCTAGAAGAGGACTTATAATATTACTATATTAATTAGGGGGGTGGTAGTAAGTCTTAGCTATCCTATACTAGTTTTATTCTAGCCCTAAGTTATTTTATATAGTGCCTAATGCTCCTAGCTCTTAGCTATTTAGTACTTTGCTCTATATTTATAGGTTAACCTCTCTTTCTTCCTATTATTACTATAGGTTCTATAGCTATACTAGCTCTCTCTTAGGCTAGAGCTAGGTTCTTACTAGGGAAGCTAAAGGTAAAGCGGGATGGTTATTTTAGGTAACTAGCCTTTACTATATTTTACTTCTCTTTTAGCACTAGGTAGTCTCTAGACTAGGCTAGGTGTAGTCTAGAGTATAGGATATAGTTTTCCTTAAGTTATTTATTTATTATTAGGTATAATACCTTACTATCTTTATACTAGCTAGCTTTACACTTACTATACCTTAGTGCTACCTTATAAAACTTAGTAATATATCCTATTTAGAAGTAGTTATAGTACTATTTAGGTTATAAGGTCTTATTATATAGTTTAGTTTAGAATAGCTTTGCTTTAAAGACTATTCTATCTTAGTATATCTTATTAGTATCTTTAACTTTAGCTAGTCTAAGAATTAGGGTGGTTTACTAGGTGTTTTTACCCTAGGGGTATCTTATAGTTACCTTAATTATATTTACTTTATTTGCTTTTCTAATTTCTATTACTAGGTTTTTAATAGATATATACTTTATTAGGAAACCCTTAATAATAACGCTAAGTATATAGTAGTAAATAGTTACCTCTAGGCTAAACACTTTAGTAATCTATTTTTAGTTTTCTCTATACTATACTATATTTCCTTTAAAGGTAATAATTATATCCTTACTAGGGAGTCTTCTAGCTACTACTACTAAGGCTTACCTAATAGCTTTATTTATAGCTATAACTATATCTTTCGCGCCCCTAGACTAAAGTAATTCTTATATAGTGTTTCCTTTTATAAGTACTTCTCTATATTATCTTCTAGGGACCTAAAGAGAGAGGGGGTTAGTATTTAGTTATTTTAGAGCAAGCCTAGCTATAATACTAGCCTAGGTTAGGGAGTTATTATCTTTAGCTTTCTCCCTAATAGCCTCCTTAAGGGCTATTTTTAATACTTCTTTAGTAGTATAAATATTACTATTATTAGTGTTTATAGTTCTTATTTTAGCTTAGGTATAGTTCACTACCTAGTTAGCTATAGCTAGTATAATACACTATACTTAGGTAACTTTATTACTTAGAATAAGGCTAGTAATCTTATTATAATATTTTATATCTTTAGGGTATATAAATTAGTTCTAGTTTACTATTAGGTTATTTTCGCTCCTTTAGATATTAAACTATCCTATTCCTATGTTTAGGTAGTGGCTACTTTAAGCTAGCCCCCTAAGCCTATATTAATTACTATTAGTGTCTTATTTACACTCCTACTACTAGCTCTATTATAGTGTAATATTATAGGGGGGGAGAAATAAAGGCAAGGATTTTGAATATTAATGTGATTTGTATTTTAGAGGCAATTCCGGACCTTAGGGTCGGTGCGGAAAAGTATGCAAAGGTTCCTTATTTATATATAATAATAAATAATTTCTTTAGGGTAAATATTTTAATTAAAGCTAGAAAAAACACACTAAAAAGAATAAGAAATCCAAAACAATAGATATTAAAGTTATAAAACCTTTATAATATAGTAAAAAAATAACTCTATAAATTATGTCTTTAATATATTATTGTTAGTTACACCAAGGAACGTTGCACTAGTGCGAAGAGGTTAAATTCAATGAAGTTAATAATAATAGCTAATAACTAAGAGAGAAGAGAAAAGGGAAAAGGAGAGGAATCTAGCTAGAAGAGAAGGTAAGTAAAAAGGGGGAAAAGTGGGGCTGTAGTGCGGTGCCACTGCTAACGGAGCGGGGTAGCTTGCGATGTATCTAATTATATTGCGTGTATCCCTTTAATAGCTCCACTCTTTAGCCACAGTTAGACTATCTATTATCTAAAGGTCTAAAGGAAGCCACACTAGTAGTCTCTCTTTTCTTTGTGGCTAAAGGAGCCTAAAAACACAATAAAAATCAGATTAAAGGAAAGTGTATATAAGTGAATCCCTTAATAGGAATCCATAGTTCTTATTAGCTATCATAGCTTTAGTTATTCTAATTAACCTAGTTATTATAGTCTATACCTATATGCCTATTATATTAATTCTCCCCTTTACCTAACCTCGCAGGTCTTTTAACCTATCCTTCCACATAAATCGTTAATTCGTTTAAATTAATTAAGGTTAAAAGGGCTAAATTTAGCGATGCCTTTATTATCGCATTAGCTGGATTATTACCGCTATTAATCTATCTGACTTCGTAGACTTCCCTCCTCTTATATAACTGCTAAAGGGCTATAATATTAATTATTAGCTACTTCTCTTTTATTATACCTAGCTTTATAAGGCATTTATATAATAAGAAAAAGTCTATATAGAGAATTATTAGGATTTAAGGCATCTTTAATTAGTCTATGATTATATAAAGGGTTATAGATATTACGTACGCAATATTAGCACCTTAAACTATGCTATATAGCTTAGATATAAGTGCGCTATAGGTTATACGCTTGCTTTTTATAAAGCTATATATAATAACATTCCCTTTTAAGATAAAGGTGTTATTCTCCTTTATTACTTTATTACTAATTATGATAATATATCTGATTTATAAACTTAGATCTTTGTTATTAGCAAGGGACCTATTTACAAATATAAAGAGCTTTGCTTCCTTAAGAGTTAAGGGGATATACTATAGCCCTTACTACTAATTCTTAATCTGCTACTTAAGGCGTTTATTAAGTTATAAGATGTTGTTAGTAAAGGGTTCTTAGTATTATGTGGCAATTAATAGATTATATAATGCTTCCAGTTAACAGACTATTATAATATAGCTCCCTTAGGCTCTTTACTCTATATAATCCTGCCTTGCTATTAGTAATCACGGGTTAATCTCCTTAATCTTCTAACTTTAGCCTTTTTGGTTTAAGGTTAGCGAATTATTATTATTTTAAGTTAGAATATAGCTATTAAAGATAAGGGGATTTGTAGTTATTAGGTATTGTTTTTCTTTAGCTATAAACTTTGCCTTCTAGAGCTTTTTTTCTTCTTTCTTAAAGAAGTTATTATTACTAAGGCTTAGCGTGTTATCTATTTACATTCCTATAATACTAAAGAGGTTTTTGTTATTTAGGGCTGTAATTAGTAAGCAGGGATTGTATATTAAGGTTATTATATTAAGATTATCCCTATGGTAGCGAAAATATATTACCTACTAGTAGGTTCTAGCCTTTGTAATCCTATAGAGAGGCTTAATTACCTCTATTATTATGCCTTTTAGAAAGAGGTGTGCAATCTGCTTTAGTAACTTTATGATAATTAGCCTATTTAGGGTTGTTTAGGATTAAACATAAGCTTATGTAATATCTTGTAGCTAAAGGTAAATTCCCTTCCGCTTTAATAATAGAGCAAGGGCTATAATAATCTATTAGCTTAATCACTATATTATTAGCAATTAGGTTAAGATAGCCTCTTTTCCTCTGTTATTATGCCCTTACACAATAAGGCGCGACTTCTTGTATAGTAATTTAGTGCCTTTGCCTTTAATCTCTTAGACTATATAAGAATTAAAGATCTAGTGGCCTCTATGCTTTACTAGATTAAATATTGTGAATCTAAATATATTATAAGCTTATAAGGCGTTAATCTTAGCTTAGTTAGATTATTTAAAGGGGCTCCCTAGGGTTATAATCTTTCCTTCTTAGTGGAGTTAAAGGGTAAGGTTTTAGTTAGCTTTTTCTTTTACTATAAGGAATACTATGTTTAGCACTTCTCTAGCTATAATTCCCTTAATTAATGCTTTCTCTTAGTCTTTATTAATAAATATAAGAGGCTTTATAGGTCTAATAAGCTCCTTAGGATTATAAACCTAGGCCTTAATTACCTTTGCTTTTACTTCCTTAGGGTTACTAGCTTTATAGCTTCCTATAGGGGTAGCTTTAGCTACCTTAAGGCTTACTATAGGTTCTTTAACTCTATAGCTTCCTATAGGATTACCTTTAGCCTTAATAGCCTCTATAGGCTTCTTTATACCCTTATTAATATAAAATTAAACTATAAGGTTTTTCCTTAGCTTCCCTTACTTTCTCTTTACTAGTATCTTTTCCTTTTCTTTTACCCTACTACTCTTTATAGGTAGCTTATCCTTCCTAGCCTCCTTAGCCCTTTCTTATAATAGGACTATAGTATTAGAGAGGGCTATAGCATAGGAAGGGGCTATATTATAGGTAAGGACCTCTAGGCCTAGGTTATATTCCCTAATATCCTAAAGGCTTTACTTATTAGCCCCTATATACTATAGGTCCTTATAGTATAGCTTTACTACTATAAAGTAAAACTTAGCTAGGCTATAGGGTATCTTAACTATATAGGTCTCCCTATTAGTAGCTAATAGCTTATAAGGGCTATACTATTTACCTTTTTCTCTCTATATATATATATTAGCCTATAGTGGTAGCTAATGTATTAGTAATGTGTTAGGGCTATTCTAGGCACTAAGGGCCTTATAGACCTATCTCTTAGCTAGGTAATAGCGGACTTTATTAGTTACTTTCTAAATTACTTTAGCTTATTAAATAATAGAGACACTTAGTAGTGACTTATCTATTATCTATAGGTAGGCTCTAAAGACTAGTAAGGTTAGTATAAGGCTATTAGGGCTTGCTAAGTTATTAATAGCTTTAATAGCTATTTAGAGTTACTACTTAGGAGTGATCTCTTTGCTAATTAAATCCGTAATAATATTATAAGCCTAGCGAAGAGGTCTATGATATTTTTTAACCTTTCTAATGCTATTATAGGCTTTAATAGGTATCTTATTAATATTAATTAATATTAAGCAAGCATAATGCCTAAATTTAGCTAAAGCAAAGTTATTACTAGCATTGTGAATAATCTAGTCTAGAGGGCCTAGATATATATTAATCTAGCACTCTCTAATTATATCCTAGATATTATAAGCTTTTTGCTTCTTAGGGTTAAGGAATTAGGCCGCTTAAAATAAGGTTACTAAATTAATAATATAAAGGACTAGTTAGCTATTAATCTATATAATATTAATAATAATCTTATAGTTAAAGTTATAGTTATCTTTAAGGGAGAATTTAAACTAGCTAGGGGCTTTTCTATTTATCTAATAATAGTAATAGACTTTAGTAAGCTTCTTAATTATATAGTGTTTAATATTATAACTAGCTTATTAAAGGATCTTTATAAGCTATTAAATTAAGGGATAACTAAACCTTTAGTAAAGTTAATAAATCTCTCCTTCTAATAGGTAAAAAGCAGCGGTTTCTCTTACCTCTAGAAGCCACTAAGGGTGGCCCTATTTGCGTATAATAGGTATGGTCTTGTTGTTTTAAATTAATATATTAGTAAGGTTATTAATCCTAACCTTTATTTTATCTATATTAGTAAGGGAAAAGAGAAAGGGTATAGCAGTATTAAGGATATAGAAGTTAATTTAGCTAAGCTTTATAGGCATATAGATAATGCTATGTGTTATTGCTAATCTAGCACTAAAGTAAATAACTTCTAGGTTATAGGGTTTAATTATTAATAATAGCATTAATCTTAGCAAGGCTTTAGCTTATGCTAGACTAGTAGTTAATTAGCCTAAGGCTCCTGTATCTAGCATGATTCCTTTAAAGATCTCTTTAGAATAGCGTCCTTTAGAGGTATAATAGATTAAATTATCTTTATTAGAAGCCTCTTTAAGGTATAGCTCTTACTTAAGTAAGGCATGTTAAAAAGCTTAATTCTTAAGCATTATAAGGATGTTAATATTATCTATTATTTATAATCCTATATAGAAGAATTATATAATACTAAGTTATACCTTTAATAATAGTTTTTTCTTAATATTATTATTACCATTATCTTAGTCCTAAGTAAAGGCCTTAAGCTATATTTCCTAGTCTTCTATTTTCTCTTCCTTATTACTATTATTTCCTTTAAATAAAGTAATAAATACCTAAAACTTTATCTCTATAGGCAGTAAATAATAGTTCTTACTAGCTTACTATCTCTCTTTCTCTTTCTAATATTTAGCATTAGTGTGGTTTAATAACTAGTAGCCGCTCTTACTATAAATAAAGCATTGCTTAGGTTATTTAGAGTTACTATAATAACCTTCTCTTCCTTAGTCTCTTTAATTCTATTAGCTATATTAGCGATCTATAAATATTACCTCTAATAGGTCTTTGTCTTAATACTAGTAGTATTAGTTACTTCTTACACTACTCTCTGTAATTATAAGTAACTTATAGAGGTTACTAATGAGGTTCTTAAAGCCTAGTATATATATATACTCCACTACCTAATATTTAGGAACACTAGAGATTGCATTTAATATCTGCTTATAGAGCTCTATATTTACTATATTAAAGGGGTATAACCAGAGCTTTGCATGTAGTGTAGTAAATGTAGTATTTTGGCTTTCGTTGTAGTATGTAGTGTAGTAGATTTTAGTGTAATGTAGTATGTAGTGTAGTGTAGTAAATACTACACTACACTACAAATACTATAAATATAGTATTAGTAGAAAAAAAAGTAGGGTATTATATAGTTTTATAATATTCCTTAGATTTTTCTTAATTAAGTTAATATTAGCTATTTTTTTTATTATAATTTAGTTATTTAGTTATAAATTCTTAAAGTTTAAGATTATTTAGATTATTAAGCTAATTATAGGTATATAGAAGCTAAATATAGTATATTTTAGTTTATATTTATAGCCTGTTTTTTCCCTTTATTATAGAGGTTATTTTATCTTAATATCTTTTTCTTTAGATTTACTATGTATTTTAGTATGCTTTTTTTACTTAAAATATAGGAATTACCCTAAAGAAATTATTTTTTATTATATATAAATAAGACTAAAACTCTAATAATATTATATATATATATATAACTATCTTATTAATAAGAGAATATTAAAATTTAACTAATAAAGAAGTTCCTAGTAATATAGCTATTTTATTAGAGTTATAAATAATTATATTAACTTTTAGGGTTTTTTTAGTAAAAGAAATAGTAAAAGTACTTAGTAAAGTTACTTAAAAAGAACTTAAATATTTAATAATAGATTTAATAAATATATATAATAAACTTTCCTTAGTATTAAAGTTATTAAAAAATAAGCTTTAAAAGTAAGTTAAATAATATATATTATCTTTAGTTTTATTACTTAGTAATATAGTTTTTTCTAAAAATAGGTTTAAAAGTGAGTCCTTATAACTATTAGTAACTTCTTTATAGCTTTCTTACTTAAATATATAATTTTTACATTAAAAGAGAAATTTATTTAAAAGTGGACCCAAAAGTGGGTCCCTATAACTATAAGTAACTTCTTTATAGCTTTCTTACTTAAATACATGATTTTTACTTAAAAAGAGAAATTTATATAAAAGTGGGTCTAAAAGTGGGTCCTTATAACTATAAGTAACTTCTTTATAGCTTTCTTACTTAAATATAAGATTTTTACTTAAAAAGAGGAATTTTTATAAAAGTAAGTCTATAAGTGGGTCTTTATAACTATAGGTAACTTCTCTATAGCTTTCTTACTTAATATATAATTTTTACTTAAAAGAGAGGGATTTTTATAAAAGTAGGTTTATAAGTAAGTTATTATAACTATAAGTTACTTCTTTATAGCTTTCTTACTTATATATATGATTTTTACTTAAAGGAGATACTTATTAATACTAATAGCTAATAAATTTATAAGCTATTATAAGCTATTATAATTTATTTATTTTCTAAATACTACAAATACTACAAAATACTACAAATACTACATGTAGTAAAAAAATTTCCTTGTAGTGTAGTATGTAGTGTAGTGTAGTATGTAGTGTAGTGTAGTATGTAGTGTAATATAGTATACTACACTACACTACAAATACTACAAAATGTAGTGTAGTGTAGTACAAAGCTCTGGGTATAACCCTCTATAAATCCTTTTTAAGGTAGTTAATATAATCTTAAGGCATTTAGACTTAGTCTTATTAGGGTTCTAAGTAATAACATTCTTAAGAGTTATATTACTCTATTTATATTAGTAAAATTATTAATTACTCTTTATCTTAAAGTATTAATAGATATTTATAATTATCTCTTTATATAAGGGGTTCTTACTAGTAAGATAATTAAGAAAGTGCTATTTAGTATCTCCTATTAATATAATAGGAAATGCTTTACTAAAATATAACTTAAGGAGGTTAATCTAGTTATACTTACTCTTAAAGAGCGTAAGCTTTAGTAAGAGGAAGTTATATAGCTTTTTACTATAGTGGTTACTATCCTTATATATCTTTATAAGCTTAGAGATTTTCTTTATAATCTACTTATTAGAAGGAAGGTATTAGGGAGGGAAATTAAACTATTAAGGGTTAAGCTCCTAATATAACTAAGATTATCGCAGGGGTTCTTGTGGAGGATATAGTGATTATTCCCTTTAGGAGCTAGGAATATTAGGTAAGGTCTTTGTAGCAGTGGCCTATAGAGGTTATGTTTAAGGTGGTTTAGAGGATCTTAACCTTTCTTCTAACTAATAAGGTATTAAGGTTTAATAAAGCACTTCTTTAAGTAATACTAGGATTAGATATCCTAGGCCTTATTTAATAAGAATGCTATAATCTTGTAAAGAGTTATATAGCTCTCTTATAATATCCTTATTTACTCTTTTAAAGGTGTCCTTAGACTAGCCTTTAAAGTCCTCTTAGAATAATTCCTAGAGGTTATTATCTCTCTAGCCCTAACGCTTACTAAGGTTAATAAACCCTATAATATAATTATTAAGCTTAGGCTATATAGTAGTCTTAGGATCTAGCTTATTAGATTCTTTCTAATCTCTTATAAGCTTACTAGTAAGTGGTTGTAAATATAGCAGGAGTTTATTCTCTTAAGGTCTTTTAAGGATAGTTATCTTTAAAGATACTTATAAGGGTTTAGAGAAAAGGGGTGTGTTTTAGGGAGTGCCCCTTATTATTCTTTTGCCCTCTAGTTCTATCCCTCTAGTAATATTAGTCTTAAATTAATAAGACTAATAAAAACAGGGTAGAAGTGCTATAATTAATATGATAAAGCCCAGAGCTTTGCTTGTGAAATAAGTAGGATAAATAGGATAAACGGGATAAATAGGATGGAATAAATAGGATAAATGGAATAGGATAAATAGGATTAGCAGGATTAATAGGATTAATAGGATAAATAGAGGGAAATAATAAAAAACAATAGAAAAAGTGTAAAAGAAGGAAAAATAGTAAAAAAAAAGAATAGGCCATAAAGATAGCATAGAAGTAAAAGCAACTTAATGCCTAGAACACTAAGGCGTAAAAAGCTATAAAGAGAGAAAAAGGGTTATAAAGAGAGTATAGAGGGAGGTTATATAGGTTAGCTAGCTTAGCTAAGGGTTGTTTTTAACATTAGGTTTAAATAAAATGCCTTATAGCAATAGATTTGGTTATTTAGTCAGTTTTCTTGTAATAGATAATAAGATTAATAATTAACTAAATATCCTAAAGGCCTAAGAGTTAATAGATTAATCTCTTAGAAGTCTAATAAGCCTATTACTAGGATTCTAGTTTATCTTCCTTTAGCACACTCTATAGTTATGCCTCTTTACTATAATAACTGTTAATTTAGTATAATAAGGGGTAGTGGCTATAGTGTCTATAGAAATATCTCTTCTTATAATACCTAACTTATCTATGGTTATAGTTAATCACTAATTAGTGTTAGTTACACTAAGGAACGTTACACTAGTGCGAAGAGGTTAAATTTAATAAAGTTAATAATAATAGCTAATAACTAAGAGAGAAGAGAAAAGGGAGAAGGAGAGAAATCTAGCTAGAAGAGAAGGTAGGTAAAAAGGGGGAAAAGTAAGGCTATAGTGCAATGCCACTGCTAATAGAGCGGGGTAGCTCGCGATGTATCTAATCGCATTGCGTGCATCCCTTCGATAGCTCTACTCTTTAGCCACGGTCGGACTATCTATTGTCCGAAGGTCCGAAGGAAGCCACAATTATATTAAGTTACTAAGTACCTATAATTAGCTTATTATTCTAAATTAGGTAAACCTTCATAAATTTTTAAATAAATAAGTAAATTATATTAAAAATTAAGAGTATCCTAGTTAGATTCCTTTTAAAATCTACTATATAATACATATATATAATACCCCACTTTTAATTTCCCTTAACAATACATAGGGCAATACAATACAATACAATACAATACTACAATGCTCTGTATATTATCTAGATAGATAATATAAGTCTTATTAATAAGTCCTTTAAGAGCATTATTAATATACTCCTAAAAAGTCACTAGTGTGTTAACTAGTCTAAATAGCATTACTAGATATTTAAAGTAGCTATATTAATAATAAAACGCTATTTTTTACTTATTACCTAAGCGGATATATAGCTAGTAGTATATATCTTTTAAATCTAAGATTATAAAAATAACTATGCTTACTAATTAATTAAGAATTTTAGTAATAAGGGGTAAAGAGGCCTTATTCTTAATTATAATCTTATTTAAGCCCCTATAATTTATATAAAGCCTTAATTTCCCTCCTTTCTTTAGAATAAATAAAATTAGGGCTTTAGCTAGGCTAACTAATCTTCTAATTTACCCTTTAAGCTACGCACTTATAAGGTACTCTCTAAGGACCTCTAGCTCTCTCTTAGCTAAATTATATATAAGCCCCTAAGGTAGTGTTTTCCCTTCTTCTAATTTAATAGTATAAGTATAACCTCCTAGTTTAGGAAGCTTACTTACTAACTCTTTAGAAAAAATATCTATAAACTCCTTATATTTTTCTAGGATTATTAGTGTAAGGTATTTAGTGCTCTTATCCTAATTTAATATAGCTTCTTTACTACTTGCGTTTTTTAGAATTAGTATAACTATAATACCTTTACTTTTTTACTATAAATAAGCATACTCTAGGATCTATATAGTTACTTTACTATTTATTTATATATTTATTATTACTAGGTTCTTTAATTAGCCTTTTCCTTTTCCTTTTTAATTTTTATTTTCTAGAATACTTAGCTTAATCTCTATTACTTCTAATAATAAAGTAACTACTACTATTTTTTCTCCTTATATACTTACTACTTACTATAAGTAAAGGAGAGATATTTTATTATTACTAGATATCTCTAATATTTATACTCCTAATATATAATTATAAGTAAATATTCTTTAATCTAGTCTATACCTAGAATTATCCCTTTACTTATATTAGTAATAAAGTAATTAACTTAGTAAACTTTTATAAATCCTATACTATCTTTTATTTTAATTAATTTTTTTAAGATTCCTTAATATAAAATTACTTTTTTACTTATACTCTTTAGTATTTTATTTAATTAGATTATATTCTCCTAATCCTTTTTTAATAATAATTTTAGATAAATTATTAAAGACTATATACTTATATTAAATAACACTTATATAGCTAATTACTAGTTATCTTATTATAGTAATACCTATATTCTTATTTTATTATTTATAGGGTACTCTATAGTAAGATTATATTCCTAGGTCTATGCTAATTAAACTAGTATTATATTAGGAGATATAGCTTTATTATTACTTTCTTTATACTTCTTAGTTATATACTTAGTACTTTTATAGGTAAAATAATCTAGTGCCTAATAAGCTAGTAAAGTATACCTAGGCTTTTTATATTTATAGTATACTAGGGATAATCTTTTCCCTTAATCTTTACTTTATTATTATACCTTATTTATAGGTAATATAAAATAAGAGTATTACCTCTTTCTTTTAGGGTTTTAACTTTTTTTATTACTTTAGCCTAAACTTATTATAACCTTTACTTTCTTACCCTAGCCTTATAGTTAGCTCTAGGTTATTAAAATCTCTTAACTAATTATTTGCTTCCTTATAGTATTATTTAAGCTATTTAGAAAGATTATAATTCTTAGATATATAGGGATTTCTTTAGGTAACTTAGCTTTTACCTTAGCCTAAGCTTATATAAAAGATTAAAATAATTAGTTATTTTTCTACCTAAGATTTAGTAATAACCTTATTATTTCTAAGTGTCTTATACCTATATTTATTATTCTAGTTTTTAGCTATTCTAGAAAATTTACCTAGGTAATTAACAAATAATTTACATACCTATCTATAGCTACATAATATATCTAAGTTTGCTAAGAATTCTATAGGCTTTTGTATATTTCCCCTTTATATATAAGTATTTTTATTTGCGTTTTAATAAGATTACCTTACTATATAATTACTACTAAGTTACTATAGACTAAAGGTAAAATTATAGCTAATATTTAAGAGGTAATTATAGGTCTAGTTTAAAGTCTAGCTAATCCTAGATTTACCTTAAGCTCCCTAATTTATGCCTTTATTTATAAGACCTCTTATTTTCTCTAAAGGTAATATAGCTTAGCTTATATAACCTTATAGCGTTATTATAATGCCCTTTTTTCTTTAGTTATATTATTTATACCTCTACCTAAATTAGGATTAAGTAGCGTTTATTATACCCTATTATTATCTATAGTTCTAGATTATAGGGGTTCTTTAACTTCCTAATTATCTATAGCTTTATTATTATAAGGTACTAGTGTGTTTCTTATAGATCTTTAAAGCATTAGCTTTATAATAATCTAGCTAATAGTTTATATCCTTAAAAAGGTTAAAAGAGATTAATTTATTATAGCTTATACTAAAAAGTTATAAATAAAGTAATAGCTAAGACTATTATAGTTACTACTAGATAAATACTAGCTAGGGGCAGGTGTGTGAAGGTTTTAATCTCTAACCTAGTACTAATAATATATATAGTTTTTAATAAATACCTTGCTTCACAAGTACATAGCTATCTTATAGCTAGCTAGCCTCTTTGTTATCCGCATGGCCTAAAGGTTCTCCGAAGACCCGCTTCGATGAACATCCTATCTCTGCGCTCCTAACATTCATCACATTCCTAAAGATTAAATAAATCCTTCTTAGCTAAAGTATAAGTTATTACTTTTCTAGTAAGAATCTTAGTGGTTATATAGCTATTATAAGTAATCTTATATATAAAGAAGTCTATAGGTAATTAACTATTATTATTTTCTTGACTAAAACTAAGTTTTATTAGGTATTAGTTAATATTATTATCTTTAGCTAATTTAAAGTCTTTGGTGCCTTTATACTAAGTAAGGAATACACTATATAAAGAAGCTATTAAATCTATATAAGAGTGGTTCTTAAAGCATTAGAATGCCTTTTTCTAGTTTTTATTAGAGTGCTTAGTTAACTAATAACTTTCTTTTCTATATATATAACACTTTTTTAAGTAAGGAGGCTTGCCTTTTAAGGTAAATTAACTATATTAAGCTTTCTTACCCTTACTATTATATCTATAGTTAGTCTAAAAGTACTCCTTAGTGTTAGCTTTTATAGGGAATTACTACTAATTAATATTCTTATTTATTTATAAAAGTATTAGAGGTTAATAGGAGAATTAATAATATAAGCCTTATATTCTAGGATTCCGTTATAGGCATTTAGAATCTAATTATAAAGGTTTAATTCTATAAGGGTTTGCCCTTTAAAGACTTAAGATCTTATTATAAGGTTTTTAAAGCACTTAATCTTTAACTTATTAGGGTTCTCTTAGATAATAGTAAGTAGTTATAATCTTCCTTATAATAAATAGTTCTTTTAATATATATTATTTATCTTAAACTTTTACCTAATCTTACTAATAAGAGTTAGGAGGTCTTAAGGGTCTCCTTAGCCTAAAAGGTTCTTTAAAAAGTACTAAAAAGGTTTGCCTTTTAGTATAAACTTAAAACTATAGCCTAACTATTCTTATATAATACCTAGTATCTTATATTTCCTTTAATAGGTTAAGAGCTTTATATTAAAAATATTATACTCCTTAGTATTACACTTAATACTCTTATTATTATAAAACTTATTAAGATTAAGTAATTACTTTAATAAGAGTTAATTTATTTCTTAAGAGAGAATAAGAATAGTTAATTCTTATTAAGAAAGTACTATAGTTTTTTACTATAAAAGGGAATTATAATACTTAATTATAAGAGAGGAAATAAAGGGGGTTTAAGCCTATAGTTAAGGGCTTATAATAGAAGGATTTCCTTTATTATTATACCTTTACTATATAATTACTATACTTAGGGATTAGTATAATAAAGTCTAGGAATAAAATAAAAGAGATTATAATAGTTAAGGGAATTAGAGATACCTTAAAGTAATTTATTACTTTAGTTAATCTTTAAGAAAAATGATATTAATAAGGAGAAAGTCTTTATAAAAGTCTTAGTCTTTAATTTACTTTTTAAAAGTAAAATACTTCTTTCTAACTTCCTATATCTTTTCTTTATTTTAATTATAGAATTTATTATAGTTAATAATATCTTTAAGTAAGACTATAATCCTCTAGTAACTCTATAGGTTTATATAGATATTACTAAAGAAAAGGAAATCTTAAAGAATTTTTATAGCTTTAGAATTTATTACTTTAAATATCTCTTAGTTTTATTCTCTAAAGTTATTATTAAAAATAGTAAATAAGGTTTATAAGTATAGGTTCTTATATTTATAGGTTACTTTCTTAATAAGAATTTAAGCTATAAGCTCTTTAGGAGTAATAGTTACTTTAAGATTAAATAATTCCTTATATTCTAGTGCTTATTATATAATATACTAGTGTAAATTAAAGGGGATATAGTTAAGGAAGTAAGATATAACCTATATATTAGCTCCTTATATAATATCCTTAGGGAGGGAAATAGATTTATAGTTAAAGAAAATATCTTATAATCTAAATCCCTTTAGTTAATCTTAATATTTTACTATTATATTAGTAATAAATAAGGAGATAAGGGAAATAAATAAATTATAGAGGTTTAAAGGATTATAAGTAAAGCTATTATCTTTATCCCTTAGTAAGTTTAATTAAATAAATACGGATAAGTTTAAACTAGTTATTAACTAGGCCTTAATTATTTAATAAACACACTTCTAAGGGTTTATTTATATAATAGATATACTAATTAAATAAATAAAGATAAGTTTAGACTAGTTACTAACTAGGCTTTAATTATTTAATAAGTTTAGATTTAGTACTAAGCTAGTTATAGTTATATAATAGTAAAAGAAAAGCTAGAATTTACTTCTTCCTTAGCACACTAGTATTATATAGTAGCCTTCTTATTTTATAAGGTAAGTTTATAATACTAATGCCTTTTTTATAAAACCTTACTAATTTATAGTATTTATAGAGATAATTACTAATTAGTATTAGTATTTATTAGGATACTATTAACCTATATATAGGGGTTTTAAGGGTAAACTAAATTATATATAATTATTATATATTTTAGTTTACTATAAGAAGTAAAAGAAAGATTAAATAAAAGTATATAGGGTACGCTATTTATAATAGGAAAAGAGGCCTTAATTAGAGTTATATACAAAGAGGCTATATGTGCTAATTCTAACCACGGCGCAGTTAACCTAGACATATGGGTCTGCGATGCAATGCGCCTAGCTAATCAGAGGCACCCATGACCTGTTAATATCATGCTCGTTCTAACAATAGCCTTACTTATATAGTTTACTATAGGCACTTATTTTTTCCGCACCGCTCTAAAGGTCTGGAATCGCCTCTAAAACATAAACTAAGTTAAAATTTAAATTCCTTACCCTTATTTACCCCTTTCTATAATATTATATTATAATAAAGATAGAGGCAAGCTAGAGGTTAGGACACTAATAGTAATTAATATAGGAGAAAGGGGATTAGTATAAAGCTACTACTACTTAAATATAGGCATAGAATAGTTTAATATCTAAAGAAGTAATAATAACCTAATAATAGATTAAATCTAATTTAAATACCTAGAAGATATAAAATACTATAATAAGATTACTAGCCTTATCCCTAGTAATAAAGTTACCTAGGTATAGTATATTACTAAGGCTATTACTAACTAGGTAGTAAACTATACTTATGCTAAAGTAAAATCTATAAGTAATAATAGAAATATTTATACTATAAAAGAAGCTCTTAAAGAAGTTATAAAGAAAGTAATTAAAGAAAAAATAAAGGGTAATACTACTTTAACCTAAGTAAGCATTACTACTAGGCCTCTATAAAAATAACTTAATAATATACCCCTCTCCCTTTAAATACTAGGTAAATAACACTATAAAGTACTTATAAAAAGAAACTCTATTTAGGAATTACTTTAGTTTTAAAGTGCTAAAGATATAGTAATAGTAGTAAATAAAGCTACTAGCTAAGCTATAGTAGTAATAGCTAGAAGACTCCCTAGTAAAGATATAATTATTACCTTTAAAGAAAATATAGCCTAATATAAAGATAACTAAAGATAAATCCCTAATACATTTAAACCAAATATAACCCTTTACTAACGCATACTTAGCGTTATTATTAAAGGATTTCTTACTAAATATATAGCTATTAAAAACCTTATAGCTAAGATTAGAAAAGCTAATAAGGTAAATATAATTAAGGTAACTATAAGATAACTCTGAGGCAAAGAAGCCTAGAGAACTACACTAATCCTTAGCCTAGTTAAAGCTTTGCATGTAGTGTAGTATTTGTAGTATTTTGACTTTGTTGTAGTATGTAATGTAGTAGATTTTAGTGTAGTGTAGTATGTAGTGTAGTGTAGTAAATACTACACTACACTACAAATACTATAAATATAGTATTAGTAAAAAAAAGTAAGGTATTATATAGTTTTATAATATTCCTTAGATTTTTCTTAATTAAGTTAATATTAGCTGTTTTTTTTATGATAATTTAGTTATTTAGTTATAAATTCTTAAAGTTTAAGATTATTTAGATTATTAAGCTAATTATAGGTATATAGAAGCTAAATATAGTATATTTTACTTTATACTTATAATCTATTTTTTTCCCTTTATTATAGAGGTTATTTTATCTTAATATCTTTTTCTTTAGATTTACTATTTATTTTAGTATGCTTTTTTTACTTAAATTATAGGAATTACCCTAAAGAAATTATTTTTTATTATATATAAATAAGACTAAAACTCTAATAATATTATATATATATATATAACTATCTTATTAATAAGAGAATATGAAAATTAAAATAATAAAGAAGTTCCTAGTAATATAGCTATTTTATTAGAATTATAAATAATCATATTAACTTTAAGGGTTTTTTTAGTAAAAGAAATAGTAAAAGTACTTAGTAAAGTTACTTTAAAAGAACTGAAATATTTAATAATAGATTTAATAAATATATATAATGAATTTTCCTTAGTATTAAAGTTATTAAAAAATAAGCTTTAAAAGTAAGTTAAATAATATTTATTAACTTTAGTTTCCTTACTTAGTTATATAGTTTTTTTCTAAAAATAGGGTTAAAAGTAGGTCTATAAGTAAGTCTTATATATATTAGTAACTTATCTATAGCTTTTATACTTAGATTACAACTTTTACTTAGGAAAAGGGATTTTTATAAAAGTGGGTCTAAAAGTGGGTCCTTATAACTATTAGTAACTTCTTTATAGCTTTCTTACTTAAATACATAATTTTTACTTAAAGGAGATACTTATTAATACTAATAGCTAATAAATTTATAAGCTATTATAAGCTATTATAAGCTATTATAAGCTATTATAATTTATTTATTTTCTAAATACTACAAATACTACAAAATACTATAAATACTATATATAGTAAAAAAATTTCCTTGTAGTATAGTATGTAGTGTAATGTAGTATGTAATGTAGTGTAATATATAGTGTAATGTAATATATAGTGTAGTGTAGTATGTAGTGTAGTGTAGTACAAAGCTCTAAATATATTAATATCCTAGGTAAATTAAAACTAGAATTATATAGAAATTAGTAAACTTATAAAGTCTAGAGTAATAAATAGTAATATTATATTAATATTGCTTTATTTTATAGTAATAAATTAGTAAATAACCCTAAACTAACCTAAGATAGCTTTAAATAGCTTTATAAAGGAAAAAAACCTATAGGAAGTTTAATAAAGAAAAAGAAAAAAGGCCTAAATCCTATAAGAAAAAGAACCTCTCTTATACTTAGAAAAAAAAGAGAGAGAATAAATTAAAGCTATAGCTTAAAAAATAAAGTATAATATAAAAAGTTAAAAGAATAACTAAAGATTAACTTAGGCCTAGGATTACTTATAGCGTAAGTTAAGATTACTTTTCTCTTATAGCTTATAAATATAACTAAGTGCTTTAACTTTATAATATATATAAGCTAGAGATAAGTTAGAAATAACTAAAAAGTAAGGCTATAAAAGTATTTATTAAAAGTAAACCTAAAATAAAATATCTCTATAAATTTAATTTTACCTTACTATAAGGTAAAGTAAGAAAACTTAAGGTAATAGTAAAATAAACTTAATCTTACACTAGCTAGGGATAAAAAAACTCTTATTATAGTATTTTTCCTTTATTTTCTCTTTTTAGATAAAATTTCTATAGAATAAGGCTAGTATAAGCTAGTAATAAATACTTATAATATGTAATAATAAGAGTAATATAGACCTAGACTAAGGCTAGCGCTAGCTTATATATAAATATAGGAGGGTTTTTTTATCCTTATTAAGGGGTTTCCCTTCTAACTTAGTAGTAAGAGTACTAGTACTAGCCTTATATAGAGCTAGCTAGTGTATATTATATATATATAGGCACTTATTATACCCCTAAGGAGAGTTAGATAGCCTCTGAGATAGAGAGAGATATGTGATAGAAGCTATATTTTAAGACGGAATAATTAAACTAGTAATAAGGATAATTGCTTAGGAGAAGGACTAAAAATAAGAGAGATAATAATACTTAATAATTAAACAATAAGTTAATAATAAGAGATATTTGCTAGACAGTTAGACAAGCAGATAATAAGGGCATTGCCTTTGAATTAGCGGCACCTGTCACACGTCACGTGCACAATCATGCACGATAAATAGTGCCCCGCAAGGGCTAGCCTAGCTAAATGAATCATCCTTTCCTACAATCACTTACACACAGGTTCTTTAGGCGGAAATGGGTGGCCACAGTCGTGACTCACCGCGGCCGTCATTAATAAGCCATGCGCTATACGCCGTGCTTCAAATCATAAACTTGCCATTAAAAGCGTGCGGAAAGTACGATACCACGGAAGGCTTGACGGTACTATGTCGCAAATGACTCTCAAAGCCTACTATCGATCTTCAGGACAGGTACCTAGGGGTGAATCTCCGGCGCGAGGCTGTTAATACTTGCGCAATGGCCTCTGGCTGATTATATTAAACAGGGAATTTATGGACTGCGTAGGCTCCGCTCTCTATTAAGACCCGCAAGAGCTCTTGGACTCCTCTTAAAGAATCTAGGCGCTTTTTTCTCTCTTTCTTTCCTCTTTAGCTTGACTTTCCTCCTCTGCTTGTGAGTGTTTGTCGAGACGCTTGTAGCTCTGAGAGTTACACATTGCGATTCCTCTCCTATTGGCTGTGAATTGCTTAGGGCGCAGTGATTTTTTGCTAGGTGCGCAGAATACCCCACCACGCCCTAATTTTAGGCTAGCGTCCCTATTACTATACCCTATAGTATATTTATAGTATAAATATATAGTAGTACGGAGGTCCACGTCAAAAGTCATGTCCCCTGCACAAGACCCACTTATAGTAAGGTCCTAGTAAGGTAATTTTACACTAAAACCTTTACTTTTTAAAGGCTATTTAAATAGTATTTAAGTAGTAAAAGAAATCTTAAAAAATCTTAAAAAATAAAAAACTACTTCTTATATTTAATTAAATTTATCACTAATTTTATAGACTTTAATAGGTATATTTATATAAATATATAAAGTTACTTAAAAGTATTTTCTCTTTTAACTTTAAAATAAGATTAAAATATTAAGATAAATACTTATTAAGCTAGTTTTTTAACTATATATCTTTTAAAGTAAAATAATATTTAACTAGAATTTAAGAGATTAAATTTACTTACTATATATTATATTATAAGCTTTTAAAAAGTATAGGTTTTAGTGTAAAATTGCTTATTCTTTAGAATTACTAGGACCTCATTATTAGTAATTAGTGGGTCTTGTGCAGGGGACACGACTTTTGATGTGAACCTCCGTAAATACCCTTATATTAATAAAAATCTACTTACATAATTTTATATAAATTTCTTAATAGCACTGCCTTAGGCAGAGTATTGTTTGTAGTGTAGTTAGTGTAGTTTTTAGGAAAAATTTGTATTTGTAGTGTAGTTTTTTTTTTTCTTGTAGTTAGTGTATTGTATTTTTTTTTTATAGTGTAGTTATGGCTTCCTCCGGACCCTCGGACGATAGTTAGTCCGGCCGTGGCCAAAGTGTGGGTCCACCAAAGGGATGCACGCGATGCGATTGGCTGCATCGTGGGCAACCCCGCACTGCCGCCCCACTTTTCCCACTTTTTCGCCCACCTTCTCTCCTAGCTAGATTCCTCTCCTTCTCTCTTTTCTTAGCTATTATTATTAACTTTATTACTATTATTAAATTCGACCCTTCACACTAGTGCAACGTTCCTTAGTGTAACTAACACTAATTAGTGGTTAAATATAACTATAGATAAGCTAGGTATTATAAGAAGAGATATTCTTATAAATAACGTAGCCCTTTACCTCTTAAGCTAACTTATATAGGCTATTTAAGTAAAGAGGCATAACTCTAGAGTGTGCTAAAGGAAAATAAACTAGAATTCTAGTTATAGGCTTATTAGACTTCTAAGGGATTAATCTATTAACTCTTAGGCTTTTAGGATATTTAGTTAATTATTAATCTTATTATCTATTATAAGAAAACTAACTAAATAACTAAATCTATTACTATAAGGTATTTTATTTAAACCTAATATTAAAAACAACCCTTAGCTAAGCTAGCTAACCTATATAATCTCTTTTTACACTCTTTTATAAACTCTTTTCTCTTTTATTTATCCTATTTACCCTGTTTTTCCTGTTTTTTCTATTTTACTTATCCTTTAGATTTACCTAGTTTATCCCTCTTTATAAGCGTAGAAATTACCTTATTATTATACTACTAGTTAGTTTATTCTAATTATTTAAGAAGATTAAACCCTTCTTAAGAAAGGGATAGAATTAAATATTAGACTATTAATAAGATAGACTCCTTACCTTACTTCCCCTAATACTAAGGCACCTTAAAAGCTATTAGTAATAGCTTCTAAAAGACTAGAAAAGAATAGTTTACTAAGGTAACTATAGCTATATTTATTTACGCTTATAAAAGACTAGGAAAAGCTTACCTAACTAGACCTAGAGACTACTATATAGCCTAAGCTTAATAATTAAATTATAAGGTTTATCTATACTAGTAAGCATTAGAATTAGTAAGAAAAAGACCTCTAGGAGAACTTTAAAGAAGATTTTAAAGGTTAAACTAAAGATATATTTAGGAGAGCTACTAATAAGCTTATAAGAGAGCTATAAAACTCTCTATAAGATAATAATATTTATATTAGCTAAGGAGTAAGTCTTCCTATTTTAATAGCTCTTAAACACATGCTTTAAGAGGCAATAATAACTCTATAGCTAAGAGATAGGTTATAATCCCCTAAACCACCTTATATATAACCCCTATAATTTACTACCCTAAAGACCTTCCCTAATATTCCTTACCCTTAAGGGGAATAATTACTATATTCCCTATAAAAACCCTTATAATAATCTTAGTTATATTAGGAATTTAACTTTTAATAGCTTACTTTCCTTCCTTAATTCTTCCCTTTAGATAAATAAATTATAAAGAAAATATCTAAGCTTATAAAAATATATAAGGATAGTAATTACTATAGTAAAAAGCTATATAACTTTCTCTTACTAAAGCTTATGCTTTTTAAGAGTAAGTATAACTAAATTAACCTCCTTAAGTTATATTTTAGTAAGGTATTTCCTATTATATTAATAGGAGATACTAAATAGTACTTTCTTAACTACCTTACTAGTAAAAACCTCTCTTATAAAGAGATAATTATAAATATCTATTAATACTTTAAAATAAAAAGTAACTAATAGTTTTATTACTATAAGTAAAGTAATACTACCCTTAAGAATATTATTACTTAGAACCCTAAAAAGAGTAAGCTTAAGTACCTTAAGATTTTATTAACTACCTTAAAGAGAGTTTATAAAAGGCTATACCTCTCTAATATAGTAAATATAAAGCTCTATAAGTAAACCTTAAATATAGTCTTTAGTATCCCTAAATATTAGGTAATAAAGTATATATATACACTAGGCTTTAAGAACCTTACTAGTAATCTCTATAAGTTAATTATAATTATAAAGAGTAATATAAGGAGTAACTAATACCACTAGTATTAAGATAAAGACCTATTAGAGGTAATGTTTATAAATTACTAATATAGCTAATAGAATTAAAGAGACTAAGGAAGAGAAAGTTATTATAGTAACTTTAGATAACCTAAGTAATGCTTTATCTATAGTAAGAGTAGCTACTAGTTATTAAACTATACTAATACTAAATATTAGAAAGAGAAAGAGAGGTAATAAGCTAGTAAGAACTATTACTTACCCCTTATAAAGAAGAAGTTCTAAGTATTTCTTACTTTATTTAAAGGTAATAATAACCCTAAGGAAAAGAAGGTAAAAGACTAGGAGATCTAGCTTAAGGCCTTTACTTAGGCTTAAGATAATAATAATAATAATATTAAGGAGAAGCTATTATTAAAGGCATACCTTAGTATTATATAATTCTTTTACTTAGGATTATAAATAATAAATAATGTTAATATCCTTATAATACTTAAGAATTAGGCTTTTTAGTATGCCTTACTTAAGTAAGAGCTATACTTTAAAGAGGCTTCTAATAAGAATAATTTAATCTATTATATATCTAAAGAACACTATTCTAAAGGGGTCTTTAGAGGAATTATACTAGATATAGGAGCCTTAGGCTAATTAACTACTAGTCTAGCATAGGCTAAAGCCTTACTAAGATTAATGCTATTATTAATAATTAAACCCTATAACCTAGAAGTTATTAGATTTAGTGCTAGATTAGTAATAACACATAGTATTATCTATATACCTATAAAGCTTAGCTAAATTAATTTCTATATCCTTAATATTACTATACCTTTCCTTTTTTCCCTTACTAATATAAATAAGATAAAGGTTAAGATTAATAACCTTACTAATATATTAATTTAAAATAATAAGACTATACCTATTATATATAAATAGGGCTACCCTTAGTGGCTTCTAGAGGCAAGAGAAACTACTGCTTTTTACCTATTAAAAAGAGAGATTTATTAGCTTTACTAAAGATTTAGTTATCCTTTAATTTAGTGGCTTATAAAGATCCTTTAATAAGCTAGTTATAATATTAAACGCTATATAATTAAGAAGCTTACTAAAGTCTATTACTATTATTAAATAAATAGAAAGGCCTTTAGCTAGTTTAAGTTCTCCCTTAAAGATAACTATAACTTTAACTATAAGATTATTATTAATATTATATAAATTAATAGGTAGCTAGTCCTTTATATTATTAATTTAGTAACCTTATTTTAAGTAGCCTAATTCCTTAACTCTAAGAAGTAAAAAGCTTATAATATTTAGGATATAATTAGAGAGTGCTAAATTAATATATATCTAGGCCCTCTAGACTAGATTATTTATAATACTAGTAATAACTTTACTTTAGCTAAATTTAGGTATTATACTTACCTAATATTAATTAAGATTAATAAGATACCTATTAAAGCCTATAATAGTATTAGAAAGGTTAAAAGATATTATAGACCTCTTTACTAGGCTTATAATATTATTATAGATTTAATTAGTAAAGAGATTACTCCTAAGTAATAACTCTAAATAGCTATTAAAGCTATTAATAACTTAGTAAGCCTAGATAGCCTTATGCCTATATTACTAGTCTTTAGAGCTTACTTATAGATAATAGATAAGTTACTACTAAGTGTCTTTATTATTTAATAAGCTAAAGTAATTTAAAAGGTAACTAATAAAGTTTACTATTATCTAGCTAAGAGGCAGGTTTATAAGGCCTTTAGCACTTAGAATAGCCCTAATATATTACTAATATATTAGCTATTACTATAGGCTAATATATATATATAAAGAGAAAAAGGCAAATAGTATAGCCCTTATAAGCTATTAGCTACTAATAGGGAGACTTATATAGTTAAGATACCCTATAGCTTAGCTAAGTTTTGCTTTATAGTAGTAAGGCTATACTATAAGGACTTATAGTATATAGGGGCTAATAAGTAAAGCCTTTAGGGTATTAGGAAGTATAACCTAGGCCTAGAGGCCTCTCCTTATAAAATAGCCCTTTCTTATAAGGGGGCTAGGGAAAATAAGCTACTAGTAAAGAATAGTAAGGTAAAGGAAAAAGAGAAAGAGATACTAGTAAAGAGAAAGTAAAGGAGGCTAAGGAAAAGCCTTATAGTTTAATTCTATATTAATAAGGGTATAGAAAGGCCTATAAAGGCTATTAAAGCTAAAGGTAATCCTATAGGAAGCTATAAAGTTAAAAAACCTATAGCTTACCTTAAGGTAATAAAAGCTACCCTTATAGGAAGCTATAAAGCTAATTACCTTAAGGTAATAAAAGTAAAGGTAATTAGGGCCTAGGCTTATAATCCTAATAAAGCTATTAGACTTATAAATCTTCTTATCTTTATTAATAAAGATAAAGAGAAGGTATTATTTAAAGAGATTATAGCTAAAGAAGTGCTAAATATAGCATTCCTTATAGTAAAAGAAAAGGCTAACTAAAAGCTTGCCCTTTAACTTTACTAAGAAAGAAAGATTATAAACCTAAGAAGCCTCTTTAAATAATCTAACTAAGCTAAGATTAATGCCTTATAAGCTTATAATATATTTAGGTTTATAATATTTAATCTAGTAAAGCATAAAGGCTATAGGATCTTTAATTCTTATATAGTCTAAGAGATTAAGGGCAAAGGGACTAAATTACTATATAAGAAATTACGCCTTATTATATAAGGGCATAATAATAAGGGAAAGGAAGCTATCTTAACCTAATTACTAATAATATAGTAATTAAGCTAATAGATTATTATAGCCCTTACCTTATTATTAAGGCAAAGAGAAATCTATCTTTAGCTATAAGACATTATATAAGCCTATATTTAATCCTACATAACCTTAAATAGGCTAATTATTATAAGGTTACCTAAGCAAATTATATACCGCTTTTTAGAAGGCATAGTAATAGAGGTAATTAAACCTCTTTATAAAATTATAGAGGCTAGAACCTACTAGTAAGTAATTGTCAGGAGCGCAGAGGTCAAAGATAGGATGTTCATCGAAGCGGGTCTTCGGAGAACCTTCGGGCCGTGCGAATAACAAAGAGGCTAGCTAGCTATAAGATAGCCACGTGCTTGTAAAGCAGGGTATTTATTAAAGACAGCGCACATTATTAGTGCTAGGTTAGAGATTAAAACCTTTATATACCTACCCCTAGCTAGTATTTATCTAGTAGTAACTATAATAGTCTTAGCTATTACTTTACCCTTAACCTTTTAGTATAAGCTATAATAAATTAATCTCTCTTAACCTTTTTAAGGATATAAACTATTAGCTAGATTATTATATAGCTAATACTCTAAAGATCTATAAGAAACACGCTAGTACCTTATAATAATAAAGCTATAGATAATTAGGAAAATAAAGAACCCCTATAATCTAGAACTATAGATAATAATAGGGTGTAATAAACACCACTTAATCCTAATTTAGGTAGAGGTATAGATAATATAACTAAAGAAGAAAGGGCATTATAGTAACGCTATAAGGTTATATAATCTAAGCTATATTACCTTTAGAGAAGACAAGAGGTCTTATAAATAGAGGCGTAAATTAAAGAGCTTAAGGCAAATCTAGGATTAGCTAGACCTTAAACTAGACCTATAATTACCCCTTAATCTAGACCTATAATTACCCCTTAAATATTAGCTATAATTTTACCTATAGTCTATAGTAATATAGTAGTAATTATATAGCGAGGTAGTCTTATTAAAATATAGATAAAAATGCCTATATATAAAGGGGAAATGTATAAAAGCCTATAGAATTTCTTAGTAAACTTAGATATATTATTTAAATTAGACTACTATACCTTTAAGGATAACATAACTAAGGTAGCGTATATAAGTAGCTACCTAGCTAGTAATGCAAAGTAATAGTAAATATATTATATAGCTATAGATAGGCATGTAGATTATTTGTTAATTACCTAGGTAGATTTTCTAGAATAATTAAAAACTAGAATAATAGATATAGGTATAAGACACTTAAAAGTAATAAGATTACTACTAAATCTTAGGTAAAAGAATAACTAATTATTTTAATCCTTTATATAAGCCTAGGATAAGGTAAAAGCTAAGTTACCTAAAGAAATCCCTATATATCTAAGAATTATAATCTTTTTAAATAGCTTAAATAACACTATAAGGAAGTAAATAATTAGTTAAGAGATCCTAATAACCTAAAGCTAACTATAAGGCTAGGGTAAGAAAGCAAAGGTTATAATAGGTTTAGGCTAAAATAATAAAAAAGGTTAGGACTCTAAAAGAAAGAGGCAACGCTCTTACTTTATATTACTTGCAAATAGGGCGTAGTAATAGAGTAAAGACTAAGAGAAAAGATTATCCCTAGTGTGCTATAAATATAAAAAGCCTAGGCATACTTTACTAGTTTATTAGGCACTAGATTATTTTACTTATAAAAGTACTAAGCATATAACTAAGAAGTATAGGGAAAGTAATAATAAAGCTATATCTCCTAATATAATACTAGTTTAATTAGTATAGACCTAGGAATATAATCTTACTATAAAATACCCTATAGATAATAAAATAAGAATATAAGTATCTTTATAATAAGATAACTAGTAATTAGCTATATAAGCGCTATTTAATATAGGCGTATAGTCTTTAATAATTTATCTAAAATTATTATTAAAAAAGGATTAGGAGAATATAATCTAATTAAATAGGATATTAGAGAGTGTAAGTAAAAAAGTGATTTTATATTAAGGAATTTTAAAAAAATTAGTTAAGATAAAAGATAGTATAGGATTTATAAAGGTTTACTAAGTTAGCTACTTTATTACTAATATAGGTAAAGGGATAATTCTAGGTATAGACTAGATTAAAGAGTATTTACCTATAATTATATATTAGAAGCATAAATACTAGAGATATTTAGTAATAATAGAATATCTCTCCTTTACTTATAGTAAGTAGTAAGTATATAAAGAAAAAAAAATAGTAGGAGTTACTTTATTATTAGGAGTTACTTTATTATTAGGAGTAATAAAGATTAGGCTAAGTATTCTAGAAAATAAAAATCAAAAAGGAAAAGGAGAAGGCTAATTAAAGGACCTAGTAGTAATAGATATATAAATAAACAGTAAAGTAGCTATATAAATCCTAGAGTATGCTTATTTATAGTAAAAAAGCAAAGGTATTATAGTTATACTAATTTTAGAAAACGCAAGTAGTAAAGAAGCTATATTAAATTAGAATAAGAATACTAAGCGCCTTATACTAATAATCCTAGAAGAATATAAGGAGTTTATAGATATTTTTTCTAAAGAGTTAGTAGGTAAGCTTCCTAAACTAGGAGGTTATACTTATATAATTAAATTAGAAGAAGGGAAAACACTACCTTAGGGGCCTATATATAATTTAGCTAAGAGGGAGCTAGAGGTTCTTAGAGAGTACCTTATAAGTGTGTAGCTTAAAGGGTAGATTAGAAGATTAGTTAGCCTAGCTAGAGCCCTAATTTTATTTATTCTAAAGAAAGGAGGGAAATTAAGGCTTTATATGAATTATAGGGGCCTAAATAAGATTATAATTAAGAATAAGGCCCCTTTGCCCCTTATTACTAAAATTCTTAATTAATTAGTAAGCGTAGTTATTTTCACAGTCCTAGATTTAAAAGATGCGTACTACTAGCTACATATTTGCTTAGGTAATAAGTGGAAAATAGCGTTCTATTATTAATATAGCCACTTTAAATATCTAGTAATACTATTTAGACTAGTTAACACACTAGTGACTTTTTAGGAGTATATTAATAATACTCTTAAAGGACTTATTAATAAGACCTATATTATCTATCTAGATAATACGCTAATATATAGCAGTAAGGTTAAAGATTATATAGAATATATTAAATAAGTTTTATATAGGTTTAGAGAGGTAAGTCTTTTTATTAACCTTAAGAAGTGTTAATTTTTAGTTAAGGAAGTTGAATTTTTAGGCTTTAAGATATTAGAGAAAGGTATTATAATAGACCTAGTAAGAGTTAAAGCAATTATAACCTAGCTAATACTACGCAGCGTTTTTAATATTTAGTTATTTCTTAGTTTTACTAGATTTTACCGCTATTTTATTAAATAATATAGTAAAGTTATTATTCTATTAATAGATTACCTTAGAGGGAATTAACTAGTAATATTTAAACTAAAACCCTGCAAGCTAGTAGTGTTTAAAGAGCTTTAATAAAGATTTTAGGAAGCGCTAATTTTAGTGTATTTTAACCCACTTATATATCTTAGAGTGGAGATAAATATATCTAGATATATAATTAGGGCTATACTCATGATGTTAGTGCTAGGTCACTAGCACCTAGTTGTGTTTATATTAAGGAAAATAACTAATACTAAATTATAATATTTAATACCTAATAGCGAATTATTAGCTATCTAAGAGGCTTTTTGCATATAGAGACACTATCTTGCTTATTTAGCTTATATAATTAAAGTTATTATAGATTATTTAAACTATAAGTACCTTACTATAAAGCCTAAGCTTACTAGTAGGTAAGTAACTACGCTTAATAAGCTTTATCCTTTTGATTTTAAGATTATATATTATGCAAGGAAATTAAATCCTACTAACTTACTTTTAAGAAGACTAGATTTTATAAGTAAGGTAAGAAAAGAGGAAGTAGTAACTATATAACTTCCTACCTTTTTATTTAAATTTATAAATACTAAGAGATAGGAACACTATAGTAATATTATTAATGCCATAGGCTTCATAAAAACATTACTTAATGTAACTAATAGTTAGTTATAACAACGCTGCGATAATACTGCTAATATCTAGGGTTTTAAAAAATCGTAACTTAACTATATTTCTAAAGAACCTAATAATCTAGATAATCTTAGAAGAGTTATATTAGTAGGGTTATTTAATACTTTTTATACTTCTATTAATAAGTAATAAGCTAGCTATAGTAATACTATTAGTACCTAGTGTATATATTGTTTATTGCTTAATTATTTTAATTTTCCTATTAGACTAGCTATTTCTAATAGGGATAGACTAGCATAGGTTATTGCTAGTAAGTAGTAAGGGCGCCCCTTAAAAACGTTACTTATCTGTGTCCTTATAAGACTAGAAGTATTTATTAAACTAATCACTTATAGAGATATTATAGCTAGGATTTAATCTATTTAGAGAACCTCTTCTAAGTTTAACTCTAACTTTCTAGAAAAGAGCTTAGAATTAAAACCCCTAATTTAAGTCTTATTATATAAAGCATAGTAAGGTAATAACTTTACTATAGCTTAATTAAAGTTACTTAAAAGCAGCAATCTAGCTACGTCCTAGACATAGTTAATTAGACTCTCTAAGCTATTAATATTTAAGAATTATATTTTTGTTCCTTTAGGTATAAGAAAAGAAATTTTATTACTAACTTATAATAACCCTACTACTAGGCACTAAGGAGTAAGCAAAACTCTTTATTAGATTATAAACTAATATTATTAGCTAATAATAAAGAAAGATATAAAGGTATATATTAGTACTTACGTAAATTATTAGACTTTAAAACTAAGGCATCACAAACTATATAGTAAGCTAGCTATATTACTAGTGCCTAATTGCTCTTTTTAAGAATTATTAATGGATTTTATCACTAGACTTCCACTAGTAAAAGATTTAAATTAAACCTATAACGTAATTTTAGTTATTATTAACTATTTCACAAAATACGGTATTTACATCCTTATTTTAACGTAACTAACTAGCAATAGGCTAGTAACTATGTTCTTAGAATATGTTTTTAGAGACTATAAAGCCCTAGAAGGTATTATAATAGACTAAGGTTCTATATTTACTAGTGGTTTCTAGATAACTTTTTATTATTTTCTTGCGATAAAGCGGCTACTTAGCACCGCTTTTTACCCCTAAATAGATAGTTAGATAGAACGTTTAAACTAGGTCTTAGAACATTATTTAAGGGCTTTTACTTATACTAAATAAACTAATTAGGTAGATAACCTATTAATAGCGTAATTCATGTATAACATAAGCAATCACTTAACGCATAGCTACATACTAGTGAAGGCGTTATAAGGTTATAATCCTAGAGGTCTATAGTAAGTAATAGTAAATATCCCTTTAGTAAATAATTAAGCTAAAAGTAGGATTTTAGCACTAAGAGAGAAGCATACTATAATTAAGTAGCTTTTAAGTAACTTATAGACTTAGTATAAAAAATATTATAACTAGAAGAGAATTCTAATAAGGTTTAAAGTTAGTAACTATATTTTATTATTAATAAAAAATATTAACCTAAGACACCCTAGTAGGAAGCTAGCTATAAAGTATCTAGGCCCCTATAAAATTAAAAAGGCAATTAGGAGTTATGGATTAGTGTATTAATTAAAATTACTACCTAGGACTTAATTATATAATATATTTAATATTACTAGTCTTAAACCTTTTAAAGGGGACCTAATAGATATAGAAGATATGTCCTTACTATAAGATACTATTAAAGATAATAAATAAGAGTTTAAAGTTAAGAGAATTATTTTACACTACTATAATAGAAGGCATTATAAATATCTAGTTAAATAAAAGAGCTATAATACTTTAGAGAATTCTTAGGTATTAAAAAGGGATTTTATTACTAGAGAAATTATTAATAACTATAAGTAATAGCTAAGTAATAAAGTTAATATAAGGTAGTTATATTTTATAACTTAATATACTAAAGATATTAGAAAATAAAGTTAATTTACTTAGATAACTTAAATAATCTATTATATAGCTACTAAGCACTTATCCCTTTATAATAGAGTTAGCCCCTAAGACCACTAGTCCCTTATTATTAGTAGTGGCTATAGGAGCTATAAAGGAAGAGGCCTTAGGAGTATCTTTATTATTAGAATCCCCCTCTTTATATATATAGACCTAAAGTGTACTAGGGAGCTTAATAGGACTAATGTATTTAGGCAAATTAATAGCATTTAGTGTAAACTACTAGTAAGTTAGTTAAGTATTAGCTATATATACTAAGAAAGCTTACCTTTAGGATATTCTAGGCTATAAAGCAAAGATAGTTTAAAATATTAATCTAAGTCTCTAGATTTATAGTGTTACTTAGTAGCGCTATTATAGTGTGTTTATTATATTTTGCCTTATAAGTAGTATTAGTAAATATTTAAGTATAGTAAATATAACCACGCTTATTAGAATTTTTATAAACTAGGATAGTATTCTATAGCTTTTTCTTTGCTTTTATAATAGGCTAGTAGTAAGTTAGTAGTAATCTAGTGTCTAGGTAATAGAATTATACTTACTTTATTTTAATAGTAATAGCTACCTTTAGGAGTAGCTTTAATAAGTTTAAATAGCCTATTATAAAGCTATATAATTTAAGCTAAAGTCTAGTAGCGTATTAGTAATAAGTAAGCAGATTCTAGTTAAGAGAGATATACTATAATATAGTTTTTATTATTTTAGAAGTAATAAGCATATTTTATTAAATAGCCTGTTAAATATTAGCTATAAAGAAGTAATAAGTAAGCAAAGAAGTTATACTTAAAGATTCATTATATTTAGCTAGGAAGGTTTTT
Source organism: Epichloe festucae Fl1 (assembly GCA_003814445.1). Taxonomy (NCBI): domain Eukaryota; kingdom Fungi; phylum Ascomycota; class Sordariomycetes; order Hypocreales; family Clavicipitaceae; genus Epichloe; species Epichloe festucae. Next base: position 1,643,259 of record CP031388.1, on the reverse strand, counting down.
TTATTAATAAGGTATCCTATAATCTTATAGGTACTATTTTTTAGGAGAATATTCTATATTACTACTTACTAATAATAGTATATATATAGAATCTTCTTTAAAGTTATTTTACTAGTAGTAAGTTAGTAATAAAGACACTATAAGGATATAATAAACTTATAATAAGATTTTAGAAGAAGTTTACTTTAGAGAAGACTTTATAGGAGACTTTATAGGAGATTTTTTAGTTAATAGATCTTCTTAAGGCGTTAATAAAGGCGGAGTTTAGGCATAAGACTTAGATATAGTAAACTAGCTATAAGTTAGCTATAATAGACTAGATAGGGAAGTTATACTAATAAGAGTGTAAACTTATAAGCTAGATAAGGGCAAGAAACTAAGATAAATAAGGATAGATAATAATAATAATTAGGGACTAAAAGAGGTTAGTAATTACTAAGCAATAGTAATAAGAGAGCTACTACTTAGCTAGTAAGGGTAACTTATAAGGTTAAGGGATATTATAAAAGAAAGGAAAAGTGTAAAAGGGGGGAAAAATCAGTCTCTTTTATATTAACCCTAGACCCCTTAAGTGATCTAACGCACTATATATAGGTGATTTATAAATTATAATAATAACTATTAGCACTGCTAAACGCATATATACCTAATAGCTATAAGCTTATAGTAACTATAATATAAGCCCTTTAGTTAGACTATTTAAAACCCTAGCATTAGGTACCTTATTTATTTAACTAATTAAGAAAATTAATATAGGTTATCTATGTTTTTTTTCTAGCTATATAATAGGTAATAACATTTATTTTGCTATAGTAAAGCTACATATAAGCTACTATTTAAATATTACTAACTATAATAAGGGGTTATTTTTAATTAGTGGCATTATTATTATTGTTTCTTTTTATTTACCTACGCGTCTAAATATAAGGTACCTTATCTTATTTTCCTTATAAAGCTCTAATATAATAACTATACCCTAAGTAAGTAGCTTATTTTATAATTAAGGTTAATTATATATAGGGGGGGTATTATATTAGGAGCGTAGAGGTTAAAGATAGGATGTTTATTAAAGCAGGTCTTTAGAGAACCTTTAGGCTATATAAATAATAAAGAGGCTAGCTAGCTATAAGATAGCTATATGCTTATAGAGCGGGGTATTTATTAAAGATAGCGCATATTATTAGTGCTAGGTTAGAGATTAAAACCTTCACGCACCCGCCCCTAGCTAGCATCTATCTAGCAGCGACTGCAATAGTCTCAGCTATCACTTCGTTCTTAACCTTTCGGTGCAAGCCGTGACAAATCATGTCAGAACCTGAAGGTGTGCAGGTAAGCCATTGAACCAAAAGATTCACTAATGCTAGCTCTCGCTTGCATTGCACCTTACAATTAATTATTAGGCGCGCGCACCTGACAATTATCCCTTCCCTCGTAAGGCTCGCCCCGAGCTAAGGGCCCCACTGGCCAGCGGCTAGCAACGTACGTAACCTTAGCTTGGATTAGGCCCGGTCATCCGTGGCCTCTAAGATAATCAACCAATTGTGAACCCCTAAGGCCCAGTACGCACGGCAACTAGGCCTATATATCACCTAGTGCACGTGACCCCACAGTCACAACGCAACCGTACGGGCGCAACCATACCTGCCCTGTGAGTCTAACATAAGCTGCCTAGCCTAGCAATTCCAACCTACAAGGATTCGAACCTAGGACTAGCACACTAGAAGACCTATGAGAGCTAGCATTAATGTCAGAACCTGAAGGTGTGTAGGTAAGCCATTGAACCAAAAGATTCACCAATGCTAGCTCTCGCTTGCATTGCACCTTACAATTGATTATTAGGCGCGCGCACCTGACAGTTAGGGACTAGGGTTATACATACTCCTTAAATTCAGCTTTTAATGTATTTAAAAGCTTCTTAATTATAGCTTTAGTTAAGTTTAACTGATTTCGTAATGCTAATAGATTTAATTAAGGATTAAGTAAAAATGCTAATAAATAAAGCTTATAAAAGTGAAAGCTTTTATTGATATCTCTAGGGAAATAAGCATTTAACTTTTTAAGCCTATATTTATTGCAGTAATAAAGGTATTTGCAAGTGGATTATAGCTTAATTTATCCTATAATAGTTAGCGTTTAATATAGTAAGATAAAGTAATAAATAACTTACTCTTACATAAGCTTTTTAATCCTTTAATAAAGTAGTAAGATATGTATATATCTTAACTACAAATAAAGGTATAAGGCTTATAGTATTATATTTTTGCCCTTGTAATACTACAGTTAGATAATAGAAAACCTCTAAAATCTCACTTAAAGTGCTTAAATCTGCCTATTCTTGACTTTTTGGGTAGGTATCTTTAAAAGCAAATATATTTGTTTTTTTATTAAAAATTAATATAGCTTCTTTTAATAAAAGCGTAGTATTAATCATTAAATAGGTTGAATTCTACCTAGTATTATTGGCTATAAAGAATAGTTAGTACTTAGTACCTAATAGTATATAGTTATTGCTAATTAATAACTTACCTAGTGGTATTTTTACTATATTATAATTTATTACTAGTTTTCCTTATAACTTAGCTTCTTTTAAAGCAATAAGCTAATCTTTATATAAGTTTGCGTTATTCTTAATTAGAATAGCTAGCTTTTTAACTTTTCTAGTAATGCCTATAGTTTTAAATTAGTAATAAATTTAAAGTAAAATAAGATAAATTAGCTTACCTTGGATAAGGCCTATAAATTGATCTCTTTTGCTTTTTGTTAAATGTAAAAATTGTTCTGTTAAATAGAATAAAATTTCACTATTCTTATATTTTTCGATATCTTCTGCGCTTGTTATAGCTTTTATAAAGCCAGAGCTTTGTACTACACTACACTACATTTTGTAGTATTTGTAGTGTAGTGTAGTATATTACACTACACTACATACTACACTACACTACATACTACACTACACTACATACTACACTACAAGGAGATTTTTCTACTACATGTAGTATTTGTAGTATTTTGTAGTATTTTGTAGTATTTATAGTATTTTCTTATATTTAGTAATATTATAGCTTATAATAGCTTATAATAGCTTATAATAGCTTATAATAGCTTATAATAGCTTATAATAGCTTATAATAGCTTATAATAGCTTATAATAGCTTAGAATAGCTTAAAATAGCTTAGAATAGCTTATAATAGCTTATAGTACTTTATAATATTACTAGTGTTAAAGTTTAATTAAAATTAAATAATAAATAAATAGCTTAAATATAAATATAAGTAAGTATAAGTAAATTACTATAGAAAAAGCTATACTTTTTAGTTATTTAGTATTCTAAGGTTTTTAAAAATATTAATAAAATAAAATACTTTTCTCTTTTATATTTTTTTTAAATAATAGTAATAATAGACTTTAAATATATTTATCTTTTAAGAAAGAATTCTATAAGTAAGTAAAGAAATTATAAATAAGTTACTAATAGTTATAATAACTTACTTATAAACTTACTTTTATAGATTTCCCTCTCTTTAAGTAAAATTTATAAATCTTAGTAAGAAAGCTATAGATAAGTTACTTATAGTTATAAGGACCCACTTTTAGACCCACTTTTATAAAATTCTCTCTTTTTAAGTAAAAGTTATAAATCTTAGTAAGAAAGCTATAGATAAGTTACTTATAGTTATGAGGACTCACTTTTAGACTCACTTTTATAAAATTCCCTCTTTTTAAGTAAAAGTTATAAATCTTAGTAAGAAACCTATAGATAAGTTACTTATAGCTATAAGCACCCACTTTTGGACCCACTTTTATACAAAGCCTTATTACTAAGTAAGGAAGCTAAATATAATATATATTATTAAACTTACTTTTAAAGCTTATTTTTTAATATCTTAAATATAAAGGAAAGTATATTATATCTCTTATATATATTTATTATAAAAGGTTAAAGTCTTTTTTATTAAGCTTTTCTTAGGGGTATTTCTTTTTCTTTATCTTAAAAAACCTTAATAGTTAATATAATTATTTATAATTCTAATAAAATAGCTATATAGCTAGAAATTCCTTTAATATATAATTTAAAATTATCCTATTATAATAGAATATTTATATATATAAACATATTATTATTAGAGTTTAAGTCTTATTAATATATAATAAAATATAATTTCTTTAGGGTAATTATTATTTTTAAGGGTAAAGAAAGTATATTAAAAAGAATAGTAAATCTAAAAAAAAAGTTCTTAAAGCAAAAAAACCTTTAAAATATAAAGAAAAAATAGCTATATAGTTTATATTTAAGATATACTATATTTAGTTACTATATACCTATAATTTGCTTAATAATCTAAATAAGCCTAAACTTTATAAAATTATAACTAAATAACTAAATAATAATAATAAAAAAAGGTAATATTAACTTATTTAGGAAAATTCTAAGGAATATTATAAGATAATATATTACCCCACTTTTCTTTTTACTAATACTACATTTGTAGTATTTGTAGTGTAGTGTAGTATTTACTACACTACACTACATACTACACTACATTAAAATCTACTACACTACATACTACAACGAAAGCCAAAATACTACATTTACTACACTACATGCAAAGCTCTGTATAAAGCTAGTAATAATATCTTTAGCAACAATATTTAAAACATATGCAATACATCGGATATCTATAGGTTCTTTAATACTAATACTATTATAATTAGTACTAATAAAGCACTTATAAAGGTATTATTATTAGAACCATTATCTCTAGTAAGACTAAAAGAAGTTAATTATTAATTAGTATATATAGAAAGGATTAATATAACTAACCTTGTAATAAATGGTAGTTGTATATTATATGAAGTCATAAGCTAGGTAAATATATTATTAATATATATTCCAGTATGTGTGCTTTTTAAGTTTTCAAAGCCTAGTTAATAATATTAGTATTGTAAAAGCTAGGTAATAATAGTTATATAAATACATACTAAGAAGCTTATATTCTAATTGAAAATCTGAAGTTATCTAATTTGCAATAACTCCTAAATAGGCCTTTGAATTAAAAGATATCCATATATCTAGTTATAAAGATATATAGCTAAAATTTGAAAAGTGTTTATTTAGCTTAATAATAAGCTCTTAGAAGGATTTGTTGTATAAATTATGAATATTTATAGAAATATTCCGATAATTTGAAGATAATATTATATTGAAATATAATTATTAGTTAGATAATAAAGGAAGAATAATAATTACTTACTTAAAGTAACTTAGTAATTCCCTAAAAGAATTACTAGTTATAGTAGAAAAGGATAAGTTATTTTCTAGTATAAATTTTATAGCTAGATTAATAACAGTATCTAGTGAAAATTCACTTGAGGGAGGCCTAGGCCTTTTCTTTGTAAAAAAAGTAGAAATACTTAATTGTAAAGATAGTGAAGTTTGGGTTATAAGAGATACTAAATTAGGATTAATATTAGTTATATTAAATCTAGCTTAATTAATAAAGATAAGTAAATAACTTACTAGTAGTTTTACTTCTTTTTTCTCCTTTACATAAAGCAATAGTAGGATGTTTTATTTTATAATGGCTAGTGCTATTAGATAATTAAAAACGCTTAGCTTTAGAGGAAAAGCTAAAGGAGTAATCTTCTTGTATACAAAGACATATTATTAATCTTTCCTTATTATAATTAATATCTGATAGATAATAATTAAATAAGTTATGATTAATAATATAAGCTTTAGTTATAAAACTATAGCTTAGTTGATTTTTAATGTCATTCTTAAATTTCCTATTTAAATTACTCTTATTAAAAGAGCTATTAGATAGGGTTTGAGAAATGTTATTAGAAGGGGTAAAAACTAAAGAGGTAGTTAATTTAGCCATTATAGTAAGGCTAGTAGACTGTAAAGATATGTAGTAATTATAAACGTAAAGAGTAGATTTTAAGCTTTATAATAGTATAAAATTTATATCTTAAAGTGTAGTATTGGAAAAGATATAAGGATATAAAGTATAAAGGAAATAGGGAAAGGAGAGGGAGCTTACTTATAAAGAAAAGGTTTTATTATATAATATATTATACATAAAGTAAGGGAGTTTTCTTACTATAGGACTGTAATAATACTAATATAAGTAAAAGTAACCTATAATGTTACTATTATAAAGAAAAACAGGTTAAACCTAGTTAAATTAATAGTAGGATTCTATTATAATATTACTATAGAATTCTAATAATACTAATACGAGTAAAAGTAACTTATAATGTAACTATTATGAAAAAACAGGTTACACCTAGTTAAATTTATAGTGAGGTTCTATTATAATAAAACTTTACTAATAGTAGTATAATTAAAAGTAAGTCTTACTATAACTTTTTCTATAAAACTAATAATAGATATAGTGAGGAGGTTTTATTATAGTAAAACTATAATTATAAATTAAGAAATTAAAAGTGGATCCTTATATATTATAAATATTTACAATTTATATAGTAAAGGAATTAAATAATAATAAGAATATAATCACAAATTAAGAAATTAAAAGTGGGTCCTTATATATTTTTATTATCTAACTTATAATATATATCTATTTATTTATTTATAACTAAAAAATTAAAGCGAATCCGCAAGTTTTATCCAATCACTAAGGTTATAAGGTGCCTTGCTTCTAGGGTTCGAACCTATAGGCTTTTTATACCTTAGCTCTTATTTAAAGTTAAATTTCATTTTTCACAAATTTAACCTACTTAACCACATCTAGGAAGTGTACATAGGAGGATCCATTATTAATAGAAGAGGATTTACTTAGGTATATAAAGCTTTATTCTTAAAGCGTAAAAATAACTCTTATATTTAGTTTATAATATCTAAATAAAGGATAATCCTAGTTTTTCTTTTTTTATATATAATAGGGATAATAATGTAAATTAGAAGGAAGTTATTTACTTCTAAATAATTATTACTAATATTATATAGGACCTTAAAGATCTAATATAACTTATATTAGCGTATAGTAGCTAAAAATAGCTTAGGATAGCTTGGATTAGCTTAAGATAGCTTATACTAGTTGAAGATAGCTTAAGATAGCTTATACTAGCTTATAATAGCTTACAATAGCTTATACTAGCTTAACATAGCTTATAATAGCTTATACTAGCTTAAGATAGCTTATACTAGCTTAAGATAGCTTATACTAGCTTAAGATAGCTTATAATAGCTTACAATAGCTTAAGATAGCTTGTACTAGCTTATAATAGCTTATAATAGCTTACAATAGCTTATACTAGCTTAAGATAGCTTATACTAGCTTATACTAGCTTATACTAGCTTATAATAGCTTATAATAGCTTAAGATAGCTTATAATAGCTTAAGATAGCTTATACTAGTTTAAGATAAGATAGCTTATAATAGCTTAAGATAGCTTATACTAGTTTAAGATAGCTTAAGATAGCTTATACTAGCTTATACTAGCTTATAATAGCTTACAATAGCTTATACTAGCTTAAGATATCTTATACTAGTTTAAGATAGCTTGTACTAGCTTAAGATAGCTTATACTAGTTTAAGATAGCTTATACTAGCTTAAGATAGCTTATACTAGCTTATAATAGCTTAACATAGCTTATAATAGCTTAACATAGCTTATAATAGCTTATACTAGCTTAAGATAGCTTAAGATAGCTTAAGATAGCTTAAGATAGCTTATACTAGCTTAAGATAGCTTATACTAGCTTATAATAGCTTATAATAGCTTAAGATAGCTTATACTAGCTTATACTAGCTTATAATAGCTTATAATAGCTTATAATAGCTTATAATAGCTTATAATAGCTTAAATTACTTATATTACTAATATTACTTATAGTTACATTACTTTTATAGGTCTTAATATTATTAGTGTTAAAGTTTAATTATAAATAAATAACTTATAAATAAATAAAATATAAATACTAGTAAGTATAAGTAAGTTACTTGTTATGGACTAGCCCCTAGGCAACTGCGATAGGGCGTTAATATAATATTAAGAAACTTAAGGAGAGGAAGAAGGAAGGTAAAAGACCTGTCCTTACTAGTGCCCCTTATACCCCTTTCTAGCCTCACTTATCTGCACTATAGTAAATGCTTAGGCAAAGCCTAAGCCCTTACATATGCCCTTACTCCTCCCCCCCTCTTACTAATCTTAACTATAGTTCTCTTACTATTATATAAGTTATATATAACGCAAAATTATATTATTACTATCCATAGGCTATTAATTTATTAGGATATATATAGGTATTACCTTACTCCTAACGTAATATAAAGGCTATTAATTAGTGTCTAGCTTTAGGTTACGCATATAACGCGTCCTCCTAGCCCTATATTATTATTATAATAACTCTAGCCCTACCCTTACTAGTTTATAACTTATTCCCTATTAGTATAATCCCTTACTAAAACTATCCTATTTATTTTTATTATATAACCTTACTTTCCTTATATAACTACCTTTCCTTAAATACTATAGTACTATTACTCCTTCTTATTTTATTATCTAAAATACCCTTTATTCCCTTATTAAACTCTTACTAAATATGCCTTAATATAGTACTACTAGTTATATTCCCTTATATAGTATAGTTACTTTTATTATACTAACTATAAGGTTTATTAGTAAGTTCCTTATTAAGGGAAACTTAAATAATAAGGAGTATATTACTCCTAAGGTAGTATTTTAACCTTATAGGCTATATATTAAGAGATACCTTACTATAAGTATATTAGATTATTACCCTCCTAAAAGTAATAAGTCTTACCCCTTATATTAGTAAAACCACATAACTTATATCTAGTTAACTAGGTTCCTATTTACTAACCCCTAACTTTATTATTATTTAAAGGATATTAAGGCTATAATTACCTTAGGTATATATATTATTACCCCTAGTATTACTAAGACTATAATAACTAAAAAGAAAATACTAGTACTCTCCTAGAGCTTCTATGCTTTTATTAGCTAATAAACTATACTTCTAAACTAAGCTTAGTTTAATCTAGTACTAGTTTATTTAGCCCTTAGGCTATCCCCCTTTACTAACTCCCTTACTATAAATATAACTAAACTTAAGGTTATTCCCTTTAGAAATAGTAATTTCTCTAGTAAATATAGTATAAGGAACTTTATATAGTAAGTTACTAGTGTTTTATTTTAGTAAAACTAGTAGCTTATAGGTAATATAAACTCTATATACTAAGAATTTTAAGATTAGTTTATATGCTTTCTTAAAGCTCTTTTACCTTACTACTATAGTAGTAACTAAAGCTATTTATAATATATTAAATCTAGTAATAATTTACTTTCTTATTACTATTAAGAATATTCTTATCTTAGAACCTAATTAAGTCTAACTAATTATTATACTAATTATATAATTATATTATAGGTAGTAGTAGTTATCCTAGAAGTAAGGCGCCCTTAGCTTATACCTATTTTACGCCCCCTAATTACTAGTTCTCTTTTACTATCTAGTGTTAAGGTAGCTATTAAGTTTATTATAATATAGTCCTTATCCTTAGTAAATATAAGGTAACTTTAATTACTATTTTATCTAAAGATAATAATAACTTTACTAATAACTATAATATAGTAAATAAAGGATTTTAAGTATATTTTAGTAGTAAATAAGAAGTAGTAAGTTATAAGATAAGTATACCTTATATACTAGTAAGATAACTTTAAGTTTATTTTAGAGGTTAATATAAGATAATAAGTTATATAATAGGCATACTTTATATGCTAGTAAATATCTTTATAAGTAAATAAATAGTTTATAATTAATTTAGTCTATTATTATATTATATATCCCCTTACTTTGCTTTAAACTTATTAAGAGCTTATATTTATATTATACTCTCTAGTAGTTCCTATATTAGCTATATATAACTTACTTACTTAATAAGTATATTATACCTCTTACCTTAGCCTAGGGCATTCTAGGCTACTAGAATCTGTTTAACTTAATATTTCTCTATAAGTTCCTTATTATTCTTTACTAGGACTTATTTTAGCCTTAGATAAGAGTCCTAGAGTTTCTAGCTAGGAAGAGAATTCTTTATAGCTTATTTAATAAGGTTTATATAAAAAACTAGGTAAATACCTCTTAGGATATCTAATTATACTATAAGTAGTATTAGTACTTTTATAACTATATATTTTACTATAACCTAATTAAGTTTTTATAAGGGGTAGTTTATCTTAATATTTCTAAGTAAAAGCTATACTTTATTTCCTACTTAAAACTATTTTACTAGCTATTAAGAAGCTAATATAGTGTCTTACTACCTTTATTAAATATAGGCTATTATAGCTTATACTAGATAAGTACTCTCTTATAAGTGCTTAAGGAATTATATAGCTTACCCCTTAAGTATTATTATAAAGGTAAACTAGTCTAGTTATAACTAAATTAGCTCTAAGTTATATTTATATAGTAACTTATTTAGGCTAATGCCTATTATAAAAGAAAGCCTATTATTTATTATAAGCTAGTAAGTAGCTAAATACTCTAGCTAATTAAACTATAAAAAGGAGACTATAATATGTAGTATTACTTATACCTCTTAGTTTACCTATTTTATATTACTATTAGTCTATAAATAATATAATGTAAAAAGTAACTAATTAATTCTAACTAGGGAATATAATATTATCTAAATTTTCCTAGCTAGTCTAACTCTTAATCTATAATAATTAATTAGGGAAATCCTTAAAACCTTTACTAAACTATTTTAAATTATTTTATACACTCCTTAGTCTTAATAAAGGTTATAGCTTTTAACTATATAAACTTTAAGAGTTTATTTATAATAACTATAAGGTATTATAGTCTCTCTAAAGACACTACTAGTAAGTTTATTATAAAGTCTATAGAAATCTAAGACTAAAACTAGTTAAGGATAGGTAAAGGCTTTAGTAAGCCCTAATACTAATAATAGCTCTTATAATTACTAAAGTAGTAATAGTTATAAATAAACTAAGTAATATCCTATAATATCCTATTCTAATAAAACTACTATTATAGGATTTAAAACATAGTATTATAGCCTAGGTACTTTACTACTAGTAAGTTATAGTATTATTATATAAGAGTTATAGTAAGGGGTTTTTAAGCTAAAATCTAAGTATAGCCCTAAAATTAAAGCGCTTTATATATACTTATAAAATAATTTATAACTTACTCCCTTAATAGCACTTTAAAAGGGAACTTTTAAGCTCTCTCTTATATAGCTTTTAATTAAATACTATATATAAGATTTAATATAATAGCTTAGTCCTATAAGGTCTAAAGGTACTTAGTAGTAAAGAGAGTCTCCCTTACTAGTAGTGTTAATATATATAAGAGGTATAGTGCTAGGCTAGTGTTATCCCTTAGCTTACCTAGTAATAGTAAGAGTTATATAATAGTAATAAGTTATAGGATATACCTTATCCTTAAAGCTAACTTACTCTAGTCTTACTCCTTTTAAAATAAGGTATTTAAGTATTAAGCTTATATACTAGGCTTATAATAAAGATAAAAGTTAAATAATATAAGTGTATTTACCTACTAAGCCTATCTCTTTAATATTAGTTAAGGGGTTATAAAGTATTTTAAGTTCTTATAGTCTATATAGATTATAAACAAATAGGATATACCTTAAAGCTTTGCTAACTATACCTTAAGATAAGAAATAATAGCTAATAGTTCCTTATTATAGATTATATAGTTTCTTTATAAGGATATAAGGCTAGTAAAATAATAAGTAACTAGATATAAGATATTATTAAGGCCTTATTATAAGAGATATTCGCTTAGGGCTACGCCTAAATAATTAGCTTTCACTACTATAAGGCAGTCTAAGTCTTATTACGCTAGCACTAGATATATAATAAAGGTATTCTTTAACCTCTTAAATATATTATTCTCCTTAGGCCCCTATTAGAAAGGAATATTTCTCTTAGTAAGTTATATTAGTAAAGCTACTAGCTTAGAGAAGTCCCTAATAAAATCGCGGTAAGAATTCATAAATCCTAGGAAACTATAAACCCCTTATAGTTTTATAAGTATTACTTACTCCCTTATAGCTATAACCTTTGCAAGGTTTAGGCAAATTAAACACCTTACTATAATAATATATCCTAGGTACTAGACCTCTTTTATAGTAAATATAGACTTATTAAGGTTAAGGTATAAGCCTATAGCCCTTAAGTAACCTAAAACTAGCTAGACCTTAGCTATATAATCCTTCCTTAATCCCCCTAAGTAAACTAGGATATTATTAAGGTAAGCTATAATAAAGTCCCCTAATATATCCCCTAAGGATTTATTAATATATTACTAAAAGGTTACTAGCGCGCTTACTAAGCTAAAGGGGTAAACTAAATACTTAAATAAACTAAACCTTATATAAAACGCTATAAGGTGCTCCTTACCCTTAGTTATCTATAGTTTATAAAACACTATATAAATATTTACTTTTATAAACTAGTATACCTAGGATAAGGAGTGTAGTGTCTCCTTAATTAATAGGAGAGAGTAATAGTCTTATACTATTATCTTATTAAGGGCATAGTAGTTTACATAAAAATACTATCCCTTATTAGCTTTCTTAATAAGAAAGATAGGAGCTATAGCTAAAGAGAAGCTAGTATAGATCTAACCCTTATTTATTAGGTTTATAATCTAATACTAAACCTTAAGGAGTTAGTTCTATAGTATATTATATAATAGTCCTTATAGAAGTATTAGTTTAGACTTATCTAAGTTCCTATATAAATATATATAGTAATTAAGAGAACCCTTATAAGGAGGTAAACTATTAGCTTTAGCCTTATTAAAGAGGTTTATAAAGTCTACTAACTCCTTAGGTAATATTAATATATTAGGAATAGTTAGCTTTATCCTAGGTACTATAATCTATAGTACTATTATTATCTCCTTTAAGCTTATAGTAATAAACCTTATAGTAATGTCCTTACTTTATTATACCCTATAAGCTTTAGTAGTATAAAGGGATTTAATAATTCCCTATACTAGTACTTTTACCTTATAAGTAAAGGCCTTAGAGATATAAAGGCCCTTTATAGCTTTAATAACTAGTTATTATTTTACTATATAAACTACTATATTATATTACTCTAGCTAAGGCATTCTAAATATTATATCCTAGGTAAGACCTATAATAATATATAAATATATAAATAACTCCTAGCTATCTATGTTAATTCTAGTATATACTATATAGGTTATAAAAGAGGTATTTTCCTTAACTTACTTCCCCTTTCTTTTTCTTTTTACTATAGTATAAATATACCTTTGCTTTAGTAACTATATAAGCTCTAGGCTAAGCTACCTTATTACTAATTTGCTTATAGCACTATAGTAATTATACTTATAATTAATCTAGATATTAATATAATAATATATATTAAAGAGTATAGGAATTAAGAATAGTAATTAGTCTATATATTATACTATATCTTACTTTACCTTTATATAATAGTTATAATTATCCTATATTATAGTAGTTAACTAGCTTATTTACCCCTATATAAGACTTTACTTAGGGGCTACTTATTTTCTATAGGGGGGTTATTTATCTCCTTATTTACGCTTTCCTTATTTACTTTATATAAGTTAATGCTAACTAGTAAATAGTAAGGTAAAAGAAAAGCATACTTTTAAATATAGTAGTCCTTAGATTTATATTATAGGTAGCACCCCTCCTAATAGTATTTAGCTATCTTTGCCTTTAATACTTATTTTACTTATTATATATTTATAGTAGCCCTTAGTCCTTTCTCCTTCTTAGCTAACTTACTTTACTTCCCTAGCTAAGTCCTAGCTATATAAACCCTAGTTATTAGTGTATTACCCTTATAGTTAGTTTAAGGTATAGGCTTAGCTTACTATAGTTTATATTAGGCCTAGTACTTATTCTCTAAGGCTAAGGTCTTAATATTAACTATAATTTTATAATACTATATAATAGCTATATGCTAATTATTCTAGCTAATATCTTAACCTATGCTAATCTCTCTTAATTACTTATTAAGCATATATTAAAGCTTTACTAGCTTTATATTATCCCCTTAGTATTTCTCTCTTACTAGTATAAGCTTCTTAGTAAAGTAAATAAAGAATATAGAAAATAGCTTCCTTAGTTCTTATTTTATTTAGTTAAGCTTTATAAGGGCTATCTTTTATTTATATAAATTAGAGAATATAGTCCTAAGATATTCTAGGAAGGTAATAGAGTTAAAGTTAATAATATTACCTTACTTAAAGTAAATAGCTACCTAGGACTATACCTTAGAGAATAAATTCTAGTAAATAAATATTTATTTATTCTTATTAGTACTAATAAGTCCTTATTTACCTATAACTTATATTTTATTAAGAGCCTCTATATAGTAAATAAGGCTTTATTACTATTATATAAGTTACTTATAGGGATTAGTTTTTATTTTACTTTAGGTATAGGGAGGACTAGGCTAGAGGTAAGTAGTAGTATAAGGTTAACTATTAGGGTGCTAGCTAGGGCTATAGGGGGTAGTTAGGTTAAGGGTCTTATATTATTTATAAATACTTATTACTAAAGGCATTTAAGCTTTACTATTTATTTATTTATTATAAGTTAGAGCGTTTTAAATTAGGCTTATTAGGCTACTAGTAGTACTATAGTATTAGATAGAGGAGTTAATGTTCCCTAGCTAGGTTAATCCTGTAGTTAAAGTGTGCCTATTGTATTTATTAGTGTATTTATTAATGTATCTATTGTGTCTTTTTGTAAGGGCTTAGGCTTTGCCTAAGCATTGTCCGTATAGCAGTCAGAGAGGGGATTGGTAGAAGCAGTTAGGGTGAGGGAAAGGAGGCTTACATAAGTAGCCTAGGGGGTATAAGGGGCACCACCAGGGATAGTCTCTCACCCTTCCCCCTTCCTCCTTCCTCCTTAAGTCTCTCAATACTATATTGACGCCCTATCGCAGTCGCCTAGGGGCAAGTCCATAACACTTTTAGTAGCTATTATAAAGACTAAAGGAAGTTTCTTAATTATTATAGACTAGCCCCTAGGTAACTACAATAAGGCATTAATATAATATTAAGAAACTTAAGGAGAGGAAGAAGGAAGGTAAAAGACCTGTCCTTACTAGTGCCCCTTATACCCCTTTCTAGCCCCACTCGTCTGCACTATGGTAAATGCTTAGGCAAAGCCCAAGCCCTTACATTACTATAGAAAAAGCTAAACTTTTTAGTTATTTAGTATTTTAAGGTTTTTTAAAATATTAATAAAATAAAATTTATTTCTTGTTTATGTTTTTTAATATTATAGTAATAGTATAATACTAATTATAGTTATTATAAGAACTATAATATATTATTTTAAAGTAAGTCCTAGTATTATATCTAAAAATAGGTTTACCTAATTATAATATAGGTTATTAAAGCTATGATAGTTATTATAATTTGTGATTTAAAAGTGGGTCCTAGTATTTTTCCTTATAATAGGTTAAACTTATTTTTTTATAGCTTAATATAGCTATATAGCCTAATTTAAATAATACTATTAGTTATGTATTAATACATTATAAATATTAGTCTATTATATTCTTTATTAATATATTATAGTAATAAGATATATAAAGATACTATATATAACTCCTTAAAGCTTTAGAATTATAAAGCTAAAAGTAATATTAAATTAGTTTAAATAGGAAATAAATAGTTTAAGCTTTTTTAAAGTTCTTATTTTCTTTATAGACTTTATTACAATAAAATAGTACTAAGTATATACTCTATTAACTCCTAGTTATTTATTTACATTTATTAATTAATTATCTTAGAATAGTTTAGGGTATTTTCTAATTAGAATAATAATAATAATTTATAGAAATAGGAAATAATTTATAGTAATAGTAAATAAAATAATATAAAGGTTTTTCTTAAAGTTTTATTAGTATAATAAAGTATTAAGAATAATAGTATTATTAAAAAGTTATAATATTATATATAACACTAGTTATAGTAAAATCTTTAAAATAATATAATATTATAAATTATATAATTAATTAGATAAAATAGCTAATAATAAAAGGTTTCTATTAACTAATTCTCTTTTAATCCTAATAATAACCTTAGCTAATAAAAAGTCCTACTTTTCTACCTAACAATACATTTGTATTGTTTGTAGTTAGTGTAGTTACTACACTAACTACACTACAAAATAATTTGTATTTAATACAATACAATACAATAAATACAATTTTTTTTAAATACAATACAAATACAAAATTTTCCGAAAAAATACAATAAATACAATACAAACAATACTCTGCCTAAGGCCAGAGTATTGCACTACACTACAAACTACATTACACTACAAACTACACTACACTAAAAACTACACTACACTATAAACTACACTACACTATAAACTACATTACACTATAAACTACATTACACTATAAACTACATTACACTATAAACTACACTAACTATAAGCGGAAAAAAACTATAATATAATATAATACAAATTTTTTTCCCTAAACTACACTAACTATAAATACTATAAATATAGTATTAGACTTTTTATTAATTATTAGTATTTAAGAATTAAAAGAATGCTAGTTATATAAAAGCTTTTATTATTGCCTATTTTATTTTATTAGTTATAGAATTTATAATATTATAATATTTTAATAATTTTACTATAACTAAGTAAGGTTATATATAATATTATACCTTTTTAATAATACTATTTAACTTAATACTTTATTTTACTAATATAACTTAAAGAAAAACCTTCTTATTATATTATTTACTATTTCTATGAATTATTTTATATTTCTATAAATTATTATTATTACTTATTTAAGAAAAAACTATAAAGTAAAGTAATAAAATAAAATAAACTACTAATAAACTTAATATAAGTAGCTTATTATAGTCTATTATAGCTTATTATAG
Source organism: Epichloe festucae Fl1 (assembly GCA_003814445.1). Lineage (NCBI taxonomy): Eukaryota > Fungi > Ascomycota > Sordariomycetes > Hypocreales > Clavicipitaceae > Epichloe > Epichloe festucae. The sequence goes on along the minus strand of CP031388.1, from coordinate 1,626,274 downwards.
TCTATAATAGCTTATAATAGCTTATATTAGCTTATATTACTAATATTACTAATATCACTAATATTACTAATATTACTTATATTACTTATAATATTATTAGTGTTAAAGTTTAATAAAAAATAAATAACTAATAAATAAATAAAATATAGATACTAGTAATTATAAGTAAATTACTATAGTACAAGCTATAGTTTTTAATAACTTAGTATTTTAAGGTTTTTAAAAATATTAATATTATAAAAATGTTTTCTTTTTTATATTTTTTAAAATAATAACAAAAGTAAAATAATAGTAATAATAGTAATTAAGTAATAATAGTAATAAAGTAATAATAGTAATAATAGTAATAAAGGTTATTAGAGTTATTTAAGCTTTTATAATAAGTATAGTATATTATATAAAAGTAAGTCCTAGTATTATTTTAAAAAAATAAGTTAAACTTATTTTTTATAGCTTAATTAAGCTATATAGGGTAATTAAAATAATACTATCAATTACTTATTAATAAATTATAAATATTAGTTAATTATATTCTTTCTTTATATATTATAGTAATAAGATATATAAAGTTACTATATATAACTTCTTAAGGCTTTAGAATTATAAAGCTAAAAGTAATATTTAATTAGTTTAAATCTTAAATAAATAGTTTAAGCTTTTTTTAAGTTCTTATTATATTAGAAATAATATTGAGGTACTAAGTATATATTCTATTAACTTCTAGTTATTTATTTAGATTTCTTAATTAATTTTATTCTATTAGTGTAAGGTATTTTTTATTTAAAATAATAATAATAATATATAAAAATATAAAATAATTAATAGTAATAGTAAATAAAATAATAAGAAGGTTTTTCTTTAAGTTATATTAGTAAAATGAAGTATTAGGTATAATAGTATTATTAAAAAGTTATAATATTATAAATCACCCTAGTTATAGTAAAATCCTTAAAAAAAAGGTAAATTTTATAAATTATATAACTAATTAGGTAAAATAGGTAATAATAAAAGCTTCTATATAACTAGCCTTCTTTTAATCCTTATAATAACCTTATATAATAAAAATGCCCACTTTTTTTTTACTAACACTACATTTGTAGTTTTTGTAGTTGTGTAGTTAGTAACTACACTAACTACACTACACTATAAGAGAAAAAAAACTACATTACACTACTGTTGGTTACACTAAGGAACGTTGCACTAGTGCGAAGGGTCAAATTTGACGATAGTAATGAAGTTAATAATAATAGCTAAGAAAAGAGAGAAGGAGAGGAATCTAGCTAGGAGAGAAGGTAAGCAAAAAAGTAAGAAAAGTAAGGCAGCAGTGCGAGGTTGCCTATAATATAGCTAATTATATTATATGTATCCCTTTAGTAAACCTATACTTTAGCTATAGCTAGACTAACTATTATCTAAGGGTCTAGAGAAAGCTATACTAGTAGTCTCTCTTTTCTTTGTAGCTAAAGGAGCCTAAAAATATAATAAAAATTAAATTAAAGGAAAGTATATATAAGTAAATCCCTTTATAAGAATCTATAGCTTTAATTAGCTATTATAGCCTTAGTTATTCTAATTAACCTAGTTACTATAATTTATACTTATATGCCTATTATATTAATCCTCCCCTTTACCTAACCTTATAGGTCTCTTAACCTAGCCTTTTATATAAATTATTAATTTATTTCAATTAATTAAGGTTAAAAGGGCTAAATTTAGTAATACCTTTATTATTATATTAGCTAGGCTATTACCACTATTAATTTACCTAACTTTATAGATCTCTTTTCTCTTATATAACTATTAGAGGGCTATAATATTAATTATAAGCTACTTCTCTTTTATTATACCTAGCTTTATAAGGTATTTATATAATAAGAAAGAGTTTATATAAAGGGTTATTAGTATTTAAGGTATCTTTAATTAGTCTATAATCTAATAAAGGGTTATAAATATTATATATGTAATATTAGTGCCTTAAACTATGCTATATAGCTTAGATATAAGTGCGCTATAGGTTATATATTTGCTTTTTATAGAGCTATATATAATAATATTCCCTCTTAAAGTAAAGGTATTATTCTCCTTTATTATCTTATTACTAATTATAATAATATAACTAATCTATAAACTAAGGTCTTTATTATTAGTAAGAGACTTATTTATAAATATAAAGAGCTTTGCCTCTTTAAGAGTTAAGGGGATATACTATAATCCCTATTACTAATACTTAACTTACTACTTAAGGCGTTTATTAAGTTATAAGATATTATTAGCGGAGGGTTCTTAGTATTATATAGTGATTAATAGGTTATAAGATACTTCTAGTTAATAGACTATTATAATATAACTCCCTTAGGCTCTTTACTCTATATAATTCTGCTTTACTATTAGTAATTATAAGTTAATTTCCTTAATCTTCTAACTTTAGCCTTTTTAGGTTAAGGTTAGTAAATTATTAGCATTTTAGGTTAGGATATAGCTATTAAAGATAAGGGGATTTATAGTTATTAGGTATTATTTTTCTTTAGCTATAAACTTTACCTTCTAGAGCTCTCTTTTTTCTTTCTTAAAGAAGTTATTATTACTAAGGCCTAGTATATTATCTATTTATATTCTTATAATTCTAAAGAGGTTCTTATTATTTAGGGCTATAATTAGTAAGTAAGGATTATATATTAAGGTTATTATCTTAAGGTTATCCCTATGGTAATAAAAGTATATTACTGTCAGAACCTGAAGGTGTGCAGGTAAGCCATTGAACCAAAAGATTCACCAATGCTAGCTCTCGCTTGCATTGCACCTTACAATTGATTATTAGGCGCGCGCACCTGACACTAACCCTAACCTTTAAAATTAAAGAAAGTAATCCCTTTATAATTTATACTAAAATTAAAAACTAGATATAAAAGCTTATATAAGGCTAAAAATGAATCTTTTAATAATTCTAGCTCTAATAATGAAAACAATGAAGGTTCTTCTTTAATTGTTGATTTATCTAGGATTAAAAGACATCCTAGCCCTTATAGTAATCCTAGGCCTAAAAAGCCTACTTTAGCCCTTTACTAAGGTTTATTTCTAAAGGAAAGAAATAAATCTATTAAAAAGGCTAGAAAGAATGAAATTTCTAGTTATATTAAGCTAGAATAATTACATAATAAGGTATATTATTATTTACTAATAGTTATTTACTTCACTTATACTAATTACTCTTTAGGATGATATATTTAATTAGTGGGCTAAAAATCAAGAAGCCTTTCTAATCTTATCTATTTTAGCTCAAAAATACCTTGCAATCCCTGCTACATCTAGTGCTATTGAAGGTCAATTTAATCAAGGTGGAAATGTTCTTACAAAAAGAAGAACATTACTACTAAATTTAACTTTACGGGAATTATTATTATTAAAGAGTTAGGAAAAAGAAAAAACAAAACCTTTAATTAAGGAATATCCTTCCTTTTTTGAATATAATGCATTAGATTCTGAAAGTGAAGAATCTAATCATTTAGAAGATTGTAAAGAATCTTATTATTCAGAAGATTCTAAAGGATCTAAAGGATCTAAAGAATCTAAGTTTAAATCTTAGGTTAAAGGAAAAGGAAAAGCTAAGGCTACTACTATTAGTAGTAGATCTAGTCATAGTAGTCTTGTTAAAGATTCTAACTAAATAAGTAGTTATTAAGCTTATATTAATATATTAAGTTATTACTATTACTATTACTATTACTATTACTATTACTATTACTATTACTATTACTATTACTATTACTATTACTATTACTATTACTATTACTATTACTATTACTATTACTATTACTATTACTATTACTATTACTATTACTATTACTATTACTATTACTATTACTATTACTATTACTATTACTATTATTACTATTACTATTTTAAAAAAATATAAAAGAGAAAAGTATTTTATTTTATTAATATTTTAAAAAACCTTTAATACTAAATTACTAAAAAGTCTAGCTTTTTCTATAGTAATTTCCTTATACTTACTTACTTTTATATATTATGTATTTATTATATATTTTTTTTAATTAAACTTTAACACTAATAATCTTATAAGCTATTATAACTCATAAGCTATTATAAGCTATTATAAGCTAATATAAGCTAATCTAAGCTACTCTAAGCTATTCTAAGCTAATCTAAGCTAATCTAAGCTAATCTAAGCTAATCTAAGCTAATCTAAGCTAATCTAAGCTAATCTAAGCTAATCTAAGCTAATCTAAGCTAATCTAAGCTAATCTAAGCTAATCTAAGCTAATCTAAGCTATTCTAAGCTATTCTAAGCTATAATAACCTATAATAACCTATAATAAGGTACTTGTAGTAAGCTAATTAGTAGTTTATTTTATTTGATTACTTTAGGTTATAATTTTTTTTTTAATAAGTAATAATAATAATTAATAGAAATACAAAATAATTAATAAAAATAGTAAATAATATAATAAGAATGTTTTTCTTTAAGCTATATTAGTAAAATAAAGTATTAAGTATAATAGTATTATTAAAAAGTTATAATATTATATATAACCCTAGTTATAGTAAAATTAACAAAATAGTATAATATTACAAATTATATAACTAATTAGATAAAATAGCTAATAATATAAAGGTTCTATTAACTAATTTTCTATTAATCCTAATAATAACCTTAGTTAATAAAAAGTTATACTTTTTTTTTACCTAACAATGCATTTGTATTATTTGTAGTTAGTGTAGTTACTACAAATTAATTTATATTTATTGTATTTACTACAAATTAATTTGTATTGTATTTTGTATTGTATTTAATACAATACAATACAAACAATACAATACAATACACAATGTAGTGCAATACTCTGGCCTTAGGTAAGCTTCATATTGCTTAAAAACACATTATTAGAACCTAAAAGATATGCTAAATTCCCTAATAGACTAAAAGATCCGTTAATACTAGCTATTACTAACATTGCACCTTACAATTACTTAAGACCTGTCGCTACGCCACAATGCCCTATAGGCTGCCCTGTAGGCCGCGCGCCTTACCATGCATAGCCCCTTACACGCGTTTTCTAGTGTTTTCTTTAAAAGTATATAGTTTTAGGCTAGAATTTTTAGTTACTCTAGCTATTTAGGTGCCTTAATTACCTATAATTAGCTATAATAGCGGTAATAGCGTTAAAGGAATAAATTCCTTAATCTTAATCTAAAGAGAGCCTAATCCTTTAATTGTTTCTCTTTGCCTATTATCTCTATTAGTACTTAATTATAAGGATAATAAGGCTTCTTACTACTAGTAGCGTTAATTTCTTTTATCTATTATAATATAGGTTATAATGTTAATTAAAGGGAAAAGACCTATTAGAAAATTCGAGGCCGAAAAAACGGGGCGGGTGGGGTATTCTGCGCACCTAGCAAAAAATCACTGCGCCCCGAGCAATTCACTCGCCAAGTGACTCAATCCAACCCCGATGCGCTCACTGCGCTCACACTCCTCCATATCTTCAAAGCTTCAATCATTCTCCGTCCACCACCAGAAACCCAACTCTGCAAAGAACTGCGTCCGTCTATCGACTAAGTAATTGAACTGCTTCCTTTCCAGCCAGCACTTGAACCCCCCTGTCGAGACAATATTCTATTTACACCGCTACCGCTCTACGACCCCACCACGACAGACACCATCATCACCATGGCGGACTGGGACCAAGTCACCAAGATTGGTAGCAAGACTCGCGGTCCTGGTGCCGCTGAGCGCGAGACTGTCGTGCGTGGCAAGAGCGCCCTGAATGCAGCCGCACGAACCGGCGCTGTTATCGGAACCGAGAAGAAGTTCTCGACTGCCAATGCTGTAAGCAGTAATTGCTCCGCATATTAACCCCTCCAACACACATCTTGAGCAACGTGACACCGTGGCCACCGTAGCAATAACCCTGGCGTGGCAATTGACTGCGCTTCACCAATGGCGCCTGAATCTTATCCCCAGGTATAAAATGATGCTCGTTACTCACACTTCGTCAAACAGACTGGCAGTGGCGCCGAAGGCCAGCGCCTGACCAAGGTTGACCGATCCGACGACATCATCAAACCCAACACAGTCGGCAAGCTCGTCGGCGACACCATCTCTGCCGCTCGACAAAAGATGGAGCCCAAGATGACTCAGAAGGACCTTGCTACCCGATGCAACACCACACAGGGCATTGTCGCCGACTTTGAGCGAGGCTCAGCAACTCCCGACCAGAAGGTCCTCGGCTCCATGGAGCGCGTGCTCAATGTCAAGCTGCGTGGTGCTGACATTGGTGCTCCCAAATTCCCCAACAAGAAATAAACATTCTGATGTGAGAATTACGAAGAACATGGGAATTAAGGAGCACGGGAAAAGAGGTTTCAAATGACATTCCATCAAGCGAGAGATTGTTTAAATAATTTTCGGACGGTTTGAAGGGAATAAAGCCACTCATTGGTTCTCAGTTCGAATTGGAGCAACTTGGGAGAGCTTATAGACATACCATAGAAACCAAAGCATTCAACAATTCAACAAAACAAGGGACTGTCCCCGTGCTGGAAAAGAATCCCTCAAATACCAGGGGACCAGGGCTAATGCTTATTTGGATGACTTGATGATTCAGTACAAACTTACAGCTGGCACCCCGTGGCAGCTGCCTGCAAGTGACAGATGTGGCAGAAGAACGCATGGCTTCCATGAGGATGGAAGTTGGAAAACAAAAGCTTATTATTCATCATTTTTGCACCCGCCAACCTTTGCTTCGATATCTTGATACAACGCGACGCCCTAGGGCACGGAAACTAGCCTCTCCACGGCTTTTTGTGTGAAACTTACTCCAAAAGCCATGAGGTCGATTGGCAGCTCCAAGAATATTCAGCCCGCAAACACCAGCTTCGCTTCTACCCAATATCAACATCAACCAGAACCCCCTTCGCCCAACAGTCAAACAACTCCTCCGGCCACCTGCCGCTCCGTCAAGTCCATCGTCGCCTGGCTCGAGTCCTCGTCGACCAGTCAGTCGTGCTCTCCAAGAGGCCCTGTGGCGGAGACATCGCACAACCTATCTTCAAGCTCTGTGTCAACCTACCACCAGCAGACGAGGCATAAGCAGAGTACTTCAGCGGCCAGTGACGTGGAGGACTACTCTTTGACGTATCTCAAGTACAAGAATTACTTTACGAGCGCTCCTCTGGGGCGCTGTGTGGATCAAAAGGATGATTCGCAGGGCCCTCGAAAATGGGACACTGGAGATGAGGCGGATGCATCGCATCGTGCCAAAAAGGCGGACAAGAGCAGCGCTTCAATGCTGGAAAGGCAGAGTATTGAAGTCAGTCATGCGTCACTTGCTGTTGCAACTGAACCATGCTTCATTCAACGGCATCCAGATGAGGTGCAGGCGTTTTAGAATCATGTCCGATCCCATCTGGCCATTTCGGATGAAGAGCTCGAGCCGGAGAATGAATTCGCGTTCACACAGCGACACCTTTGATCAAGCGCCCCTAAAGGACACGATTTGAAGCTTTAGCGGGACGTCGCCTTGAAAAACACTCGGTAGGAGCATCCTGTGCATTTGCAAATCATACGACACGATGGCCATGGCATGCGACTGAAAGTACTTCGGCCTGGTACTACTACGCGTTACTGCAATGGCAAAAGGCAGGGGATCAAGAGGATCCAGAGAATGTGCGGGATTCAAACGGAACTCTGTTTCGAATGACCATCGGTCCTCATGTGACTTCACGTTTTGTAACTAGAAGATATCGCAGACGGGTTGGCTACAACATTTGGCACCTTCCCTCTCGTCGTAGCTCTGCATCTATCGTTGTACCTTGATTCTGCTTCTGCCAACACCCCCAGTATTCGCCGGTAGGTGCCCTCTGACCGGACCAATATCTGCCATGACACCAGTGAAAATGTTAAAAAATGCCTGGTTTCAGGAGTAACAAGCCTCGTGACGTCGACCGTGTTTCAAAATACCTATGCTGAAGAGCCCGGCATGGGAAATCCACGAAACTGCTGCATTCGCAAAGTTTATGCCCAGTACGAGTTATTGTGAAGTGTGCGCCCTTTCAAATGTCAGGTCACGTGTGAAATGTTGACTTGGTTTTGATCGGTATATTTCGATTTCTTCAATTGCATGGTGATGGATGGTTACCAGGTGCCCCCCCGCCTCTATCACTCAGAGTTAGAGGGCAATTTCTTTCTACTTGCCTCCATAATTCAGATCTTTGAGCTGGATACATGGCGCGAAAAACATATACACATACATTCAAGTAGAATATTCGTCGTCGTTCAACATAATATACCGCACTCGTGATCAGGTGGGCCTTTTGCTTATTATATGGCTTTCTTCATTACGCTTGTTTGTTCAATCCCATAATCACCTCACGACGACACCTTTGCGTGATACTTCTTGGCGGCCTCGTCGAACAAAGCGCTCTTCTCCTCCAAATCAGTCAACAGCCGATGCTTGGGATCGGCCTTTTTCAGCGACCTGCCACAGTTAGCATTACACGACCTCACCGACCCGAGTAGGGAAGCGACATACTCGATGTATTCTGCATCATCATGACCAGAGATGACCTGAAGGACTAGCATGTTGGCGATAGCATCGACATTCTGAGGATCCTTTTTCAATGCCTGCTCCAATGCAGCTTGTGCCTCTTCTAAGCGGCCGAGATGTAGTTCGCAGACAGCTTGCGAAACAAGACTTCGTATCGAGGCTGTAGCAGGAGCCTGGGCAAGCTCTTCGTAGACGTAGAAAGCTTGCTGGTACTTCTCACCGCCCTGCAGGGAGGAATTAGCGACACAGCATTGGCGAATGTGAAAAGGCGGGCCGCGACTTACCACCCGTAATCCGACCCAGGATTCAGCAAGGTTGACTAGCAGACTATCTTGTGCCCATCTCCTTGCGGAGACGACTTCCTTCACGGCGAGATCGGTTCTGTTCTGTTCAAGGTGAACCTGGACGATCAAGGCGACAGCTTCCACTTTACGTTGGTTAACATGGTGTTGCTGCTGAGTACATCGAGCCGCGGCGGCCTACTTACGGCTTCCTTGGTGTTGCGACAGCAGAGACAGAGCCTCCTCCGACTTGCCAGCAGCTTGCAAAACGGTGCCGCCAATGACCTGAACGGTGACGTTGTCGGCCGCAGATGAAGCCAGCTTCTCGACGGTCTTTAGCGCAGCATCAGTCTTCCCCAAAGCATACTCAGCAAAGGCACCGACAACCTCCAGGTCAGGCTCTGACTCGCCCTTGACATCGGCAAGGACATCCTCAGCTTGGCCCAAGGCGATACGAGCTCGCAGGACGAGCACTCGCGCGGGGAGGGCATTCTCGGCGGAAAACGCGGATGTATCGAAGTCGACAACTTCCTGGTACTGACCCTGATGGAAGTGGTTGTGGATGTTGATCAATTCGCCTTCTGCAGAGTATGAATCCATGGTGACGGCGATTTGGCGTTGTTTTCGGACCTCAACTTCGTGATCTTGGCGACGATGGGAGGACACATTGGTTGTTGGAGTCGCAGGCCAATAGTGGGGTGGCTAGGGGGGGGTGAGACACCGGGACTGTCCTTGGTGAACTGATCTAACTGTTTTGGGATATTACGCTCATGCTGGATTGAAGGCGACCATCTATTATCAACCCGTTGAAACTCACACTCTTCATGCAAGTTCAGACATCAATAAAGTAGAGCATGATTTCTCGTTTCTTCGTGAAACAACAGTCATCTTTTTCATATCATCTTCAACCAACAAAAAAAAATAGCGGACTTGATAGCTACTTTTTGCTCGTCGTTCCTAAAACAGCGTCCCAACCCGTGATGGACATTTGTGGACCCTTGGTTGAGAAGTTCACGCTGCACGCCCCAAATTCAAGGCATCCAATGACTGACTGTATTGGACCCGCAGGGATCGCAACGCCCAATCAGGTCCAGACGTTTACCCTAGTTTCCCACAAAGCCAGAAAATCACCAAAACCTCCCAAATTTGCGTTCCATTTCAGGACTTTGCATCACCAAAAACCCAAGTAACGACACCACACAACGTCGTCAAAATGGTAGGTCTCACGCTATACTTCTGCCCTCATATGACAGCCCGAAATTTCACAGCGATTATTGCCGTCGAATTACACCGAATTCCGCCACTTCGGCGCACCATGACAGTTTCCGAGCGACCACGACGATTTCATTTTGGTTCAGCGAGCAAGCGGGCGGGGGCAGGGGCAAAAGGTCTGATGATACGTGATAGCTGCAATGCATGGGCGACATTGACGGCCCACGTTCTTCTCGGCCAGGCCATTTGTAGGATGTGAAGGAAAGACTGCGCGATCTTGCTGCGTCACTCGGCTACTGTCTCGGTGCGGTTCCGCGGCAAACTCGTTCCCCCCCAAGATACGACCTCGGATAATATAATCCTCTTTTTTTTTTCATTTCTCTACCACCACCGCCAGATTATTGGACTTATTTGCCAACTAGCAGCTGACATGGACGACTACTAGGTCAACATTCCCAAGACCCGAAACACCTACTGCAAGGGCAAGGAGTGCCGCAAGCACACCCAGCACAAGGTTACCCAGTACAAGGCTGGCAAGGCCTCGCTGTTCGCCCAGGGTAAGCGCCGTTACGACCGAAAGCAGAGCGGTTATGGTGGTCAGACGAAGCCCGTCTTCCACAAGAAGGCCAAGACGACCAAGAAGGTCGTCCTGAGATTGGAGTGCGTCAAGTGCAAGACCAAGTGCCAGCTGGCCTTGAAGCGATGCAAGCACTTCGAGTTGGGGTACGTTTTCTTCTCCTCCCGTCTTTTCCAGTCCGCCACGGATTGGCACACAACAATCGCCATCTCAACATTTGTACTAACGACTGGTTGCTTTGCAGTGGTGACAAGAAGACGAAGGGTGCGGCGCTGGTGTTCTAAGTGCATTGTATTGGGGTTCACTCAGTTTCTCGTGGTTATCCTTGCGGCATTTGGGCATCATGGACACTGGCGAAAGGAAGTTCATGTCCTCACAATATTCTGGGGGGGGGGGGGTTTCATAGAGAATGAATGAAGAAAAATGACTTCTCTGTGCAAGAGATGCGATCAACGATAATTGGGTTTGGCCGCGCATGTTTTTTATAGGAGACTGGTCCAGCCCACGGATGTTGGAAGGTGTGAACACAGCTACATCCACTGAGAAACAGTCGATCGGCGCAAAAGAAAAGAAGTTTGATGTGATGCAAGAAAGAGCCCTCATTCGACGTTGGAAACAATCAATCGACGGTGCGAAACCTCGAATCAACGCTGCTTTGCTTCGGCACCGCGTCCTGAACGCTACCCGCCACACGCGTTTTCTACGAGATTTCATGCGGATCTTCTTCTTCTTCTTCTTCTTCTTTCTCCATCACTGACCACCACTGACCACCGACTTCATCTACATCAAACGCAAAGACGGCCGATCCACATGACCTAAAACCCTTCCCCGAGCATAATCGTTCTGCCCCCCCCATACCACAAGGTGCCATTCCTCGCGTCCAGCCCCTTCTCATGCCCAACAACCCACTCACCAACGAATTCAGCGTCCTTCCGATCCCAGATGTCCCGCTCCAACCACTCGTTTATCTCATCGATGGCCCTGATCCAGCGCTCCCTCTTCTCCGGCGTATCATGATCCGCCTCATCCAGGAACCTCCCCAGCGTGATGTGCGCGCTGGGCACCTGGTACCGCGAACCGACCTGCACCCCCCCCTCCCGCACCATGTCAAACAAGTCACGGCGCAGATGATGATACGTGTACGCATCCCCCTGGGTGACGGCCTCGGCGGCAGCATCGGGGGCCGTCGGGGCCGGCGAAAGAGGCACCTCGCCGCACGCCGGCAAGAAGGACACGGCGAACGCCGAGGTGTCGTGCGAAATCATGGGCTTCACCAGACGCGACCGATGGAGGTACGTGTGCGAGGCCATGGCCGGCATGGCGTCCCGCAGGGCGGCGACCAAGGAGGCGATCTCCCCGGGGGTCTTGGAGAAGGCGACTTCCAGCGCGGTCATGTGCATTCTATGCAGCGGCATGAGCCAGAGGCCTTTCCCCCACAAGTCAGCCATGGGTTCGCCCCTTTTGAAAACAAGTCTTTTTTTTTTTTTTTTTCGAATCGAGAGAAACACAGTAGCAAGCAGCAAGGAGGGCCACCAAACGAGGGCACAAATTGAGGCGAAGGGAGGGAAAAAAAAAAAAAAATCAAGGAACCCCCCTTCCCCCCCCCAAACGAACCTGGAGCAACCTTCTTCAGCATATCCTGCAATCTAGCCGCCAGCAGAACAACATGATCCGGCGGCCTAGCCCAGAACACGAGGCAGTTTCGCTCATCGCAGAAACCCGGCTCGAGATGCGGGCGTTCCAGCTTCAAAATGACCTGATCAACGGACAGGCCTTTGAAGTCTGTGGCGAGAAACTTGTTCTTCTGCTGTGCATTCCGCTTGGTCCTGTGCGCAGAGTACAGCGATTGAATCTCCTTCTATGACGAAAAAAAAGTCAGACGACGGGGTGGTGGGGACCCCTTCGCCATCTTTACAATGGGGGGAACAGGGAACTTACGACTTACGGGATCATCGTGGCAGGCTTTGATGAAGGCTGCGTAGGGGTTCTCGCCAGGCTGGAGGATAAGCCCTGAGAGATCCTCCAGCCTGTCGCTCGCATCGGCATCAGGACTCATCATTTTTTTTTTCTTTTCTTCGTTGGGGTCGAGGTGAGGTTGAGATGTGGAATGGCGGGGGGGGGGGTGAGAAATTGCCGCTGGGGCTCTCCAACTTTTACTTGTTCCATGCCCGTGTTCGTGTTGGCTTGTTACGCGGCATTTGGACGCGACTTTTTTTTTTCACACAACGTCGGCCCTCGGGACAACATGATACAATGCTCGCTCACCCAGACGGGGTTTGAACTGGCTCGGGAATTTTATTTCAAATTTGCTCTTTATGAAGCAGGCAATCATTTCGGGATTCAGGATTCAGGGCAGTGTAGAATCGTAGTTGTTCAAGTCAAGTGAGCCGTGGAACAGGCCAACACATTTCTCCGAGGCATCGATTTCCCATCATGACAAAAAACCTCTTGCCACCCAGCTTCCCCATGTCCTCGGTCCTCACAGCTTCCCCATCTCATGTGCCCTCGGCACTCTCACCTCGACACCCGGCTCGCCCCCATCCGGGCCCTCAAACTCAACCAGCTGGCAATCCTCCAAAGCCACACCGCTCGCGTGTTGCGAGACGACGAAATCCAGCGTCGTGCCCGCCCGCCTCAGCGCCACCATGGGCGCATGCCACGTCCCGGCGCCGTACGTCACGGCCTGCGCGCCCGTCGCCACGTACGCCCGCAGCCCTCGCAGGTCCGGGAGCCCTTCCCCCCCGGGGAGGTCGAGGTCAGGCACGGGCGGCAGGCTGGGCGCCACGACCACCAGGTACGCCCGTGCCGTCGACGAGAGCGGCACAAACGTCTGCGTGGTGAACGGGTGCCGCTCCAGGACGCGGACGGTGAAGGCGTCGTCGGCGTCGTCGGCGCGGGACAGCTCGCGCGCCGAGCAGACAAACATGCTCATGACGGGGTCGCCGGCCCTGCCGCTCGGCGCTCGGTCGTAGAGGTTTCTGACGCGGCTGACATTTCGGTACTGGATGGCGAAGCCCTGGTTCGCCGAGACGGCGTTGGGGGGGAGGGCCGCGGCCGCTGCGCGGGAGGACAAGGCGGATGGGGGGTGAATGTCTGGGCGGGGGTTGCTGATGACGCTGCCGAAGGGGGAGAAGGCTTGCTGGGAGAGAGGCTGGGCGGTGACGCGTATCTTTTCATGGCCGAGCTGCACCTTCATGGCCGCGGCCGTGGCCATGGGCGCGATGTTGGTGTGTTGTTTCGAGATGGCACGAGTTGGGTTTGAGATGGGGTTGAGATGGGGTTGAGATGGGATTCCTGGAAGAAGCGCCCTCTGTTGCCCGATGGCGGATACAGCGTCTATGACGAATAAATCTGCACCTATAACCGTATTAGGGGAGCTAAAGATGCACGTTGCTAAACGCAATAATTTATAATAAAAGTATATAATCTATAATATAATAGCTTTCTCTATAAAAGAGAAGCTTTTATCCTTTTATTTATATAATAGAAAATAGCTTTAATCTAATCCTTTTCTAACCTTCTTTATCTTACTAGGGGAGATCTTTTTAAGTTATATGCCTAATATATAATAGTTATAAGCCTAGAAGGTATATACCTATAACTTTCACTAAGTCCCCTATATATAAGATATATATATACACTATACCTTACTTACTAATAATGCTTATAATAGATATAATAACCTCTTACTACCTAAGTCTTAAGACTAATATTAAGCTAGTTTTATTTAATAAATAGGAAGAGTAATATAAAGTATTAAAGTAAGCTACCTAAAGCTAAGAGATCTAGGAAAGGGTTAATCCCTAGCTCCTAAAGCTTAACTCTAACTATCTAGAAAAGCCCTTTACTATTATACTAGAGTTATATAAAGCTCTTATTATAAAGAACTAAGGAAGTAATACTATAAAGCTTACCTTCTAAGAGGCTTTTTCCTTCTTATCTTATAAGTTTATATCTAAGTACTAAGTATATAAAGCAATAAAGTCCTAAGAAAGGACTATTAAAACTTAGATTATAAGTACTATTAATCCTAATACTTATACTATAGTAATTAATAAGATTAAAGAAAGTAATATAAATAATAAGAAGCTTACTCTTTACTAAATCTCTATTAAGCTTAAAAAGAGGTTTTCTCCTAAGTAAGTAATTATTAAATTAGAGGTATTAGCTAAGTATATAGCTTACCTTAATAATACTAAATATACTAATATTTAATTTAAGTATTAGATTAAGTAATAAGGGAAGCTATACTAGAAAGTATTAATATATAAGATTAATAAGGTTTAGGGTTCTAATATAATTTATAACTTTATTATAGCTATTAGTGTATGCTTTAACCCTAAATAAGTAAAAACTAAGATTATATAACTAGTATAGACTTCTAATTCTTTTCCTAAAGAAATAACCCTTTAAGGCATTACCTTTAAGTACACTAGATATTATAAGGTAACTTAAGCTATAAGCTTTATCTCTAGAAAAGGAAGCTATATAATAACTCTTAGGGATTACTTAAACTAAGAAAAAGAGAAACTATAAGGCTAAAAGAATAATAGCCTAAAGAAATGCCTTTACTATATAGGAAAGGTATTAATTATATACTTTTAGT
The DNA here is from genome assembly GCA_003814445.1 of Epichloe festucae Fl1. NCBI lineage: Eukaryota > Fungi > Ascomycota > Sordariomycetes > Hypocreales > Clavicipitaceae > Epichloe > Epichloe festucae. Next base: position 1,611,028 of record CP031388.1, on the reverse strand, counting down.
CTCCCTAAGTATACTATAGCTTATACTATATAGTAACTAGTAAAAAGGTTCTAGGATTTAAGCCCTCTATAAAGGTTAACTATAAAAAGGTTAAGGAACACTATAAAAGCACTAAATAAAAGAACTTACACTCTAAGGTTATAAAGAATAGGTAAATAGTAAAAGGTATTAAAGATTATAAAGAAGAAAAGTTACTTAGTATTATTATAGTAGTAATTATTAACCTAAAGATTCTTAAGAGTATTTCTCTAGCTTAGGGAAGCTATATAATACTTAAGAACATAAAATATACACTCTCTAAGAGCACTCTCTTTAATAACTATAGTGCTTTATATATTATAAATAATATTAGTTACTTTAAACTAAGAACCTTTAAGGAAATATTTAATAATTACCTTAAAGTAAGAATAACCTTATTCTAAATTACTAGAAGAGGTACTTATATAATTAAGAATATTTTTAATAGGCTAAAGGGAAACCTTATAGAAAGCCTTACTTTATAGAATATTATACTTATTCCTAGGTTTTATATAAATATTATATTAAAGAGCCTTCTTTAAAAGAAAGGTATTTAGTATTATAAAGTAAACTACTCTTTATATATTAGACCCTTTTATAAGAGCTTATTATTAGTAAAGCTTTAGAGAAAGCATAATATTATATTCCTTTAATATAAGCCTCTTTTCTCTTATAAGAGTTTTAACTAAGTAGTGAATTTATTTATACTACTAGTAATATTCTTAATAATTAATTTAAAAGTATATAATAACATACTATACTTATAATATAGTTAACTAAGTAAAGATCTATGCCCTATATATATAAACCCTAAAGAACTTTAGTATTTATATTTTAAGTATCTTAGTAAGAATACTCTAGCTAAGAGTTACACTTATATAAGGGGAGTGTAATTATATAAAACTAAGTAAAGAGACTATAAGATATATTCTCTAGTTTATACTTACTAAGTTATTTTAAGAAGACCACTAGAATATATATTACTAAGGCTATTTTAGAGAATCTATTAGGATCTTTAAGACTATAAGCCTAGTTATAATAGTATAAACTAGCTAATAGTTATAAAAGATAAGTTCTTAGGTATAATATATGTTTATATATTACCTAATAAATTATAGGTAATAGTATTTAATATCTTAATCTATATTAAATAATAGATTATAAGGTAATTTAGATTATTAATTATAAAGATTAGGTAAGATTATAAAGGAGCTATTATTAGTTAATTTAGTAATATAATCTTTTAGATATAGGCACGCTTATAAGGCATTAATCTTAAGCTTATGCCTTTGTACACTTATAAACCTAATAGAGTTATAGAGAAGGTAAGGTAAATAATTATATTATAATTAAATATAATGCTTATAGGCATATAGCTTTTACTAAACTTATAGTTAGAGAGTATATAAGTAATAGCATACCTATATAATATAAGTCCTATTTAATAATCTAAGTAAAAAACACTATTAGAAACCCTAGAAATCTAGTTCTAAGATAATGCTTAACTTCTAATTAAGGAGCCTATAGCTAACTTAAGGCTAGATTAGAGCGGATTATATATATATAGCTACCGCGCTTATTCTCTTTAAAGGGATTATAAGGCTAATAAATATAGATAGTTTTATAAGACTAATCCTAGGGGTTATATTAGATATCTTATTAGGTACTTTACCTCTAATATATATTATATCTAGATTCTAAGACTAGAAAAGGTTATAATAATAAGGAATGTTATATTTAATAAGTTAATTTTTTATAATCTAATAAAGGAGAGCGTAATAGAGCTATTAATTAATAAGCTTAAGGCATATTTCTAATCCCTTAAAATAGACACTAAATTAGATAAAGAATTAAATCTTTTCCTTATGCTAACTTTAATTAAACTATAATAAGATTAGACTAAGAGTTTAAACTTAGGGGAGAAGCTCTATAGACTTCTTAATAAAAGGAAAGAGAAGCTATATACCTTAATAAGCAAATTAGACTTTAAATACCTTAGCTATTACTAGATCTAATAATTAGAGAGTAAGAGACTCTTAATCTAGAAGCTTAGTAAAGTAAGAAGGAGTAAAATGCTTTAAACTTATATACTTAAGAGAGTAATATAATAATAGATCTAATAAGTAGTAAGTAGGATACTACTATAAGGGCTTAGGAAAGCTAATATTCTTATAAGGTTCTAAAATACTAAGTATATAATACTAAGGACTAAGTTATTAATAACTTAATAAGTAATAAACTACCTAGGCTAGAAAAAGAAGTAAAGAAAAACTAGTAATAAGATAAACCTATAGGAGTAAATACTAAACTAGCTACTTATATAAAAGGCTTAAGAGGATTACTAGCTATATAGTTAGAAATTATAGAGAGTCTTAGAATAATAATATAAGAAGGTATGTAAATAAGCTTAAGGTTATAAATAAAGAGAGCTTAAGGTAATATTCCTTCTTATACTTAACTAATAAGGAGGAAGAAGAAAGGACTTAATAAAGCTCTTATTAATAGCCTCTAGAACCTAAAGGATCTCTTTACTAAATTTAGGAAAACTAAGGAAGGAGATCCTTATAAGCTCTTTCTAGGAGATTAGGATTTTAAGAGCTATAAAATGGTTTTTTTAGTAATTAACGCGTATTATAATAAAGAAAATAGATTATACCTTAACCTAAAGAGAAAGGTAAGGACTATTTATTAATCTAATCTCGCTAAACCTCTAAAGTTATAGAAAAAGGCAAAGGATTATCTATTTAGAGAGAAATAGTTAAAAGTAATAAATAAAGAGATTAATAAGCTAAAGGAATAAGGAACGTGGTAGTAAATAAAGCATTCTATGGCATAATTAAAGCTATTACTATTAAAATAAGTGTTTTCTTATAAGTTTAATAAGAAGGGGATATTAATCTATTATAAAGCGCGATTATGTGTGCGTAAAGACCTCTAAGATATCTCTATAATTAAATAAACCTATGCTATAACACTTACTACTCACATATTCTATATATTTATAGCTCTAGTTACTAGGTTTAATCTAGAGACTAGGTAATATAACATTAAGAATGCCTTCCTTTATATAAAATATAAAAAGGATAGAATACCTATAACTTATAAACTTCCTAAAGGTTTTATAATCCTTAGAGAATATATAGAATTACTTAAGGCCCTCTATAGATTAAGGGACTCTCTATAACTATAGTTTAAGGAATTAAGTAAATCTCTTATAAAGCTTAGGCTTAAATTAAGTAAAGAAAAGCCCTACTTATTTTATATAAAAGATTAGACTGTTTTCCTTATATTCTTTATAGATAATATTCTTATAGCGTTTTATAAGGATAATAAAGGCATTACTAACTGTATTTCTAAGGGCCTAAAGGAGGCATATAAATTAGATAAGAAAGGTAAAGTAGGATTCTTCCTAGGGATCTAGATTATTAGAGACTAAGAATAATAAAGGGTGTATCTTAGTTATAAGGCATATATTAATAAGATTAGGGAAAAATTTAGGTAAGTAAGAAAAGGCACTTTTCTTACTATACTAATCCTAGTAGTAAAGTATTATAAGTTTAAGGGTAAAGCTAAGAAGTAAGTAATAAAGGTTTACTAGGAAAAGATTAGATTAATCCTATATACCATGATTATAATTAGACCTAATATTACTTTTATAGTAGTGAAGTTATTATAATACCTTATAAATCTAGGACTAAAGCATATAAAGGTAGTAAACTAAGCTATTTACTACTTACTTATTATAAGTAAACTTATACTATACTTTAGTATAATTACTAAACTTTAAGCTCTTTAAATCTTAAGTAATACCTCCTTTATAAATAATCTTAAGACTTATAAATTATTATAAGAATACTTAATTACTCTCTTTAGTAAACTAATTATCTAGAAAGCTACACACTAAATAATAGTAACTATATCTATAATAGAGGCTAAATTACTTACTTTATAATAGGTAGTAAAGGAAACTATAAGTCTATAGCGCTTATTTAAAGATATTAAATTTAATACCTATAAAGATTAAGCTATTAATTATAATAATTAATAAATAACTTAGCTTATACTTAATAAGAGTAAATAATTAAATACTTAACTATATTATATTAATATTTACCTTTGCATACTTTTCCGCACCGACCCTAAGGTCTGGAATCGCCTCTAAAATACAAATCACATTAATATTTAAAATCCTTACCTTTATTTCTCCCCCCCTATAATATTATACTATAATAGAGCTAGTAGTAAGAGTGTAAATAAGACACTAATAGTAATTAATATAGGCTTAGGGGGGCTAGCTTAAAGTAGCCACTACTTAAACATAGGAATAGGATAGTTTAATGTCTAAAGGAGCAAAGATAACCTAATAGTAAACTAGAACTAATTTACATACCCTAAAGATATAAAATATTATAATAAGATTACTAGCCTTATCCTAAGTAATAAAGTTACCTAAGTATAGCGTATTACACTAACTATAGCTAACTAGGTAGTAAACTATACCTAAGCTAAAATAAGAACTATAAACACTAATAATAGTAATATCTATACTACTAAAGAAGCATTAAAAATAGCCCTTAAGAAGGCTATTAGGGAGGAAGCTAAAGATAATAACTCCCTAACCTAGGCTAGCATTATAGCTAGGCCTGCTCTAAAATAACTAAATACTAACCCCCTCTCTCTCTAGGTCCCTAGAAGATAATATAGAGAAGTACTTATAAAAGGAAACACTATATAAGAATTACTTTAGTCTAGGGGCGTAAAAGATATAGTTATAGCTATAAACAAAGCTATTAGGTAAGCCTTAGTAGTAGTAGCTAGAAGACTCCTTAGTAAGGATATAATTATTACCTTTAAAGGAAATATAGTATAATATAAAGAAGACTAAAAATAGATTACTAAAGTATTTAGCCTAGAGGTAGCTATTTACTACTATATACTTAGCGTTATTATTAAGGGTTTCCTAATAAAGTATATATCTATTAAGAACCTAGTAATAGAAATTAGAAAAGTAAATAAAGTAAATATAATTAAGATAACTATAAGACACCCCTAGGGTAAAAACACCTAGTAAACTACCCTAATTCTTAGACTAGCTAAAGTTAAAGATACTAATAAGATATACTAAGATAAAATAGTCTTTAAAGTAAAGCTATTTTAAACTAAACTATATAATAAGACCTTATAACCTAGATAGTACTATAACTACTTCTAAATAAGATATATTACTAAGTTCTATAAGGTAATACTAAGGTATAGTAAGTATAAAGCTAGCTAGTATAAAGATAGTAAGATATTATACCTAATAATAAATAGATAACTTAAGGAAAACTATATCTTATACTCTAGACTACACCTAGCCTAGTCTAGAGATTACCTAGTGCTAAAAGAGAAGTAAAATGTAGTAAAGGCTAGTTACCTAGAATAACTATCTTACTTTACCTTTAGCTCCCCTAGTAAGAACCTAGCTCTAGCCTAAGAGAGAGCTAGCATAGCTATAAAACCTATAGTAATAATAGGAAAAAAGAGAGGTTAACCTATAAATATAGAGTAAAGTGCTAAATAGCTAAGAGCTAGGAGCATTAGGCACTACGTAGAATAACTTAGGGCTAGAATAAAACTAGCATAGGATAGCTAAGACCTACTACTACCCCCCTAATTAATATAGTAATATTATAAGTCCTCTTCTAGAATATAAATAAGAAGGATAGCCTAATATATATTATACTCTATTACTAAACTAATATAGATATAATAGTAATCTAAGAGTAAGAACATATAAAATATCTATAGCCCCCTATACTAGGCCTTATCTAGTTCTAACTTACACACTATAATAAGTATAACGCTATATATATTAATAAGAAATATAATATAGGGTTATAGTTAGCCTAGGGAAGGCCTAATTAGTTACTAGTGGAAATTCATAGGATTAATATCTATTCCCTTTATTTAGAAGGTTATAGTAATAACTAGAACACCCCTATATAAGATATTAATATAAAGACGCTATATAACTAAAGCGTATTTATAGGAGATTTTAACTAAAAGCATCCCCTCTAGGATAGGCTAGATAAAATAACTAATAAAGTAAATAAGCTACTAGAACTTATAAGCTAGTAAAGGCTTAGACTAGTAATACCTTAAGGGAAACTAACTAGATAATATAAGGATAATAGGGATAGTACTATATGTTAAAAATAAGACCTATTTTTAGCCCTTTCTAGTTAAAGGACCTTTCTATTACTAGCTTGCATTGCAAGCCTGACAGCTGCACTGCAGCTGTCAACGGTCGCGAAGGTGGCCGTCAATGGCTACGTCGCAGCTGTCAACAGCTGCGACCGACCGTGTGGATGACTAATCTAAATCAATTATCAATTGTGGATTATTCAATTACGTTGTGGCTGCAAGCGCAGCCACAACCGTAGCGCCACTAGTAATTAGGTAAGCTAGGGTGACATAAGCAGGTTACCCTATAGCTATCTTTGACAGCGATTTTCTCTTTAACTAGAGGTCGTACAAAAGTCTTACATATAGCAAATTGAAGCTAGAAGACAGGGCTTTTATTTTATGCAGGAATATTTTTGGGACTAAAATTTGGTGCATATGGGTTGCTAGTTTGTATGGTGGTGAGTCGATTTTTTGGATTTTACATACAAATGAATTTTGCGGAAAATCAAAAGTGGCCCTTAAGACCTCTCTGATGGCCCGGATCCACCGATACGGTCGGTGGGTATATGAGAGGAAGAAGATCTTTTCAATCTAGCTAGATAGCTAGGCCTCTCAATCCAACAGCCGCATTGCCCGTACAACATCACTAAAATCAATTCTATTGGTATATAAGATATCGTAAAAGTCATCTAGATTGAATTCAATTAGTTAATAACTGCTGAAACCTTCCGTTGCGTTGCGTTGAATATTCAACGTGGTGGCTCTATTGGTCCCTGACCGTAGAAGCTACACTTGTACAGCTGTTGCCAGCTGGCAACTAGCTCCCTACATTTTAATACTATAGACCTAGCGTAAGTAACCCTAGATATCTAAGTTTACTATAAAGGAGTAAAAGACCTTACTAAATCTAACTATATCCTATAGCTAATTAGTATCTTCACTAGCCTATAAGATAATATCCCGCAGGCCCTTAGATATATATAGAATATAATAAATAAACTATATATAAAGGCAGAGATAGTGGTACGCTTTTAACCTAAAAACGCCCTAGATTTACGCAATAAAGAAGGGATAGATATATATGCTACTTAGCTTATTATAAACCTTTAATAAATAGTAGATAAGGTAGCCCTATAAAAGCCCTAGAGGCTCCCTAGCCTAGAGGCGTAGTGGTTAAAGACTACTAAAGAGGCAGTTACTAGAGCTAGATAGGCAAAAAGATAATAGAGATAATAGAGAATAAAAGTAAACTAGTAAGCTTATACTAAGGTAAATAAGGACTAAGAATAAGTTATTAGAACTAAGAGAAGAAATACATAAAGAGATGCCTTATAAAAGGCTAATATATAGAGAAAGGATAGGGGAGCGTGAAGACTAGAGAGATAAGCCTAGCTCTAAAGCTAAGCCCCCCTAGAATTACCTAGACTACTAGAGCTAAAAAGAACTAAAAATAACCTAAACCTAGCTACTATACATAAGGATAAAGTAAGCGTGCTTATATAAAGATTTTTCCCTAAGCCTATAGCAGACCTCTCCTATATCCTAGACCTTACCTTCCTAGAGCTAGATAACGCGCTATTCCTAGATAATAACTAGTTTAAATTAGAAGAGATATTAGATATTATATTAGATATAGCTAGCTAGAAAGCACTAGGTAATAACAAGCTCCTAGTAGGCCTTATTAAGGCCTGTGGTAAGCTAGTAAAAGAAGCTATAGTCTAGCTCCTAAACGCTATCCTTAAAGTAAGGTATTTCCTAGCCTAATTCTAGACCACTAGAGTAATAGTAATTAGAAAACTAGGTAAGATAATAAAAGAGATAAAAAGGGCTAACATATAGAGGCCTATCTCCTTACTAAATATTATAGGAAAAATCATAGAAGCAGTGATTATAAAGTGACTTATAGCCTTTACTAAGGTAAAAGGACTCCTACTAAAACTATAGATAGGGAATAGGATAAATAGGTTAATAGAGACTGTAATTAGGGTCTTAGTAAAGTGCGTAAGAGAGGCCTAGAGTAAGGGCGAAATTACCTTACTTACCTAGATAGATATCTTATTTGCTTTTAATAGAGTTAGCTACCTATACCTAATTTACTTACTAATCCTAATAGAAATCCCTTACTAGCTAATAGTAATAATATAAAGCTTCCTAGTAAATAGAATAAGCTAGCTTAGCTTTAATAAAGAACTCTCTAGACCCTTTAAGATTAAGGCTAGTACCTTATAAGAATCTCCCTTATTACTAATTCTCTTCCTCCTTTACTCTATAAAACTTTATATATACCTTTAAGCTATCCTAGGTATAGTAGTAATTAGATTTACTAATAATATAAATATTATAGTATTTAGTAAAAACATAGTATAAACCTAGAGAAGACTTAAGGCTACTTAGAAGATCTATAAGGAATAGGTAAAGGAAGTAAAAGTAAAGTTTAACCTAGTAAAAACTAAACTTATACACTTTAGTAAGGCCTATAGGCCCCTATAGGCTAGGGTCTAGCTTAGTATAGAGAAGATAGCGCTAATAGAGGTATGCTAATTCCTTAGGGTATAGGTAAATAGGAAACTTAACTAAAGTGTATATAAGAATATCCTTAAGGGAAAGCTAGCCTAGTAGTGGCTTATACTCTCTATATTAGTAGTATTAGCATAGGGCATTAGCTTTAGAGATACCTAGCTTATATATATATAAGTAGTCTAGCCTATTCTTACCTATAGGGTAAATACTTACTATACCCTAATAAAGAAAGGAGAAAAACTATAAGAAATAGTTAGAAGTTTTATAGCAAACTAATTAACCTATCTCTAGACTATAGCTAGAGCGTTTAAGGCTATACTAGTTACTTAGCTAGAAGTTAAAACCTATATCCCTCCCTTAGACTTTTACTTAAATAAGATAAAGTAAAAGTTTAAGAAAAGGATTATACTTAGTGAAATAATAAATAAGATATAGGCTATAGCTAACTTAGTGTAAATAGTACTATAATATAGAAGAAAACCCTTACTTACTAATAATAAACTAGATATATAACTATATAAGGAGTAAAAGAAAAGATAGGAAGACTAGTATTCTAATAGGTAATAGAGATAATATAGGCATAGGAGAGAGCTAATAGAGGACTACTTACTTACCTATAACCTAAAGGAAATCTAGAAATTTTACACTAGACTTAATAAGCATATCTTCTCTATAATAGTATAATTATATATAGGAAAGATTAGCCTTAATAAGTTCCTTTTCTAAAGGCGCGTTCCTAGGGTAGCTTTACCCCTATATAGCTATAGTTATATAGTTAAAGACTAGTACTATATAATTATTAACTATACTAACTATAACTATAGATACCCCTAAATAAGATAGCCTAAAGACATATAGGAGGTAAGGCTAGCCCTAGATAATCCCCTAAAGGTAAGATATATTATAAAGTAATTCCTTAGTATAAGAAGACTCTAATACTATATATTAGTATAAGACCTAGCCTTTAGCTAATATAAACTAAGGGAGGACCTAGGCTACCCTAGAGGTAACTAAACTAACTAATAAATAGACACTATAGATAACTAGAGGGAGGCACTAGGTAAAACAGTGTAGCCACGGAGGTAGGCTAGATATAAGGTAAAATCACACTAAGATAAGAAGACTATAGGTCTAGAATAGTTATTAGATTAATTTTAAGTAAATTCTATAGGTATTATTTTACACTAGCTTACTACTACCCCTTTACTAACCTAGAATTAGCCCTATTCTTCCTTAGGAACTAGGATTATATTCTCTATTACCTTACTTTTATCCTTAGTTACTAGGCTAGTGGCTAGGAGGCAGTTTATCTCCGCTACCCTAGCATTAAGCCACTAGAGCTAAAAGATAACCTTATTATATTATTCCTCTATAGACCTAAACCTAGCTAGGTCTAGGCCTGCTATAGTAGCGCCCTATTTCTTCTTAGCGTGGTTTTTAGCATAGAGTTTCTTAACCTAAGCTATATAGTCCTCTAGGGCCTAGATAATTAAAGTTAGCTATAAAATAAAGCCACTACTAAGCTAGAGTAAAACCACTTATATTACTCCTAGTAACTATACTAGCCTAGGTCTTAACTAACCACTAATATTCCCCCCGCTAGGTAGTGATATTTAGCTATAAGTAAATTAGCACTAGAGTAGGCTTAGAATAAGCATAGGAGTTAATATTACCTTAATATATCTATAATTATAAACCTAATAATTAAAGTAAGCATTAGATATTACCCCTTTATATGCTAATTAGCCTTACCCCTAGACTAGAAATAAACTAACTTACTAATAACATTATAGCACTAATAGCCCTTATATTTAATAGATTATATCTTATAGGACACACACTAGATCTCTTATAGCTTACCTAGCTACCCTAGGTTAGACCTAGAAATAGGGCGAAATAAAGGCAGAGAGGACTTACTTCTAGGCCTTTTACCTTTACCTAATCTAATTACTTCTAGGTTAGGGACTTCCTTAGATACTTATCTAAGGTTATAAGTTCCTAGGCAAATTAGAGCTAGAATAGCACTAAAAATAAGGTACTTATAGAGCTTAGTAATATTATAGCGCGTTTTTCTATATAAAATATTAGTATTTAAACTAGCACTAGACTAAAGAAGCCTTAAATAGCTTCTAAAGGGGATAGGGAGGAAAAGAACCTATAGGAAATTTATTATAAGAAAAGGAAAAAGGTTAGAACCTTAAGGGAGAAGGAGCCCTCTTTTATACTTAAGAGAGAGGGGGGGGGGGACTAATTATAATATTAGCTAGAAAATAAAGCATAAGATAAGTAAATATATAGATAGTGCGTAACTAATCTAGGAGCAAAATCACCTAGCCACTAGGCCTAAATTACTTACCCCTTACTATAATTAAATAAAACCATATACTTAGACTTTATAAGATATCTAGACTAGTACTAGGTTAGATTTAGCTAAAAAGTAAGGCACTAGAAGAGTTAGAAGTAAAGCAAATAAAAAGTGAATTATTATTATAAATCTAAATTCACTATGCCTTAGGGTAAAGTAAGGGATGTAAAGCTAGGTTAGAGTAAGACTAGACTAGCACTAAAGGGAGCTAGTTAGGACTACTACTATATATTTTCCTTTCTTTTTTATTTTCTTTAGGATAAGGCTAGTGTAAGCTAGCATTAAACACCTATAATTAGTTACACCTAATATGGCGTAGACCTAGAAGAGGGTTAGCACTAGCCTATTTACAGACATAAGAGGGTTTTTCTCCCTAGTAAAGGGTTTTCCCTCTTAACTAAGCGGATGGAGTACTAGGAACAGCTACATAGTTAGCTAGCTAGCGTAAAGAATATATATATTAATATTTATAATATATAGTTAAAGCAAGAATTTAAGAAAGAAAGCTTTAAAATTACGTATTTACTAACAGAAGAGATGCCTACTAATAGATTTATAAAGGCATTAAATTATTAGCACTTTAAATACTTTAGATTTATACTTAGTCTTATAGATTTATATATAATATATAATATTTAAAGCGCATAGGTTATAAAGGAATCATAGGTATATTAATAAGGGGGTATAAAATTAATTACCCTAGAAATATATAAAAGCTCTCTCCTTAGTAAGTAAAGCGCTACTAAGGTAAATAGGATTAATAAAATAAAGACTCTAAAACACTATTATATAAAAACACGCGTATAAACGCTATTCTAAATAAAGGAAATAAACTTATATAAGGAGGTAAATAACCTCCTTAAGTTAGGCTATTACTATAGTTACCTTCTCCTTAACCATTACTAAAGAGCCCTTAGTAGTATCCTTAGCCTTAATACTTAGATTAATAACCTTACTATATATAAAATCTAGCTTTATAATAAGTTTTAATTAGAGTTATAGTGCCTTATAGCATTACTTTACTATCTATATATATATAAGCAAAGGATTAGGGGAAATTATAATTAAAAGCGCCTTACCTTAGTATCTTTATCTAGCGCTAATAATATTCGCTTAGTAAGGGGAATATAAGTATTATATAAAGGTAAGTAATAGTAATTACTAACCTTATATAAGTAATATCTCTAAGATTATCTAGACCTAACCTTAAAGTAATAACCTAAGTTACCCTTACCTATAAGGCTTACTTAAATATACCTATTATAGGGAATATTATGCTTAGGACCTTAAGGAGTAAGTAATTTAGGCTATACTATTAGTATATACTAGAGAGAAAGGGAAAGTATAGTACTAATAGGTTATTTCTATAAAGTTTATAGAGGATTATGCCTTAAGTGTCCTCCCCTTACCTAGGCCCTTATGGGATATAAGGTTTATAGAGAAGTGCGCTTAGGGCATTCTCCTCGCTCCTCCTTAGGAGATAGTGACTTACTAATAGGCGGCTTAGACCTAGCTAGGGGAGGCAAAGAATTGTCACAAGCTACACTAGGGCTTAGATAAGAATATATAGCTAAATTAGCTATAATATAAGTAATTTGCTAAAGAGTGGTTAAGCCCTCCTAGGAGCGAAGATTCTCTTTAGCCTAAGCGTATATATTAGAATTTATATTAATTAAAATATAGGCTAGTTAATAAAAAGTGTGTTATAAAGGGAAGAAAAGAAAGCCTATAACTATTACATTAAGAGATCCTTTATAGGAGGGGAGCGTAGGCATAAAAGTAAGAGAGCTTACTTTAAATTCACATTAAATTCAGGCATTACTAAAATACTATATATCCGCTAGCTAAGATAATAGTTAGTAATTATAATAACCTTAACACTAACTAGGGGGTGTGTTGCCTAATAGCGAATATAGTGTCTATAATAAATAAATCTACACCTATAACTATATTAGGGGAGCTAAAGATACACGTTACTAAACGCAATAATTCATAATAAAAGCATATAATTTATAATATAATAGCTTTCTCTATAAAAGAGGAGCTTTTATCCTTCTATTTGTATAATAGAAGATAGCTTTAATCTAATCCTTTTCTAACCTTCTTTATCCTACTAGGGGAGATCTTTTCAAGTCACATGCCCAACGCACAACACCCTCGCCGTGCTGAGGAGAGGGGCGCCGGTCCTGGCCTGGACCCTCTCCGCCGGGTTCGTCCGTCCCCGCTCCTTTTGCTCAACCGAATAAAACACATCTTGCACTCGTCTCTGCGGGATTCATGAGGACGTCGAGAATATCTATGAACCAAGAGTAGGGGGGGAAAAAAAAAAGAATTATCAACAACGAACTCCGGCCCAATTGTATGGCTGCTCTTCCCACATATCAATGATTTGGTATTGAACGCCCAGGAGAATCCACCTTCATCGTTTCGTTATATCAAAACACGCACGAAAATCGTACACTGGCGCTTTCATCACATCGAACCTATGAGGTTTTTTTTTTTTTTTTTACATGAACCCCCGCCTCCCCCTTCCCTCCCCTTTAAATTCCGGAGCCCTCGATTCTTCACGCAAATTCCCTTGGTCTCTGGGCACTTCCAAGATGCGGCTCGTCATCATGGTCTTTCGTATCGGCGCTTCTCCACGGTGTGTTGGGGTTGGACGATGACCCAGCGGGCTGCAAGCCAAGCTGCTGCGACGGCGGCTCGTAACCTGGAGGAGCATCGGACGGATCGCCGGCGTCGTAGCTCGTCTGTCGCCATGGAGGGGGCTGTTGAGCACCCACGGGTTGGAACCGCTGCTTCTTTGGGAAGAAGTGCTTTCGGCCAAAGACGACGAACAGAGCAATAGCGCAGGCAACAATGAGCAGGCCCGCCAGGACTACGGCGTACCTCCTGTTCTGTGCAAACGAATAACCACTGCACATCATTTTACCACAAGGTCAGCAAAGCCCGTTACAGGCATTAGCAAAAGCGCTGAACGGAGACGTACATGAATGCGTTCAACACGGCCAGGAAAAGTATCACTCGACCAGTCCACCTGTGAATCCTCCCAAACAGGGAAGGTGCCTGCGTCTTCTGATGCTCCAAGTGGTGCTTCACTCCTAGGCCAAGCTGGGCTAGGATGAAGGCAACGATGATGTAACCCAGGATCTGATGATAACCCTTGAAGGCCCGCGACTGTGTCAGGGTTAGTGACCAATTCTCCCACATTCATCACATACTCTGCAACCATGGAATATCAGAAAGATGGGGGGGGGGAAAGAAGAAAAAAAACATACTCTGTTGTAGTGGAAACTCGTCAAAACACCCAACGCCAAGCCAGAAAGAACACCAAGCGTAGCTATACACTGGTTCAAAGCATGCCATTTCGCCCAGCCGCAAGCCCGCAGCAGCACAACACCAAAGTTCATCATGCCGATGATGAAGAAGATCATAAAGGTGGCATGCAGCTTCGTCTTGTAATCCGACTTTCCAGTCTCCCGCCGAATAAGCTCGGTTCCCTCGTTCTGGGAGTCCTTGTTCAGGACGGGAGCATCCGCCGCACCCCGCGTCCTCCCCATATCGATTGAGAACACGCCGTACTCCTGATGAAACTTGAGCGGGGCGTTTCTTTCATTGCTCATCAGCGGCTCAGATGGGCCGATGGCGTAGATGGCCTTTTGGTTCGGAGACGACACATCGAGCCACCCGCCATTTGTATCTCTGCGATTCCAGCTCCGGCAGTGCGCGGTGCACATGGCGGTAAAGTACATGTAGTCGTTGAAGACGCCCGTGTTGTTCTGGATGACAATGTACTCCATCTCGGACCAGTACGTTGGCTCGCTGTTGTCGTAGGCCATTCGAGGCGAAAAGGTGACATTCTTGCCGTCTTGGCTCTGGTAGATCATGAGGTAGAGTGCGCCTTTCATGTCATCGCTGCCCAGGCCGACGGCGCCCCACGAGTATTTGTTCGGGACGCGTATGCTGAAGAAGGTAGCATCGGGATATTTGAAGTCGTCGTTTTGGGGGACTGTGAAGGCGAAAGCGACGTGGTTGTCGGGCGAGACGAAGGTGGATTGACCTGGGGGGTTGGCATCGTCGGCGTATGTGGCAGCAGGAGCCCACGCTGCGACATGGTATTAGTCCAAGGTTTTGGAACAGATCGGTCAAGTCAAGTATTGGCTGTCCGAGTACTTGCGCAAGCAACCTATATGATAGGAGCAGGAGCAGGAGCAGGAGCAGGAGCAGGAGCAGAGAGGGAAGAAGGGAGGGTCCGTTTCCTGCCGTGTCCCATGCCGATGCAACTCATCAGACAAACGACACCAGGAGCAAGCAAAAAGTAAGCGTACCTGTCACAGCCATGGCTGCGCGCCAGACAGATCTCAACAGCATGGTGAGCGAAGTACTCCGTATGCTCTGTGCGCTGTGCGCTATGCACGACAAGTGCCGACAAGTGCACCGCAGAGGTCAACGAAGGAAGGGTGTGAAGAAGGCCAGAACCTGGAGCTCAGCTGCGGCAGAATCAGAGTGGGAGGAGAAAAGGCCTGGGACTTGAGCAGCCAATTTCGTATTATTGCCCGTCCGTCCGTCCCGAGCAGGCCAAATGCATGCCTGGGCTCATGTGGCTGGCATGCAGGACGCAAACCTTGTATTACAATCCCCCTCGGGAATCAGGGACGGAGGGAGACGGATGGAGACGGATGGAGACGGCATGGCGCAGTTCGCAGTTCACAGTTCACCATGATGATGAATGGGCCAGCCGATGGCATCAATCATGTACTCCGTATTCAACTCCGTAATACGTCCGTCCCCTTCGTCTTGTTGAGTTCCATCCAACGCCAGCCAGGCTCGCTATTGATGATGTTGTTGGTGAATCAGCTGCGCCGTGATTCGCTGGTAGTGTGGCTGCCAGCGGGGTGCAGGGTAACACTGAGTGGCAGCCACCTTGGCCACGCCACAAATAAGTTAGTTGCTCTTTTATTATCATCATCCCCCTTTATCCTTTATACCCCGTGCAACAGAAAAGGAGTCGACGTTGGTGGTGTCCATGATGGCCCATCGAGGCAGCACTAACGTGAAGAAGAAGAATAACATTCGATCCCGTCATTTGGAAAACTGCTGCGAGGCGCACTGGAGTGGCCAATCGGTTGCGCCCCTTTTTTTTTCGTGCAACAAAAATCAATACCAGCTCCGGCCTCGTTCGTCGAGCCTTGCTCGGAGTCTGGAGGTAAGCTCCCTCGGCTCAGCTCAGCTCGGCTCAGCCCTTCCTCTCCTTTATAACAAGGGAGCTGCTTGGGCTCTTCTTGGCCGGCTGGCAAACTGTACTATGTCACCGACGACCCAAGCTCCTTGGTGGCGTGACCTCCGGCAACACGGATAAGGCGTGGCTACAACAGAACGGGTCGAAAATAAAATAGGGAACGCAGGCACCCAAGCCTGTATCTGGAGTTTAGTCTTCCTTTTTTATCACTAAAACAGTCACGTTTAATTTCTATATTCTAGGAATAGCTTATAGAACTAAAATTACCAGACATTTCACAGTCACAGCGGATATAATACCGAATCTAGGACTAAAGTTATTGCTTGGAATGAATTTCCTTTACAAATACAGAGTAAAGATTTAATTTTATGCGCCCTAAGGTGGTTTTCCAATCAGTCTATAGCATAACAGTCCAAGCAGAAATTTTTAACTAGCTAACAAAGTCCCTTACCAGAGGGTGGTTACTGCGCATATAGTGTTGATTCCGCCGAAAGCGCATGCGTATGTACCGGTTACTTAGAAAGCAGCACAGGAAAATCAGGAAACAAGTGTGTTCCATGCGCAGTCGTGTTTGGAATATTTCTGCTTGTACCGTCATGCTATGGACTGATCGGAAAACCACCTTAGGGCGCACGAAATCGATCTTCGCAATCATCCTTGGTCTCGGGTCTGCAGGCGTTCTTGCACTGAACACGGTCGCCGCGTGGGGGTTAGCTGGTCGACGAACCAGCCAGAAGGCTTCGGCGAATACCAATTCTTCTTCTTTGGCTGGCGCACACTGACGGCAGGCTGGCACAAGTTCCTCCCAGCTTGGCAGATTGGGGACTCGATATGCGCATGCGGGAGCGTCCTCGTAGCCTTGCACACTGCAGCCCAACCCGTGTTCATGGATGACGATGAAGCTGCCTTCTTCGCCTGTTGTTCCGTGGCGAGGCAAGTCGGACGGCGACACTTCGAAATACAAGTATCCTGCCATTCTGGCCGGTGCGGCAGTGATGATGGTCGTAGGATGGCCGCTCATCCTGTGGACTGAAATGATCGTGCAACGGAACCATGTTGAGTCTGATACTGACATTGTGGCTATATGGCTGTTCGTTGCTCAAGTTGTTGCCATGATTCTTCCGAGCTTTGACGGCTTGGAGGCTCGAAAATTGACGGGTTCCTTCTTGGTACGTTTGCTGGACGTTGATCTTGTTTGGAACTGACTGTGCGATTTGGCCCCGATAACCTCACCTGTCGACGGGTGGTTGGCATCTCGCAGCCTCCTCACTTGGTCGCCTTGCAAACCATCACGTGAAGCGCTGAATGTAACAGCAAGAAGATGTTTCATTCAGCGAAAGAACTCGAGACCCTTCGGTTCTTGTCTTGTCCATGATGTGTCTTCGCGATCCTCAGGTCGTGGTCGTGGTCGTGGTCGTGGTGACGCCAGGTACTGCTGCAGGTCATTGCATCAACGTGGGTTGCCTGCATCGGGCAAGCAGGTAGTCCGTTCGGTTCATGTTGGCATATTCTTCTTTACGCGGGCAGGCTACGTAGTCTGTAGGGATCACTATCCGCTTGGTGTTCTGACTGCTCTATTCTGGTCATTGGGATGCTAGTCGTGTACCAAGAGAATATGCAGGACATCGTGCCTCATTACTTCCAAGGTCAAGAGTGTTTCGCGACACCACGGGAGGCCAACGCCTAAAGTGTACTTGCCATCGCAGCCATTGGAAGCCGTTTTCAATATTGTCTTCGCGCAGTTCCGTCTGCAATGAGTTCCGAGTGTCTACCCACTTCAACCGGCCTCCTGAACTGATGAGACGTTGAATGTGTACGGTACACGTATTCCTCGCCAGCGAACAGTCTTCAATCCCTCAGGCCACCTGTTCGCTGACTATAGCGGTCGTCGTTCCAAAGACTCCGCTCCAAAAGAGCCTCAAAATTGCAGAGATGAACGCCCTGAAATGAACTCCACCCAGGCGGCTTCGCTGACTGAATACCCAAAACCGGTCGTGGGCCAGCACAGAATGATGGGCGAACCCTGTCCATGTCTAACGTCACGCGATTAAAGTCGAACGGGTTTTCTACCATGACGCCTGATCCGGGCACTATATCTACTTGTTCACCCTTGTGCATCCTCCCTGGCCACCACCTGTGAACCGAAAACTGTGGGCGAAATTCGATCACATACCGGTCGCCTTGGACGTCAACAATTCGAGCAGGGAGGTACAGTTGCGACTTTTCGATGACATGGTAATGGAATCGGAAGTCCGGGTACATGACGGGTGCCTCAATGGTCGAACATCATATCTTATGATGTCTCTTCGCCAAGGTCGCCACAGCCGCCGCGTGCCCTTGCCGAGTTGTGTCAACTGCTCTTCGGAAAAGCTGAAGCCACCATTGTAATTCTCATCCCCTTCGCTGTCGTCCTGCGCTTCTGTAACACTGGTCGGGACTTGCTTCGGTGAATTGTCCCAATCGACATACTCTACTTCATCGCCGTCCACTACCGTGACCCTCGAATCGTACCAAAATCCGCCGTACTCGATCTGGCAAAATTCACAGAATGAGAATCGCATCTCAATTGATGTACTGTACAGTGTTCCGGCAGAATCAATACATACCTGAATCTTTTCGCCAACTTTTGGTGGGTCAGGGAACACCTTCGATGGCCCCAGAAGCGTACAGTCAAACTCTGGTATGGTTGAACTGGAGCTGTTGTCGTGGTCGCGTAACATTTTGCCGAACGAATTCTTGAGTGGCCTCGTTGAAAATACAATAGAATTTGCACCCGCACCCGCCGTGATGATGTACTCCCCACCGTAACATGCCTTGAACTCGGTGACGTGAAGGTCGACGCTCCAGGCGTGTTCATCTGATTCCAATTCATGCCGGATAGACAATGAAGCGCCGATGGAAATGCCTCCGATAGGACGAACTTGTCTCGAGAGACTCTTGAGCTCGATTTGACCTGTCTGAAGGTAACGAACGTAAATCTTGACATCTTGAAAATCATCGTTAAAGTGAGCGAAGAGGGCGTCGCTGCTCGATTTCATGACCGTTCGCTCGGAAACGATCCCAAGGTCTTCGGGTGTTGGAACGGCCACAATTTGGGCCGACATCCAGCCAACATGATCAGAAGGGCTCTCGATCACCGCCGGCAAGGCAAGATCCCCTGGAGCCCTTTCACATTCGACAAGTGTACCATAGCCTGCGTTCTGGAGGGCCAATTTTTTAAGTGTCTCAGACAAGGAGGAATCCTGAAGAAGATTGAAATAGTCCTGAGGCTTGACGTAACCCTTTTGCAGCGGATCAAGAGCAGACCGCAGAGCCGGGAGCCAGAGAGGCCGGATAGTGGAAAGTTGACGCGTGCCGCTTTGATCGATGTAATAGCGAGATCCTTGCTCGCGAAGAAGGTCTATGTTCGCGGTTACAAACACCCCAGTTGGTATCTTTCTGAAAACAAATGACGTTTCTACCTCATGTACGAATCGTGCCCAAGAAACGTATAACGTCTGTTATAAAGAAAAGGGGGGGGGAAGTTGGAATAATGTTGAAAAAAAAACCCCGGTCCGGGGCAAGGCCGCGGTGAGTTAAGCGTCCCTACCTCATAGCGAAGAGCCGAGGCGGTCAGCTCTTTCTTTCTGGAACCGATCCTTCCAAAATGAGGCCCCTTCCGGGTTCTGCGATTGATAGTCTTGAACAGCCGATGTATCGGGAAATAGAATAGCCTCCTGGAGTCGTTGCCGAAGGTCTTTGCACTCCCTTAGGGTCTTGATCTCTGACCCCAACCTAATGAGGACGTCCAGGGTGGAGAGAATTTCAAATACCGACATGGTAATTGGGTCCCCACTGCCGAGGGCTATTATAGAAGGCGGCTGTTTTGAGGTTTTGAGGTTTTGAGGAACTGTAGCGTGATTCCTGCCGGCGCAACTCAACAACTTAAACAACCCCCTCTTAGTTGTGGCACGGTTGACTTGACTGATTTGTGAAGCCATAGAATGCGGTAAAGAGGGGGTTCCCCAGGAGCTGCCCGAAGCCGTGGTTTGTCACACCTACATTACTAATTGGTGATACGGACAATCTGACCCGGGACAATTGGAGCAGGATCATTACACCCGTCCACCTACCTAGGTAGGTACAATGGGTGAAGGTATAGTCTGTGTGCGACAGGAGGGGGGGGGGCATTGCAGTCATATTGTTTTCCAGCCCAGCTTACTGTATCTATGGTATATTTGTCTTTTATGTATTCATTTTGCCTTGTCTGTTTTGGCCAGTTACTTAAATCACTACGTGCACAATGATACGAGGACGAGGTCAACGCTGCTGTTTTGCCATACATTCCTCGCAGATTCTGCCTAGTCACTCAATATTCTTACCGTTACTTGAATAAGAATCCTTATTAGTGTTAGAACTCGCTTTGAGGCTTTGGGCTGCGGGCCTCTATTAAAGCTCCCCTCCCCGCATGGCTTCCCAACCCGAAGGAAAGGTGGCTACGGCTACAGTGGCGTACGCCATCCGAGCTATGGCCCACTGTATGGCCCTACAGTGGGGTGTAAAGCCCCCACTACGAAAAAAAGTCCAACAACGCCCGACACAACATCATCTCGTCTCGCTGTCCCTACGAATCGGCAATTTCCCGCCCTTCCCCTCAAATCCGATCCCATGGACAGCTGGCTAAGAGAATCTGGAGCAGCGGGCCTAGAAAACCTAGCGCTCGCCGACTTCCCAGTCACCGGGCGCGGTGTCAAAACACGGAGGCATTTCAAGCAAGGAGAAACCATTCTCACCATTCCACACAGCACTCTCTGGACGGCTGAACGCGCATACGCTGATCCCACTCTTGGGCCAGTCATTCGCTCTGCGAGGCCTCCCCTATCCATCGAAGATACCCTGGCCGTTCATCTCCTCTTTGTCCGATCGCGCAAGTCGGGATACGATGGCCCGCGAAAGCATGTGGCAGCGCTGCCCGCGAGCTACTCTTCAAGCATCTTCTTTGCCGAGGACGAGCTGGAGGTCTGCGCCGGAACTTCACTATATACCATTACGAAGCAGCTGGAGCTACGTATCGAGGCCGATTACAAGTCGTTGGTCGTGCGAGTGCTTGGACAGGACCCAGACCTTCTTCCACTAGATGAATTCACCATCCAAGATGTGGGTGGATTTCACAAATGTAAATGTGCTGCTTGACCACTGACGCCTCTTCCCCTGCTTTTCAGTACAAGTGGGCTCTCTGCACTATATGGAGCCGCGCGATGGATTTCACGCTACCTGATGGAAAGTCGCTTCGACTTTTGACGCCTTATGCGGATATGCTAAACCACTCGTCCGAGGTTGAGCAGTGTCATGCCTATGATGCCTCATCCAGACACGTGTCCATCCTTGCGGGAAAGGACTATGAAGCCGGGGATCAGGTATGTTGGCCTTGTTCTCCACTTGTACCGACTCAGGCTTACCTAGGAGTGTTCTCTCAGGTTTTTATCAACTATGGGCGTGTTCCAAACAATCGGCTTCTACGACTCTATGGCTTCATCATACCCGGTAACCCTGACAATAGCTATGATCTTGTCCTTACAACACATTCTGCGGCGCCATTTTTTGAGCAGAAGCAGAAGCTTTGGGCATTGGCCGGACTTGACTCGACGTCCACCATCGCCCTCACCATTACTGATCCGCTCCCGAAACAGGTTCTTCAATACCTCCGTATCCAGCGATTAGACAAGTCAGACCTCGCTGTCTTGACCAGCGTCACGGATGCTAAAATCAGTGATTGCAACGAAATAGAAGTCCTGCGGTTTTTGATCGAATCAATAGGCGGTCTTCTGAATAGTTTCGGAATCCAACTAGAAAAGCTAGAAGAACAGCTCACAGAGGGCGTCTATTCTCCAGGAGGAAACGCATGGGCGGCGGCGCACGTTAGCTTGGGCGAACAGCAGGTGTTGAGATTAGCGAGAAAGAGAGCGGAGGATTTGTTGGCGGCGGTGGAGGGCAATAACGGGAATGATGGGGGTTCGCTATCGGCACCAGGGCGGTGCGTGAGTTGCGAAAAGACTTCTATGCAGCTGATGTTGTGTGGGAGGTGCAAATCGGTCACGTATTGCGGGCGGACGTGCCAAGTTGCTCATTACAAAGAGCACAAGGCAACATGCCGAGCTACAGCTTCCAAGAAGGGCTCTTGATCGAAAAGCACATGTTTTGGGCCGTCGCCAGTACATGCAACGCACAACCATTGTCCTGAACCTCTCTGTTGAAATTTCATCGTATGCGTAGAATTGTTCGCACTGGAACGTCCAAGGTGGCTTGGAATCACCAAACAGCCAGCGTACTGCACTTGCACTACGAGGGCAGCCGGGAAAGCTCGTTTTTCGTGCAGGAGGAAAGCAGTGTACAGCGTCAACGACAGCATGACCCATTTGCTTTTGTGATTGTCGCACCGCACATCGCAAGGACAAACTTCCAGAACAACCAAATCCATTTCTCAAGAGGCTACGTGGTGTGCAAAACCACAACACTTTCGACAAAAATGGGAATAAAAGACGCAAAAACATCATGACCGTGCGCCAATAGAGTCATGCTCTTCGTAAATCATGCCGTTTCACAACACCCCGTCAGGCCAAGCCATTGAATGTCAACTGCGCCATTTGCGCGTCCCCAATATTGATGTAATCCAACTGTCGCCAAGCACTGGTAAGCCTCCATTTCAAAAGCATTTATAAGAGAACAAAAATCATGGAAGGAAAAAAAAAAGGCAGCAAACGTACCAAAATCACGTTCGGCTGCTGCTTCCCCTGGCTCTCACACAAGTTGACCTGCCTGGCGATGGAACCGAGAGAGTTGGTCGTCTTGGCGTCCACCTGATCGGGGAACACAATGCCGCCGATCCTGAAATTCAACATGTGGTTCATGATGCCCATGAGCATTTGGGGATCACCATCCGGGGGACGGTCCACGCTGCATGTTGGAAAGTTCTCGTCGGTGATGCCGTAGGGTGTCTCCCAGAAGTAGTCGAATTCGTTGATGAGATAGTCGACCGTCCTCTGGTCTGTATTATAATCTACGGAGAAGAGTCAGACTTGCTCATCCAGTGAAGGGCAGAGCCCCTCACCCCCTTAAGAAAAAGCGTAGCCTTTCCGTGTACAAATTTTTGAGAAAAGAACCATGGTAGACGGATGTGAGCGTACCCATAAACACAACCAGTCGAGTCTCTGCATCGATGAGCTGCTGAAGAGTAGGCCAGTCGTCCTTGGACAATCTCCCATTCGGATGAAACGCATAGTTCTTGAGACCCGTGCTCTCAAAGGCGGCGTCGAATCGCTGGACGGGGATGGCATCGCCGTTGGTCAGAAGCAGCGTCACGACCTCGTTGGGGTTGCTGTTCATCCAGGTGGCGATTTCTTGCAGGTACTTGGCGAGGGATCCGGAATCCAGCTCCCAGCAGTGCGTGTGGCACATCTCAATCGCGCCATACTTGCTGTGCGTCTGGGCCTGCAAGAAGCGCACGCCGAGCCTCAATTGATCCGTCACGGAAACATACTGATTGTGGATGGGCGTGGGCCCGACAAAGGCGCTGTCGTGGCTGCCCACAAACGTCACCTCGGAATATTTCTTTCCACAGAGCTCAGCGTGGCCATTGCACGCTGTGAGAACTGTAGCTGTGAAGGGCAGGAGTTGCAGAAGCTTCGTGGTGGTGACCTCGAGTCAACACGAGCGAAAGACGGGCGAGGGCAGGGGCCATCGACTTACCGACGTCCACAGAAGAGGCCACCATTCCTGAGCGAGCAGTGTCTGGACGGCCGCTTTGTATGCTTCTTCTAAACTGGTCTGGGGATGGGTCAGCCCATCAATACGATCCATCGTCCATGTGCGCTGTTCTCACACGGGCAAGGCTCACCCGCGAGGGTTTGGGGGAATTCGTCGATGGCGGTTGAGAGTTGAGAATGAGAGATCGATCAAGCCAGAACCCTCGTGCGCGCACTGTGTGGCTGCTTCTGGCAATCTGGGGTTTCCGCCGCCGCCACTTGGTATTGCTGGATGTAGCAGCCTCACATCTTAGGCATCACTTTCCTCGCGATGCCTTCCCTCTTCGCGGCTGATTGCGAGACCTCGGCACTTAGGGCAAAGACCCTCTTTTGCCCTCGTTACAGCCTTGTTGTTCCACGAGCTGAATTCATTATCATCACTTTCCACACTGTCTCACAGGTATCGTACAGTTTCACCCCCTGCAGGCAGGGCGGCCACTCAAGGAGTATCTCCTTAGTCGTGATATGGCTTGTGGAGTCACGTTAACTAGGGTCTGTAATGTATCTCTAGTTTACTTTTACCTAATTGGTTACATACAGACCCCTAGTTAACGTGACTCCACAAGCCATATCACGACTAAGGAGATAGTCCGTAATTCATGTAAAAACAAACAGGGATTAGACTGTATGTACATATCCGGCGCTACTCTATTCTTGGCAAGGTGGAGCGCTCAAGTGTCGGGTTCAATGACGCGGGGTCCCGAGTTCCCTGAGCATTCTGCAATCTGCATTCTGCAAAGGATGCGCCCTACCACACTGCCAAAACCCCCATCTACAGCAGCATCGAGTCATCTAGGTGGAAATACAGCTTGATTTGAGAACATAACATGTCTGGTGGGTTCCCCCAGGAAGACACGCTCTTGCCTTGTTCCTCAAGCGTAGCGTGTCATTGTGAAGCAAGATCGGGATCAGGCCTCGTTGTCAACTACATTTGACCTCGGGCATCGAAGCCGCAGAAAAGACCCCTTTGCTGATATGTAGAAACAGTCTGGGCATTGCACTCGTAGCTTGACCCCAGTCCGTAGCGCTTCTATGTCGATGAATGCATGGGGGTTCTTCTCCCTCAGCTTCTGTGCTTCTTCCCCTGTGAGGCATTCCAGATTACATACCACCTCATCGACACCTGAACCGCTGGCTGACTGCCCCGTCGCTCTTGGATTCTCAACGTGAATCTCCAAGAGTCCAGCTCGGAAGACTCGGTACGCGTCTCTGGATTCAACGGCTGCCGACTGTATCCTGCCCGGCGTCATGAGCTCGATCCTACTCTTGGCATCTACTGGACTAGCCAAAGTACTCTGAGATTCGCTGCTGTCCACTACGTTGACGTCATCTCCAGAAAGCTTGTTAAGTACGTCCTCGGCTGAAGTCTGGTTTTCTTGGAATACCAGCGAACCACATTCTGAATGTAAGGCATCATCACGAATTGACGATAGCGAGACCTTTTCACCTGCGTCGTCCTTGACCATGCCCGTGCTGATGGTGGTAGCGGACAATGCTATGGTGAGAAGTGTACTCTCGTTCGGATCAGGATACATTGTCTTGTTGCGAGTTCTCAGAAGCGCCGCCAGACTGAGAGTGATTTGGCGACTCAAGCAGTCATTGAGCCCTTCTTGCATCCTTGCCAAGGCAGGAAGGGCTGGCATGCGCCATCCCGGATACAGCCTCCCGTGACACCGCGGTGTATGAACTCTCTTGGAGAGGCCGAGAAGAGCATTGCAGAGATAGCATGCGTCTTTGCTGGAACAAATCACGCGCGGACGGTTTGCAGGAGGAGGCATCAGTTCACAATAAGCGAGCAGCTGAACTTCGGCGTGGATCTTTGCTTTCTTCAAGGTCTCGAGCGTCTGCTTTTCGAATTTCTTGGCTGCTTCTTCTTCCGTCGTTCCCAACAGGTGGCATGTTGAACGAAGCTGTACTTGGTTTTGGGACGATTCAAACCGCGTCAGAGCTGATGCAAGCGAAGGGCTGTAATCTGTCCACGGGGCCTTCTGAAACGCCGCCTGCGGCAGTTGGACCGCGACCACCTCCATGTGTCGGGTTATGGGGAATCTCTTAGCGGTCCGGCATAGAAACCTGGCTGCTTCTCGGTATCTAGAGACCTTCCTGACAATGTTGACGAGACTTCTCTTTGAACTCGGATCCATGTCTCGATGAGGTACCTTGTCGAGCAAGGACTCAAGTCCCTCGACTCGCGACAGTTGGTGCACCCCTAGTACCAACTCTTCAAGACGATGATTCGATCGGTATGAGGACCAGGAATCAATCAACCTGATCACATGCTTGGCACTCTCCTCGAAGCGTTCCGCGATAGCATTCGTCCCATCACCTTTTTTGCCCTGTAGTTGCCGCACAGAGGCGATGGAATTCTCGAGAGCAGTCTTGAACGGCTGTTTCGAAGTTTTCCTGGCGTTGGGTATAAGGCGTAGCCGACAGAGTATCCGAGGCGAGCACATAGAGACGATGGCTTTGAACATGGCGTCTTCCAAATTCCCAGGTCGGTTGGCTGTGGATCGATGAGCGGTGGTAGCCTCATTCAAAGCATCGGGCTTACCGTCAGATACCCGGCCTAGAATCTCGAAAATCGACTGCAAGCCTCGTCTTATCAAGGCCAACGTCCCGTCGCCGTCCCGATGGGATTTTCTGTTTACGGCAAGCAAGACATGTGCGGCGCCCTGGGAACTGGGAGCATGCTTCTCTTCAACACAAACGGCGGGAATATGCTCCGAATCATCGGTCAGGCTGGAGAGGAATGCCACGACGCCGACCAGCTTGCGTTCCCGATCGAACGGGAGGGAGTATCCGTCGTGGCGTATGGACCGGTCATTCACCAGATTGCGGCTCGGCGGCGCCGGGACAGAATGCAAGAGACGGAGAATGGCAACATTCTCAGCACAGGTGTAGGAGGAACGTGGAACGGAAGCTGGTGCCATGGTGCTCGGGACTTGATGAGAAGGATTCTGTCTAGCACGGTGTATTGCACAAAGCAACGTGGTACGTTCACAGCTCTTCCATATGCATCAGACGTACGAAGTACATGTAGTAGTGTCTCTACTCTCTACGGATTAGATGGCGTGATAATGATTATTTGTTTCTTGTGCATGATCCGATCAGAAGCCCGAGTGACCAACAATGCCAATGGGCTGATAATTTCGGGGCTGCACGGGCAACGAAGAGTTGAGCACCAATTATACAGGCCTGCCGGACAGTCAGCTGCCACGTCCCAACCAGGGGGGTTCAGGCCTGACTGACACTGACACTGCTCCGTAACGGCCCGTAACGGCCCCGTAGCCGGCCGCGCAACGGACTGACTCAGTCGCGTAGCCGCTATCTTATCGCACTCAAACGCAAAGCTCCGACCAACTTGCGCAGACGACAAAACCCACAACGACAACCTCGACCTCCCCTTGTTGGCAGTTTAGCATCGTGAGATGCTTCATCCGCCACAATGTCCGCCCTCCTCTCCCTAATAGGCTGGTCATTCCTCCCCGATGTATGAACCCCCCCCCCCCCCCCCGCACCATCCATATCCCTTCTTCCAAAACCACCAAAAAAAAAAAAAAAAAAAAAAACTCATCTTCTCCATCCAGCTCGCCTCGTCCTTGGTCCAAACAATCTACTACGGCATCACCATCCGCGCCGGCGACCCCAAGCCCCATCCCGGATCGCCCCAACACGCCCGCCACCGCCGACGAATCCACATGCTCGTCGTAACAGCCTACCTCCTCTACACCGTCTACGAAGCAGACCACGACCTCCGCCGCCTCTCCTCATACCACGCCGACCTAGGCGTGCCCGTCACCGCCACAGACCGCGACATCAAGTCCCGCTTCCGCCGCCTCGCCGCCCTCCACCACCCCGACAAGGCAGGCGCCGCCACGTCGTCGTCGGCCGCCGCCTACTTCATCCACCTCAAGCTCGCGAGCGACACCCTCCAGGATGCCGCCAAGCGCTTCATCTACGAGCGCTTCGGCGACGCAACGACGCTCTCGTGCGACAAGTGCACCACCATACGGGACCACGTCGCCAGGGCCGTCCTGCACACCATCCTGCCGCACTACGGCGTCGCCGCCGCCACCGTCTACCTCCTGGGCCTGTTCGGATACATGGACTTTGGCAAGTTCTACAGATGGCTCATTCTCCTGACGCTGTGTCTCTTCGAGGTCCACACCGTCACGCGGCCCGGCTTCCCGCCCTTGCTGACGTTGGTCAACGGCGTCGTCACGACCGTCACTTCGCGACCGCCCTACCTGCCGTTCCAGCTCATTGCGCTTTTGAGGAAACTCACATTGACCGTGTACATTGCCCTGTCGCAGATTGGCCCCCTGCTGGTGCCGGATTCCAAGACGAGGAAGGCGGCGGCCGAGGACAATGAGAAGGAGGCTCTTCGGGAGAGGCTCGCGGTGCTGGAGGCCGTGTCCAAGCAGCTGGATGCTGATGCCGGTCGCTTGATGGAAATGGAGCTTGCCCCGTTCAAAGGCGACACGGCGAGCATCAGCCATCTCGGGAGCCAGATGCGGGAGTGGCTCGTGCAAAATACCATTCGCGCGGACCCCTTGGTTAAAGATGCCCTGGGAACGTCCTTGAAGAAGAGGAGAGGAGATGCCCCGCCTGGAGCAAAGGGGAATCGATGACGGAGAGGCATTCATTGTATTTGCAGACGAGGGCTTACGTGGATAAGACATGTATGCTTCTATTCAGAATTTACGAAAGCGGCATATTCAAGTGCTGTAGAAAGCAGAATACAAGAATTCAATTCATCAAGCTGTATGCCAATCTGTTCCTGACCATCATGATACACTGCATTATTCAAGTGGCCTGTTCCAGTGACATTACTTGTAAATGTCGCGCAGCGATTGTTTCTCCTCCTCCGCTGGGCAACGGGCATACATAATGTGTTATAGCCTCTGCGCACCTCTCGTCTCGATCGGAATCAAACACATGCCCACGAAAGCAGACAGAATCAACGCTGCCGACATGTAGATCGGAATTGTTGCACCGTCTCCAGGCATGTTTGCGGCCAATATCGGCGCCATCAAACCAGTCACCCGGTTCAAAAAACTCGCTACGCCAGTACCTGCACCTCTCACGGGAGCAGGAAAAATCTCAGGGGTAAATGCATACAAGACGCCATACATGATATTCTGTGAAAACGCAGCTCCGCACGAGAATGCCAGCTGGGAGGTGGGCGTGGTTCCAAACTTGACAAAGAGGAAGAGGAAAATGGCAGACAAAAGAGTCGAACCCGCGAGAGTGCCGCGACGGCCCAGAAAGGGCGATGGAGAGTCAACAAGATATGCGGCGAGGAGGCTGCCAGGGACACCCATGACGGATGTGATGGCGTAGTTTCGATATGTTTCATTCGAAATGGCAGAGGTTTCCGAGGGGAGTTCTTTGCCATCACTGGTGCCGTGGCTGCGAGAAAAATATTGTGGGAGGAAAGCGTTGAAGAGGGGATACCCCATGCCAATGCTTGCCCAGCAAAACCAAATGAGACATGTGGCCATGCCAAGAGTTTTGGCCTGGAAGAGAGGTTCAAGTCTTTTGCCCGAGAAACTCTTGAGTTTTTCCATCAAGGCGTTGTTCGACTCGCGCTGTACAGTCAGAGGCGGACCCGAGGGCGCGGATGTATTGTACTCCTCGGCAGCTACCTGGTCAAGAATGTCACTCGTGAGCCATGTTTTGACATGATTCTTGTGAGCAATGCCGTGCACCACCGCAACGGCCTCGTCTTGGCGACCCTGGTTGAGGAGGAACTTGGGGGATTCGAAAAGACGAAAGATGAAGAATCGAATGACAAACATGGCGAACGTGACAAGACCAATAGACACAATGAAGTATCTCCAGCCTTGATTGGTGGGAAATTTGGTAATGAAATACCAGGCGGCCAGAGACGAGATCAACTGTCCGATTGGCCACCATACTGAAAGTAATGTGAGGAGGGAGCTCGACGCATCAGGCAAGAATTCGAGAAACAATGCGCCGTCCACGGGCAAGCTTCCACCCACACCGAACCCCAATGCCGCAAATAAGAAACAGACACCTCCCCAAGTTGGCACATATGCTGAACTGACGCCAAAAATGCTGGTGATAAGCAAAGTGAAATTGAAAGCAACGCGGCGACCGAAAAAGTCAGACCCAATACCCCACGTGAAGCTTCCCAAAGACAAGCCCACGAAACAAGCACTCGTAGTGTATCTGACAAGCTTCTCCGAGATGCCAAATTCAGCGGACAACGATGGAAGAGTAAGAGAAACACCCTGCAGCCAAAGGTTATCGGCAAACCACCCGAAACCACAAAGAACGAACAGTTGCCAATTGTATCTTCCCATGCCGATGTCGCCGATGGCCTTGTTTATCAGCTTCGATTTAATCTCGTATTCGGTCCAGTGACCTCTGCGACCCTGCCTCATTTCTGTTCGCAAGCCATCGATGGTGTATTCCGCCGCGTCCCTCTGTAGCATTCCCTCCGTCTCGCTGTCCTCGTTCTTCCCCTCGACAGCGTGTTCGACATCATCACCACGGTTGTCACTTCGAGGTTCGAATGCGCTTCTACCAGAGCGAGCGGAAAGACCATGAAGATGGGCTTTCTCTAAAGGTACTAGGACTCCAGCGTAGTCATCGACAGATTCGACACGTCTGCCTATTTTCCAAGGTAGCCTCATCTTAGATATCGCGGCGGAGGTCCGACGTTGCGATCAAAAGAAGTCATGAATCCAGCTTTGGCGCAAAAATGGACGCAAATCGTGGTAAATGCCAATGCATGTACGTGCACTGCAAGTTTTGCGATGTTGATGAGGTGGACTGTTTGCGTGGCTGGATCCCAAAAGAAGTTTGACGAGTGAACTTAGCGAGGCCCTGGAGCTCGAGAAGCTTTGCCGGAACGTTGAGACGATGTTATTTAAGCGAGAGCGATGAGGAGGGAATGCAAAAGAGAGTGAGAATTGGACTGTTGAAAGGAAGGGCAGCCTGCCAAGGATGAACAAAAAAGGGAGTGTGGTTGACGGGAGGCACAACAGCGATTAAGAAGGGAAGGGACAAACAGTTACACAAGCCGACTTCAGCGTCGACAAAAAAGCAAAAAAGACGGGAAAGCCGTATTTACTGACTTTTAGCGGTCCACTAGTCCACCGCCGACCACATGGGTACATGGGGGTTCTACTTCAATCCGTCTTGGCTGCTATTCTGCTATTATCTCCTTGGACTCGGCCCACCTTGTGGAGTCACGTTAACCAGGGGTCTATATGTATCCAATTAGATAAAAGTAAACTAGAGATACATACAGACCCCTAG
Organism: Epichloe festucae Fl1; assembly: GCA_003814445.1. NCBI lineage: Eukaryota > Fungi > Ascomycota > Sordariomycetes > Hypocreales > Clavicipitaceae > Epichloe > Epichloe festucae. Next base: position 1,579,647 of record CP031388.1, on the reverse strand, counting down.
TTAACGTGACTCCATAAGGTGGGCCGAGTCCAAGGAGATTAATCCGTATGTACATGTACATTGGGCTCCCGTCACAACAATGCGTGCTTCGCATTAGCGCGTCGCCCCAAGTGGATATTGATAAGGGGCCGTAAGGGGCTCAGCGACTTTGGCGGGCAGGGACAGGCAGGGCAGAACGGCGGTGTCTCATCTCGTCTCCATGTGTGTACATACAACATACTCTACTCATATCAGATCACGCCGAATGGGCCCATGGTTTGCCAAACGAATAGAATAGCCCATCTTAAAGCGCACTTGGAGACCGCCAGAGTGTCTTTGTTCCAGCCCTCTGTTTGGAAAGATACTAAAGCATGAAAAAAGACCAACTTCAACAAAACGCCTTACTGCCCATGTGCACTGCGACCTCCTGCTTTCGCTTTGCCTCTCCCCCCACCCTTTTTTCTTGGGAGGGAGGGAAGGAACTTCTAGTCCTCCTCATCACTCGTTGCGTCAATGTTGGCTTTTGACTGCTTGTTCTTTTCTTTCTTGGATGGTTTCGCTGGTTCCACTACAGCACCTGCCAGGCCCGCGACGTCTTCGACAGCTTGACCCAGCTGTTGAAGGGTGGCGTTGATTGCGGGTGCTGCTTTCAGAAGCGCAGTGTACTGAGCTACGGATAACGAGATGCCCTACAAGAAGAGTCAGGTTGATGAACCCTCATTGTGTTTACCAAACGTGTTTGAAGGGTGCAAACTATACCTTTTTTCCTGGCAGCATCTTCCCGTCCTTTTCGTAATACTCTCGAATATTGACGAGGCACATGCTCTTGAACTGAGATACACCGACCCGGCGTTTGTTTGACAGCTGTCGAATTCTCAGTCCCTGTTTGGAGAATTTTCGGGTACAAAACACGGCAAATAACTTTGGTTGAGGGAGTTTCGAGTAGACGTACCTCCCAGAAAGGATTGCCGTCATCGTCTTCGCCGTCGGCTTCGATCCCTTGCTTGCTTTTCTTTGCGACTTTCGGCGAGACCCTCTGGTCCTCGTCGGTGTCTTCGGCAGCACTGCGCTTTCTAGACAGTGAAGACATTGCCGCTCGCTTTCAGATCGAGGGGCTATAGGATACGGGATCCCGTTCAGTGGTCCGGATGCGACTGCGTGCGGAAATGTGATGCGATGCGCACCTTCAAGTCCTGAGGTTGATGGGCAGAAAGCTCCGAGGTGGGCCGTGTTGCATTCCTGAACCCTGGACGCGTCGACATTTGTCGCGCTTTTGGAGGGTTTGCAAACGCCAACTCACGTGATGACACGGATTGCCTCAGGAGAACGAAGATGACACAAAAGTGAATTGCAGTGTATTAACTAACGCCAAAATGGTTCCGATATGGCTTATTATTACAATGAAGTACTCCGTAAAGCCAAGTCCTATGTATTCATTTCAGCATCACATGGCGGGAAAAAGCTCTCAGCCTCGTTTACGCTCCGTACGGAGTGCACAACGATGACTCCGTATTAGCACAGTGTGGCGTATTAATCCGTAGACCAGGGATCAATAACGGTTACATTATTAATAAAGTAGGGTGGGTGTACGGAGTAGATAGCAGCGGGGGTGCCCCGCTCATCCCCTGATTCACGACCAGGGCAGGGCAACCGATCTCGAATTTGATACAGTGTCAATTGTCTATCCCTTATGCGCCTTGAAGACGAAGCCGATTTCGAAGCATCGTCCGTGGGCTTTTCAACTCGGAAGCTTTACTTTGTCTCACAGTCATCTCCATCTTCCAAAACATGACTATGTCATTATAGACAGTCCACGATATCGCTATTTGTCGAGAATAAGAGCCGCCCCCCCTCCGGTCGGCGTTGATCAGCTTCCTCCCATGAGCGCAACGAGCATAGGCAGTGCAACCCAGCCTGCCATTTCTCTTGAACCTGCTACCGAGCCCGAAAACAAATCCTTCGAACCTCGGACGAAAGCCAACCAAGATACCCACAATCCGCTCCTTTCCAAAGACGATAGCATTGCTCCCAGCGCCCCGACAGAATCCACGGAACTGCCGGAAAGGACATCTGCTTTCGCTGCCAAAGCTCTGAAGTTCGTGTCCGAGGCGGCACCAGCCACACTTGGAGGCATCGCAGTTGCAGCGTCTGCTATAATATATGCTTTTCTGGGAAGGATTGGTCTCTTACTGATTGGTGCTGTTGGTGGAGCACTCGCATTCATTTCTCTCGAAGCTAGCAATCCGGGTATCGCTCAAGCTGTACGCGGAGAGAAAGGCCCCGAGGTTCTTGAAAGAGTTTTGCATGACTTGAGAAATGCTAAATCAAAAAGCATCAGCGTTGATGACGAGGACGCAGACGAGGCTGCGCTCAAGTCTTTCGACGACTTCCGACCCGAAACCCGAGATGCCTTGAACGGGCTCGTTGACGCAGTCATACGCGACTATGTCAAGTGGTGGTACAGTCCCATCATACCGGGTGACCACTCATTTCCACTTGCATGTCGAAAGACGCTGAACTCATACCTTCTCTCCGTATCGAACCGGTTGTCGAAGAAGAGGCCAGCCGACGCGTTTTTGGATCTGCTCACGAACAGCTCCTCCATCCTTATTGTACTCCTGTCAGAGCTCGCAGCTGCGTTCGCGGATTTACCCGCCGAGTCGAACATGAATGCTGCCGATGCAGTGTATAATTATCTGGCCTCGAATCCCGATTCTCGGTTGGCCAATCTCCTCAACCAGAAGCAACAAGCTGCCAAGTTCAGGATGGTTGCCGAAGATCTTCTGGGGTTTCTCGACCAAGGCTCTCTGAACTGCGATCCCGCACGCATATTTTTGCGCGAAGTCCTGGCCAACTCTGTGCTAGAGTCGACACTTCAAACTTGCAGTAAAGCTGAATGGATCAATGGTTGGATTGTCTACCTCCTGGAGGCCGGTGAACCGGACCTGAACCAAGCAATTGATGTTGGCATGCAAACAGGCCGGGACGCGGGATCCAACGTGTTTGCGGACATGGACGGCAACGTAGGCAACATTGGCATTGCCAAGCCTGCAGCAGTCCGTTCAAGCATCGACATGGATCGCAATCGCCGGAAAGAGTCTCTGGGGCATAAAAAGAAGCTCAGTAGGGCCGATGAGGAATTGGAGGAAGCCATGGAAGAGATGAAGCGAATGAATGCCATGATTGCTCGTGATGGCGAGGACAAAGTACGAGAGTCTGTCAATTCTGGCCAATCGGATCGGCCTCCCAAGAGCATGGAGCTGGTATCAGCATGTCAAAAGACCGCCAAGAAACCTTTTCCGTCATCCGAAGACTCCACAGCCTCTGGTGACTCTGCGGACAAATCGTCAACGAGGGGCACGTCTACGGATGGATTTTCCGTAAGAGGTGAAGCTGAAAATACGCCAGTCACGCCGCGGTCGACTGTTGGATCATCCAGCCAGCCATCCTCACCCCCAGAATCCGGAGCCCAACATTTTACAACCTTTGATCAGATCGTGCCAGCTGATCAAGCCGACGAAGTAGAAGAGAACGGCCCTAGGAGATCCCCCTTGACGCTGCACAATGCCTCATTTACGCTGCATGATGACTCCCCTGGCGATAACAACAGGATTCGCACGAAGCCACTTTGGGACTACCTAATCCAAGTCGAACCCTCGTCCTCTGCGCATTCTGGGTGGATGATTGTTCGACGCTACTCTGACTTTGAAACACTGCATGAGATCATGAGACGAATTGCAACCATCTCTGGAGCCACCGCCTTCACGGAACTGCACAAAGAATTGCCTAGGTGGAAAATTCACACGAGAGAGTCTCTCAGGGGTGAACTTGAACGATATCTACGCGATGCGTGTTGGTATCAGTCTTTGGCAGAGAGCGAAGGCATGAAGCGTTTTCTTGAAAAATCACAAGGTCACACTCACGGCAATGCCAAGACGTTTGACTGGGAGGCGGTAGGTAAGAACATGCTCGACGTGCTCACCACTGCTCCCAAAGGGGCCATGGAAGGAGGTAAGACGCTGGTTGGAGGTGTCAGCGGAGTCTTTGGCAATTTCGCTGGCCTTACTAGGAAATCCACCAGCCAGTCTGTCGACTTGACGACGCCGTCTTCGAACCGGCTGTCGATATCAGCATCTCCACGAGTGGATAGCACCCGATCTCCAACTAGATCGGAACGAGCCAGTATGGACAGTCAAAGGTCGTCCGTCATTTCTACCCAGCCCGGGAAAATGGCACCGATGTCACGAAGGCCCAGTCACCAGTCTCAAGGCGAAATGGACGCTGAGCTGGGGAGGACTGGACGCAGTGCCGAGCGAATGGAAGCCGGATCGGCGCCAGCAAGTGCACGACCTAGCATGGAGCACAGCCGGGCGTCGAGCTTGGCCGCTCTTCGCTCGCCATCGACCGTCAGTTTGGACTTCACAAAGCTGCCCCCACCGCCAGATGACATGCCGAGTGACGACGAATTCTTGAATAATGGCGAAGAATCGCAGTCAAGACAAAACGACATTTACCAAACGATACGAGGCATGCCGAGCAGTGCGAGTGCTCCGTCACTGCCGACTGTGAATGGCGCCAAGAAGACAATTGCGAAGCCCGCCAAGCCCGCCAAGCAGTATGCACCAGTGTCTGAGCAGGAAACGGCAGTTGCAGTCGAGCTTCTATTTGCTGTGATCAATGAGATGTACACCCTATCATCAGCCTGGAACATTCGGCGAACACTCCTGACAGCAGCCAAGTCATTCCTCCTGAGGCCGGGCAATCCATCGCTGCTTACGGTTCAGTCTCTGATTCAGTCGTCGGTGCTTGATGCGGCCACGTCTGATTCGGGCATTGCGGCGCAACTGCGCAGGCTTCGGGAGAACACGATGCCGACTGAACAAGAGAAGGCAGCATGGCCGGCAGACATGACAACGGATGAAAAGGAGAAGCTCGCCGTCAAGGCGCGCAAGCTTCTGATCCAGAGCGGTGTGCCGGCCGCATTGATGGGAGTGATGGGCCAAGCGGCAACAGGCGAGGCTCTGGGCAGGGTATTCGACTGCCTGCAGATCGAGGAGGTGGCTCGCGGCTTGGTATTCGGACTCCTCCTGCAGGCTGTGAGGATTGTGACGCACTGATTCCACCGCAGAGCTCTAGACAGGCAGAGAGGGAGGGGGCAGAAGGGTTAGGGCGAAAAGGAATTGACGATGGGGACGACCACCTGACGGGACTTTTGCGGCACCAAGACTATAACCACCTTGACGAATTTTTTCAATTTTTTTTTTTTTGGGTTTCCCAATCCGACGAGCAGACTGGTCGACGATGAAAAAGAGACGGGGCTGAACAACACAAACTAGCATGGTTCCAATAACCGCAACCGCAATTTGATGTAACGAATGGCATGGATATCAAGAATGGGGGAATAACGGGGTCAGGGGTAGTCAATCTTGCCTTCTCTTCAGCCAACCCTTGTATTTTATTTTTCGTGACAGCGTCCAAAGCGAGCTTTTGCTTATCCAGGCCATGGCGAGAATACATACCGAGACGCGCATGGTCCTTTTTTTTTTTTGCATCAACATGGGATACTGTGCTTCTCCCCTTTCTTCAATTACCCTGATTTGTGGCCCCCTCACATGACGTATTATCCATGCTGTCACGCAAGACAGCCACATGTAGTCTGGGCGGACTCCCTAATATCAGTCTGGAAAGGGATGGGAATAACGAGGATTAGACAGACATGTAACGAGCACATCCCGGCAAGTGCATGGCCGTGCAGGACGACCCGCCTCTGTAAACTTGATGATTTATTTCATTTCCTATCGTAATCCGTATAGCTCGGTCATGGACAAAGGCAACATGTTTCGCTGCTCGTGTACGGATCTAACCAGCCCGGGCGTATGCGAGCACGGCGGGTCTCAGTCTGTGATGATAAAGTCGTCGACAGATCCTACGGGTTAGAACAGGACACCACCTTACTTATCAGCGGACAATTACGCACGCGCTTGCGCATCAACAGGCATCTATCTGGTCGCGGCGGGCAGAACCCACGGCATGCATCCTGATGATTGGATTGGAAACCCCCTGATAATAAAAAGTTGTATTGTGTTACATCGAGCTTGATGGGGAAATAATTACGTGAGACATGATCAGTCTCCCGCCGCTGTTGACGCCAAATCGGCTGTGTGCATCATACCATGGCATGGCGTTGAAATCTATTAATACTAGCCTTTAGTTACTTTCTTATATAGTAAAGAGGTATTAAAGCCTCTCTTGTCTTCGACGGCATGCAAAAATTGCTGGCCAACTAGTGAGAGTACCTCCTGCAGACATCAAATTCAATGGAACCGCCCGTGCGTGAAGAGAAGAAATGAAGATCCACCATCGTACACAGATATTGAAGAGACACAGAGAAAGAAAAGGGTGAGCAAGATGGAATGAAGAAATAAAGAGTGAGCAGCGTTTATGCAGCGTTTATGCAGATGACATTGGATACAACGTCAATGGGTATCGAAAAGACTGCGAGTACATGAATTTCGCTGGTGAATAACAAGATCAAACGGTCAGAACCCCATCACGACATCATTGTAGGTTACATGACGTTTGGGGTAGTTATCAAGATTATTATCATGGTTTAAAAACCGCGGATGTAAGGAAAGGTCCTACTCCCTTGGCCGTGTCATTGGCAACGGGGGCCAGCGGACGGGGGGTGATGTTCTTGACATCCCTGTCGGTAGATGTGACGGGGCTCAAGGCAGCGCCGGTATTTTCTGGCCCTGCTGGAGGGCCTGTGAAACCGGAGGAATAGGTTGCCGGTGTCGTGGCGGGCATGGACTTGGGGCTGACTGGTATGTCGGCTGTTGAACGTGAAGACGACGGATTTGCAGAAGGAGTGAGGCTGTAACCGTTGAGTTTTTCATGGCTCCGTAGCCTTTGCCTTTGCTTCTCACGCTCGAGCTCGCGCTCGCGTCCGCCCTGGTCCTCTTCGTGAACTCCATTGGCCACTACAGACTCTGTTCCAGGCATGGGAAAGGTGCCAGCACCCATCTTGAAGATCTCATTCTCCACATCAGCAAACAGTGCGTAGACGTCGCCCCCTGCGTAGATTCGGATACTCTCTACATCCCCTCGCTTCAGCGAAGCGGCTGTGCTCGTGGCTCGGCCAAAGGCTGCTCCGTCTTCAGCCGCGTCCTCCACTACCGGCTGCTCGAGTATAGTGCTGGGAACCTGAGCCACCACCCTCTGTGGTGATGGCGAAGCATTGCCAACTCGGCTGGCAAAGCTCGAGTTGGACGGGCTTCGAGGTGGTGTGGATAGCTCCCGTGGCCCTGATGGCGATTGAATTCCCACGACTTGCTGTAATGATCCCGACATGCTTGCTACTGCATGTGGACCGGGAATGATTGCTGCGGCGGCAACGTGTTCCAATAGCTTTTGTCGCACTCGGGTGCGCCGGTTCTCAGCCTGTTCCAGCTTGGTCACCCAGTCATCGATGGAGGCATTCAGCTCAGCCAAAGCCTCTTCCTGCTTCAGCATAGATTCATAACTGAACTTGGCAACCCTAGGCGATCGAAGATATTGGCAAATGCGAGAGTGAAGGTTGCGACGCCCGGCACGCAGCGACGTGTACGTGCGCCGAAGATAATCTGTTCGCTCATCGAGCCGGCGAAGCTCTTTAGACAGAGCCTCAACGTCCTCAACTCTGAGTACTTCAAAGCGTTCGGTCTGCTCCAATGCTTGCTTCTGAAGAACCGATACATCGCTGGCAGATAGCTTCTGGCTGACTTCGGCAGGTTTCCAACCTCTGGGCAGCTCTTCAAAAGCTCTCCTCTCCGAACTCATTGCGCGCTTGTTGTTCTCGTGGCCCTTAAGAAGTGGCCCACTGTTGTTTCGAGCATCAATCCTTTTCCTGGATCGGCCCCTGTCCATAATAGACGTGGAAGTTTCAGAGGCCCCGCGGCGATGAAGGTAGATCTGAGCTTTTCCCTGTTCATCCGGAGTGGCTGACAGCGCACCCCCGTCACTCTGGGCCGACGTGATACTGGTGGAGTCCCACATGTTGGGAGATGCGCAAAGAGACTCCATGATGGGTGCTGAGACAGGAGTTTGGAGGGTTGTTGTTGAAGCCCCGTCAGTGGTGGCAGATCTAGGATATACAAGATCGGGCGTTGATGAACTAGGCGTAGTTCGTGCCCGGTTCATGGGAGACATGTCCGTGCGAGCACTTCGTGACGACTGTGTCGGTGAGCCATCCAACCTGAGCTTTGAGCCAGGATTTTTTGAATGTAAGAGAGCAGCGATAGGCTCGGCAGTCGGAATGACAAGAGGCGACAGTTGGCGGGATTGGGATTGGGACTGGGACTGGGACTGGGACTGCTGAGCAGCGTCTTGCTTCGCATTTGGCGCAAGCGCCCGCTCAACTGATTTCGACAATTCAGTGCCACGATTGATGTACATGTCTTTGAGTAGCTTCGGTGCGCGTCTTCTTTCGTCTCTTGTATTGCTGGGGACACTGACCGACCGCTCGTGCAGAGGAGGTCGACCTGGGATCGTTGCTGTTACTTTGGTCAGATGCATAGTTCGATAATTGTGAGACTTTTATTGAAAACTATACTTACGGGAATCCATAGGAACTTCTTGCACAGTAGTCATGGGCTCCAGATCCGGGACGCTTACTTTTCGTCGTCGAGCGGATGCAAGCTGATTGAGTCGAGGTCGTGAGCTGGAAGCAGAAGCCTGTTTCTCATTCATGGCCGCTTCAAAGGCTGCTTCAGGATCCAGTGTCTTATTGATCTTCAAACTCGTTAAAGGTTTGTCCTTGGGAAACAACTGATATTTCTTTGGGTCTGTTGGCAGCATCCTCCACGTAAAGGGCTTATCCAATGACGAATTGGGGGGCGGTGTTGTCTAGAGTGGTTGCACGTGTGAGCCATTCATCCATTCATCATCTAGACCTTGGACCTTGCTTGTACTTTGGTCTCGGCTTGAACGAAGTATGAAGCATGTTCTGATGGCTCACATGGAGATGCCACTTACGGAGAGTATTGGTGGCGCTGGAGAAGAAGGCTTTGATGTAGAGATGTGCTCTAGATTCGCCACACAGCTGGCAATATGAGCCATGGCATTGAAATGCGGATCTGACTCGATAAACTGACGTTGGTCAGGTTAGAGATATAGTGCAATGATGAGTGTCCGTTGGAGAGGTCGATGTTCTAAATGGGAAAAGGTTGACGAAATACGACAACCAGCTATCAAACGCTTAACTCAAGCAGCCGATCGGATCATGGCCAGGAAAATGGCAGTTGAAGAATCTATTATATCTGCACAAGGCCAAGGTCAAAGCCCACAAAGACCACAAAGCCCACGACACCTGCCATGTGGCTAACATGGGTCGCCCTCTGACTCTCTGTAGCTTGACCTTGAGCCCGGCTGGGACAAAGGAAGGGTCCACGGGTCCATGGTGCCCACCATTAGGATAGGGAACCGTGCTCCATCCAAGTCGGACTAAACGCCCGAGTGTCAAAGTCATCGGGAATCTGAGACCAAGGCTGCCTTGGTATGGAATAGGCTAGACACCGTTATTGTGCCGGCCAGGAAGTGGGCTGGCTGGCTGGCTGGCTGGCTGGCTGGTTCCTGACGGGAAAGCCCACGATACCGTACACGATGCACGACGATGATGCGTGACGGAACAGGACCCAGGTCATTGTGGGTTCGTCGACAAGGTCCTGGACTCCTGACATTGGAAGAGTACGCCATGCAGCGGCGTGGGTAAAGATGTGCGTGTCCAAGAGCCGGGCACAGCATCAGCTCCAAGTAGGTAACGTGGTGTTGTTGAAACCGGCAAGGCCATGGTCGAGGGTCTCTTCCGTCCAAGCCGACGGCGCGAGCGTCCAAAGGGGACTAGCTCGACCACTGACAGAGAAACAAGACGAGGAGCGCCTGAGAAGGCTGGAATAGCTACCCAGGGCTAAATGATGGAGTCAAACAGATTGGCCCCCTGGGTGGCCCGATTGTTCCCTGGAGCAGCTTAGCGACGCCGCAGACTTGCGAGAGGAGAGAAGGAGAGAAGGCTTTGCGGCGGCGCCAAGGTCTTCGTATGTACAAGTTACAACATAGTCTTTGTGTGTCTCCACCACGGACCACGGCCTGAGTCGCACCAAGGAGCGATGCAAGATCCCTGTCGGCCGATTCTCCCATTGCCAAGATCTTGACTCCGTACTTCCATTCTCCGTACGGAGTACAGTGCAGGGCCGACGCGACGCCATCCCCGGGGCAAGTTGGAAGTTGGCCGGCCGGGTAGAATGTCGCAGGCCCAGAGGGAATCGGAGCTAGCGGTCGGGGAAGTGGTGCTTCTCATTCCTGACACTTGCATTCATTTAGTGCCGCTATCCATGACGCTATCGACTGGTGTTTCCCCAGAACGTCAGGGGCGTAATGGTCCCTGCGATCCCTGCCTCGAGGCCGGTTGTTGATGAACAGCACATCGTGAGATCACTTTGCTTTGCCAGTCAACTTTGGGAAAAGACAAAGGGTTGTGCATGGTTGTTCATGTTTGCACAAACAACCTTTCTTGCTTTTGCATTATAAGGGACGGGCTAGAACGGAAACAAGACTTGGGGTATTCTATTCGATGGTTTTTTTTTGTCCCCTATTCTCAGCCTGTTGCTCGGACGAAAATTGCGGTGCCTGATGCATTTTGCCATTTGTTAAAATGAAATGCCATCCTTTTGTATGTGCTCTTTCGAAAAGCTGCATTATCCTATGTGCTGAGGGGTCAAGATTCAATACCGCAAACCGTGCTGGGTCAAAGCACTCTCAAATGGACTCATCGAGGGGGGTAGCGAACTCAATAGTGCCTCAGGTTTAGGCCATCAACAAAGTGGCACTAATAAAGTGGACACTGGGCGGATTGCCCAAAGATGCCGCCATGGCGAGATGCGGGGTGCTGAAACGATGCATGTCAAGGTTTCGTTAAAATCCGGCGACGCCAGGGGGGGGGGACCTTTGTTCTGGATTCGTCCTGTCGTCTATCGTGAAGGGGATGAAGGGGATGAAGGGTTGAAGTGTTGAAGGGTGAGTCCTGCCATCCGGTAACCTCTTGCCATTGATGCCTTTGCCGCACCTGCCGGTTTGCTGCTTGCCAGCTGCCTGCCGCCTGCCGCCTGCCCCCCCAGCTGCTGCCCGCCGGACTTCGCACTCATCATTTCATGTCATTAGTTGAAGATTGTGTCGAGCCAGGTTTCGGCATTTTCGGCTTTGTCTTCGCAACTCCTTCAGGGGCAAACCCGTTCCTCAAGATAAGGCAGAAAGGGAAAGCTAACGCCATTCCTCTTGGGTGTTGATTTCAACTCACAGCACGCTTTGACTGTGGGCTACTGACTTGGCATGCGAGCAATGACGCTATTTACCAGCAGCTTTGTGCATCTTCTACGGAGCTGACAATACGCCGGTCGATCAAATGTGCGTTCAATAATACATGCATACGTCCTTTGCCGGGTCTCAACAATTTAGCAACTGTAAGGCATGAAATCCGTCCAACTAGTTGCCAAGCATTTTAGCTATATGCACATAGAGCTAGCTGCATCATGCTGGTTCCGGTCCAACGGGCCGTGGCCGTAGTCTGCATCATGCGTACCGGCCTCCTGCCATTACCAGACACTGCATGCCCCGATACATGTAGCAAACCCAGATGATTCATCGAGACACCTGGACCAGTCACAGATTCTTGTTGGGCTTGCATACAAGAAACTGCCGTTGCTGTACTACACTAGTGCAAGTGAGAGGAAACCCCGCCGAAGATGTGGTTTCCAAAAAGCCGAGACATGCATGGTTGCTGAACCGTCATGCGTGGATTCATTCAGGACAACCTGAACTCGGGTCGGCAAGTGGGGCCGACGACGACTTGGGAAGCTTGTGAAGTCGTGGAGTCGTGAAGTTGTGAAGTTGTGAAGCACTAATATTTCCATCATGACAGCCGTGCCGTGGCGGCTCTGGATCAAATTGAGAAGCTACAACCTGGTTTCAGTACAGTCAGTTGCGTAAAAATGTACTTGACACAGGTTAGTTAGTTGATGAGTGGCGCTAGAACGAGACTAATGCAGGAGAGCAGCGCCCGTTTCTTCAAACCAAGGCGTCTCAGCAATTCACGGCCGGACAAGACACAGATCGGCAACCGGCGGGGAGCGTGCGAGCGCGGTTCGCTCTGGCCCCGGGTCCCGACTCTCCCGCTGGTCATCCTGACTCCATCCGTGGCTGCAGCAAAAAGTTCCTGCGGCGTGGTGTCTCAATCTTAATCTTGCCGCGTCGGCCGGGAGCGTGGGACGGGGGGAAGGGGGGGCCGGCCACACAAATCAAGATTGGTAGGGGAGAATGAAGCAAAGTTGCGATGAACCCCTTAGCGGCAAGTAAGCTTCTATCTAGGATTGTGTCAGAAACTTTTTGCCTTGGGGCTAATTCGGGATCGGCTCCTTCATACATTTCACGTCTCAACCAGCCACTGCCATAACAGGAATTGAAACAAAAAAGAAAGCTTCTCTGTCGCCTCGGAATGGCTCCCGCCAGGGTGGTTTGCTCGTTTGATGAAATAGAGGCCTTTCTTTTTTTTTTCTTTTTTTTTTCAGGCCCTTGCCGACACGTGGAAAGCTGAGCTGTGGTTTCAGTCGTGGTCTAATATATTGCGCTCGCGAGATTGGTGGCACAGCTCGTCATCCCCTTGATTGCCCATGACGTCTGAGCCATCCGGTTCCGTTTCTGCCATCAAGTTTTCACGTGCCAAAAGACATGCAAGAGCTTGGAGATGCACGGAACTTTCAAGGTTGCCCTATCGTGCTGCGATAAGCAGGGTTCGCAGGATCAATCGGAGCTCGCCATGTCCCATCGGTGCACGGTCTCACGGGCCTTGACGAATCGTGAATCTGTCAGAGAGGTCCGGGCAAAGTCATTCTGTGAACTCTAGCTGATGTGCCGGGCAGCTCGACAAGAAATGAGCACACGACTGCCTCGTGCTATGGCCTCGGTCCCGCTGCTCCAAGAGGTCGCGATAACGAAGCCGGCTAGGCAGTAATCCTGTCGTGACAATAAGACGGCTGGAATTGCGTCATTCCATGGACAAGGGTGTTTTGACCACTGCGAGGAAAACTTGTTATCCTAGTGACGCCGTGATGGAATCGGGCATCGATGTGTGATGATTTATTCTTACATGTTGAGGTCATGAGGTACATTGTAGGATAGATTAAAGAAAAGTCGTCGGGGCAGTGACCATTACTGACAAGGATGCCGAATAAATCCATGTTTCTCGTGTTTTCTCTGCACACCACGCCCTTTTGTCTTCTCTCCCAAGCCATCATTCGCCAAGTAGACTTTACAGGCGGTAAAAACACCACGACAGTCTCAGTGCCATCCCCGCCAGAGGCCGGGAGACGGTCCCCCCCCCCGACGCACTCCCCGGCCTATCCGTCACAGCAAGGAGCCGGCGTCGACGAACCGCCTCGAGTCGCAGACGGTGCAGAAGACGCCTTCCGTCTGCGAGCCACTCGTCACGGCAGCCAGTTTCTCCAACACAGCTGTAATCGTCACGTCCCACACGTACGACGGATACATCTCGGCATTGTCCATCTTTCCACGTGGTGTGGTCGCTTTCCAGTTGGCCGGACTGCTCGATGAACCAGTCACACTAAGCCGAGGCCACGCCGTCGTGCTTGCAGTCGAGTCCTACTGTGCTGCTTGATACCGTCGGTAGCCATTCATGATGCCCCGGAATCTAGGTCCTTCAAAAGGAAGAACACACAGCCCCGCCGGCGCGACGATGCCCGTGTAAGCCAGCGTCGACGGCCCAGCGGCAATGACCATGGTGATCATTCGGCATGGAGTCGCAGCCTGGCAGTGCCCTGCAGAGAAATGCAGAGAAGAGTAACTTGAATGTATTGTGTGGCGAGTCATGGCAGTTTGTGTTGCCATCCCTACGTTGCAAGAAGTGAAGCACATGATTGAGCCAACGTCAGCTATTATTACCTTGGTGACGGGAGCGAGAGATCAGTACCATCCTGATTCCTAGGACAAATCCAACGGCGTCCGCGAGAGCTCATGCCCTGAGCAGATCCCCGCTGAGCTCGGCCGATGTCATCAAGGAGGCCACTTCGACTTATCTGGATGGGGGGCAAATCCTGGGCGGTTCGTTATATCAAAAAAGCCTCCATGACAAGCGCACGCCAACCAAGGCCCATCAAAGTATCGGCGTGGAAATGAAGGCGTGTATGCTCACAGGCTACAGCCCTTTTCGCCTCGGCTTGCTTCCATGAAATGCGAGGCGTTCTTGAAGAAGAAAAAAAAAAAAAAAAAGTCGCAGCGAAATACGAAAAGAAGACGTTTGATACCCGGCCGTACAACGGTCACGCCTTTGTCACGCCGCACGACGATCAAGGCCCTTCTCTGTCCTTGTGTGATGGTGAGGTCCTACTCCTGCCTGCAGACACGGCGAACTCTGTGGCCGAGGCCGAGATTATTGCTAGCCTGCTGGGCTTGTTATGAAGGGTTCGCGGGCTGGAAGTGAAGCCTTGCGCTGTTGAGATGAGCGAGAGCGGGAAGAAGTTGTCCATTTCCACAAGTGTGTATCTCAATGGGCCAGTCTCGTGTGGTGAGAAGGGCCTAGGCGATTTGTTCGTCAGTTACTCGGTAGATTCAGCGATCAGCTCTTGTAGTGTGGGCCCCTCCCGAAAGGCGAGATCCAATCAGGTAAGCTGGCCAATTGCACTACACCGCACCGTACATAATACAGCGTGAAATTAATTAGTAAGCGGAATACTCCGTACTCCGTACATGTAAAGAACACACTGAACACACACATTTACTCCGTACACATGCCATGCTACCACTTCGCTAAAAGCCTGGATCTTCTATCACTGACATGTTGCCATGACTTAGCAGTCGTTTTGCCGAACAATGACACTCCAGCCGGTCCAATGGAAGGCCTGTCCGCTCACTTTGCCGGCATGGAATCCGTCATCGAGGCGACCCGCACAACTGGTCCAGACCTTCTGCGCTCCATCAGCAATTGAACCCCAGCCTTCAAGAGTCTTGGCATCTTTCGACTAAAAAAAAAAAAAGGCTCAGTACAGAATTCATCATGCCAACAACAACAGAAGCGAGGATGCTTCGACACACTCACATCATTGCACCACCATATACCCGTGCCATACGAGCAACTGACTCGGCCGCACGCGCCAGGCCCTCCCCCGCTTCGAGCCCGACCACCCAAACCGCGCAGGTGGTCAATACCTTGACTTAGCCCATCAACAGAGGCGGAACCAAAGGTTTTCCTGTCGCAATACACCCTGGCGTTGCTGAAGTCGACCCTGGCGCCCAGTTCGGTCCTCCGGATGTTCAGCGCGTCGAGATGAAGATGCGCATCATAATCTGCGTTCATCTCCAGCAGTCGTCGGTACACATCTTGCACGGTTCCGTTGAGTGTTGGCAGTGGCCCGTCCATGAAAGCTTCATGTTCCCATTCTACGGGAACTTCAAACGCCCCGGGAATACCAATAGCCGCATCGACGGACGGGCCAGAGCCGTGAGGGGCAGCGCGAACAACTCCCAGGAAGGCGATGATGAACTTCTTGTAGTACATGGTGATAGTGTCAAACAACAAGGTATCTTGCAACGTGGCAATCAATAGCTAACAACAAGGGCAAGACCACGAGTCACATTGCAGGGAATCATGGTTAAATAGGCGCTTCACATAACATGCTGTTATATCGTTCGCCCCCCTTCGTGTTGGTTCGGGTACGGAACACGATACGGCCATTTTCTCGGCCGCATCGAGGCGCGGCCAAGATGGTCCATTATCAGGCGCAATTTATTTTTTTCAACCAAGTCTTGTCACACATATGGTTCGACGGATCCCATGTATTTGGTTGGTGAGCGTTGCTCGTCAGAGCTATCTGTATCCACCTTGTGATGTACCACATGGCCATATCTCAATATGAGTACTCAACGAACGCGCAGCGACGGATTACTTCATGACTCAGCATGGCTTGTTGTTGATTAGATCCATGCTCATACGCACGGTTTTAACACGGCTCATCGCCTAAAAATTCTGCGAATTGGAATCATGTGAGGCTAGCCGAGGGAAAGAAATATGAGCGCCAGTTGATAAATGAGAGTTTTCAGCGGCTAGTAAGTAGGCCCGCTTGTCCTTAATTTGCTTCGCCACGTCCAAGTTAGACGAGGGGCAAACTTGGATGTATACGTACATATGGATTCCTTCCGTGGCGACTGCACGCGTTCTCCTTCCACTTCTAATTAAAGACGTCATGCAGAACCGACCCGCCAGGTCCAGGCTGACACATGGTATCAATATCGTACCGGGAATTTGAGAGAAAGGAGATCAAACTCTACATCTGGCGATGCTTGTATTGATCTTCCCTGATTTCCCCGAGATGTGAAAGAATCATGTACACTCGAGGTCACCCAGCCTGATAGATAAATCTGCCGCCCAAAACTGAGTTCCTGGGACCAGGCATCATCAGCTTTGGACCTCCCGTATTGCCCCGAGAACGCAGTACAAGTACAAAGCCAGGTTATATGGGCCCAATTCCCCCGCTCGGTCATGCCTTTCCCTGATGGCGCTAAACTGGCAAACATTCCTCAAGGAACTGCTTATAGTCCTGCATGGCTTGCTCGAATGGTTGACCATAGTAAATTTCGAAATGGCCCACATCCTCGTACCACTTGATCACCCCCTTTGGGGCCGTCTTCGCATATGCCAAGGTTGTACCTGCGGGTGCGACAGAGTCTTTGGCACATATACCAAAAAGAATCGGACATTTCACCTCGGGCGCGTAAGAGCCAGGTCTCAGGAAAGGAAGCTTCAAAGTCAGACGGGCAGGGACTCTTTCCTGAACTGAATGACCATCAGGGACAAGCGGTGGAAAGGTGCTGAGCACGTCTGGAGCATTCATCAGAGCCGCTACACCATGGATTTAGCTTTTTCCTACATGTAGTTCCATCATCTCGTTCGAGGACGAAACGCTCTTTCACTTACTTTCTCCTGGCTTTCCCGTCAGCGGGACAGTTACCGGCTTTCGGTCCGAGCCAATGAGAACGTCCAATAGGCCAAGCCCCGCGAGCCTCGGGGCGACTGCGATCCCCGTGCAAAGACTGCTCTGCCAGCCAGAAGTAAAGGGGCATTGGGAGATGACTGCTTTCAGTTTCCGGTCAGTGGCGGCCAGCTGGATGACATGGCCCCCGCTGAAAGATGTTCCAAAAAGGCCGACTCGGTCTGGATCAACCATCTCCAGCTGGCGCGTGTATGCGATGGCGGATTTCCAGTCCTGCTGCTGCTGCTGCCAGTCAATCAGCCCTCTCGGTAGCCCCTCCGATCCACCGCTGCAACGGTAATCGAAGACGACGCATGTGTAGCCCATCCGATTGAAACAGTCGGCATATACGTCGAGCTTTAGTTCTTTCGTTCCGCCCAGGCCGTGGGCCAGGACGATGGCTGGTCCGGGGTTGGATGCGGTGAACTTTTGGGACGAGTAAAGCCATCCACACATGCAGTCCGCCGAGGACGAGGCAATTTTGATATCGACACGACGTTCAATCCCTGCGACGGCCATCTTCGGGGTTGTGATGTTCTCATCTTCATGTTTTGGAAGGGAGGCGGCGAGCTTGTGCGGTTTTCTGTCACTAGCACATGCACATGGATCTGTGAACGTTTGTCGCTCGGCTATTTACCAAATTATTACCTCGGCTTCTGCGGGGAAAGGTGCGTCATGTCCGTCCGACGTCCAAGTCAAAGTCCGGCGGGTTGTTGCTCCGGGTTGCAGATAAAGTTTATAAGCTCATAATAAAGTAAAACCGCTCCAAGGCTGATGTACTTCTAGATTTATTCAGCTGGTTATTGATAACTTACTAAAGCTACTTGCAGATCTTCTGGTGGAATACTGGTTGGCTATGCTGCGAGGCTCACTTCGACGTCAGATCCGAGACCCTATAGGCTTCAAAAGATATGGGGAAAAATGTCCCTCGCTCATGGGCCTTCCGTGTAGAATCATTGGGTTATTATTCCCGCTGCATGTTTAGTTTGAATCAGTAGCCACCACCACCCACTCATTCTCCCGGGCGCAACCTTGTTCCTTCGATCAGCTCTGAGCGGGATTCCGTGGTTGGAAGCTCAATTCCATGGCTTTGTGAGCATTTTCGGCTCGAGATCGAAATCCTCTGAGATGCCGATTGGGACAACAAAACCAGAAGACTGATGTTCTGGAGCCATGTCTCGTTCTGGGCTTGCGACGGGAAAGACACGAGACACAGTTGACGTGCTTTTGCAAGCTTTGTCGCAGCGTCCCTGTCTAAAAGGCATGCGTGCGTATTGCGATGGAAGTTGCTACACGGGCCCGAATTCTTCAGAAACACTCATCAGCATTTCTGGCGAGAGACGTCTACTTGAGTGTCTATATCTGTATTTGCGCCTGCAACCTTGGTGTCGTCTGCGTTGTCGTTGGTCTCGCGCTTCGATGTATCTGCCACCTGGCGCATCGCAGCCGTATTACGCGCACGATGTGCCTCTTTCACTCGTTCTTCTTCTTCCCCGCCCCTCCACGTCCTACCATGTAAATGTTTGAGACACGGTTGCTTGCCATTGCCAGGATTGAACAGCCAGGTTGCCCACTTGGGCCACTGTCCCTCTTTCATTTGGTCCCTCGCTTTCTGTCCAACGGTATCCTCTATGAACGCTCCGCGCATCATGGCCAACCCGCTGGGGAAGACACGCTGAAGGTAATGTGCGGTTGAAGCAATATGCGGCTTGTCATGCCAGAAGAACATTGGCGTCAAGGGGACGACGACGGGAGGTTCACCCGCCGCCAAGAAATCGCCTGTGAGGGCGACGGCGAGCTTTCGTAGTTCCGGAAAGCGCATGACGTGATCCGAGACTGCGTAGGATGCCCGGCGGCCCGAAGGCAGGCATATATATTTAATGGGCTTCTTCTTGTCCGACTCCGAGGCTTGCATGACGTCAATCAGAGACCTTATGGGAATGTCGTATATCAGAGCCCAGTCGTGCTGGTGAACCCAGGTGTAAGGGGTTCTGACCATCCGTAATGCCGTGCGAACTGCTAGGCCAAACCCCAGGCGTTTATCCGTGGCCTCTATAAATGTGACCCGACCACCATCTTCCGTGCATGTAATTGAAAAAGGCACAGGTATGACGGTCTTGCTACAGGGCGAGCCATACTCGGCTTCGCCACTGGCCTTTGTCAACTTGGCATCGCCCAATGTGCTGGGTAGATATTCTTTCAGAAAGAGGTTTTTCGTCTTCTCGCTGTATACAACATAGTTCTCCGCACTCCTCTGTGTAACGTAGCCTTTTTTGAGGCGCAGTTGAGTCGTGATTTGTTCAAATCCATCAAACACCACGATCACCCTGCATTTTAGCAAGGGGGGACAGTGAGCTCTGAAAGACTTCAGCACCGTGGAGAGAAGCTCTGTAGATGGCGCCGAAAGCGTGGGCGATGTTGTGATGACCAGCGTTAACAGGTCTGCTATCAGATCTTCATCTGACATTGGTGCCCTCTGGCGATTGAAGGTTCACCAGCTCAGAACCCGTTCGATGTCAAGGATGGATGGATTCCTTGGATCCAATGTTGTCTGGTGCACGCGCTGGTGGCACGTCGGCCACGTGACCGCCCAGACTGTTTGTCCGACGCTGCGATGAGCAAATCCGAGACCGGACAAGACTCCTTTCAGATCACCCTGCTCAGTCAGATCAAGATGGAGACTATCTATATCATAATTCTGGCATTTCTGGCTGTGCTCTTCATTGGACCAGTAAGTTTGACCCAAGCCACTTTTGAGTCATCTTCGCAACGATCCAGCGCGTTCCATGCCCTTTTTGCTGCGACGAATACGGAACTTCTCTCATGTACTGATGATGCAACTTTTGCAAGGCCATATTTGCGAACCGCTCGCCCATACCCGAGCTGTCGCAGAACGTGTACAAAATCAAGGAGGCTGGCGAGTTGGACGCCCTGCTATCCTCCACCACTCATTTGGTGGTCGACTTTTACGCAGACTGGTGCCCACCATGTCGTGCCATCGCGCCGGTTTTCTCCAAGCTGGCTGACGCACACTCAAAAAATGGTCAAATTGCCTTCGTCAAGGTCAATGTTGACCATGTCCAAGACGTGGCCAAGCGATACAGCATCTCTGCCATGCCTACCTTTATGTTTTTCGAAAAAGGCGCACCCAAAGGCGTTGCGGTTGAGGGCATGCAAGGCCGCCGATCTGTCAGCCTCACTGATGATGGCCGAGTCGCCAAGGTCTGTGGGGCGGACCGTCAAGCTCTCGAGGCCGTGGTACAAGCCTTGGGGAGCAATGAAGGAAACCTGAAAGAAGATTGATTAATCAAGCAGGGATGTCAACGGTAGGAAAATGACAGGAGCCTCGCAATTTAAAGACCTTGTCTTAGTCAAATAAATTTCACGTCTCACTGAGAGGACGTTTCTCGTGGCCATTCCTCGGCCTGAAATTCCTGCATACCCTGGCTGATGGACCCCTCGAGGGTAGATGGAAGTGCAATTGGGCCACGGTGGTGCGCCATCCAGTCCATGGCCTGGAGCAAGCATTGAACAAAACGGCGCGAGCCGAGAGAACAAGGAAGCTTCTTTGCAGTCATGTTGGAACAACCGACTATCCACAGTGATGAATTCTCTCATGGGGGTCGTCACAAAGCGCACGAAGGCGACGGACTGGATGCATCACCTGATTCACTACCCCCAGAATGGTCCGGGGCGACCGACGATCTCGACAGCTTCCATGCTCGTCGTGGCACTGAATGTCGAAGACGTGTCGGCAGTTATCGATCATCACACACAAGCTCACTTGCTCCTGAACCCGGCTCAATGCAAACCATCGCGCGAGAAGGCGAGTTGTGAAACAAACTAATTCTGCAGCGTCGTCTGCTCCTCCAACTCCAGGCGGCGACCAGACGAGAGTCACATTCGACGGAGAGGCATCCTGTCGCAACGTGTCAATGTCTTTTTTTTTTTCCCACTCTACGATTCTGAAAGTCGTGGTCGTTGAGGCCGGGCGCAATTATTGAATAGTTGGACACAATAAGCAAGGAACACGCAATGATTGCAATACTCCCACATTTGCGCTACCTGGTGGTGTTCGTCACGACCACAGATAGGTGGGAAGAAGAACAGGCACTGATCCGTAAACCAGACAAGCAAGTGCGACAGTCACACGACAGAAACGGCAATGGGGTCCAATACATTTCCTTTTATTTCTATACCAAACCCAGCCCGAACTCAATTTTAAACAGAACCCAAAGTGCGCCAAACATGCCTGGCGCAAAAGTTTGCCATTGTCGTCGTAAATTTTCAAAGTCTCACTATTTCTCATGGGCTGGAAATTCGCTACCAATGTTGTAGAGACTGTTCAACGCATCAGTAAATGCGTCGAATTCTTTGGTATTTCAAAAACGTCAGCAATACATACCTTATATCCTCGCGATGTTCGGGAGTCTTAATTCCATTAGCGTAAGGGCACGCATCATCGTCCTCATCACTTGCGGGTGGCCCATTTGCCGTTCCTGAACTGGTGATGACGCTTGCGTCTCCGTTCAAACCGGCACTCATGTTCGCCAGAGTAGCTGCTTTTCCGCGTCGTCCATTCCGAAGGTCGCTTAGGTGCTCGAAGTAGCCTTCCGGCACCCCTGTGACGTACTTGCCGCAGAAGACGCCCACCTCAAAGTCCTTGACCTCGCTCGTACTGTCGGCTGCCTCGAGACAGGCGGCTTTTAATCCGTCAGGTCCGTCGAGGTCCTCGAAGATGACGTCGTCGGCGTGGATATACTCGGCGATTTCTTGCCGTGTCCTTCCATGGGCAACCAGATCTTGAACGCTGGGGGTTAGTATGAAGTCGAATAGCATGGATCAAAGGTACAATGGTATTGAAGAAGAAGGGGGGGGGGGGAGGTTGGTTCCTACCAGCAGGATCGGCAAGATCTATGCCATACTTGACGTGGAGTTAGTCATGGTCGTGACTGTGGATACCATGCTTCAACTTACAATATGCGGATGCGTGCATTCCGGAGAGCAAGAAACGAAAATGACGCGAGTCGCACCTGCTTCCCTAGCCATTTGAACCTTGATAATGTCTTCGTTAGTGGAATATTATTTTGAGAAAAGTGCCGAGCGAGTTGACTCACGATTTCCCGTGACGTAGCTGATACTATGGTTAACCTCAAGTTGTGTTGGGAGAAAGCGCATTACTTACTGCCACGAACGAGACTGTCGTCCACAATGATTAGGTTCTTTCCCATGAATTCGGAATCAATGGGCGAGAGTTTTCGGCGAACGCTCTTTTGTCGCAGAGCTTGGTTCGGCAGGATGAAAGTGCGGTGGACGTATCTGTTCTTGATGAGAGCAGTCACGTACGGCTTCCTCAGCTTCTCAGCTAAAGCGGCAGCCGCAACATTACTTGTCTTCATGTCTGGAGTCAGCTTGTGACGTGGGCATACGTTTGAGAGATGCCTGGAAAATTGTATACCTCAGGGACTGGAATTACTGGAGGTTCCCTTAGTATTGTGCAAGCGCAGAGAGACAGACTGAGAACTGAGCGTACCGGCATCTATTTCGTCCACTCCTTTGTCTCCGAGAACTCTCCTGATCTTGTTGGCCAGCTTCTCTCCCATCTTCTGTCGACTGCGGTATACGGAGATGCCGTCGATGACAGTCTCGGGGCGGGAAAAGTAAACAAACTCAAAAATGTCCGGTGTGTAAGTCCGTCTCTCGACAATCTGGCGGAAGCGTGGCGCTTTCCCTTTCTCTAAAAAGACGGCTTCACCAGGCGCAATATCCCTGATGTTACCGAAACCAAGCTGCTTCAGGGCAACGGATTCTGATGCGATGAAGTAATCTGTTGCTCCGGCAAGGGAAGCCGAGGGTCGCGATCCCATGCAGAGAGGGCGAATTCCGTTGGCATCCCTGCTCAAATTAGAACTCCACGACAAAAACGAAATAAGCGATAGAAAAAGCTCTCATTACCTGAAGCAGAGAATGCCGAAGCCCGCAATCATGGCAGTGCATGCAAATGCGCCTTGGCACATGGAGTACACGTCACCCAGAGCAGTGAAGATGTCATCAGAATTAACCCGGTTCTTGCCAAGCTTCTGAAGTCCATGCGCGAACACGTTCAGGCTAGAGACAGAATACATGTCAGTATGTTGCATGATCAAGCATGGCCAAGTGAGGAGGGCAAACACGCACAGCAGCTCCGAGTCAGAATCCGAATTGACGTGACGGTGA
This sequence comes from Epichloe festucae Fl1, assembly GCA_003814445.1. Classification (NCBI taxonomy): domain Eukaryota; kingdom Fungi; phylum Ascomycota; class Sordariomycetes; order Hypocreales; family Clavicipitaceae; genus Epichloe; species Epichloe festucae. The sequence continues at coordinate 1,556,383 of CP031388.1, read as the reverse complement.
GCTTCCTCGTCTAGAAACTTGCGAAGATATTCCGTGTTGACCAGGTTTCCATTGACACTCATGGCAATACCGAATGGCGAATTGACGTAAAAGGGCTGGGCCTCTGATCTGTAAGTCTCTGTTAGCGATATCACGGAACATGGATGGGCATTATCACGGTACAGTGCGTACGCTGATGTTGTGCCCATAGTTGGATAGCGCAAATGGCCCAGGCCTGGCAGACGTTAGTTTCTCATCATTGCAGAAGCATTGTTAACTTACCCATATAGCCAGGCAATTGCTGAAGCCGTCTTCCCTCGGCAAAAACCTTGGCAGCCATCCCCAGCTGCTTGACAAGGAAGAATCTTCCGCCTTGGCATACCGTGATACCTGCAGCTTCTTGTCCGCGCTGCAATATGTTTCAGCGGTCAGTCAGTATGGCAGTCAACAGAAGCGAAATACAGATGCAATAAGGAAATAGATACGCACGTGCTGTAGCATGTAAAGAGACTCATGCAAGTCGACGGCGGCCGTGGTGGCCTTGGTGTCGCCCAACTAGATAGAACAAGGTCAGTCAATATCCGACAGCATTAGGGTCAGTGCGATTGTTAGCAACGGGCAAACTCACCAGCAGGGCGGCTACACCACACATGCTTGCGATATTCCGATGAGCTGCAGATGGACGTCTGGCTGGTGAAGTGCGTTGCTGGCCGACTGAGGCTGACAAGAAAAATTCTGTCTGCGAATGCGGCGAGACGCTTTAGTATTGCTGGCTTCGGAGGTGCAGTGGAACGTCCGTCCGTCCCTTCTAGAAGGCGCACGTGCTGCCTGTGCTCTGTGCAGTGGCTGGCTGCAAGCACTGTTGTGTACGGATCCGTAGGTGTGAATGTGTGTGAGACTGTGCTGGGCACGGCTGACCCACACTGTGTCGGCTGGTCCCTGCATTATGCGGCTGCGACTCCGTAACAGTGGGCGGGTTGTACGTGCGCCGACGTGCCCCACCAATGTACCTCCTTCCTCCTTCATCCTACACAAGTGGTGGTGATCTGTTTGCGCCATCTCCCGCCATCTCCCGCCGTCTCCCACCCCTCAATCGAACCCGAACTCGATTCATTCCAGCTCCCATGACTTCTGGCCCAGCCGCAAAGCATGATAGAAGGGCTACCTTGCTGCTTAGATTTTAATGCACGGAACCCTCTGCCGCTCGGTTCTGGTCGAACGTGTCTGCGTGCATTTATTAATAATATGTGAGCATTCACAAGATAATACTTCCGTCTCTCTTCTGTGGAGGCACAGGGTGATTTCCCCCCGCGTTAACCCCGCCAACAGAGCAGCCCGGCGACTCTGTACTCCGATCACAAAAGGGGGAAAAAACACATGGCGAGCTTCATAGGCTTCAGGGAACTGTTCTCAAGTTTTTCTATGACGTGATCACGCTCGTCGAAAACCCTGTCTGAGACACAAAAACAAACATGGGTCCTCGTATCTTCTCCTGCGCTCTTTGGCGATACATCATCTTTGATAGTGAAGACCCTGAGTCCACGTCCTGGATCAAGCAGTTCCGCGTTCGTGAGTGTAGAGCTTTTTGCTACTCTGCATAGTCATAGTATCGAGTCTGACGAAGATAATCTACACCAGTCAAGGTGGGTATCCCATCCATGCATCCTGTTGGTCCCTTCTGGACATACTCTATTCCCCCGAGTCGATACCTTTCAGGGCACTCTTCAAAGTCTGCGAATCGCTACCATTTCCGTCCGAAGGCACGGGCCTGAGTTGGGGTTACAGTTTCGGTGACTTGGTGATGGTGAATGAGAGGGACCACTACCCCTGGGAAGACCGATTCGTCGATCGAGACGGGGACTTGTCGCAGTGCGAGGCCGCCAGACATGATCCTTATCATGTACCAGAAATCCAACTCCTTCCACTAGAGTCGCCAAAGTACCCGGAATTTGCGATGCTGCCTCAACCTCAACTTTAGTGGCAAATTCTTTCAGCGCACTTCCCCCGGAAATTTGTGTAGAGATTGCATCTTATCTGCCAATAGTAGATGCTTTGAACGCTCGTCAAGTTTCTCGATCGTTTGGACCCATCTTCTACAGCAATCGCTTTTGGGCTTCTAGGTTCCAGAAAGATGCTGATCGCTTCTGGTTGTTTGAGTCACGGGAGTGGGACAAGGCATCCGAATGGAGATGGCTCTATCATCGTACGAACGCCGTTCATTGCGACAGGGGCATGATAAATCGAGAAAGAGTCTGGAGTATGGTCCAGCACGCCCAGAAAATCTTGAGTTTGCAATGGAATGAACCACCTGTGCTCACTCCGCCTGAGCCAAATGGCGTTGGACTAAGATGGCTCGAGGCAACGGGCGATTTGCGTCAGGAGACACAGGTCGGTCCATACCACTTATTTAATGAGGGTTGCCGTTTTTTCACGAGCTAGAAACATCTATTCCAAACCGACTGGATCAAATTGCCTTTTCTGTCGTCCAGCTGGGAGATGGCAAGTAGATCGCGGGTTTGAGGTTGGTTCCAGAGAAAGGTCGGGCCATTGCGCTGGGATACAAGGCAGATGAAACGGAGTGTGCACTACATTTTTCGTCCCTACAGGGCTTCGTCTTAGCCGTAGGATCAAGGGGAATTCTAGGAATTCAATGCGTCCTGGAGGATGGGCGAAAATCGCCATGGGTTGGATGTACACGAGATGCTCTAAAGACAAGGCGCCTTGCAGTCTCGGGACCAATAGTAGCCATCAAAGCCGGGTTCGATGTTAGTTGGCCGCAGAACTACCCTTCTTTAGTAGAAACGGAATCGCTGACAGAGGTTTCAAGGGACTGAAGATGGTCAGCTTAGCCGTTGCAGAACCTCTTCCGCCTGCTGCTGGAAACGACACCACAAAACGCCAATCACTGCGAGACTCTGCGTTCTGGTACCCGGAGATCCCGGGAGGTGATTTGCAATTAAACGAGGATCATTTTGCAGCAATAGACACATCGATAAACAGGTACCGACCACTTTGCTGGACACATTTCGGAGGGCCTGGAGTTTCATAACTCCGTAACTTGACCGGGATGTCTGTCACTGGCTCGGGCACAATTCGTGGCATTGATATGCATTTCAACACCGAGCATGTTCCAGCCACGAGCCGCAAAGTAGGAATATGTAAAATTCCCGAGTACGTGGAGACTACGCACTATGAGATTGATGGTCCCGGTGGAGAATTAATCAATGCCATTGAGCTGCATGTTCACTATTTCGCCAGCGACAGAGTGATGTGGTTCTATAAAGAAGGGCAGTTGAACTCTTTGAAGGCAGGTCGATCGTACTCCGGAATCGTTTTCACATTATGTTGTCGCAAAAGTTGAGACATTGTCAATGCTGGACGAATAGTGGAAGATGTTGCCATTTCAAATCAGAAGAGGCGGCTGTCGATGACCGAGTTCAAGGCAAGCCCATAACGCTGGGTGAAGGGTCTACTATTACTGGATTCTACTGGAGTCAGGTACGCACATGGTGTACATCTTGATTCACGGTCCATGACGCTGACTATCAAAGCATGAGAACAGCCTTACAGCGCTGGGAGTAGTGTCCGAGATGATTGACAAATCCCTCACTGGTTGGATTGATGGCTTTGGATCGGTGAGCAACTCAGCACAGTGGAACTGATGAAAAAGAGGTGGAATTGATTGTTGATCGGTAGCCCTGATGTCCGTTGTGTCTTGTGTCATCAAACTTCCACGGGCCTAGAAGACCATGTGCATGTGGTGCGGAACATGGCTTTAATAGAAGTAGCACTGGCACTAGAGAGCTTTACTGACAAGATGGGAGAGACTTTGCAAGGGGAAAGGTCATTTTTATGAATTATATCTACTAAAAACACCAGTAAACCCTTTTTTATAAGGAGCGACTATGAACTGCTTTTTGTAGCGTAGCCCTTCAGGCCCTTCAGGGGCGGCAGCATGGTTGCTGTCAGAGTGTTAGTAGGGACGAATCTTGTTAGCACGAGGTTAGGAACGTACAGTAATGTAGCAAGTCTAATAATTGTTAGTGTTGGGATTCATCGTTTGCACGCTTACAAGCACTTACGCAACTGTCGCCGATCAAGTTCGTGAGGTGACAACAATCGGGTATCGGGCCGGGCTTCTTGATGGCCGAAGGATCCCAGTGGGCGTCACCATCAACGGGAGCAGCGAATGCAGCACTTGCAACAGCGAGAACAAAGAGTACGAATCGCATGGTGTGTTAAGCTGCGGAAAGAAGTAAAAATATATGAGTATGAGCCAATGAGTTGTTACTCTGTTTGTTTGTGTTAACAATTCTTGTTTTCAGGAAAGCGACGGCACGGGCCCCCCTTATATATCTATACTTATAATGTACATGTATAAAGTTAGCTACCTATATCATTCTGCCTGATAAGTAACGGCATTTCTCTGCGCGGCCATTTCACTCCCCTACATTACAATTGCCAGGCACAGGTGTATTCTTCTTAATAGCTCGACTACCTGCCCCCTGACGAGACCCGAGGATCCAGCTCCCATTAGTCCGTACTGCCTCCGTACGGACTGCCGAGTAGCAAGGATTCCCACTAGCGAAACTGGCATCGCCGGTGGACTAATCAGTCGGGCCGCGGCTAAATGCTATTCCTGTTAAAACGGTTTCACATACGGATCAAACCGTTACTAAACAGCGGACGAGTGAAGCCCGGATGGTCATTCTTCGCCAAAAGATATTGAAGAAGTGCCGAGAAGACATTTATCCGGGACCTTTAATAGAAGTGGCACTAGCACTAGAGAGCTCTACAACTAACAAGAGTGGAGAGACTTTTCCCCTTGAAAAGATTATTTATTATGAAATTATAACTACTAAAGACACGGGTAACCTCTCTTATAAGGAGCGGCTACATGTGAACTGCTTAGAATTGGGGTGGCTTTTTGTGGCGTGGCTTCTTGTATGGGCCGCGTGGCCTATCAGGCCCTTCAGGGGCGGCAGCATGATTGCTATCAGTGTTAGTGGGAACGAATCTCATTAGCTTAAGGTTAGGAACATACGCCATAATAGCAACCCTAATTATTATTAGTCAAGATTAATTATCTGCACGCTTGGAAGCACTTACGCAAGGGCCGTTAAGGCTGGGGGAACAACATCCGTCTCTTGCTGAGAGTACCTGGTCGGGCACACTGGCGAGCACTCTCGACGGCATTAATAGCTTTGCGTCATGCTCCTTGTCGTTGATGGCCTCGTGATCCCGGATCATGTCAGAGTCACCAACAGGAGCAGCGAATGCTGCACTTGCCATAATAGCGGAAACTAGGAGTACGAACCGCATGGTGTGTTTAGCTGCGGGAAGAAATAATATGCGAGTATGAAATGATACACAAGTACAAGCTAATGATGTCGTAGTGTGTTTGTTTGTAGGAAAGCGACGGGACGGCCCCCTTATATATCCATAGTTGCAAGGCATGTATAAACGCCTACGGAGTAATAATGAGCAACTTACCCCCCTGACGGGACCTGTAATAGTACTCTTTAGGATTGAGGTAATGATGATAGTTGATTACTCTCTGAGCTACGTAGACAGGTCCTATAATTACTACTTCCATGATTAGCTAAGCTATTTCTCCACCTAATAGGCTAGGGGGGATTCCCTTAGTGTTAACCCTAATACTATATTCTTTTCTATTATAATACTTTATCTTTCTCTAGATCTATCTAAACTATTATTCCTTACTTAGCTAAATCCTAAGTGTTTAATCTTAATAGTTAAAGTTTCTCCTAGTATAGGATATAGAGTTTTAGGTTATCTAAATAGATTTTCCTTACTATTCCTCCCTCTATAGGTTTAATTTTATATATTACTAAAGACACCTTTTAGATAACCTTAGATAGCTTTCCCTAGGTCTTATAAAACTTTCCTTTTAACTTATTTTCTTTATTTATCTTCTCCTATATAAGATTCCTTACCTTAAAGCTTTGCCTAGGTTTTATAGTATTATCCTAATTATTTACTTTCTATATTTAAACTAACTCTTTTCTTTTTTCCTATAGGTCTAAATTCTATAGGTTTATTTCTTAAATTAGTTCTAGATTATCTATTACTCCTAGATTCTTAAAGTCTAATAATTCTAGTTCTCTAACTCCTATATATTTTATAAATAGTTTAAATTCTAATATAGATATTACTAGGCTTATTCTAATACTTAATATATACTAATTATTAATTACCACTATAATGCTTAGAATAGCCTAATTCTAGGAGTCTAGCGAAACTCTATCTCTCTTAATAGCTTACTTTATTAATTATCCTTTAATAAGTCTTATATTTTATTTAGCTAGTTCTATTAATAATAGATAAGAAACTAGTCTATATATTATACTAGTTCTATATTTCCTAGAGGTAGCTTAAAATATTAGGTTTTTAAAATATAAGCTATTATTATAATAGATTTTTCTTAGCTATCTAAATATTAGGCTTTAACTTTTATCCTAAGCCTAAGTAACTAAATCTCCTATTACCTCTATATAGGATTATCCTAATATAAACCTTATTATATAGTCTATAGTAATTAATACATATATATCTTTATTCTTAGCTTTTAGAGTAATTAAACCTAAATAGTCTATTATAACTAATCCCTATAGTTCTAACACTATAATAGTCTTTAGGTCTATCTATAGAACTTATATTCTAGTTTATTAATATACTAGATATAAGTAATAATAAGATTTTATATTTTTACTTCTATCTAGCTAAAAGCACTTTCTATAAAGTTTTTATATTATAATTACTATTCTAAAGTAACCTTAGGTGTTATAAGCTTCCTATAACTTTTCTAGTACTCTATTTAGGAGTATATATTTTACTAATACTTTATTAGCTTCTAGATAATATAGAGTCTAGTTAAAGATCTAGTATTTTAAAGCTTAATATTATATAAGCTTTTAGCGTTTAGTAGGAATAGTTTAGTATTTAAAAACCATAGTAAATAAAACCTCCCTATACTATATAAAATTAAACCACTTATAAAGTTCTTAGAATAATTTCTCTATTATATCTTTATCTAAACTTCCTCCCTCTAGTAAAACTAGTATTATATTTATTAAAACTAGAATTAGTTAATCTCCTAAAGCTAAAGTAATGTTTACTTCTAATCTTCTTTCTATAGTAATAGGATTTAATCTTAAATATTCTGGTATTTAAGACATTTTATTTATAATCTTTATAATCTTTATTATATTTAAATAATAGATATATTCTATATTTGATTCTTAAAGTATATTTACCTAGCGGGCTACCTTTCTATAGACTTTGGATATATTTACTATTAAATTAATAATACCTTTATAATCTATATATACTTTTAATAAATATAGTAAATAATCTAGTAACTATCTTATTTCCTTTAAACTTACTATAATTACTAGTATCTCCTTTTCTAGTATAAAATATCATTTCTTAGTATCTCCTAATTAGTATAATATCTATATAATAATTCGTACTTTAGAGAAATTAGTATTTATAATACTTATTCTAGGCTCTATATCTTCTATCTAAAATAATACTCCTCTAGTGCCTATCTTAGATATATCTTTAGCTATATAAAATTAAGTTCCTAGTTTAGTGCTAAAGGTAATGTTTATCTAGATACTATTATATATTTTTAATAAAGCTTATTAAGCCTTTAGAGTCTATTCTAGTTTCTTTCTTAAGATTTCTTCTTTTTAAATTAATAGTTTTCCTAATCTTATTATCTTAGGGATCTTATAAAAGAAAGCCCTCTTAATAGTAACTACTAAGTTTAATCTTCCTAGAATAAATTTATATATAAATAGAGTTAAGTAAATAAGTATAAGTACTTTATTCTAAGTTTATAGTAGTTATTTCTTAAATTACTTAGCTAAGTTAGTAAATCTATTATAATATTTCTATACTAGCTATATTTTCCTATCTTCTAGAGAATATCTAATATACTTAACTTTAGAGGCAAATAATATAGTCTTATATTTACTTAGGCTAATTAGGGCCTAAGCTACCCTTAGAAAGTATCTCTTCTAGAGAAAGTTAAAATAGTCTTCCTATATCTCTAAGGTTATATAATAATTATCTATATAAATAGAAAATAAAGTATATATATCTTCTATATACCCTAGAATAGATTTACTTTTAGTACTATCCTAGAAAAATAAGTATCTAAAGGTAAGGTCTCTAAATCTAGTATAAGTTACTAGTAACCCTATTAATCCTTAAGCTATATTATTATAGAAGTATATCCTATTTAGTCTAGAGAAAGCTATTTTATACCTATCTAGTAAGTAAACACTAATAGCCTAGAATCTATTTAAAGCGTTAGTCTATAATATAAACTTAGAATAACTATAGTAAACTAAATCTAAGTTTACTTCTATATTATAATATAAATAACCTAATTTAATAGTCTTACTATTTATATCCCTAAAGTTATAAACTACTCTAAAAACCTTCTATCCTAGCTTTAGAGTAAATATTATTAGCATTACCTATTTTAAGTTTCCTTATTAAATAATTCCTACTCTCTCTATTACTAGGAAAACCTATTTTAAAAAGTCTTAATAGGCTACTAAATACCTATACTATTTGCGTTTACTAGGCCTTACTCCTAGGATTAGAGGGATATAATATTCTAGAAGATTAGTAATATAAATATCCTTAAGTTTAGAAATAAAGCACTCTTTAAATATATAGTATAATTATATAATTATTATCCTCTAATTATTATTACTTATATAGTCTCCTAGCTTAATATGTGAATTCTTAAACTATAAAATAATAGTTTTAGGGGAGGAGAATAATAATAGTTAATTTATATAGAGATTTTAGAATTATAAGGGGTAGCCCTTAATTTCCTATTTTCCTATATAAATTAGCTCTTTAGCTTATCTCTCTGTGTCTTATATACCTATTCTATCCCTTATGTCTCTTACTATATTAGCCTTTAAATACGTTAAATTAGCTAAGTTCACTAGATATTATCCGCTAGCCCTAGTTTCTTCTTCTAAGTTATGTAACTTCTTATTTATATAGGGATTTTTGTTTTCTAAGGGGGACCCCTTAATATTCTGATTTTATATATAAATTAGTATATACGCGTGTCTAACTATGTCTAGCTTGTAATTATCTCCTAGCTTTATAACTAAGTCCTTAGAATATTATAAACTATCCTATGTTTTATAAATAGAAACTTTATTCTAGTTATTTATATAGGGTTTTTTACTTTCATAGGTAAACCCCTTAATTTTCTAATTTCCTATATAAATTAAGTCTCCTAGATATCTATTAGTATCTAGCTTATACTTATCTATCTATTCTATTTAGGCTAATCTAGCTAGTATCTCTAGGAGGTCTAAAGGTTCCTTATTATTTCATATTAAGTTTAATAATTACCTATTACCCTTATAGTTCCCCTTAATCTATTCTAGTTATTTAGTGTTTATAATATTTATAATATTATAAGGGGAGTTTTTATTCTATTCCCTTTTCTAGGCTATCTCCTAATATTTAATTTAACTCTAGGTAATCTTTTACATATTAGCTATCTATCCTAATGGTTTTATTCTAGTAAAGTAAGAGTAAAGTTATTTTATTTCTATCTTATTAGTATTCTTATTAGTAAAGCTATTTATTCTAAGGTTCTAAAGCGGTTCCTATAGGATTATAGCGTTAGAGATTAGAGTTAATTTGTATTTTCCTAATAATAGATTATCTTCTATTTCTATTTTAGCCCTTATTTCCTCCTCCTCTAGTTTATTCTCTTAGGCGCTTATTATTCCTATTCTAGTTTTAGTTCTCTTATTATTTATAAATACTTCCTATTTTTCTTAGTTTATCTTAGCTAGTAATTCTTTATTTCTGGTTTTTATATTATATCCTTCTAATATTCCCTCCTTCTAATATATATATTATATCTAAGTTTCTCTTATCTCTTATTTAGAGCTTATTTTTTCTTTATCTAGTAATATTAGATCTAATAACTAATCCTGCGAATAATTACTAGTGATATTATCTATGGTTCTTATTTTTTTAAGTCCTCCTTATTAGTCTATTTATAGATCTCTATATTTATTCCCCTTAAGATTTCTTTAACTTCTTCTAAGATTTCTTAGTTATCTTCTATAAATTCTATAGGCTCTTTAGGTCTAGTTTTTTTAGGAAGTTAACCTTATTTATTAGACCTCTAAAATAAATCTAGGTATAGATAAAGTAATAGAGTCTAAGTAACTTTATTTGCTCCTTTAATTATTAACTTATCTTCTATATAATATTTAATAGCTTTTATTTTTCTTAGCTAGACTTTACCTAATAGAATATCCTAATCTTATTAAACTAGTATAATATAATACTTTACTAAAGCTAGGATTCCCCTAGTAATAACCTATAAGTAAGTATAGTAAGTAATTAGATATTCTATATTATTTACTATCTAAATATATTGCTTTTCCCTAAGTTATACTACTATAACCCTAAATTTTACTAGAAAGTTTTTACTTACTAGTTTAACACTAGATCCTCTATTAATTAAAACTAAATTATATTAGTAACCCTTAATATATATTGTAATATATCCTAGAGTAATTACTATATCTCTATTTAGTTTTATAATGTTATTCTAAGTAATTATAGCGTTTACTAATCCTAGGGTTAAGTTAGCCTTATATATTAGCTAGACTACTTCTTTAAATAGTTTTATAAGATTTATAATTATAGATTTTACTCCCTTACTCTTAGTCTTTTTTTAATACTATATTAAATAACTTAGTTATTATTAAATAATTAGGGCTAGTTAAAGTAACTAAAGAATACTAATAGAAACTATTATATTCCTAAGATATTTTCCTAAGTTAAATACTAGAACTTAATACTCTTTAGTTACTTTAATCTTTTCTAACTCTAGTCTTTATTTTAAGGTAGGAGTTTCCTTTAGTATTATATCTTTTATTATTACCTTATAAGGTAAATCTAAAGTTATTATTTTCTAGGAAGGTCTTATAATTCTATCTAAATAAGGTCTTATAGCTAGTAGTAATCTTTTAAATTCTTCTAGAGTTATTTCCTATAGTAGATATATTATATTAAAGGAGAATAGGTTTTAGGTTTCCCTAACTTCTTTTATATCTAGAATCTCCTTAACTTACTATTATGCTTATTTATTTAAAACTAATCTAGGCTTATTAGATTATTTTATAATCTTTTTAGCTAGCTCTCTTATCTATATAGGTTCTAAATTTTTTCCCTTTAGATTACCTAGGGTTATAGTATAAGTATAATTTATCTTATTTCCCTCTTAGATATAACTTAAGGGTTAATAGTTTAGTATAGAAGTATTAAGTACTATAAATCTCTATATTAGCATAAACCTAGGCAGTGAAATTAGTTCTCTTTCTAGACCCCTAATATAGTTAATTTAGTTAGAGTTATCTAACTCCTATTAATATTCTCTCTTTATCTAATAACTATCTTAGGTTTACTATTCTTAATGTTTTTTAAAATCTTCTAATAAATATTTATTCTTACTAGAATAGTTATACCCTATATATCCCTATTCTTTATATAAGAAATACTAAAAGAAATTAGGATTTTATTATCTATCTCCTTATATCTATTTAATTACTAGCTTTCTAGGTAACTAAGGGGGATTATTAATATTATATCTTCCTTATCCTATTTGTCTATATAGTCTAGATAGTTTTCCTATAGCTTAGGCTTAGAAAGCTTTAAGTTAATAGATTAGATTTACTATCTTTTTATCCCTCTAAGCTTAAACTTTATTAGCTAATTTATCTCTCTTAGCTTATTTTTCTATTTACATATAAACTAGGTTAGAATAATCTAGTATTTAGGACTTTTTACTAAGCTAGGAGATCTTTTTAGAAGTAAAAGATTAATAGTTATATAAAATAACTTTAAGATCTAATATTATAAGATCTTATAAAGCTATTCCCTATATCTATTTATTAGTTATATATAAATAATCTACCACTCTCTTCTATAATTATAGATCTAAATCTCTATTTACTATATATATTATAAAGTTTATAAATAGAACTTATCTTACTTCTACCCTTACCTTAGACACTAGGCGTTTTACTCTTTAAATATAAGTATTTAAGCTTTTTCCCTTTTCCCTAGTAAAGTAATAAGCTTCTTACTATATTACTACCTTTAGAAGTAAATTAGGCTTCTTAAACTTCTTTATAAACTTATCCTTTAGAACTTCTTACTTATAGTCTTTATAGTCTAAATCTTTATACTAAGTTATAGCCTTTTCTCTTAAACCTTAAGTAAAGTTATAATATACTAGAGTATTAGTATAATTAGGGATTTAAGCTATAGCTACTATAGTAAGATAGTAGTTTATATAGTCTTAGGCTAGTCTATCTCTAGAATATCTAGAGAAAGTTATTTTACTAATATTATATAATATTATAGGAAGTAGGAGGTTATTTATAGTAATTAACTATCCTAAGTTACTAGTATTAGTAATCTTAGGAGATTAAAGTAATAAAGTAAGGAAAAGAGGTAAAATATCTTTAACTTTAGATAAAGGAATAGGTAATTTAGGGTTAGGATTTAGGTAAAATAAAGATAAAGCTCTTTTAGATTTAAAGTTAAAGTCTAGGATTAGATTCTCCTATATATAAATCTTAAGTAATAAATTATTTATAAATATAATATAAATAGTAATACTAAGAAGGAGTTTTAGGTAATAAAGGGAATTATTATAGTTTATATAAATAAGAGAAAGAGTTTTTAATAAAGACTAGTGTATGCTATAGTAAACTCTAATTAGGATAAGGAATTAGGTTAAACTTAAAACTTACTATAATAAAGTTTTCTATTAGGTTACCCTAAAGTCTAAAAGAAAAGAAAAAACTAAGTGCCCTTTAACTTAAGAAAAAACTATCCTTAACCTATTTATTACTTTCCTTATTCCTTTTGCTAATCCTAACTCCTAAGGTTAGGTGTATTCTAACTTTATAATAATTACCGCTCTAAACCTTCCTATTTTTAACTCTAAGGTAAATTCTATACTAAGGAGTATAGTATAATATATAATTTACACTATACTTACTAATTAGAAGATTAGATAAGTAATACTATAGAGATAAAAGTAAGGTAAAAGTAAGTTAGTAGTCTATGCGCCCTCCCTTAGATTATAGTAGTATAATTATCTTAGTAAACTATAGTTTTTAAATTAAAGAGGTAGGTTAAAGCCTACCTAAACTTATAAGGTTTAACCCCTTTATCTAGCTATATTATATATTTCTATACTAGTGCCTTTTCCTACTATAATACTATAGAGTATTATAGTTTAAGTTTATTATTTAAGTTTAGTAATTAGTTATTATTTTATAGTAATAAATATAGTTATAAAATAGTTAATCTAATACTTTATTTATATAAGAGTTAGAGTGCGTATTACCTTATAGTAAAGTCTATTAAATACTATTTACTAAGTTCTATTTCTTAGCTTTAAGTGTAATTCTATAGGTCCTAAAAAGTTAGAAGGTAATTCTATTATCTAGGCATATCTATTTCTTAATTAGTATTTATTCCTTTCTATAGGGAATAATAGCGTTTTACTAAGTCTAAAAATATTAAGTTCTAGGAATAGTTTTTTAGTTCTAAACCTAATATCTCTAGTTCCTTAAATTAGTTTAAAGTGTTCTCTTATCTTAATATATCTAGCGTAAAATAAGCTTCCTATATTAGTAGCTATGTCTAATAGTATCCCACTAATTAATTACTATAAGCTACTAATTAATTATTCCCTCTTACTAATCTCTATAATCTAAGCTTATTCTAGTCTTATTTATTTATTAATTTAATTACTTCTCCTAAGGTTTAGGATCTCTAGTTTAAGTATTATTTAAGATTCTATCTCTTATTAGATATAAAGTTATTCTCTCTATTAGTCTTCTAGCTAGTATATCTAAGCCTTATAGTTCTTAAACCTATTACTTAAGTCCTATAGTCCTTAGTAATTATAGCTTTAATAATTAAAGCTATTCCTAGTTATAGTTAGGATTAAACCTTATCTCTTATCCTTTATTATTAAGTAACTATAGCTCCTAGGATTTATCTATTATCCTATTTCTAACCTTAGCTATACTCTAGTGATTCTATATAAAGTATTACTCTTTATATTATCTTTATTTAATTATCTCTTATTTATTTAGTGCTAGTCTTAACTCCTTTATATTCTTAGAGATAATTAATTATATAGGATAATTTTAAGTCTATTCTAAGATAATAATAATATATATAAGTCCTAGTTTTATTACTATATAATAGTACTCTTTAGGATTAAGGTAATAATAATAGTTAATTACTCTCTAAGCTACGTAGACAGGTCCTATAATTACTACTTCCATGATTAGCTAAGCCATTTCTCCACCTAACAGACCCGAGGATCCGACTGACGTAATACGGATTACGCCTATGTATTAGCGGTGTGGAGTGATGCAGATGGAGGCAAAGAGTGATCAGAAGAGAAGATGATGATATAGAATTGCTATCTAGGAATTCGGAATCTAGAAGAGAAAAGGGAAGCTTATAAGCTTTAAATCTATAAGTGATAAATTAAGGTCTTTAAACAAAGCCTGCGATAAACTGCGATATTAAACGCGATGCGGGAAGCTGCATCGTCAAACAGAGAGGGGATGACAAGAGTGATGCCTGATATCTAAGGCTACGATGTGAGGCTGTGAATATCCTCAACAAGCGGAATGAGGGACGCGCACATGCGCACATGCGGTGACTTCATTCTGCCGACATCCAGACACCCCCCAGAGCTGCGGGGCAACTTCTGGAACCATGAATCAATCGGTCATCGGGGACGTAAATTTCCCCAACGGAGCTTTCAAATTTCCCACCGGACTAGTGAATGATGCCAACACGTACATTGTACATAATAGTCCGTATGTACTCCGTATTACTCCGTACTCCGTACTCCGTATTGAACAACATTCGCGTCGATTCACGATGCCTCTGTGGTCTTGCGACTGGGACGCTTGTCGGCGTCCGGCCGTCCAAAGAGGCGGAGACTGCCTGCTCTGTGACAAACACCTCTGTGGCATTCATCTCGCAACACCGTGGCATGAATGCCCATCGCCAGAGGTGTGTGCAGCCTGATGAGCAAAGCAGTGCTTTTGCGTCATGCTGATTGCGATGCTGATTGCGATGCTGATTGCGATGCTGATTGCCGGCAGGACGATTGGGAGTCCTACTGCGCTCGATACACTGCCACAGAGGCCCGGCACCTTGACGAGCTTTGCAAGCGAATTGACAGCGCCAAGCTTTGCTCCCTCGCATCGTCTCTCAGGGGAGGCATTCATTGCGACGCTGAGATGGATCGCAAGAGTTTGTCGGCAATGATGGGAAATCAAAACTGCCATGTTGAAATCACCTTCCAGGATCGTGTGAAATGGCTCGCGCGCTTTCGTCTTACCAAGACCTCATCTCCTCCATGCGAAGTCCGCGACTACATCCTTCGGAGCGAGGCCGCAACCATGATCTATCTCCAGCAACACACCCGGATTCCCACTCCCAGAGTGTTCCACTGGGCATGCGAGTCAGATCCTACGAACCCCCTCGGAGCTGGCTACATCTTGATGGAAAAGCTGGATGGAAAGCCTCTGGACTGGGGCAGCGCCGCCCCAGAGCAACGCGAAAAGATTATGCAGCAGCTAGCTGACGTCTTCCTTGACATCGAGAAACACCCCTTCAACTTGATGGGGTCACTCACCTCTGTCGGAGAGCCCCCCCGGTTCCAGATACAGGCGCTTGCGGATCCAGCCACCTTTCGCGTGGGATCTGGAGGTCCGCTTGGCCCATTCCCATCGTCGTTGGAGGGGATGCGTGCCATTCTGGAATCCCATCTTCGTATGATAGCAAGCGGCGAGATCCGGGCCTTGGACTCGGTCGACACTTACCTTGTGCACCGTTTCCGCCTCGATGTCATCCATCAAGTCTTTCCATCCACGGGGCAGTTTTTTCTCAAGCATCCCGACGATAAGGGCGACCACATTCTAGTCAACGACTCGTTCGACATTGTTGGAATCATCGACTGGGAGTGGACGCAGACAGTGTCCAAGGAAAACGCCTTCTGCTCGCCGTGCATGATGTGGCCCGTGGGTGAATTTTATGACGGGCTCAATGAACTGGCCACAGAAGAAGTGCGGCTGGCTGAAATCTTCCGAGAAAGGGGCCGCGGGGATCTCAGCAAATGCGTCATTGAAGGGAGAAGGATTCAGAGACTGTGTTTCGCTCTTGGGCCCGAATGCTGTTTCTCAAATCAAGAGTCTTTCGTCAACCTTTTCAAGGGGCTCAGGGGGTTATTTGATTCCAGCGACGAGGGATGGGAGGAATGGAGGAATCGTGCTTTGAAAAGGTGGGCGACTGACGAGTCACTTCGTGCCTTGTTGACGTCGGAAGAGGCCAAGGAGGAAGCGTGAGGAGTTTACCTCGGGATCTTGGTCGCCGGCCGGCGATATTCATCAAGAATTGAAATATCACCTTGTTGGCAGAAGTAGCAGAATTCCGATGACCGCCGCCACTGACTGAACTGAGCTGATGCTATTTCCGGAAACATGGGCACAAGGCAATGACTTGCCAGATGACTGTGAAGACATCTAATGAAGAGGATGCTAATGGAAGACTATTACATTCTAGTGTTGTGGTTTCTACTTTTTTTTTTTTTTTTTTTTTTTTGTGTCAGGTTTCTGACATCCAAGGTCGTCAGGCCCGAGGCAGATGCAACGACGAGTAACACGGGCTGACAGAAAAATCCATTGGCAGCATTGTGTGTTTCTGCAAGTCTCTACTCCGTACGACGTCCCGCTGTTGTGAGCCCACGGAAGCAACTTCTCACTATCATGCCATTACAAGTACAAGTACAAGTACACGTAATCCGTATGTGTGTTGACATATGCAGCCAGAGAAAAAGAGTTATGGAATACACTATCCCCTGAAGAATTTACAGATCTACATGCCCTAGTTTTTCGTTCCTCTCTATTAATAGCTATAAAGTAATACTATTATTAGAGAGCTATGAGGAAAATGCATAGGGTGTAGCGCTATAAAGGAATAGGACCTGCCGGCGCTCGAGTTGCAAGAAAATCATGCCGTCGAGAATTCGGCCTCCGAGACCTGCAAGATCTGACGAGCCTGGGCTTTCACGGGAGAGTTCAGGACTGATAGCATCGGGATTGCAATAGAGTCGGGAGACTGACATTGGATGCGGGAAGAAGTCACGACGGATTCTATTCTGCGCGCTTAGCTTCGGTCCCAATCAGCGTGGGGCCACCTACGCCACCCACCGCACGTGATGGTCCAGATTAGGAATGTGAGGGTGACAGCACTTTTACCTGTTGAGCCGCGCCCAAGACAGAGAGAGAGAGAGAGGGAATCGTGGAGGCGCATTTGCAGGACACATGTCGTGGTTCTCAATATTCGGAAGAGCCAGTTTTGTTCCTCTTTCCAAGGTCTCAACTGTTCGCGGTCTACGTCGCGGATTCGCAACTGTCAACACCATGGCTAACCGTGATCCCACCACCCTGTCCAACTACTCGGCTTGGCGCACCAAGCACACCACCGTCGATTTCAAGTTGGATTTTGACCACAAGCTTCTCAAGGGCACGGCGACCGTGGAGCTGGAAAGCCAAACCGACAAGGAGAGCGCAGAGGTCATTCTCGATACCCGCTTCATCAACGTCAAGGGTGTCAATGTCAACTCGGCTGAGTCAAAATGGGAGCTGAAGCCTCATAGTGACCCCTTTGGGGCTCCTCTCCACGTCCCTGTTCCTGAAGGTGCTGCCAAGGGCGACATCATCACTGTCGCCATCGACTTGGAAACGACTGCCAAGTGCACTGCTCTGCAATGGCTGACTCCTGCCCAGACCTCCAACAAGAAGCATCCTTACATGTTCTCGCAATGCCAGGCTATCAACGCGCGAGCCATCTTCCCTTGTCAGGATACCCCGGACGTCAAGTCCACCTTTTCGTTCAAGCTGACGTCCTCGTTGCCGGTTGTTGCCAGCGGTGTGCCTGTCGGTGATCACACTCCTTCCGTGGGAACCGAGAAGACATACGAGTTTGAGCAAAAGGTCCCCATTCCGTCTTACCTGTTTGCCGTGGCTTCGGGTGATATTGTTGCGGCCAAGATTGGCTCCAGGTCTGTTGTTGTCACTGGTCCGAATGAGCTCGACGACTGCAAGTGGGAACTTGAGCGGGACATGGACAAGTTCATGGAGGTTGCTGAGAAGCTCATCTTCCCTTACAAGTGGGGGGAGTACAATGTGCTGGTACTCCCCCCAAGCTTCCCTTACGGAGGTGAGCTTAATCGATTTCACCCCGTTCCGTCATTGTCAGGAAGGGGGGGCAGCTGAATAACGATCAACCGCAGGCATGGAGAACCCGATCTACACCTTCGCCACACCCACCATCATCAGTGGTGACCGCCAGAACGTGGACGTTATCGCGCATGAGCTGAGTCACAGCTGGAGTGGAAACTTGGTGTCCAATGCAAGTTGGGAGCATTTGTGAGTGGTGGAATATCCCCAAATGACTACACACCTCGGTATCGTGAGCTAATTGAGTACTCGCAGCTGGTTGAACGAGGGCTGGACCGTGTACCTGGAGCGAAGAATCCAGGCCGCCATCCACGGCGACGCCGAGTTCGACTTTTCGTCCATCATTGGCTGGAAGGGCCTTGGTGAGCAACCACCACACATGCTCCTCTGAAGCAAACGTAATTGAACAACTAAACTGTCTGTAGAGGACGCCGTTGAGCTGTTCGGCAAGCACCATGAATACACCAAACTCATCATCAGCCACAAGAACGTCGACCCCGAAGATGTCTACAGCATCGTTGCCTACGAGAAAGGTTTCCACTTTCTGTACTACCTGGACAGATTGGTGGGCCGTGAAGCTTTTGACAAGTTTATTCCTCACTACTTTACCAAGTGGTCCGGCAAGTCACTCGACTCTTTTGAGTTCAGAGACACCTTTTTGGACTACTTCAATGGCCTGGGCGACGATAGCATCAAGCAGAGGATTGCCACCATTGACTGGGAGGGCCGTCTGTACACCCCTGGTCTGCCGCCGAAGCCTGACTTTGACACCAGCATGGTCGCAGCCTGCTATGAACTGGCTTCCAAGTGGCAAAATCCCGTAAGTTTTTCCGCGCCAAAGTCACTCGCAAATGAAAACACCTGGGAGAACGTCGGAATAGTCCCCTGCTAACAACTGGAATGTAGTCGTTTGAGCCCGCCCCCAAGGACGTCGAGTCCTTCACAGCCAACCAAAAGATTGCCTTCCTGGACAAGGTGCGGGAATCTGGAACTCTGCCCACCGAGCGCGCCCAGCTTCTCGGCAAAATATACGGCTTCATCACCTCCAAGAATATAGAGCTCAAGTCCTCCTACTACCGTATTGCCCTGGACGCCGAAGACCCGACGTGCGTATATGGCGTAGCAGAGCTCCTGGGCTCAGTAGGCCGCATGAAGTTTGTGCGTCCTCTGTTCCGCGGCCTGAACAAGGTGAATCGTGAATTGGCTTTGGAGACATTTGCCAAGAACAAGGACTTCTACCATCCTATCTGCAAGGGCATGGTTGAAAAGGATCTGGGTCTTCAGGAAAAATAGATGAAAGGGCGCTCAGCATCCGAAGAAGAAGAGGAAGATGAATGAAGAAAAAGAAAAAAGTCCCAGAGGCGTAGTAGTCTATCAGTCGTCTTGCTTGTATTGCGTGCGACCCAACAAGTCCGAAGCACTACTCTAACCATGTCGAGCCACCCATGGTGTCTGCCCAGGTCTGGCCCTCCCCCTTGACAAACTTTTCTACGGACAAGACGTCCTTGCCACCAAAGTTGCCGTGCAAATGTGGGAAGCCCCCCTCCCACCTAACGGGATCCGCGAACCGGGCAAGTTCGAATTTGAACACCCAGAGCGTAGAGGCGCCGCTGAAGAATGTATTGCAAGTGAGAGGGACCTGGGGGTGGTCAGTGTCAGGTATGGAACATGGCAGCAGTATTGAGGAGTGAGTACGTTGACTCTTTTTACCTGCTGGCCTGTGCTCAAGTGAACAAATCCATCTTGTTCGTCGAGCGGCGAAAGTGGGAATTGCTGGGGAAGTGTGTCGGGAGGAGCAGAAGGAACAATCTTGTACACGAATTTGGGGGGCGAACCGGCTGACATTTTGGTTTTTGACAAGATGCGAAAGGGCCAATCTCGAGGCACATTCAAGTTGAAGAAAGATGTTTTTGCTTGATGTGATCTCAGAGGACCCACCACAGCGGACTCTCTAGTCTCTAGTCTCTATTACGGACGTACCTCTACCCTTCATGCGACCGCATCCAACGACCGGAAACAGTTTGACTCGGCTCTTTTCGAGGCGAACCCGTCTCAAGAATGCATCTGATCTAGCTGCAGCCCTACTAGCACAAATCTATAATGTCGCGCGGACCACTGCCCTCGACGCTATGTTTCCTGTCGCAAGTCCCAGCGCACAAGGCAGGTGCCAAGGTCCGTTTCCTAGGATGGTAAGATGTTCAGCAAGACGAGGAAGTCTGAAAGAAGCTCGACGCTCGACGCTCGGCGCTCGACGCTCGACGAGGACAGGGGCTGATATTCTCGAGTGAAGCGTCACGTCATATGATACCAAGACGGCATCGGCACGTCTCGGCCATCTTTACCCCAAAGGCACAAACGTCTTGGTCTCGGTGGACGTGCGGTTGGTACTGGAGACAATCGAGCCGGACATCACGAATGTCGGACAGTGGGTCAACGTCATTGGGTATGTGGTGGATGGGGACGCGACTGACCAGGCGAGGGGGGTGGATGCACATGTTCAGGCGTTGATGATGTGGTCGACGGGACCGCTGGATGTTCACGAGTACGAGAAGGCGGTTGAGGACGGCTTGATTGTTGTACGGAGTACGGAGTAGACACGGCTAATATTGGAAACCATGCTGGGAAACTCGAGGAAATCGGCTCGGCATGAAAAGTAAGATACGGACATGGTAGTAGTGCCCCTGCGTGATGGTAGGTCTCCTCGATGCATGCATGCATGATCCTGGGCTTTCAGGGTCCAGTGTCCACACATGTCATGGCATAAATATCTACATATTTTCACGGAGAGAATTCTGCGCAAAGGGTTTCCTCTGCACCGCGCCAAAAGGCACGTGAACGCAAGTTGTTGTTGTTGTTGTTGTTGTTGTTGTTGTTGTTGTTGGGTGGAACGTTGAATTGTGCCCACCAGACCGTCCACCAGACCGTCCACCAGACCGTACACCACTGCCAACCAGTGACCACCAACAAGCCTTCATGCAAATGTCTCCGCCCCACTCAAATCCAACTAGCGGTGGCTTTCCGGACCCGAACATGAAGTTCTGGTTGATGAGTTGACAGCTCCAATGTCAAGCAACAACGCCGCTAGCACCGCACCGCACCGCACCGCACCGCACCGCACCAGCGCGACCAGACCGCGTTTCCCTCGACCGTCTCTGTTGCTCTGTTGAGACAAAAGGACTCGTCGGCCGCCCTAGACATAGAATAATAATACCCTCTTTCGAGTCACGACATTCCTGCGATTCCCTCACGACTTACGACCTGCTTCACACGATACTTGCGCACCTACTTCCCGAACCTGTAGCAACTCGCAGCCTTGCGACCGAGCTGTTACTCCTTTCCGCAGGCCACGACTCCTCGCTGCCTGTTTGCTTCCGTGTCGTCACCCAGTCCCCTGACTGGAGAGACCGCGGTGTCTGAGCTTCCAAGAGCTGCCGCCATTCCTGTGTGCTCACGTCACGAAACGCACACGGAAAGAGCATGGTTCTTTCTACTTGATGAGGATACCCGCCCACGTATCAGGATTCTAGAGTTGCGAATTCACACAAACATTCGGATACCCAATTCACTGCGGGAGAGAACTGCCCGGCGCATTTCTCGTAGAGACGTCCAGCCTTCAGGGGACCAGCCCAGGTCCCCGCACACGGATTTGCAGTCATGGCGCCGGCAGGTGGTGGGAATATCAAGGTGGTGGTAAGAGTACGTCCGTTCAATGGCAGAGGTGAGTAGTAGCTTCCATTATCGTGTCTCTCGCGCTGTTGGCGCCTTTGGCGTGCAGACAAGTTGCACAGGTGCCATGGCTCAGCAGAAGTACTGAATTGCGTAACAGAAATTGACCGTGGATCAAAATGCATTGTCGAAATGAAGGAGAACCAGACCGTTCTCACCAGCCCGGATAGTAAAGGCGCAAAGGACGCGGGAGCAAAAACTTTTGCGTTCGATCGATCATACTGGTCATTCAATAAGGACGACTCGAATTACGCCGGTCAATCGAACCTGTTCGATGATCTGGGTGCGCCCCTCCTTGACAATGCTTTTCAGGGTTACAACAACTGTATTTTCGCCTACGGTCAAACCGGGTCGGGAAAGTCATACTCGATGATGGGCTATGGCAAAGAAGTCGGCATCATCCCCAACATTTGTCAAGAAATGTTCCATCGAATCGATGCCATTCAACAAGACAAGACCACCAAGTGTACCGTCGAGGTGTCTTATCTCGAAATTTACAACGAACGCGTCCGCGACTTGCTCAACCCCACAACCAAGGGCAACCTGAAAGTTCGAGAGCATCCGTCGACAGGCCCTTATGTCGAGGACCTTGCCAAACTTGTGGTGGGTAGCTTTCAAGAGATTGAAAACCTGATGGACGAAGGCAACAAGGCCAGAACTGTGGCGGCGACAAACATGAACGAGACGTCGAGTCGAAGTCACGCCGTCTTCACCCTGATGCTTACCCAGAAGAAGTACGATGCCGAAACCAAGATGGAAATGGAAAAGGTGGCCAAGATCAGCTTGGTTGATTTGGCAGGCTCTGAGCGTGCGACATCGACTGGTGCCACGGGCGCTCGATTGAAAGAAGGTGCTGAGATCAATCGATCCTTGTCCACCCTCGGTCGTGTCATTGCTGCGTTGGCGGACTTGTCCACAGTGAAGAAGAAGAAGGGCGCAACTCAGGTTCCGTACCGTGACAGTGTTCTGACCTGGCTTCTGAAAGACTCGCTAGGTGGCAACAGCATGACGGCAATGATAGCTGCCATCAGTCCTGCCGACATAAACTACGACGAAACACTCAGCACTCTCCGTTATGCCGACTCGGCCAAGAGAATCAAGAACCACGCCGTGATCAACGAAGATGCAAATGCGCGTATGATTAGAGAGCTGAAGGAGGAGTTGGCAGTACTGAGAAGCAAGCTAGGCGGTGGTCCCGTCATGCCGGGCGGGATGCCCATTCCTGCGGAAGAGGTGTACGCCGAGGGCACTCCTCTGGAAAAGCAGATTGTTACCATTACCACGTCCGACGGCACGGTCAAGAAAGTGTCCAAGGCAGACATTGCGGAGCAGCTCAACCAGAGTGAGAAGCTGCTCACCGACTTGAACCAGACTTGGGAGCAGAAGCTACAAAAGACTGAAGAGATTCACAAGGAGAGAGAGGCGGCCCTGGAAGAGCTCGGCATCAGCATCGAGAAGGGATTCATTGGTCTGAGCACGCCAAAGAAAATGCCCCATCTCGTAAACTTATCAGATGATCCCCTGCTCGCCGAATGTCTTGTCTACAATCTCAAGCCGGGTACCACGACGGTCGGCAACGTTGACACAAATGCTGAGCATCAGGCCAACATCCGTCTCAATGGAACAAGAATCCTTCACGACCACTGTAAATTCGAGAACAATGCGGATGGAACCGTAGTAGTCGTGCCAACAGAAGGAGCCTCCGTCATGGTCAACGGCAAGCGAATCACGGAGCCCAAGCAGCTTCATTCTGGTTACCGAGTCATCCTGGGCGACTTTCACATCTTTCGCTTCAACCATCCCCTGGAAGCCAAGGCCGAAAGAGCAGAGGTGGGATCAAGCTTGCTTCGACAATCAATAACGGCCAGCCAGCTGCAGGCCCTGGACCGGACGCCGTCTCCTCGGCCGGGCGGCCACGAGAGGTCCATGAGCAAAGTTTCGGACTTTGGCGACTCTCGTCCCGAATCCCCTGCATCGGTTTTGCGGAACGGGCGCGAGTCAGACTGGTCGCTTGCTCGACGGGAAGCAGCCGGTGCCATTCTTGGCTCCGATCAAAACTTCACCAGTCTGACAGATGAAGAGTTGAACGCTTTGTTCGAGGAGGTACAGAGGGCCCGAGCGGAACGTGTCATTGGCCGAGAAGATGGGGATGACACCGAGTCGGTCACGTCGTACCAATTGCGGGAGAAGTACATGTCCACAGGCACGATTGACAACTTCTCACTCGACACGGCCCTGACTATGCCATCAACGCCAAAACAGGGAGAGCACGAGGATAGGCTGAAGGAAGCTCGAGAGGAGATGCAGAACCAGTTGGAGAGGCAAAAAGAGGAATTCCAGGAACAGTTGAAGAGCGCAGAAGCCGCCAATGTCGAAGTTGCAGAAATCAAGAAAGAAAAGGCCAAAATGGAAACTGCACTTCTTGAGCTCAAGGAAGACATGCAGAAGCAACTCAATCTACAGCGGAAACGGT
The DNA here is from genome assembly GCA_003814445.1 of Epichloe festucae Fl1. Taxonomy (NCBI): domain Eukaryota; kingdom Fungi; phylum Ascomycota; class Sordariomycetes; order Hypocreales; family Clavicipitaceae; genus Epichloe; species Epichloe festucae. The sequence goes on along the minus strand of CP031388.1, from coordinate 1,531,825 downwards.
ACGAGGAAAAGATTGACAAGATGGATCCATTGAAGCGACCCAAAGCGAATCCAAAGCTGACAGACGAGGAAATGGACCGAGCAAGGAAGGTGATCAAAGTGTGGCGGGGCCGCCACTTTGTCAAGATGGCCGAGACCGTCTTACAAAACGCTGCGGTTTTGAAAGAGGCGCAGATCATGAGCAACGAGTTGGAGGAAAGTGTAGTGTTTCAGTTCACTGTTGCGGATGTTGGGCACGCCTTGTGCTCGTCGTACGACATGGTCCTCAATGGATTGACCGGTGAAGGAGAGGATGCTGCGCTAGAAGAGGCGCAGAAGCCATGCATCGGTATCCGTGTCATCGACTACAGAAGCAGCGTGGTGCACCTCTGGAGCTTGGAGAAACTCCATGACCGTGTTCGCCAAATGCGACAGATGCACCAATATCTCGATCAACCAGAATACGCGCAGCATTTGAGTCTTGACAACCCTTTTGTGGAAACCTGCATGCCGTCGTACACCTTGATCGGCGAAGTGGATGTTCCTTTGAAGGCTGTGTTCGAGAGTCGAGTTCAGGACTTCACCCTCGATGTGCTGTCGCCATACACATCGCATGCAATCGGCATCGTCAAGCTGTCATTGGAACCGTCCCACGCGCGGGCCCCCACGAACACGTTGAAGTTCAACGTGGTCATGCACGAGCTAATCGGCTTCGCAGAGCGAGAGGGAACCGAAGTTCATGCACAGCTGTTCATTCCAGGCATTTCGGAGGACGGTGTTACCACGACACAGATGATTACCGAGTTTGACGAGGGCCCCATCCGCTTCGAGAGCGTCCACAACATGAGCGTGTCCCTGTTTGCCTCCCAAGACGTCACACTGCGGGCGGCTATTTTTGCAAAAGTCTCTTTGATGCACTTGGATAAACTCCTTAGTTGGGATGATATGAGAGATGCTGGGCCCGTACAAGACGCAACAAAGGGATCACGCATCAATGAATCACAATTCTTCACACAAGAGAAGCATGATCTGCTGTCTCGCGTGCAAATCATGGAGCTGAACGAGAACGGCGAATACCAGCCGGTGGAGGTGAGCCAGACGAGCGAGCTGGACATGGGTACCTTCCAACTGCACCAAGGTTTGCAACGGCGAATCGGGATCAACATCTCGCACAGCTCGGGAGACGCTCTGCCATGGGGCGATGTCACTGCTGTGCGTGTTGGCAAAGTTTGCCTGGTGGACTCGGCTGGCAAGACGCCCGACATGGGAAGCAGCGAGCCCGATGTGTCGCTGAAACTGGCCTCGAACCCCATATTCCGCGAGAACCCCAACGGCACCAGAAGCATCACAATCTACGCTCAGTGGGACTCGAGCTTGCATAACTCACTCCTGTTGGATAGGGTGACGGCGGATAAGTACCGCGTGCAAATGACGATACACTGGGAGATCAGCTCGGAGAAACTGGCGGAGCCAATGAAGTTTGCCCAAAAGGTATGCGTGCAAATATTATCACGGACGTTTGTTCGCCAGACTTCCATGTTCTCGTCGCTGTGGCAGAATGTACGATTCGTTCGCTCATCTACTGGCATCTTTACTCTCACCATGCGACCCGCTCCAATCAAGAGAGTGGGAGACCTGTGGCGCATCAACAGCCGACATGACTACGTCAAAGGTGAAGAAAACCTGACGAGCTGGGCTCCTCGTGGCGTCTCCCTTGTCAGCGACTTTATCATGGCACGCAAGAGGAAGGAAAGAGTTGCCGAGATTGGTTCCGTGCAGACAACACTTCACAAACTAGGCGTCGACATTTCCAGTGTCCGTGATGCAGGAGACAACCCCGAGCCGGAACCGCTGCCGGAAGTGAAACCCATCATTACGGACGACGATGACGACCTGCTCAACGACACACCAGATACATCTCAAGCCCCCTCTATTGACGAAGGTTCCGACGATGAGGGTGAGGACACCGTCAAGGTGGAAACTCAAGATCAGCCTCCTGCGGAACAGTCAGCCCCAGGAGAGAACGAGGAACCCGGACCCGGACCCGAGTACAATGAGCGCCAGGCCGAGTTGCTTGACAAGGCATTGAAATTATGGCGCAAGTACCCAGATCCCCTGACCAACATTCTCAGCCCTGCCAACACGGCTCCTCCCACCAACGGCATCGCACCCGAGTCCTCGCTCCCACCCAGTCTCATTACGACCATCATCCGTGTCCCGAAGAATCCCAAGGTCCTCAAAGGAGGCTACCTGCTGGTTCCCAACAACGATTCTACCAGATGGGTTAAGCGCTTCGTAGAACTCCGCCGGCCGTATCTCCACATCCATTCGGCCAGCGATGGTGATGAAGTAGCCCTCGTCAGCCTTCGCAACTCGCGCGTCGACAGCCAACCCGGCGTGCTGGGTCTCCTCCACGGCCCGGACGACTATGACGCACCCCACGGCAACTTTACGGCCCCGGACTTCACCCCGGGCCATCGCCGCACAGGATCTGGCCGAGTCATCTCTACGATATGGACCGGCACAGGAGGCGGCAGCCCATCAGGCAGCAACGGCAGCAACGGCCAAGGACTTACGCGTCTCAGCGAGCGCATGCAATCAGCCGTGTTTGCCATCTACGGCACAGACAACACGTGGCTATTCGCGGCGAGGAGCGAAAAGGACAAAATGGATTGGATATTCCGAATCGACCAGACATATCTGTCCAACAGCGAGAGCACACCCAACAGCGGCATAATGAGCCCAAACCAAGGGAGCGAATACTAAGGCCCGCACTGCAACCTCACACACAAGAGATCAAATTCTCTTTTACTCCTTTAATAATCACTTTTTTTTTTTTTTTTTTTTTTACGACTATTGACGTCAGAGCCCCCCTTGTTAAATGGAAATCGTCTTCACCGAGTATTCATTTTTCTTCCATCGCTCTATTTTCCCTCGTGCATAGGCGACCCAGGCGGCTTAGATGGGCCGATTATACCCCTGAAGAATGGCGGAGCGACAAGTCATGTGCAGTTGTGTTTGGAAAATCAAAAGAACGAATCGAAGTGGGAACTTGGATGCCTCGATGCGGGGTTGGTACGACTTCGCTGTGCTTTGGATATCTTTACGGATGCGTAGGGATGGTGGCGAGATGACGGTTTACTTTATACCAATTGATGAGGAGTCTTGTTGAGGCCTGTTTGTTTCGTGGCGATGGTGAATTTGCTGTGGTACTCTTTTCAAAGAAGGGCTTGATGTCCCTATGATGAGGATAGCACCTGCGAAGCACGGCCATTATCGTCTCGGAAACCACGGTTCCCTCCATCTGCAGACACCGACCGATGCTGTCCCTCTTGTCTATGATGGCGATTGATTTGGGCAACCACGGGATTTTGTACAACATATTGTGGGGAGAAAGGCCGGAGCTGGGTCGAGCAATGGACGGACGGACCATCGAGCACAAGACCCTCCTCCTCTTACCATGGCATTGGGCTTGATGCATCGACTCTAGCGCTCTTCTGACCATGGCCTGGCTATCTATCAAGCTTGTTGGGAACCCAGGCATGGTTAGCAAGCATCCTGCAATGATGAGAAGATGGTTTCGCCAGAAAGGAAACTGGCCATAGGTAGCTGCGCAAAGCGCCCAACACTGCCAAGGTACTTTGGGGTCTCAAATCCTGATTTCGCGCAAGATGTGAGAATCGTAGCTTCATAGACATTTTCCCCGTCTTGGGGTGCGTCTCGTTGCCGCAGCCACACCATCCAAGTTGACGCCATCGCCTACAGAGAGACAGCACGGATGTAGTACCCGACAAATCACAGACTGACAAGTCAGGTCTTGACAACTCAAAACAGCAGAGTAGTCGAAATCATCCATTGCAATAATACACAAGCTTGCTCAGTCCACCGATCCAAGTCTGGCTTGGCTGGCATCTAGCATTTCCAAAAGGGCATGCATTGCCCCCCCCCCAATCCCGTGTAATTTTTTTAAAAAAATACATGGCCCCGTCTTATGTATCCCGAGAAGACGTGTAAAAAAATACGACGCCCCCCGGGTTCATCATGCCAAGTCCTGTCCTGCGACAACAATCCTAGCCGAGGGTCGTTGATTGCCGGCAGGTTCTCGCCCCTTACAGCTTGGGAGCCTCGGCCACAGTCCCAATCTTGTACTTGTCGCCGTACTTTTTCAGCACGCTCTCGGAGTGGTACTTCCAGAAGGCCTTGGTGGCGTTCTTGCCTGCGAATCGCTTGAGGATGCGGTCGCCGCCGGGGTGTTCGGGGAGGAACTCTGGAAAAGAGAAACCCGTCAGCTAGAAGACTGCTCTGGTGCACGTGCAAGAGCCTCGTCGGATGGGAGACTTCGCTCCGGGGTAAGCAGGAGCGGGAGCGGGATCCTACACGTACTGGTGATGTCGTAGACGTTGTTCTCGACAATTAGCCACATGCCGTCTGCCTCGGTCTTGTGCTTCTGCACGTCGGCGACAGTGTAGGTCTCGGACATGGCGGGGCGGGCGTTGGGGAAGATTTGGGAGTTGTTTGCTGGTGATGGGGGTGGTTATGAAGAGATGCGAGAGCTCGAACGCTGATGGGGGGGGGGAGTCGACGGCGAGGTTTTGACCTGTAGCCGGCGGAGGCAAGGCAGGCCTATAATGGGGATTTCTGGAAGCTTACAATCAATCGTTCGGCCCTTGTTTTTTTTTACCTCGGCTCATCAGCTAGCTGCCCGGCTCGGACCAGGGGCTGTTTGGACCTATGAGGGCTGCTGGATTGCTAAGATTTGGCCGTTGTGGTTCGGGGAAAATCGATAACATGCAAGAACATCAGTTACCGCCAAGGTCAATAATTGATTGCGTGAGAGTGGCCGACGTGGTCTACATCATCCGTCTATCGCTGCATCTTCGTGAACTAGAGTCAAGAGGAACCCGTCCCTCAAATCGCGACATACAAACATGCAACAACGCCAGAGTGAGCTCCCAGAAAATTTTACAATTTACAATCCTATCCCGACCGCGCTTGCGATTGCTTTTTACAACGCCTCCACCTCGTGAATGGGAATTCTCCTCCGCAATGCAATCCTGAACCTGTCCGCAAATGCGGAGGTGCCGCTGCAGTCGCTTTCCGCCCTCTTCTTCATTGCGACTGGCATCCACTCCTGTATTTTTGTGATTCGGTGTTCATTCTACACGGGGTTTGTTAGCGAATCGTCCCCCCGCCCGCGCGCCCGCCCGCCCGCCCGCGAAGCTGGCTACATACAGACCACCAAGGGAGACACATTGGGAAGGAGAGGCGTGTTCCAAACTCACCGAAGGATGCGTGCTCAGTATCTCCGGGGCCTCTTGCCCGCCATGCCTCTGGATCGCCTCCATGCGCTGCCAAAATCCCACCGCCTGTCGGGGGTCATAGCAAGCCTCTGCCATCATCATCAATCCAATATAGTCCGCCTCGCTCTCCTGCTTCCGGCCCATGGGCAAATAATACAGCAGCTCTTGTAGGTAGACTCCCCCGACGAGACTCCACAGTCCGAACAGCGCCAGCCCAGGCAGAGCCCCCGCGAGGAAGAACAAACTCCCTGCTGTGAGATTGCCCACCCACGCGGCGGACAGACGCTCGGCAACGTGCGATGCAGTGGTGTGTGCGATTTCGTGGCCGAGAACCGCGGCCAGAGCGTCTTCGTTCCGGCACACGTTGATGATGCCGCTGTGGACAAAGACCTTTCCACCCGGAAGAACGAAAGCGTTTGCTGTTTCTGGTGCAGCGGCATGGGGTTGTTAACGTGTAGGTCGCCCCCGTGGATGAGGGCAGGATGGATGGATGCCACGTACTGTTGTCTGCAATGACTCGAATCTCCCAATTCAGTTCGGGCAGTCCACTGACGGGGATCAACCTCTTCAACACCCTCTTCACGAGGATCGTCCGAGGATCCCAGTCGGATAAGAAATGCCCGCCCTGTTCCTGGACGGACTGGATGACTGCCTCGACGATGCCCGAGTGTGCTCGTTCGACGAGCTTGTCGGAGAGGAAGTTGAATCTCCTCCGTCCCGTCACCGGCACGGTTTGCGAGTTGTACAAGTAGAATGAAACGGCGCCGATGACGGCAAGGACCACCACGGTTCGGGAGTTGCGCGAGCTACCGGCCGAGGTGATTTTTTCGGCAACGACATCGGGAACGAGCGGTCGAGCTTGTCGGAGGCGATCGTGGGGGTCCTGGGACGAGTGTCGAGATGATTGGGAGAAGAGCCGAGCTTGGCATCGAACGGACTCGGTCCTCAGCCGGGCGAGGGGTCTGGCCAGTCGGAGGGGACGCATTTTGAGCAGCAGCAACTCCCGACGGCGCAGTTCTACGCGAGCGGCTGCTCTGGTATACATATGCAAAAGACTCCCGAGGAAGTGGGTGCTGGGATTGGGCATTGGGGGTTGAAAATGAAATGGCTGGCCAGCGAGAGCTCCATCGACCTCCATCGACCTCCATCGAAAGTCGAAAGTCTGGCAGTTCCAGGGTCGTGGCGGGGGGCGGCTGGCCACTGTTGGGGGGCAGGGTTAGGGGGTCAGTACGGACTACGGAGTACATGTACGGACTTAAACATGAGCACCACCACGTCCAGGACCCATTCCCAAGTATACATACAATGCATATGATCAACATCAACGTCAGCAGAACTTAGAAGCCGCCAGCTGGGTCGTAAGAGCCCCCTAGTGGTTCCGTCTTGAACCAGATTCAACAGAACAACCAATATCGAACGCCACTACCTCTCTATTACGGTACGCCATGCAGGGCTGAAATCAGGTGGGCGGGCGGCCAGCGCAGTTTCGGCGGGATTTCTTTCAGGATTACGTGAGCGACATGTTATTCTTGGAGGACATTGAAGGGTTGTGAGATTTTGGCGGGGCGCTGCCTGTCGGATTACGCGAGGCACGGATAATCCTTGAATGGTTTTGTACGTGTATGGGACATTTGGTGGGGCTGCTTATTATTGTCATCGCGGGCGCAGGGGACCGAGGGGCAGATGGATTTATCATGACTCATCCGTCCGTATTTTTTTTTATACTCTACCCAATTCACCTTCTCTTGCTTCGTCCACGCCAGTAACGACCCTCACGACCCTCACGACCGCTGCCCGCCATGGTCGAGCTGCCCGATCCCACCGTCGACCTTGACTGGAGCGGCTATGTTGGCGCAATCCACGAGATATTCCACAACAACGCACTGGCTCATCCCGACAGGCCTTGCGTGACCGAGACCAAGACTTCTACGTATGACAGACACACCCCGGATCGGCATTGAATCAAGCTTCTGACATTTGGACCAGGTCGCCGACCAGGACATTCACCTACCGCCAGATCGACGAGGCGGCCAACACCATTGCCCACTCCCTGCACGATGCCGGCGTTACCAATGGGGACGTCGTCATGATCTTTGCACATCGAACTGTAGAGTTGTGTTGCGCCTTCATGGGCGTCTTGGTGCGGCCTGCAATACCCAATCCTCACCTCAATTGAACTTTGCAGCTGACTGGTATGGTCAGGCTGCTGGAGCTACAGTCTCAGTGCTCGACCCTCTTTACCCGCCGCAGAGGCAGCAAAGTCGGTGCTATCCTTCCGCTCTTGCATGTAAAGCTTTACTAAGATCTAGATCCGCGCAGTCTATCTCCAAGTCTCGCAGCCCAAGGCTATGATTACCCTCGGCAAGGCCGTGGACGAGAATGGGTAGGTGTTTTTTGTACTTGGGTCTCTCTTTGACAGCTTGATATGAGCTCCGCCACGATTGCGTCCCTTCTTTACTAAGGAATCATTTTCAGTCCCCTTGCTCCCTCGGTGCAGCAATATATCGACGAAGAATTGTCTCTCAAGACCCAAATCATGGATCTTCGTCTCAGTGACGCCGGCCTGCTGTATGGTGGAAACACAGAGGGCGCAGATCTCTTTGCCAGCGCGCGCGCCAAGGCCTCATCACCTCCCAACGTTCTCGTCGGTCCAGACTCCAACTGCACTCTCAGCTATACATCCGGCACAGAAGGGAAACCCAAGGGAGTGCTGGGACGTCATTACAGCTTGGCAAGATACTTTCCTTGGATGGCAGAGCGTTTCAACCTCTCATCCGAGAGTGTCTTCGCCTGCCTATCTGGCATCGCCCATGACCCCATTCAGAGAGGTGAGACTTTTTTTTTTTTTATCGTCGACGTCTTCCTACTCGGGCTAAACCCAGCGGGCAGATATTATGATGCCCCTATTCCTCGGCGCTCAGCTGCTCATCCCATCCAGGGAAGACATCCTTCACGAGAGGCTGAGCGAATGGATGAACGCATGGTCACCGTCCGTAGCTCATCTCACTCCTGCCATGGGACAGATTCTTGTCGGGGGCGCAACCACGAAGATCCCGTCTCTGCGACACGTCTTCTTCGTTGGCGACGTTCTTACCGCCCGCGACTGCAAAGCACTTCGCCAGTTGGCGAATTCATGCGCAATAGTGAACATGTATGGCACTACAGAGACAAGTACATCAATCCTTTCTTAGTTAGTCCGGAGAAAAAACGCATTGTTTTCTAACAGTAGAGCCTTAGGTCGAGCGGTGTCTTATTTCGAAATTCCTTCTGCCGCAGAAGACCCGACAGCTCTCAACTCTCTCGGAGACACGATTCCCGCGGGCTGGGGCATGCGGGATGTTCAAGTACTTGTTGTTTCTCAAAAGGATCGCACCAAGCTATGCGGTGTTGGCGAGGTCGGAGAGCTGTATATCAGGGCCGCTGGATTGGCCGAAGGCTACCTCGGCGATCCCGAGAAGACTCGGGAGAAGTTTGTCGAGAACTGGTTCGTCGATAATGCGAAATGGGTAGAAGCTGAAAAGGCCAATGACAAAGGCGAACCTTGGCGACGATATTACAAGTCAGCGCGGGACAGAATGTATAAGACTGGGGATCTTGGCCAGTATCTTCCCTCGGGGGCCGTGCTTGTGTCTGGCCGCATCGACTCTCAGGTCAAGATCCGCGGTTTCCGGATCGAGCTAAACGAAATCGATGTCAATCTGAGCGGCAGTCCCCTGATCCGAGACAGCAAGACTCTTATTAGACGAAACATGAACGAGGAACCCAAGCTTGTTAGCTACGTAGTTCCCGATATTGCGGAGTGGAGACGCTGGCTGGAGATTCATAATCAAGAGGACATCCAAGACGAAGGTGTTGAGATGGGACCCGCGGTCGTTTACCTCAAGAGGTTCCGCCCCATGCAGGCCGTGGTGCGAGACCATCTCAAGTCCCGCCTGCCGGCTTACTCGGTGCCCTCCATCTACATCATGCTGCAGAAACTCCCTCTTAATCCAAACGGCAAGGTAGACTCGGCCAATCTGCCCTTCCCCGATGCTGCTCAGATGATGGAGAGTGCCTCGGAGGAGGATCTGAAGAGCTGGGAGGCCTTGTCAGAAATGGAAAGGACCATTGCATTAGAGTGGTCAACTCTAATCCCGGGCCTCAACGCCAAGACGGTGAAGTATGCGAGATTGACTGAAAGATGCCACTGCTTTATGGATGAGAAGTAGCTAACGAAGCTCAGGCACGAATCAAACTTCTTTGATTGCGGTGGCCATAGTCTCCTTGCCCAGCAGCTCCTTCTCAACATTCGCAAGAACTTAAATGCCGACATTACCATCGGCGTCCTCTATGCGGATCCCACTCTCAGGGGTCTAACCAGTCAGGTGGAGCGTTTGCGCAATGGTCAGTCCGTCGCGGTCGACGAGACGGCTGAGACCGCATACGCCGAGTCATTAGACGAGCTGATCAACACCTTGGACGCCAAGTACCAGGGCCTGGATCCGAATTCCCTGAGCCCATCGACTGGTGCCACATTCTTCCTCACTGGTGCCACAGGTTTTCTAGGCGCCTACTTGGTCAAGGAGATCCTGGACAGGAAGAACACCAAGCTCGTCGCGCACATTCGTGGAGCCAAAGACCTTGACTTCGCTCATAATCGTCTCACGAGGTCGCTCAAAGGCTATGGCTTGTGGCAGGACTCCTGGGCCGAAAGGGTTTCCTGTGTCCTTGGTGACCTCTCCAAGCCCCGTCTTGGCCTTTCGGATGCCAGTTGGAAGCATGTTGCCGAGACGGTAGATGTTGTCGTTCACAACGGGGCATACGTCCACTGGATCGCCCGGTATGAGAAGATGTTGCACAGCAACGTTCTGTCCACTATCGACGCAATGAAGCTCTGCAACGAGGGAAAGCCTAAGCTATTCTCTTTCGTATCGTCAACCTCAACTCTAGACACTGATCACTACGTGAACCTTTCCCATAATCAACTTGCCACTGGGCGTGGATCGGTGCTCGAGGCAGACGACATGCAGGGTAGCCGCGTTGGCCTCGGCACTGGTTATGGCCAAACAAAATGGGTACGTCTGTTCGATCATTGCACAGAGCCACCTGTCAAGCTAACTCGTCCAAGGTATCTGAGCAGCTGGTACGGGAAGCCGGAAAGCGCGGGCTCCGAGGCGCCGTCGTCCGCCCCGGATACATTCTCGGAAGCCGCCACAACGGCGTTTCGAATACCGATGATTTCCTGATCAGGCTCTGCAAGGGCTGTGTCCAGCTGCGAGCCAGGCCGCTGATAATCAACACACAGAACTGCCTGCCTGTAGACCATGTCGCTAGAGTGGTCATTGCTGCGGCCCTCAATGCCCTGCCGGGCGTCAACGTCGTCCACGCCACGGCACATCCAAGACTTCGCATGAACGAATTCCTGTCTGCATTAAGCTACTACGGTTACGACGTTCCGGAGGTTGACTACGAGGAGTGGAAGGCGCGACTTGAAGAGTTCGTGTCAGCTGGGTCCATCGAGAAGGATCAGGAGCAGAGCGCACTCATGCCCCTGTTCCACATGGCAACATCAAACCTGCCGTCGACGACGCGCGCCCCCGAGCTGGACGACAGAAACGCCGTTGCTGTGCTCAAAGCCGACGCTGACCGCTGGACTGGCATCGATGACAGCGCCGGCGAGGGCATCACCCGCGAGGATATCGGAAGGTATCTACGCTTCCTGGCCGAGATCAAGTTCATGCCGTGGCCAACCGGTCGAGGACGCGAGCTGCCGCCTATTGCGGCTGATATCGCGCAGGCTCAGGCACAGTGGGGAGTCGGCGGTCGCGGTGGTGCGGCTTAAAGATGTGTTTGGATCTGGCAATCATAAAAATGGCGATGTCGAATGTTGGGTTTTCAAAAAAGCTTGTTACAGCAACTACTGTTTTATCTAGGTCCAGAAAGCAGTGCAGATTTTCCAAGATCAATAGATAATATGGTCCAAGGGTCATCAACAACAGATTACTTTTTCCCAGGAAAAGTAAGAAAGTACACAAACAAACCCCGCGATGTCATCTATCTCCCCACGACTTGTGGTAAATATTCTTCACCCGCTCCGCCTCAACTCTCTCATCCGTCTTCCTCAACCCCAACGCCACATACCTCTCCTCCAGTCCCGCCGTCGCCATTCCGTTCCCTCGAAACATCGGCCTCGAGAACTCGCGCCGGCTGGCACTCTACCTGCGCGAGTCCCCCCACTAGTCTCTTGCCGGGTGAGGACGCGCCCGTGGAGGAGGGGGCATCCGCATCATCATCCTGTTCAGGGCGACGAGGAAACACTCGGAGTCCACGACAAGAGCTGATCGCGCCAAATAGTACCGTCACCAGCACGAGCCGCAAGGACAAACAACGCGGTGTGCGCACAGCAGTCGACCCAGAAAGTCCATGTCGAGAGTCCTGCTGTCGCGGCAGGATATTCCGTACTGTTGCGTAAGACGACGGTGAAATGTAGCATGACCGACTTGGACAAAACTAGGATTTCGACAAGAGTCCAAACACCCTCGGCGCTACAAAAAAAAAAACTCCAAACACCAGCCCCATGCCTCCTCATACCATGACGTGTTTTTGAGAAATTCCACGCTCAACCAAATTTCTTTGATCCGCCCTTTCCAAGCGTCGCCTTCTTGTCCCTGCCCTTCTTTCCCCTCCCAATCAGTTCCAGGTGCCCCGCCCTTTCACCCAGCAGGGCCTCCGTCTTGGCCGTCAGCCCCGACGTGAACTTCTTGTGCACCCTGTCGAGGCTCGGCTTGGTGCCTCTCTTGCCGACCTTGGCCGCCTGTTTCTTGGAGTGCGTTGTCTTGGGGGCCTTGGCCTTGGCGCATTGCTTGATTGTGCCTTGGGCCATGGTCGGTCGGTCGGTGGTGGGGGTTGTTTTTTTTTTTTTTTTTGGTTGGTTGGTTCTTTTTTTTCTTGGAATCTGAGGCGTGACTACATGGAAGGCAGGAATGTGAGAGCAAATCTTCCTGGAGTTTTGGGTTAGGTGGATTTTGCAGATTTCTGGTTCTGGGACTTTTTTCTGCCGCACCAAGGATAGGTGGCGACTTGACCGCCTTGATGGGTTGTCCACTTTTCTCTCGTTTCAAACGTCCTGATTGCTTGATGATGCTTTCTTACAAAGGGTGACAAAAACAAGAGAGATTCTCTTTGGCTTTTATAACACGAGTCCATGTGGCGCTGAAACATTTATGCGGCAAAGGCAGCCGCCAATTCTATCCAGAAATAATCTAAAAGCAACTTCGCCATATGTGCATGAGGGTCTATCCATCAACATTGAGCCCAGATGGCGCGATACAGCATCCCAGCCATATGACCCCAGTATGAGCGTACACATTCATGAGCAGAACAAGACCCATCCCGGTCTTCTATTTTTTTGTCTTTTCATCGTTGGCTAGTACGCATACATGAGGACACCAGAGCATCTACCACCCGTCGCCCCATGCGTCGTCGTCTTCCACCTCTTTCGGCTTCATGTCGAGCTTTTTAGCTACAACTGGCTTAGCAGCAGGCTTCGTGACAAGCCTCTTCGCAGTTGTAGATTTAGAAAGTCCCTTTGGCAGGGGTTTCGATGATCCAATCTTCTTTTTTTGGGCTTGAGCTTCCAGCCACATCGCAAAATCTGGCTCACCCCCGTCATCTGCAAATGGCACAGGCTTTGTCGAGACCTTGGCCGTGGTGTGGGATGCTGGCTGCACAAACTCGTCATCCTCGTTCATCTCTCCCCAGGCGTCCCCTGCATCCTCAAACCCATCATCTTGGAAGAATGCATCCGCCCACGCGCTCGCGCCAGGAGGTGAGGTTCCAGATGCATTGGGCGGAGGGGAACTAACAGCTTTTCGATGTAATGACGACGCCGAAGCACTTGGTAATCTCCTACTGTTGTCTGGTCCAGGTGAAGGCGAGGGCTTCGGAGTGTTGGTGCCGGAACCATTGGCAGTTTGCATATCACCAGCTGCAGTCGACAGCTTGTTGGTAAAGGATGAAATCGCCCAACCGGCCCAACCGGCGGAGCCACTCTGTTGCGGTGTACCCATCCTTGCCGGTTGACCTTCTGTTGTTTGTTGCGGAGGCATAGCAGTATCAGGCATTGCTGATGCCGCTTTGCGAACCTTCTGGAGGTGAGAGTCGATCGTGCGATTAGCCTGATCTCGAATCATTTTTTCCTTGTCGATCAACAAGGGGCATACGGCGGGAAGTATTCTTGTTGCACAATCTTCCTCGGTAAAGTGTTCATTTGTGGCGGCCAGAGCCATGAGGGCAGCGTTTCGAGCATGGACGAAGGGATCTCTGAGGGATCTGGTAAATGCAGCAATGAGAACTTTAGACCTTGATGATGTCCCGAGGTACTTGGCGATCTTGCCCAAACAAATGGTTGTATTGGTCCGGATGCCGGGTTGCTCGTCGTTGGCCGTCCTGGCCAGTTGTTTCAGGAGCTCGCCATTGATGGTTCGGTCAGACAATTTGGTGATGAGGAGGAGTACAGATTTGAGGGTCTGTTCACGCACTACGGGTTGGACATCCGTGAATCCCGTTGCCTAGAAAGCCGTCAGCACAAGACACATTACACCGTAAGGCTCTCTTGACGAACAATGTGAGGAAATAGCTTGTCATTCACAATCTTCTGCGGCAGCCTCTCGATCATCAACGGCAGGCTATCCAGCAGGCAGACGCGTATGGCGCGATCCGGATTTCCAAAAAATTTGACAATAACGGGTATTATTCTAGTCTCGAAGTCGTCGTTGGAAAGTTTGGCCGCAATTTTGAGTATGACTGCGAGAGCTTTCGGGCCTCCGCCACCAAATTCCACTGATTTAATCAGCTCCGGGAGAACCTTCATTTTAAAGAATTCCTCGGGGTAGTCGTCAGTGAGTTGATTCAGGTCGCTATCGCGCTGTCAGTTTGTCTGGTCGGGAAAGACACCAGCGTGGAAGACATAGAGGCTAAAACAAGGGCTTACTTGAGGAACTCTTCTCGCTCGTCGGGAGTTTTGACTCCGAGGTTATCGATGCCCTCCGTCAGCTTGATGAGTGGACTGTCGAAGAATGCGCCGGTCCGGTTACCCTGGTCCAGAAAAGCAGAAACGTTGATTCGGGCCTTTGGATTGGCGTTGCATAGTCTCTTGTAGCTTGATTGCATTGTTGGGGGAATATTCTTGGTTTGACCAGCTTGGTCGCTCCCGCTGTAGTCGCCGTTGAAGACTTCGGATACTAAAACCCCGAAACCAAAAGAATCCACAGCGGAATGAGGGTTCTTTTTGATCGTATCCCAACCCCCTCGTGCGATCTCTGGGGGCGCATATCGAGCAGAGTCTGGGACCAAACTTCCATACGTCTTCATACAATATCATCAGTTCCATGCCGGGAGCAGTAACAGCAGCCTTGAAACCAAACTCACATATATGACAGATTCGTCATCTTTGACACTACTCAGAAGCTCAAATCCACCAAGTTTCCATTCACCGCTTTCTGATGTGTACACAGATCCCACCTTTAGGTTGCCATGTATGGACGACGCATCCGTATTGATGAATTTGATAGTTCTCTGAAATTCGATCAGCAACCGTCGCCGAGCATGTGAAGAGCAGCGTTCACGCACCGCAATACTGTGCAAGCCCCATTTGATTGTCTCGGGGGCGAGACTCTTTCTCTTTACGTGCCACCGTAGGGGAACAACACGCTCTGTGGCGATGTAGATGTACGTCTCGGTCTAGCCCAACATTCAGCAAGGTATCCCATGCGCTTTGATATGGCAGAGCACAAACTTCGACGGTGTCAAAGACTTTGATCACGCCGGGATGTCGTATCGTCCGCAATTTCTTGAGCGCATTTCTAGCGAGGGGGAGGCGGCCTTTCGTGGATGTAATGTCGAAGGAGAAGATGCTACAATTTGATCCATCGTCCTATGCGGGTCTGTTAGCAGAGAGCGAGAAGGGGGGAAACGGAGGGTTCTGTTGCGCGTGCCCTTCTTGTGCCATTGTAGAGCGTAAAGACAGACTCGTCAATGTCCACCTTGTCCCCGAAGTTGTAGGGGAAGGGTGGACCAGATGCCATGGCAGAGGCCACAGCATTCTTGAGGAAATCCATGAGAGCCAAGAGTCCTTTTTTCGTTTTTTTTTTTTTCTTTTTTTCTTTTTTTCTTTTGAAGCAAGTGTAGCTGAATTCACTGCAGCCGGCTCCCGACACCGCAAACACCTTGCGCGGGTGAAGAGGCGCGCGTGCGAGGTTGGACCAGACGTTTGGTAATAAGTAACAAGTAGAGGGAGTCGAGTGGAGTGGAAGCCACGGAAGCTTATTTGGAGCTGCGACATGCACCTGGAATATTGGAATATTGGAATATTAACCCCTCGCCCCTTCCTCTTGGGGCTCTTGGGGCTCTCGGGGCGATGCAGCCCCACCAGCCGCCTCTCCAACCCGCCTCTCAAACCCGACTCTTCTTCAACCCGCCTCTCGCCTCTACTCCGTAATAGATGCGCCCACACCCAAAAGGCTGCCTGCCGCCTGCCGCCTGCGTCTGCTTATGCTTGCCCTGGCCCTTTCTTTCCTCTTCACATCTTCAACCACTTGGCGCGGCCACTTTTCCGGCTTTCGCCTCGCTCGTGCCGCCTCATTCCGCCGTTACACCCCCTCGATAACTTCCCATTCCCTTTTGCTGTCTCACTCTATCGCTAGTAAGTGCACCGTGCTGCGATTTTTTTTCTTTTTTTCTCTTTTTTTTTGGAGTTGAGAAATCTTCTCCTCGCGAATGATGTCATATGGTAAAAGGTCTGACCGAACGGAACCTCCCTGTGTTTTCATCACCACTTGTCACTTGACAGCACCGCAGTCTACCTTGTTGGTCTTGCCTGCTGCTGCTGTCATAGTTTCCTCTCTGGCAACAGTTCCGAAACTTGACCGTGTTTCTGGAATGGCCGGTTTTTTGAGAGGGTGCATATCAAGCGCGTGTCGCATTACGGAGTTTTGTTTCTCGGATTTTGCCCACGGGACAAAGACCAAAGGCCGTGACAAACACAGCAGGGCGTTTTCCTTAAATGCTCTATATAGAGGCGAATCGAAACCGTTGTTGTTCCCCCGTCTGAAGTCTCAAAATATAACTGAAAAGATCTGACGCGAAATTGTCTTCTCCTCAATTACACATGTCGCATGCAATATTTCTTCGCATCGCTGCTGACAAAAATACTCACAGGCAGACCAAGTTCGACAAGGCGTGTGGAGCTCAAGCGTATATGAGGATGTAGGCCAGGAGCATGAATAACCCAACGCCAACAGGAGCGATCCCGTCCGTCATATCGTCTGAGGGAAACAGAGCCAATAATGCCGTTCATAGCGCATCTGGACTAAGCACACCCCGAAAATTTCTGGCAAAACGAACTCATCCCCGATTTCCCAATCCACCTCCCTCTGCTCAACTTCGCGTTCAAAGGCCCTATGCATCTCGGCCCAATGAGTTTCATAATGCTCAGCTTAACTATGTGTCACCACTACACCGGCAAAATTCCCAGCGCTTTTACGCAGACTCTGTGCAGGTTCATGCAGGCCATAATCAACAAAGCCATGCGCCAGGGTCACCTGCTCCTCCGCAGCCTCAGTTTATCCAGCAACAACCAGGCTCGAGTTATAACCTCTTCGCGTTCCCACATGATGCGCCTGTTCTTCAGCAGCCCCCAACCAGGGACTGGAGGATAGTCTCAGAGGCTCCCAGGAATCAGTCTCATTCAAGAGCGTACA
Organism: Epichloe festucae Fl1; assembly: GCA_003814445.1. Taxonomy (NCBI): domain Eukaryota; kingdom Fungi; phylum Ascomycota; class Sordariomycetes; order Hypocreales; family Clavicipitaceae; genus Epichloe; species Epichloe festucae. The sequence goes on along the minus strand of CP031388.1, from coordinate 1,514,809 downwards.
GGTGGACCGATCATCATGGTTTTAACCCCACAACTATAATCGACTTGACACAAGATGATCCCCCCGCCACTGATGCTATCCCTGTGATAGTCGCCCCGGAACAACGCAGTACGCCTATTTCGAAAGGTGCCAGATCGAGGCCTAAACATCCACAGTCAGTGCCTGCCGAAGATCCTTTTCTTAATTTAACAGAGACGCCTCCACTGAATAAATTTTCAGTTCAAAGTATAGAAGCAGTGCCTCAAGATGGATTTCATATGTCACCTTACAAAAAGTTGAAAACAGGATCGCCATCTGTCTCTGAGGCATCGTCCGACCTGCCATCTACATCAGCGATTTGCGAAATGCTACGTAACAGGAGCTCAGCATCTCAGAAATTCAACGAAGAAGCTGCCGATGGCCTTGCTCAAAAAAACTGGTTTGATGAGGGAAATAATGCAGTAGAATCCGACATTACTAATAGCGTAAAGGACAAGGTGCAGATAGAGGAAATCCCTGTTAACTCTTGTGCAAATATTATTAAGGACCCTGTTTCGAAGCAGCCTGTCCAAACCAATGACACCCACAAACCACCCGAGGCCACGACTGGAGGGTTGAGAAGGACACGTAACGTGAGCCGACCCCCTCCACACGGCCGACTGGATCTTGATGCCGCAATCTACGGACAGCCTGGAGCAATGACACCCCCGCCTGGCGTTAAAATACGCTTGCAGACTGAAGACGAGATTTCTAGTCAAGGGCAGAGGCAGTATATACATGCGAATCCAGCCACTCACCTCATGCATAACAGATCCAAAACCTGGCACGCATGGAAGGCCATAGAAATACAAAGTCGACACGGACAAAAATTCTGGTTTGGAAAAGTCTCTGCGAGGCTACGATGGTTTCGGGCTAACCAGGCTCTGCCACGAGGTACACGAAGTAGGGAAGACACCACCAGGGCGAACAGGCATTCAGAAGCGCAACCCTGTATGCACATGCACTCCCGAGCACTGGACTTTGGCGATATACCCGAGGAGGAGCTGCCAGGTTACGTGCGAGAAAACACAGGGTGGCTAAAGGCATGCGAGTTCTTCAGACGGACTCACGGAAGAAGAGAAGCAAGGGCACGTGCATCAAGAAGTTGTGAGCAGGAGACAAGGGACTTTTACGACACAGTCAAGCGGGCTCATTCAAGCAGTTTGGACAAGTGATCCAGTTGCTCCAAGACGTTGGGTTCGGCAGAGGAGGGGAGTTCCGAGAGGGATGTTTGTGCGCTTTGTTCATTCGGCGTTTGGTTCGTATACCCACCCCGTGGATGCAACTTGCAGACGACTTTGTTTCTTTTTTTACGAAATGACGCATTTGGGCTTTCACCTCGGCTTTATTCGCTAGATGTGCAAGAGCCACCACTATACTAAGTGCACGATTAGATGAGCCATGATGTAATTTTTTTTTTCTATAAAAGACTTGGTTATGACCATTTCAGTGATTGCATTACCTGAACAATGCTCGTTGGAATATGTAAAGTTTTGTGTATATACGAAACAAGTCCGCGACCAGGCGCCAAGAGCAGCAGCACGACGTCATCTTTTTTTCGGCTCAGAGGAAAGAAAGAAGGAATACCTCGAAGCGAAAGAATCTGCGGCGTAAAGACGAGTCCTCTCAAATGCCCTTTGACAACAAGTTCAACGCACTACCGGCCAATATGAAGCCCGCCTGGTCCTCTGTAACAGCATGGCGTGTAGGGATCAGCATCTCCTCGCCATTGCCCTTGGTGACCCTGAGCCGAACCTCGCCGTTTCCCCGGTTCCGCAGCATCTCGTACAGCCCCACGGTGGCGACTTGGTCCCCCGCACCAATCTTGTCGTAGTCGGCCTCGTCGGCGAAAGTCAAGGGCACAACACCCTGCTTCTTGAGGTTCGTCTCGTGGATGCGAGCAAAGGACTTGACGAGGACGACGCGAGCGCCGAGGTACCGCGGCTGGAGGGCGGCGTGCTCTCTCGCGGACCCCTCGCCGTAGTTGTGCTCTGCCACGACGATCCATTCCTGGCCGCGGGACCTCCAGCGCTGGCCGAGCTCGGGGATGGTGTGCCTGGAGCCGTCGAGGTCGTAGGCGGCGTTGACCTCGCCCGTCTCGGCGTTGACGGCCGTGTTGAGGGTGTTTGTGGAGATGTTGGGCAGGTGGCCCTTGTACTTGAGCCAGGGGCCCGCGGCGGAGATTGTGTCGGTGGTGCACTTGCCCGTGACTTTGACGAGGACGCGGAGGCCGGAGAGGTCCGAGGCGGGGAAGGCGGGGAAGGGCTCGAGGAGGGCGAGGCGGTCCGAGGACGGGGAGATGGCGACCTGCACCGAGGGGTCGGCGTCTTGGGACAGGACGCCGAGGGAGGGGACGCCGGGCTCGAAGGGGGTCGGGGGGCCTTCGAGGCCGCGCGGGGGGGGGAAGCGGAAGTCGCCGCCCGAGGGGGTCTTGAGCGAGTCGGTCACGGGGTTGAAGGTGGTTGAGCCGGCAAAGGCCATGGCGGTGACGATCTCGGGCGAGGCGAGGAAGTTCATGGTTTCGGGGTTGCCGTCGTTGCGGCCGCGGAAGTTGCGGTTGTACGACGACAGGATGGCGTTGGGCGTGCCCCTTTCGACGCCGTCCTGACGCTTCCACTGGCCGATGCAGGGGCCGCAGGCGTTGGAGAGCAGGATGCCGCCGGCTTGCTCAAAGGTCTCGAGGGTGCCGTCGCGCTCGAGCGTCGCGCGGATCTGCTCGCTGCCCGGCGTGATGTAGAAGTCGGCCGCGGGCTTGAGGCCCGCCTCGGCCGCCTCCTTGAGGAGGGATTCCACGCGCGTCATGTCCTCGTACGAGCTGTTGGTGCAGCTGCCGATCAGGCCGGCCGAGAGCCTCTCGGGCCACTGCTGGTCCTTGACGGCCGTCTTGAACTGGCTGAGCGGCGTGGCCAGGTCGGGCGTGAAGGGCCCGTTGATGTGAGGCTCCAGCTCCGAGAGGTTGATCTTGATGACCTGGTCGTACTCGGCGCCGGCGTCCGCCTTGAACTGGAACCGCGCGTCTTCGGAGGCCGCGCCCCCCGCGCCGGGGAGGAGGAAGCTCTGCAGCGCCTCGATCTTGTCAACAGCCTGGCCGCGGCGCGTTGCCCGCAGATATCGCGTCGACGCCTCCGTGTAGGGGAAGACGCTCGTCGTGGCACCGACCTCGGCTCCCATGTTGCAGATTGTCGCCTGGCCTGTCAAGCTCAGGGTGTTGACGCCCTCGCCAAAGTATTCAATGATGGACCCGGTGCCTCCGCGAACCGTCAGCTGGCCGGCCAGTCGCAGGATGACGTCCTTGGGCGACGCCCAGTCCCCGAGCTTGCCCGTCAGCTCGACGCCCAGAATCTTGGGCGCCTTGAGCTCCCAGGGCGCGCCGACCAGAGCCTCGACGGCATCGGCACCGCCCACGCCAATCGTCACCGTGCACAAACCACCCGCGTTGGGCGAGTGGCTGTCGGTGCCCAGCATCATCAGGCCGGGAAGAGCATAGTTCTCCAGCACGGTCTGGTGGATGATGCCCGCGCCGGGGGGCCAAAAGTCCATGCCGTACTTTTTGGCGGCAGACTCCAGGAAGTCAAACACCTCCTTGTTGGCCGCGATGCCGGCCTCCAGATCGTCCTCGGCGCCCCTGGACCCCACGATCAAGTGGTCGCAGTGGATGCTGGCCGGGATGGCCGGTCTCTCGAGGTTGCACGACATGAACTGCAGGAGGGCCATTTGCGCAGAGGCATCCTGCATGTTGACGCGGTCCGGCTTGAGCCGCAGATTGGCCCTGCCTCGAATGTCGCGCCCGTTGGACGTGTTTTTTGAGAGGAGCGACTCCTCCACCTTGTCGAGATGGCTGTAGAGGATCTTCTCGGCGAGAGTGAGTCGCTGGGAACCCAAAACCCTGCGCACATCGGTGTACTTGGTGAGGAGCTTCTCGTAGGCAGGCGGGAGGGACTTGACGCTGGAAAACGGTCGTCGTTGCGCCGACGACGCACATGAACATGCTGCTCCGGCGCCGGAGGAGGCTCGTGATGCACGTCGGAGGACGGTCTGGGAACCAACCAATTGAGTTAGTTCGTGCATGGCATGGCATGGCATGGCATGGAATGCATTGGTAGGACGAGAGGAAGAAGGAGAACATCAAATTCATACCGTCATGGCCGTCATGGCGCCTCCCGGACGGTTCACCAGTTCAATGGAAGCCATGGTGCGTGTCCGGCAAGCATCAGACAGTGGGTGAAGTGTTGGCACGGGGAGAGCAGCAGAATGATTATTTAAAACTAAAACATTATTTCTGTCTGACTGTACCGCACGTAAGACAGGTGGAGCCGATTTCTTATTTCTGGGGACATTGGTCATTGTCAATTGGTGCTGTGGGATTGGATTGGCTGGATTTCAAGTGGGGAATACGCAATGCTCGCCGTCTTCTCGTCTTCATGCAATGCACGTAAGACAGGAAACGGGCAAGGAAAAGAAAAATTTGCCTGTCATCGTGATGAATACAACCTGGTTGGGCTTGTACTACAAACCTTTGTGTGCCGAGCGCTCTATCCTACATTTGATTTCCATCCCGCCAATGCTCAATGACCAACATCTGTAACAAAATAACCATACATCAGTTACACCCAAACGGCCAGTCTTTTTCTCTTTCTTTTTCTTTTCTTTCAAAAAATAGCAACTCCGTCCGCATCTTCCAGCCACAGCGTCGCCAGGTCCTTGGACAAGCCCAGTCGAAGCCTTCGAAGCACGTCCTCGCCCTTGGTCGTCGCCTGCCATCCTTTCCTCCAATCCCATCCGCGAGCTACCTTTCCACCAGCAAGCGTTGATTTTTGCACATGGCTAGCCAAGATGGAGCTTCCGCTCATGACATAACTACTTCCAGTCAACGATGTGGTTGACTTCCTCATCAGGTCCGCTGGTGTAGATCCCTTCAAGCCTTGGCCGGAAGCAAGCACCATCTCGAGGAAGGTGTCGCAACTATCGTAGACCCGGGAACCGACAGTTTGCAAGTCCTCCACTGCCTTGAGTATGATCTCAATCTGATCGAGGGATAGCACACAGGGCGCTCGCTTGACGAAGACGGTGGCTTCACCCAGCAGTGCCAACAGAAAGTCCTCGCTCACGACCGCGTCCCTGGTTCCATCGTATAGTCCCCCTCGAATGTTGTCGTCTGAACTCGAGATGACAGCCACCAAAGCACCGGCAGCTTGTTTTTGGAGCACCTTTGCTTTGGTGTTTGATATTTCATCCAGCTTTTGCTCGTCTCTGGTCTCGTAGAACGTGCGCAGAGTGGCGTAGCCGCTGAGCATTCGTCCCAGGAGCTGAGCTGCTTCCAGATCTTGCTTCGCACGGTGCTCTAGTGTTTCTGTTCTCTTGCGCAGCAAGTCTTTCAGATCGTCGTCAACATCTTGCTCCGCTGGAAAAGCTGTTGATTGGATGAGTGAATAGGACATGAGAAGATTCAAAACTTCTCGCACTCTATCAGGTCGGTGTGATAAGGCAAAGTACCACAGTGCCTCGCCGAAACGGTGCGATTCTTTGGAAAGGATGTCTGCGAAGTGCTGTGCAGCCATTGTCAGGCTCTAGGATCACTTATTCTCCACAAAAGACAAGAGTTACTCACCTCTGCAGTCTCTTCTGCGTAGGCAATCATGCCAAGATCATTCAGTATCCTCCACATCCGGTCAACTGTGGTGCGAGAGTTCTCATCCAGCGTTGCGAGTAAATCGCGGAGCAGCTCTGCGACCGTCTCCTCCGACTTTTGTGGTACATCCATTCTGCCAAGCACTTCGATCGCGATCTCCCACCCGTCTCTTGATGCAGACAGATGCTCGATCCCGGCCAATTCTCTTGCGTACAGAACGAGGGTAGTGTCTTTGATGCCCTCAACTTCGTCCTTCGTTGGCGGCAGTACGCCCAGTAGAGCAAGATCATCCATGTCCAAAGTGTCGGTTGGCAAGGGCTTCGCCGTCTCTGTAGGCGGCAGCCACTGGCCCAGCGAGGCAATCTCAGCGACTGAAGACGCCACAGGAAGCGACCAAGTCCTCAACAGACCAATGACGCCATTGATATTGCCTTCAAAGCAGGAAGCAATGGCGACCTCAACAGCACTCATGGGATTAGGACTCATGTCCGATTGTAGAACCAGGCGAAATGCAGAGCCAAGACGATCAAAATAGTTGGGTGAGCCTCCGAAGTGGGATGCAGAGGCCCCAAAGCCTCGCGGCTGGGACAGCCTGAGATTCTTGTGATGCTGGCTCCCATCATCCCACCATCCAAACAAGCCAACTGTTGCCTCGCACCAATCCTGCGCAGTCTGGAGTATCGCTTCGTGGTCACCCAGGACAATGCCGTAAACACTCTGCAAATTCTCATAAATGTCCCACGGGATCTGACTTGATGCCTTTCGTGCCATTGTAGACATGGATTGCGGTTGTGGAGAGTAGCTACCATCCAGAGAAGACAAGTCAGGGCCTTCTGCGAAGAGCGTCAGCCTATCGAGGGACCCTCGTGCCTGGACCCGGAACAGAGTCCAGCTGCTGTTCCATATATCCCAGTCACCTCGCATGGCTGGACACAATTCCAACATTTCACAAGTGGCGTCCGCGAATCGACGGACATTTTCGAGAGCTTTGCCAGTATAAGCCCTGTCACCCCGTGTGCCCCTGCAAGCATTCTCCCAACCAGCATTTTTCAACAATTGGGAGGCGCCACTCACGTCGCCCCTCAGAAGTGCGTTCCGAAGCGTTTGCCAGTACAAATAGTGGCAGATTGGACTTGGCTTGAAGTGACTAATTTCGCGAATTTGATCGGGATAGAGGTTATGGCTGGCTTCTTGCCAATTAAACAAGACCTCGGGCAGCGGGGGTGTCTTCTCATTTTCAGCATCATTTTCAAACCGGGTATGGTGGATTCGCAAAATTAAGTGAGCAATGTACGCTGCTTTCTCGAAAGGCGCGGCATCATTTCCAGGTCCAATTGTTGCAAGATCCTCTCCTTCAGGTTGCGGCAAATCCTCGACGTAATCGTTCCAAAGTTTGACAAGTCGATATGTAATGTTGGCTAATGAGTTGTCCATCTTTTCTGCATCGTCCTCGGCTCCAATACCCTCATCGTACAGCCGGCAAACCAGATCCTCCGTCTTCAGGATTAAATCAGGGGATTCGGTTATTCGCGCGGCATCTTGTTGAGTACACATGTCCCGGACAATGGTAGCAAAGTGGAAGTCCTTGTTGCGTGCGAAACCGCCAAGTCGCGCTGATGACCGTCTAAAAATGTCTTCTGCTTCTTTTCGCACCCTGTCAGTGGCTGCTGGTGTGTTCAACATCATCAAATCGTCGCCTTCTCCAATGATTGGCTGGCCGTAAGGTCGATCATCGTGGCGCATGTTGAGGAACAAATCTCCCTGCTCAGACGCTTCTTCAGACATTTCGTCATCGTCCTCCTCTTCACCTTCTAGCTCATCACCATGGGCGTCGTCATAGTGTGCCTCCATTTCCTCTTCGATGTATCTGTCGATCTCTGCCTCGATGTCTTCGCCCTCAGCATCCTCGTTGTCCTCCTCGACGAGATTCGACAATGCGCTGGATTTTCTGAAAAGACTATGCGGTGGCAACTCCATTTCTCCCTCGGCATCTTCGTCTTCTTCGGCCTCCTCGTCGCTGATGCTGAACTGCCGGCTTAGGCTGGAGGGTTGTCGCCCTCGCCCTCTGATGGACTGACCAAGCGGCGCATTGGAGCTCTCGTTCCGTCCGAACAGGTTTCGCCCTGAAGATGAAGTCTGTGACTGGCTGCCTCCAAATCCAAAGGGCTTACTGCTTGTGTTGACGCCTCGCATGATGGAGCTGCCAAGATACGATTCTGATGGTGCTCCGGCCGGCGTGAAAGAGGCCTGTGAAGATGGCGGAGGTCCCGCGGGAGTGGTCGAAGGGCAGTCTCCTAGAAACGAGAAGGACATTCCATTCTTGGATTTCTTGTCTGGCGTCGACGGCGCAGGGCTCGAATCAGGAACCATGAATCGGTGAGCCATTGTGTCAGTGCGACTCAGCCTCCCTTGCGTGATGTCAGACAAACAAAGGTGCTCAAAGTCGGGCCATACGCCAAACAAGCCCAATTTGACTTGGTGAATCGAGAACCGTCTCTTCTTGAAGCGGTTTGCTCGGGTGTCGCGCGAATGTTTTGTTCTCTCCAGGCTTAACTGCAATGAAGAGCTCCCAAACGCGTTCCGTATATTTTTGGAGCTCAAAAGAAGCGTTAATGCGGGCCGGTATTTAACCGAGTCGTTCCTGGAATCCTGGTCCACCACGGGCTATTGTGAGAGGCCTTGATTATATATGAAGAACATGTTGCAATGTATACAGCCACATTGCAGAATTTTTTTATTAGAGGCTAAATTCATTGGCGTGGTCGCAGGAAATCAGCGAACATTCGGACAGGCACTCTGTACGAGTTACTGCAGGAAGCAATGCACACACCCCTCTCTAAGTCAATCGGCGTCGGGCTATGTTCGGCGGTCGGAATCTCAGGTCCCAAGCCACTATCTACGGGTTGTTGACAACGGCACACACCGACACCTGGTTTTCCCTCTACCGAATGGTCTCAGGCGCTCCGTCAGGCGGGCTCTGGGCGGGGTAGCTTGTACACGGCGCTGTTCGGCGTGTCGGCATTACAATTATTATTGTCGTCACACACTCGACTCACTCGACTCTCTCGAGCGGCCCCATCCAACGAGACCAGACCTTGATAAAGCTATTCCGCAGCTGTTCCGTACCACCTGTACCACCTGGACCACACATTCGCATTGTTCGACGCACTTCCTTCCATCCATCTGCCATTCACAAACTATTATTGCCGCTCCACGCGTATCATTTTCATCATGGCCGACACTGCGGGAAAGGTATGCTCACGTCGATGACGACTTCTGATAGCAAAGCGACCCGTCCATAACCCCACTTCACTACTTCACGATGTGAAGCACAAAAAACACTGACCAGTGACACCCATTGGGGCTATTAGACCATCACTTGCAAGGCAGCCGTAGCCTGGGAGGCCGGCAAGGAGCTTACCATTGAAGACATTGAAGTTGCCCCTCCTCAGGCCCATGAGGTCCGAATTCAAATTTACTACACTGGCGTGTGCCACACAGGTGCGATGGTCCGCTTCAAACGGCGACAACCACACGCAAGCTGACAAGAGCCAAAGACGCATATACTCTCTCTGGAAAAGATCCCGAAGGGGCGTTCCCCATTGTTCTGGGACACGAGGGGGCTGGTCTCGTCGAATCAGTTGGTGAGGGCGTCACCAACGTGAAGCCTGGGGACCACGTAGTCGCTCTTTAGTACGCACTGTCTTCCGCTCTTTTTTTTTTGCCTCTCTCCTCTTTCTCTTTTTTTTTTTTCTTTTTTCGACGGCCCTCATCATTACGATCCGTGTTCGCTAATGCCGACCAAAAAATAGTACCCCCGAGTGCAAGGAATGCAAGTTCTGCAAGTCCGGAAAGACCAACCTCTGCGGCAAAATCCGAGCCACGCAGGGTAAGGGAGTGATGCCCGACGGAACCTCTCGATTCAAGTGCAAAGGCAAAGACCTGCTCCATTTCATGGGAACTTCAACTTTCTCACAATATACTGTTGTTGCCGATATTTCTGTCGTTGCAGTTCAACCCGAGGCTCCTATGGACCGCACCTGTCTGCTGGGCTGTGGTATCACCACTGGGTATGGTGCCGCCCGTACCACTGCCAAGGTGGAAGAGGGCTCCAACATTGCCGTCTTCGGCGCAGGCTGTGTCGGTCTGTCCGTCGTGCAAGGTGCTGTAGTCAACAAGGCCGGCAAGATCATCGTAGTTGACGTGAACCCTGCCAAGGAAGAATGGTCCAAGAAATTTGGTGCCACAGACTTTGTCAACCCCAACGACTTGAAGGACCAGACCATCGTTGAGAAGCTAGTCGAAATGACGGATGGTGGCTGCGACTACACATTCGACTGCACGGGCAACGTCAGCGTAATGCGTGCCGCGCTCGAAGCCTGCCATAAGGGTTGGGGCGAGAGCATCATCATTGGTGTAGCTGCCGCTGGGCAAGAAATTTCTACCCGACGTAAGTTGAACCAACTCGTTTGTCATAAAGATATGGCATTCCACTAACCATTTCACGCAGCTTTCCAACTCGTCACGGGCAGAGTGTGGAAGGGTTGTGCTTTTGGTGGCATCAAGGGCCGCTCTCAGCTTCCCGGTCTTGTCGGCGATTACATGAGCGGTGCTCTAAAGGTTGACGAATTCATCACCCACCGCAAGACTCTGGGTGAGATGAACTCTGCATTTGAGTCCATGAAGGGCGGAGACTGTATTCGTGCTGTCGTCGATATGAGAAAATTGTAAATTCGAGCAGTTTTGTCGATTTACACAGCAACAAAGGGTTCCGGGGTTGGTGAAGCTGTGGCTCAACTAAAAGCAGTGCCGACGAAATTGAATGTTGATCAGAAGCCATGGTCAAGACCCCAAAAGTGGTCGGAGGGTCGCCTGTTAAATGTGCGAGTGCAAGAATAAGGAATGGAACCTTGATGGCCTCCTACTAGTGTACGTCACAGTACGGACGTATTGCAACACACCTTTAAATTGTCCGGGTGTACGGATTAGTCTCGTATATGTGAAAATCAACCCAGTCGATTGTTTACGAGTGAACCATGCACACAGCACAGAAGTCATGCATTTCTGCAAGTTGATGATTATTTGTGAAATCATTACGCCAGAACACACGACACACACGACACACTACCCTGTAGGGGTATGTGGAAACCACACGATCATACTCCATCTCCATCACTCATGAGCCGACTGGGCAAATCATCTCGGAGTAAATAAGTCGAGAGTCCGCGCTATAAATAACGCAGGTCTTTTGGGCACTGGCCGATATACAAAGCTGTCTTTGGCACGTTTCTGTTGTTCTGTCCACACGGACGAGAGCTAGACGGCGGGTGGGGCTCAAGTTGCCGACATGGACAGCCAACCACATCCCGTCAATTACGTCAAAGAGCCCTCGACAAGAAATCGGCTTCGCCAGCGCGCGCGCCTCTATTCCCTCGCCCAGCGACTCAGCGACGGCGGCATCTAATCCACTCAATCGCAAAGGTTCTCGGCTGCAAGTCCGCAAGCTCACACCAACAAGATGATGCGATCCCCAAGACAGTCCAAAGGCACAGCCAAACTACTCGAGCACCACGCCACCACGACCACCACGCCGCGACGGACCACACGCTCCCTCTCACGTTTCGCATACACAGACACAGCATCACCATGGCCAACGTCGAAACACGGCCCCCAGACACCCGACATAGAGGACTCCATCAGTCCGCCAGCCAATGCCAAGAAGCGTCGTCGAACATCAACCGCACGGCCAGCAGTCAAGACGGAGCTCGTCGAGGATTCAATCCGATCCATATGCTCGCCTCCAAAAGCAGCAGCACCACCACCACCAGCCCGCCGCGCCGCCCGCAAACCAGCAACCAGGAAAACGGACCCTACCACGGGCGAGACGAGGACCTCACCCCCCTCGGACTGGGAGGACACGTACAACACCGTGAAGAAGATGCGCGCACCGGGGGGACCCGCCCACGGCGCCGCAGTAGACACAATGGGCTGCGAGAGACTCGCCGACCGGACCGCCTCAGCCAGAGACCAGCGATTCCACACGCTCATCTCGCTCATGCTCTCGAGCCAGACAAAGGACACGGTGAACGCCGTGGCCATGCAGAGACTTAAGACGGAGCTGCCGGCCCATGAACCCGGTGCACCCGTCGGCTTGAATCTGGACAATGTCCTGGCCGTCGACGCCAGCGTCCTGAACGGGCTGATCTGGGCCGTGGGATTCCACAACAACAAGACAAAGTTCGTTTTTTTTTTTTTTTTGACAAGAGCCGCATCTCACGCGCTGCAGAAATTTCTTTATTTTTTTTTATACCGGGGCAGACAAAGTGAGGCCAAAGCTGACCAAATCTAGGTACATCAAACAAGCGGCCGTTATACTACGAGACCAATGGAACGGCGACATCCCCGACTCCATCGACGGCCTCACGTCCCTTCCCGGAGTTGGCCCCAAGATGGCATACCTCTGCCTCTCCGCGGCGTGGAACCGCACCGAGGGCATAGGCGTGGACGTCCACGTCCACCGCATCACCAACCTCTGGGGATGGAACAAGACCAAGACACCCGAGGAGACCCGCCTCGCTCTGCAATCATGGCTGCCGAGAGATAAATGGCGCGAAATCAACTGGCTGCTCGTGGGGTTTGGCCAAACCGTCTGCCTCCCCGTAGGCAGACGCTGCGGCGACTGCGACCTGGGGCTACAAGGTCTATGCAAGGCTGCCGAGCGGAAGAAAGTGATGGAGGGGCGACGAGTAAAACAAGAGGAGACGATAAAGGATGAAGGTACTGGACGCGTCGTCAAGAAAGAGGTGCTCGTGGAAGGAGTAGTATCGGTTAAAGAAGAGGTTGTCGACGAATTGCCGCGGGAGTGAGCGTGAGCAACGTAGTACTCTGGCAATCGGGAAACACAAATCGCCGGCTCGTCATGTAATAACATGCCGCTGAGACAAGCTGACTCGCTGCTAGGGACGACGTCCAGATAAAAAAGCTGTTGGTGTGGCGGGGGGTCGGTCCAATCCGCAGACACCCTGCATATATGCACTCTGCAAATACGGAGTAGATGGGTGGTCAACCACTTGGACGCGGACACGGCGGCGATGCATGCATGCCCTACGAGAACGGGGCTGCACACACCAAAGAGTCTCTGCGCGGCCAATTTTTGTGGTCAGTCCTACTTGTTGATACCCAAGACACTAATCCGTAGATTGTGATGCATACTTCTGGGCTTTCACCGTGGGAGTTCGGCACCAAAGTCGGGCAATTGATGGACAAGGTTGACAACGGCTTGAACGTTGGGAATGTAAAAATACGTCGATAGATGGCACAAAGGCATCACTCGCTGGTGCACTTCCAAGAGTTAATATTCCCAATGAGCTTGGAAATATGGGTGATTCGTTTCGAGTTTGTATTCAAAGTAATGGAAACGACTCCCATAGATCAAATCATGGAATGTACGGGGTAATGTAATGGCAGATGGCACCCGTTACGCCGTGCGACTGGTCACGCTTCTCTCCTGCCCGAAAAATCCCCACGAATAGAATACATATATCGGCGACTCTTGACGCCTCGAAACCGCCGAAAAGACACGGCGCCAGGTAAGAATCGCTCGTCGATTAGAAGGAAGAAGAGAGAATTGACAGCGGATTAAATCAAATCAAAGTCGTAATATCATGTTCCATCGAATGGAAAGTGGGAAACACCAAGAAGAAGAGGTTGTTTGCGGCAATGCATTGGTGCGTACTCCGTAGATTGCATTGAAACCGAGTTGCTCGCAGCGGTCGAACTCGGAAACGTTGGTGCAGCGTGGTGTTACCCCATCTAGACGCCACGGATGACCTGCGTTCGCTCCGCTTCCAGCTGCGCAGCGTTGCGCTCGTGCGACTGCTTCTTGCACTGAAAAAAAAAAAGAAAAACATGTTAGCAAGCTAGTATGACATGATCAATCAGTTTTCGATAGAGTGTTTGTTTGACTCACGTCTTCGAGTCCACTGCACTTGTGGTCCTCCAACAGCCGGTGCTTGCCGCAGAAGTGGCCGTTGCAGAAGCCGCAGTCACCAACAATACGTTGGGCAGGCTCTCGACACTCCTTGGCACCGCATCGGATCTTCTTGGGAGCCATCTTGACTCGAGGCTTGATCTGAGATGTGAACGGGAAAACGAGGAGGCGTGATCGGCGTGGCTGGGTGTGCAACTGCAGATTGGTCTCGAGGGACAGCGTGCTTGCTTCTTGTGATGGTGGAATTGGTGAGAAATTCTCGGGCGAGAGTGAAGAGCAAGTATGTGGCGGTGTGGAATTCTTCTTCGACGAGGACCACCGGAAAAAAACGAAAGCCAAGAGATGGACGGACTAGGCTGATGGGCAACCGCGTAAGCAGACAAGCGGTCCTTTATAGGACCAAGCGGGAGAAGGCGCTAGACGGGGCGTTGAATCAAGCACGACAGCCGCGGGACATGGGACTTGGGACTGGAGGCGCACGCCCCCCCCGGCCTTGGATATGTGGTCCACCAGTGGTGTCCTTGGTGGAGATGCCGGGTCGGCTGGTTCGCCTCCCGTCTAACGCGAGTCTGGCTGTCTGCCGGAGGATGGAATGGTCATGTATTACGGAGAGTACGGAGCAGAAGTGCTCGACTGAGCATGTCGGCTGCCACCGTCACCTCGCCGTTACGAGGTCGAGGTGCGTAATACCGTACGGATCCGTATGTAAAGAAGGAAATTTTTTTTTTGCCTGACCAGGTGGTCTATTTAGGTACCTAAAGCAGGTAGCGGCAAGCGAAGCAAAGGAAGGAAGGAACGATGCGATGCATCCCTAGTAGACGTCAACACCAGAGGGGAACGAACAGCTCATTTCGCCCGACAACATTGAAAAACGCACTGCTTGCAATCTGGAATATATCATCAATTCAATTCCAACTCGAACCGGCGGCGGCGGCGGCGGCGACGCACCAAGAGCAAGGCTCTCCGGGACGGCGTCAAAGAGTCAAGACTCAAGACCCTCCCGAAAGCGGTGATGGCGAAGTCGTGTGCCGTTGACGTCGTAGCGCCGAGGCTGTACTAGCCCGGCTGGGCATCGCCAGTGGTCTCTGGAGCTTGCTGGAGTCGTTGGGGCATGCATGATGCACGGGCAGCTCAACTTGGTCCCGGCCTGCTTAAGCAATTCGTCAAAAATCCCTGGTCTCGTTTGTCGTCCGGCTGGCCCGTCCCAGCTATCACCACCAGCTAATAGCGCCAACAAACCCAGCGCCAGGCGCCAAATTCGCCTGTCTCCAGCTGCAAGCCGACTTTGGGAGGGACGATATTACTGTCAAGCGCTAAAGTTGACGAACAGGTGCATCTGGTTGAAGCAGACACGATCAGACCAGTAACCGCCAGGACAAACGTGTCATGAAGATATTTTCCCATACCAAAACCGGCGGATAGCCAAAAACTGACAATCTGATGTTGATTTATTAGTGGCTCGCGACTTGATAACTCAACGGCTTGCGTTCCCGCCCACCAGACGGGTCACTCATCATTCAAAATTGTTCTACAACGTAAACGGCTTTTTTCGTTGCTGGCGCCGCAGCCGCTAGAAGTCATTGCCGTGTTACCTCAGGTTGGGTCTGTGAGCCCGTCATTTGTACGTCCAGAACTCATACATACATATACATATGTACTATCTCTGTACATATGTACTGTTCGTGTGAGAAGAGGATGCAATTCGGCATAATAGCGGATGTAACGGCTCGTCTCTAATATTGGCAGCAGATTGCCCAAATATCATCAGAACCAATCTGAAAGGACAAGATAGCGTGATCATCACTCCTAATACGTGGCAGGGAGGGGGGCAGAGGGGGGGTGCAGAGGGGGGTGTCGGTCGTGCGTCTCCGAATCAATTGCTCATCAATGGCGGCTCTCATCCATTCACTTGCCGTTTTGGTCAAGTATTAGTGGCTTTTGCATGCTTAATAACTTGCATGCGGCGGAATGGAAGCACAAGAGCCGATCCCCGTCAACAGGTAGCGGAAGCCGCTATCAGGTCCCATGGCCTCTGGTCGGCTGGAGAATTGGACCCTTTACCTGCGCCGAGGAAACCTCCTTGTCTATTTCTTTCCATGACATTGGATGCACTGGACGGAACGGGCGGCTGTCCGATGGCGCAAAGACGTCGCCGCGCGGGCTCCTTAGGGACATGGACGCTTCTCACGGCCCACAGCTAGTTCAAAGCTCAAAGCTTCCGGGGACCCCGACCATTAATAACCAGGTTGGCAGATAGTAGCATCCTGATGATGGATGGGCGGGCGACCGGAGCCAATTCTTCAACTTTTGAGTCAGCTGAGTTGGTCGAGCAGCTCCCGGCCTCTGCTAAAAACCAGACGTAATACCAGACATACATGCGGATTACGTAAGCCATCAAGTACGGAGCAACGCCTCCCCAGCTCTGCAGGGCCTTCTTCACTCAGGCCTGTGCTTTGTGCCAGACCTCCACGCTAAACGAATGTGCCTCGGCATGGCGCGATTCATGCGAATTTTACACAGCAACAGGCGTGGGCAGCGGCAATGATGGTGAACCCGAACTCGAAGTCGAGCCACATCACAGATTCAAAAATCCCCCTCTGCCCGTGTTGATGCACAGTGCACACTCCGCAGCCGCTGTGCAACATGTTCCGACCTGGCCAATGACCAGATTTTTAGTAAATCGACTTCTGCATTATCGCTTCAGTTGATCCTCTCCGCCTAATCAATCATACATAACATGGACAGGCTGCCCGGAAATAAGTCACTGGCATGTGCACACACAGACTTTGACTTGTTGCATGTCGTTATTCGGCCAAGCCTGCATATCAAACCTATGCTAATAAGATTACTTACTTGACGGGTGAATGGAATTTAGTCGACGTTTCAACAACATGGTTAAGAATCAAGCAAGAAAAAAAAAAAAAAAAAAAGAAGGGACCAGTCGCATTTGTGCCGCGGCGAGGAAAATCTCGGGTTATATATAGTAGACGACTTGTGTGGCGTTGAATCAAATGTACGAACGCCGATTCGTCGATCGGTGATCGATGACGAAAAAATAATGTGCCACAGCGAGGACTCGAACCTCGGTTTCCAGTGCTTCGCAGGTGTCTCCACAAACTGGTGTCCTTACCCCTAGACGACTGTGGCTTCTGTTGAATAATCGGCGCTTAATGACTACTAGATAGATGGATGTGAATACTGGGGAGTAGTGACTCTTCTTCCGCGATATTTGATTGGAGGATCTCTCTCAATTGATTGTCTCAGATTGACGTCATCCTAATTTTTTTTTGAGTGTCTCCAGTTTCCTTTTTCCAAGATACACACGCACGGCTTGACAAGACGCCCCCCTGGAAATGAGGTTGGAAATAAGGAACCAGCGCAGCAACTCTAGATCATGATGCCATGAAACGCGACGCAGTAACCCCCCAAGCAACCTCGCCTCACCAATTTAGTCCGTATCTCCCACAACTGCTGTGCAGAACGGCCCCCGCTGCGTGATACTCTCCAATCAATCATACGATTCAACCAAGATCATCAAGTGTCCGTATACGGGTCGCCGCGTGACTGGTACCGAACTTGTCGAACATCCGCTGGTGAGCTGGCGTGACTTGCAGGACTTTGGAATCTCAAGAGGGCAGGGCTGATTCCAATCTTCTAGATGGTGATTCTGTTCATCACTAGACCGATGCCACGCGATATGTAGAACTGTGGCCACGGGGCTACGATACATCCATCGCACGGGGGCATACTCTCCTCCTCTTCCAATTGCTCAGATCAAGTCCCTCTGGGGCCCATGGAGCATCAGCGGTCTCAAGTGCTTCTCCAGCGCAACCGACTCGGAAATGTTATGTTCCGTCCTGCTGGCACTCCTCGCCCCGATGCGCAAGCATGATGCATCCCAACGCCCACGACCCCCTCACCGGCGAACCCATCGACAAATGGGCGAAAACCATAATGGCGTGCGGATATCCACTGGAGCATTTGAAGAACATATTCGCTCGTCCGTGAAGTCGGCGCAGGGAACAAGGCGAGAATGAAGGACTCGTCGACAAGCCCACCGCACATTGAGGACCGAGGACGCTGGCCAAGCTCTTCGCGGAATATCACCGCCTCATGGCATGCTCTTGTCACATTCTACACCGCGTGCATAACTCGGTGTCTCAGAGCACTTTCCCCCCAAGATTCTACGGAACAATCGCACGCACTCACTCGGTGTCCTGAGCCTTCGGGTAGGCTCGGCTCGTCGAGCCGCTGATGCGCCATCATCATCACGCAGCTTGCCAAAGTCACACGTCTCCAAGCCGAGCGTGTCTTTGCTCTTCTCATGGGCGAGGCGAGGGAGGTGGCATGGGCTTTGGGAGGCATGATTGCCGGTCTGTTGCTGCATGCCGATGCCGGCAGTGACGGGAGCATCGTGGTCAAGGAGATTTCTGGTGAGGTTCCTGTCCCGGAAGAGAAGCGCGAGGCTGAATGCCGCGAGAGGGGGGGGAATACAAAGGAGGAGCTGGCCAGGGATCTGGGCATCGTGTACATATGGTTGTCGACTCAAAGGGGAGAGGGGGGGGGGGGGGGGCTAGGGGCTGAATCGTGATGGGACATGAATTGCGCGCGCGGCTGTACTGTACGCTCGCACGACGGCACGACTCTCTTTGATGGCCCTCGCTTCCTGCGAACCGAGAACCGAGAACGAGTGCCCAGCTTATTTGCAATGTAAACTAGGAGAATCCACGCCAGATGAGACAAGTCGCGTGTGTCTTGTCCAGTCATTATGACTTATCAATCCTTTCGAGCGAACTATTCGCGGGCCAACATGGCACGAATGACAATGGCCTTGGTTTTTCCCTACGACGATGATATCCACTTCTTCGCGACCAAATGTCAGTGATTGTCGAGAATGCTCAGCGCGCGAACCGAAGGAATGACGTTCTACGAAACGTTGTCTTGAAACACACCTATGAAAAAGATCACGATCCATGTCCAGAATCCAAAAGGACAATGATTTCACCTTCGAAAAAAAAAGGTACCAGGACCTCTTCGTCAACAGTGCCTCTGCCGCAGTGTTAGTGGACACGACACTACAACTTGACGCGCATCAACAGACAAGGTACGTGGCCAAGCTGATGAAATTTGCCAAGTAGAGCCTCACGCTCCAAGTACCATTCCCCGGAAAAACTAACGCTGAACAACCCCACACTCAGCTAGAAACATACACATCTCGAAAGACGCCAAAAGTTCGAGAATCGAATGGTAACTCCCTAGTTGGGCCAGCCAAGCTTCATCTTCACATCCATCTGACCAAAAGGTATCAGCCTCTGAAGCTCCCACAGCTCCCCTTGAACCCGGCAGCCTTCAACTTCAGCTCCCGACAGGCCCCCTTGTCACTCGTATACACCCTATCTCCACAGACATAGAAATCCGTCTTTCCATTCACTGTGACAAGAACCCCCTCACTAGCAGCCTGTATGCCCCATACGTCACTACTAGGGATCGGGTCCAAACACTGAATTGCCTGGTCGGGGTTGACAAAGCACGAGCTGTTGAAGGCATCCCAGAGGATGTTCCTCGAATCCGAGAGATCGATGCAATACCACCCTTTGGGGTTGCCGCCGGAGAGGGTGATGAAACCGTTTCTCTCGGTCTGTTGGATTATTTGATTGTTAGCTGCATCGTGGAGAGTGAAGCAGCATGCATTGGGGGGAACTTGGCCCCGTTGGGTGAGCGAAAGTGCTACGGCTGCGGCGGAAAGGAGAAAAGTAAGGAGATAATTGAGCTTCATGGCTGGAGTATTCTATATGTATTCAAGATGGCATACGGGAGTCTAGGGGAGACCATAGGGGGTGAGGGACACGCAGGCTTTTTGTACTCCGCAAGTGAAGAACCACACGGTATTACCATTAGCGGGTCGGAATGGTTCGGTTCAGGATTCAGGATTCAGATGAACCGATATACCTATGCAGCCACGAGCTTCTCGTCACCAACATGTGTTGACAATCATGCTTTCCCACCGAAAGCGAGGTCCATCTCATCTGCTGTTGGTCCAAAGAGATTTCCCATCCAGGTGCGACGTGCATTCGATTAAGCCCAAAGGGGCAATGAGCCACTCGTCCGTCATCACATTTCCACGAGGAGCCAACGAAAGAAGCGACCTGTTCCTGCAGGCCGGACGGGTGTGCTGTAAGCGCCGAGCGGCAATGTCCCTGGCGTGATATAGGCTGCATGTGACGACGTGGGGAGCAATGTGAGGAGCATGAGTGGTTGGAAAGACGGTTGGTGGCCAACTACCGGCAGTTTGGGAGGCATCGGGCCATTGGACCATTGAGGTGGGCTTGACCTCCTGTAAAATCCGTTTCGCACCGTGACCGTGATACCCAGACACGATGGACCAACTGCGGAGAGAAGCACAAGGGAGTTAACTCGTGGAGAGGCGCCTCTGGAGTCTGGGCTGCGATGGGTTCAGAACTTCAGAACTTCAGATGCTGTGATTGCTTCGCTCAGTCTTGACTGGATTTGGATGTCGAGACACGGTGACGATACCGCAAAAGCAAGGCGCGTCTCGAGTACTCAATTTGCTCTCAACGAGCACCCAACCGAGACAAGGCCGGGCAAATAGAAAACATGCCCACGCCACGATGCCATCAGTAACATGAAGAAAGCTTGTCTTGCCTGGTGGACGATGAGGGGGTGTGGAAGCCAGCCCCACTTGTTACTTGTTTCGATAATCAGTCAGGCACGACCCAGACCCTTGTCGTCACCCCGCCCCCCTTCTGACCGCCACCCACATGACGACGGATGCTTGTCTTCTTTCACCCTCTATGTAATCCGTAGTTGCACGTACCAGACCTTGAGAGAAAACAAAGAAAAAGGACGCTCGCTCCATCCAACCGTCGACTCGTCGTCACATCGCCACTGACCGACGTGAGGTATCCCTACCAATACCGTTCCTTCAAGTCCAGCCCCCTTCCCCCATTCTTCATCAGCTTGTGCCAACGCTTCCGACTGCCCAATCAATCTCAACATCCCCCGGACCTCAACCCCCCTCCCCCCCCCCCTCTTTCCAATTATGGCAATGCCCAACGATGTGTGGGAGGAAATCTCTCAGGATATTCCGTCGACATCGGATCCCTTCATACAGCAGTACATGGCCGGTCGAGCGAATCTCATCAATCAGGAAAAGACTACTCGCTCCGACGCATCGTTTAGGAAATCCCTTTCGCCAATCGCCAAGCGGGCCTGCACCATTGTAGATCGCATTCGCAGTCATGAAGCCGAAACCGTCTGGACGGCAGATGTCGAAGAAGATTTGGCCCAAAGCTCTCGCCAGAGCATCTTTCCCGGCATGATGTTCATGATGGCCAAGAGCCGTATGGAGGGTACTCAGCTATGGCAAATTGTGCGACGAATGCCCAAAGGCAGTCTTTTGCATGCCCACATGGATGCCATGGTCGACTTTGATTTTCTGCTTGACGTCCTTCTTGATACTCCTGGAATGCACATGTCAAGTGACCAACCGCTGGACAACGCGGATGCCCTCGAGAATGCGGTCATGAGCTTCCGGTACAAAGCCAAGGAGAGGACGGATGGATCCATCTGGGAAGCTTACAGCCCCGAGTCGTTTATTCTGCTGACCAAGGTGGCTGATGACTTCCCCAATGGAGGGCGCAAGGGATTTCTTCAGTGGCTGAAGAGCCGTTGCACACTGTCCGAAGTTGACAGCCATGAACAGCACCATGGCGTCGACGCCATCTGGAAGAAATTTTCAAAATGTTTCATTGTAGTTGCTACCATCATTCACTACGAGCCTATATTCCGCGCTTTCTTACAGAGACTCATGAGTCAGCTAAAATCCGACGGTGTTAACTGGGTTGAGCTGAGTTATGTAACCCTCTGAGCTGTTCAATGATACGGTGCTAACTTTTGACCCAGATTCACATGGCCTTTGAACTATTGCCGGGACCGCAATGAAGAGCCCGAGCAAGACTACAGCCATATGTTCCAGGTAATTGAACAAGAGGTCGCAAAATTCAAGGCCGCTCCAGAGGGCAAGGGCTTCTGGGGCCTGACCACTATTTGGACTACGCTTCGCAGCGTGGACACCAGGCCGATGATTGAGAACATGGACCACTGCATCACAACGAAGCTGGAATTCCCGCATCTTATCGCTGGATACGATTTGGTCGGACCCGAGGACTTTGGTAAACCACTGGCAGATGTGCTGCCGGAGCTCTTCTGGTTTCGTAAGCAATGTGCTCAGGAAGGAATCGATATTCCCTTTTTCTTCCACGCAGGAGAAACACTCGGCGATGGAAATAGCACTGACAACAATCTGTTTGATGCAATCTTGCTCGGGACCAGACGTATCGGTCATGCCTACAGTTTGTACAAGCATCCATTGCTGATCGATATGGTCAAGGACAAGAAGATCCTCATTGAATCATGTCCCATCTCAAACGAAGTACTCCGTCTCTGCGGGTCCGTCACAGCTCATCCCCTGCCGGCTTTGCTCTCACGGGGTGTTGCGTGCTGTCTTTGCAACGATGACCCTGCCATGCTGGGGCAGGACACTGCCGGCATGTCTCACGATTTCTGGCAAGCGCTTCAGGGCTGGGACAACCTCGGGCTGGCGGGCCTCGGTAGCCTGGCTGAGAACAGTGTTAGATGGTCCGCGTTCGAAGATCAAGATACGGCGCAATGGACCAACGGGATTCGTCAAGCCAGCTTGGGCAATGGCATCAAGGCCCAGAGATTGAAAGAATGGCAAGTCGAATGGGAAGAGTTTTGCCTCTGGATAGTGACGGAGTATGGTGACGAATTCGATCCTCAAGGGGAACAACCAGCCAAAGGTAATGAAGCGGCAGAGTCATAAAATGCGCGCATATAAAGACATCCATGGGCGTGCATCGATTGCTTTAAAGTGTCTACTAGGGAACAAAGTTATGAAAAGGCCGCCCTCCGGGAGGCAGGGGGTCGGGGACTGTGTATCACTTCAACATTGTTTCCTTTCCGATACATTCCGATACCGAAAGAAGGGTTCGGCAGCAACGGGAGCTATTACCAGGTTCGATGAGAAGATATTATGTAGGGCAGAGAGTTGGTTGCCTCCACAGTTTTGCTCCATTGTAGGGGAACAAGGGCACTTGGTACTATTAAGTAGACATTCTGGTCGCAGTGGGCAGACTCCTTCTCCAACAGAGAGCACGTGTCGCAGGATCTGTTAGTCAATTAATAGGGGGGACACTACGGACGTAATACTCCGTACTCCCTACTCCGTATAATCAGCCTGATTACTACAGGCATTGTGTCGGCATGTACGTCCGTACGGACCGTAAGATGAGCGGTACCGAATGCGACCACGGCCGATAGGATGAAGTTATCATCCAGACGCACGTCGTCTGCTGACGGCATTTGGGCCTTTAGGCTAAGTGCATGACCGCTCAGATGTCCTGTCGGACACGCTCCGACTCTATTACGGTCCGTACTGGGCTAGCGTTGCATTTGTCACCGTCATCCTCCCACAAGCTGCCTGGTATTAGTCCGTAGAGCGTCGACCTGCAGCGGCTGCTCCCGAAAGTCGCACACAAGATCTGTGAAGCCTCATGGCGGACGACGTAGAGCGACGTAGGCCGGCAGGCTACGGCCGGTCTGATACTTTGGGGGTTTGTGCTCTTTAACGCTGAATGAAAGGTGAAGAATTTAAGTTTGAAACTGACCATGTCGCAATTTTGGCTCGAGTTTTCAACTCGGCTTTTTGTGGGCGTTCTTATTTTGCTCGAGAGAAAAAGTGGAAGGAGCAATGGCCCACTGCTTCTCATTGCATTTCCGCTAACCTGAACAAAACCGCTCTTCCTTGATCCTCCGTGATCGGAATCTTCAACAAGCAATTGGGTATCCAGTAACCGTCGGTAAAACCAAGCCATCATCACGCAAATGCCAACGCCGGTTCCATATCCTCTTTGAATATCGCAAAACAAAACCATGCCCCATTACAGTCGTCTTTTTTGCGAACCAATTTTTTTGCATTCCCTTTGTCTCACCCTCACAATGACTGCCAGACGTTGGTAAGCCAGCGAGACAATGTCATTGGCTGTACATCCCCCTGGCCGCTCTTCTCGAGGGCCTCGTTTAACGAGGCCTCTCTGAAATCGTAGCGTCCGTTCATGGTGGCGATAAGCCGCTGATAATAGGCGACCTTGTCACCGTCGCCGGCCTGGGCGAAATAGGTTAGAAACGCTTGCAGGTCGGCGGGCTGCCGCACGTGATGCTCAAACGCAGCTGATTGTCACCAGCCAGTTAGCATTTGGCAATCAAAGGTAGGCTAATAAGTTCCCGAGAGACGAGGTCTTTCGACAGAACCTCCCATCTCCCATCTCCCATCTCCGTCTCCGTCTCCGCCCCTGGCAATGGCAATGGCGTCCTTACCGTTCCTGACCTGACTGCAGGTCCCGACGACATCTCGAACCGACATTCGGTCCCCCCGCATGGTGAATTCGTGTGGCCAATTCTGGGGGCCCAGGTCAATGGCAGCCACGATGAACCGCACCACGTCGTAGACCGAGGTCAGGCACACTCGTACGGTGTCCCCTTTGGCATTCTCCGCTGCGTACTCGGCCGTGCAATGATTGATATCGACAAGGTAATCGCCGGAGCCGGAAACGCCGCTGCCATAGCCGATGTTGAGGTACCCTAGTCCGTAGGGATGGAACCGCTCCATGAAGACGCCGCAAGCGAAGACAGTATATCTCATGCGTGATGCGCTTTCCCATTGCTTCAGCAGAGCAAGTGCCTGCGCCGATCCGCGGTCCAAAGGATCATCGTGCGACGGTCGTTTGCTCACGCTGCCTTCGAATTCGGACGGCACAAGAATGCGGACACGGGCACGACCGGCCGCATTGATGAGGCTCAGCTGCTCTGCCCCGGAGATGGTCGAGACGGCCAGGTCCACGCCCTGAAGGGCAAACGTCAAGCTGTCGTGGTCACCGTAATCCACCACGTGGAGTTGGACATCGAGCTGGCCGAATTCGGGTCTTGCCTGTGTTACATTAACATCGTAGCCTGACCGCCTTGAACGGAATCGGGAAGGCCAACAGATCTTGATAAAACGACGACATTGTAGGCGTTGGCCGCCTGTGACAATTGCAGTGCCAGCAGGTATCCGAGCCCTCCTCCACCTGCGACAGCAATGCGCATCATGGTTTGTGCAACCCGCTGGCCGCCGCGGGCCAATTTCACGCCTTGGCGTCTCTCCGTGGCCAGGTTCGTCTTTGGACAACCTGTATACGGCAAGTCTTATTATTTTGAGCGAATTTTGCCCGATCACCGAAGAGATGGCGCACATGTGCGTGACTATATACCAACTTGTGGAAGGGAGGGGGGGGAGGGAAGAAGACTTGTTTTCCCGCGTCATTAACGTTACATCCGCGACGCGGAAAACTGACTCTTAGGCAATTACCGACAAATGCAGGAAGTGATTTGTAGGTGCAGACAAACCATAGTACACATACATATGTGATCACAATCACACATGCGCGCGCGCGCACACACACACACACACTCTCTCTCTCTCTCTCACACCACCAACTCGAACGCCACGCGGGAAAGGAATACCCTGGCCGGGTTGGCACTTCCGTTCAAGCTGCCCTTCGGCTTACCAAAGGGAATTCGCCCATCTGCCTTGGTCTCCGCAAGCTGTACAGAGCTAGACTCTTTTACGCGCCTGAATAGAGAGCAGCAACATACTAAACTGCCCTGCACGAGATGCTCGCTACAAAGCACACTCTGCGCCAGGGCAATTGCCTGTTCCCAGGGCTTCAGATCTGACACAGCGGGGGAAAAAGACACGAGCTAACTTAACTGGGGGTTTGTCAAGCATGGAGACTTGCAGGTACATACGGAGTAATACGGACTACTAATCCGTACTCGGTACATATATATTGCTTCAGATAATAGTCCAGGGGACATGATGCGTATTAATACTTGATGGAGAAGACCGGTGGGGCTTCCCAGGTCGAGGTATTATTAGTCGGAGCAGAGAAAGAGAAGAGAGGCAATGGAAACCGGCGAAGAGCAATAGATAAGGTGCCTGCGCCGACATGCAGCCAGCGGTAATCACGAGTCGACCAATAAAAGACAACACGGTCCTGCTTCCCGGTCTTGCTCTTTCTCCTCGGGAGACGGGCGAATGAAGACACCAGACTCTCGTGACGTGTGTCAGCCAGTGGCTTTTTGGCCCTCACCTTTTGGGCGTGAACGCGAGAGGAAAAAAAAAAAAAAAAAAAAAAAAAAAAAAGGTGGTGTGGGGTGGGTAGTAATTATTCCCTCGGTTATCCATTTCCGACATCCATCCATGGTCAGTCACCCCCTCTCTCTCTCAAAAACCAGTTGCAATGCCGCGTGCGTAGTCCCTATGTACAGTTTTGGCAAGTTGCCGTACGTGCTAAAATTTCCAAAGGGCGTAGAATAGAACAAAACCGTCCAGACCAACACGTCGAACGGGCGGGGTGAGATTATGGTTCGACCGAATGGCCCGAATGGGTTGGTTGGCTGCCTCGACCCGACCCAACGCTAAGTAGCAAGGTTACATGGCGCATGGCGCATGCGAATCATACAAACAAGATCCATTGACGAGACAGAGCCCGCCTAAGCAGCAGGCATGGCTGGGGGCCAAAATGTTGCTCTTCTTTCCTGCCCCTACGGAGTCCGGCACGGGTAGGCAAGGCAAGGCAGCCTTGACGTGTGATCCACGAGCCGGTGCAGACTTTGCACCGACATTGCATAATACAAATTATATGTGGAGTTATGTGGGGCGGCTATTTTATACTGTCTTTCTTTACACCGGTGTAAACTTTGCGCGTAAATAACGTAAAGTGTAAAGTTTACACCTAAAGTAAGGGCAAAGTTAGTAAAATTAGGGCATCTATTCCTATTACAGGTAATTACGCGGCCCTAGTCAGGAAGATACATTGTAAATAGGGGGGGATATGGTGTTTATATAATTTAGATAAAATTCCATGAATTTCTATGGATCTTAGCTAACAAAAATGGCTAGCGCGTCTGGTTATGTGCATTTTGCACCCGTGCAAAGTTTGCACCGGCTCGTGGATCACACCCTTGGCCTCTGCCTTGCAGGGCTGACGATGGGGGGGGAGGGGGAAAGTTGTACATGAGCGCATGTTATGACTTTTGTCTGCGAGGAAAATCAATGTTCTAATATCGCCCTTCCCCCGCTGGAACGCATGCGGAAAATGATGGGCTGTGGGTTGGTAGGACGTACAAATTGCAAATCTTGATTGCTCATGTAATACAGTAACATACAAATATTTTTGTAGGCCATCATCGTCTTTATTTTGCGAATCCATGAGTTGGACACGGGGGGGGGGGGGGGGCTGCCAAAAATTCATGCATGTTGCTTCTTTTTTTTTTCAAGGACTGTGTCTTGTTTTGCTTACAGAGTAATACAGAGGGCCCTGATGAAAAATTGATGCCCCGACGTCTTCACGCCTGAAGTGCGGCATCATCTCTCGCCGCACCACTCCCCCTTTTCCAGCCCTCCATGTGGTCCCTCTTGTCCCTGACGACGCTCTTCTCGCCCGGCACGCCCCAGCCGCCGCCGCCAGGAGTGCACACGATGATCCTGTCGCCGGCCCTCATGGTGGCGCTGTTCTTGGCGCCCAAGTTGATGTACCGCTCCTCGTACTCGGCGTCCCCGACGTCGCCGCCCCCGTCGCCCCCGTCATCGTCGTCACGGAACTGCTGCAGGGACTTTTCCCAATCCTGTTGCTTCTCGACGCGGCGAACCCACAGGTTCAGACCGCGCTCGCCGTCCTCGCCGCCCTTCATCCCGTACGGGCGGTAGACGCGCCTCTCGCTGAGGATGGACACCTGCAGCGGGACGCGGAACTCAATGTCCCGCACGACGCCGTCGCCGCCCCTGTGCCGGCCGTCCCCGCCGGAGCCCTCGCGGATGGAGAAGTCCCGAAGCAGCACGGGGTACCGGCGCTCCAAGATTTCAGAGTCGGTGATGCGCGTGTTCGTCATGTGGACGTGCACGCCAGAGGTGCCGACCCAGTCGGGCCCCGCGCCGCTGCCCCCCGCGATGGTCTCGTAGTATCCGAAGCCCCGGACGGGCTCCGAGCCGGTGACGTTGCCGCCGAAGCCAAAGGTGAGGTTGTTGCAGCACCCCTGGCTGGCGGCGCAGGCCTCAAAGGCCCTGAAGATGACGTCGGTGACGCGCTGGCTGGTGAGGACGTTGCCGCCGACGACGGCCGCCCCCGGCGCGGGCGACAGGATGCATCGCGGGGGGATCTTGACGCTGATGGGCCGCAGGCAGCCCTGGTTGAGGGGGATGTCGTCGGAGATGAGGCACCGGAGGCAGTAGATGATGGCGCTGTGGGTGATTGCCCGCGGGGCGTTGACGTTGCCGTGGACCTGGGGACCCGTGCCGTCAAAGTCGAACTCGGCGCTGCCCCGGTCCGGGTCGATGGTGATGCTGAGCCGGATCGGCGTGCCCTCGTCCATGTAGTCGGTTGCCTGGAGGGTCCTGCCGCCGAACCGGGCGTGCGCGTCTCTGAGGAGGTTGCGGACGCAGAGCTCGGCGTTCTCCTGGATGCCGACCATGTAGAACTGGACCGTGGGCTCGCCGTATTCCCTGATGAGGCCCTCGATGAGCGAGATGCCCTTCTGGTTGGCCGACACCTGGGCTCGCAGGTCGTTGATGTTGTCGGCGAGGGTGCGCGTGCCGCTGCACCCGGCGTGCCTGGCGGGCTCGTCGTAGAACAGCTCGGTGACGCGCTTCTCGTCGAACCGGCCCCCGCTGACGAGCTTCTCGCTGACAATGGCCGCGCCCTCCTCGAAGAGCTCCCGCGAGTGGGGGGGCATGCTGCCCGCCGTGATGCCGCCAATGTCGGCGTGGTGGGCGCGCGAGGCCGCGTAGAAGAGGATCTTGTCGCCGGCCTCGTCAAACGCCGGCATCACGAGCGTCACGTCCGGGAGGTGGGTGCCCCCGTACGAGGGGTGGTTCGACATGATGACGTCGCCCCTTTGCAGTCGGCCCTTCCATATCTCTGCTTGCCGCCGCACGCACGTCGACATGGAGCCCAGGTGGACGGGCAGATGGGGTGCGTTGGCCACCAGCCCGCCCGTGTCGTCGAAGATGGCGCACGAGAAGTCGAGCCGTTCCTTGACGTTTGTGCTCACGCTGGTCTTTTGGAGCGCGCGGCCCATTTGTTCGGCGATGGCCATGAATCTGTGCCCGAAGATGCTGAGCATGATGGGGTCGACTTCCCGGTCGGCATTTTCAAGATGCTGTCTGTTGGGGGGGGAGTTAGCGTTGGGGAATCAAAACTCCCTTGACTCCCTTCTCTTGAGGGACAGGAGGGGCAGGGACAGGGAATCAACATACCCTTCTTCCTTGGCATGTCCTCTCTTGTTGTTGTTGTTGTTGTTGTTGTTGTCCAAGATGACATGAGTCTCTGTTGTGAGCGCATCGGTGTTGGGGAGCACAACTATAGTCTGCGTGCCATCCGCCAACATGGCCGGCCCCTTGATGACGGTGCCAACGTCGAGATCCTCCAGCTTATACACGGGCGTGCTCAGCCTCCCACCTTCGAAATACACCTCCTTCATGCCGTGCTTCTTGCCAGCACCGACCTCGTGCCGCCGAATCGTCTTGAGCTGCTGGTCCACCGTCTTCTCCATGTGGCGAAAGCTCTTGCCGATGCCGCGAACACGCACGTCATCAACGATGATGTCTCTGTCGTCGAGAGTGAAGCCGAACTCGTATCGATGATGCCTCACAAAGGCCTGCCCGAACTGCCATTGCCCGCCACCAAAATGCTTCTGGGCCTCCTCCCCCGTGGGCTTGACAATCATGAGGGCAGACTCGGTCCCGCGGTACCGCATATTCAGATACTCCTCGAACATGATGTCCTCATCGCCGAAGCCCTGGTCTCGGAGAGCAGCGCGCGACTTTTCCTTGAGCTTCTCCATCTTAGTTTGCAGATGGTGGACCACGCCCCCTTCGTCCTGCCAGACGGCCGAGTCGGGCTCTTGCCGCTCGTCGACAACATCCGCCAGGGCCATGCCGTACGCGGAGAGGACGGAGGAGTATCGGTGCACGAGGATCTGACTTATGCCGAGAGCGTCGGCGATGGCGACGGCGTGCTGGCCTCCCGCACCGCCAAACGTGGCGAGACGGTGCTTTGACGAATCGTGACCTTTGGCCTCGGTGATGGATCGAATGGGCCGCGTCATTGTCTCGTTTGCGACGGTCAGGAACCCATACGCGACTTCGTCCGTGGTCAGGTTCTTGCCCGTCTCGCGATTCACCTGATCTGCCAGCTCCTGCAGCACCCTCCTGCTGGCATCTGGGTCGAGGCCCTCATCCTCATTCTTGCCAAAGATGCTGGGGAAGAACTCGGGCAGCAGGCGGCCGAGATGGAGGTTCGCGTCGGTGACTGTCGCGGGGCCGCCTTTGCGATAGCACGCGGGTCCGGGATGGGCACCGGCTGATTCGGGACCCACGACGAAGAGACCGTTTCGGAAAAACAGCCTCGAACCGCCGCCCGCGGCAACGGTGTTGATGTCGAGCTGGGGTGACTGGATGGTCACGCCGGCGGTTGTCGTCTCAAATACATGCTCGTACCGGCCGTCGCCGTACCGTGAGACATCTGTGCTGGTGCCGCCCTGATCATCGATTCAATACTCAGCCTCAGCCTCAGCATTACACGCAGCAGCGTGTGCACATTTATTTATTTATAGCTGGGGAAAAGAAAGAGGGGGACGGGGGAGAAGGAAGGGGGGGGGGGGGGGGCAAGTCGGCCAAACTCAAACTCACCATGTCGAAACCAATGACGGGAATCTTGGTCTCCTGGTCATACGACGTCATGGCATACCCGACAACACCGCCAGCCGGTCCCGACAGAATAGCCTTGAGTCCGGTAAACTTGTCCACGTCGACCAAACCCCCGTCGCTCTGCATGAACTCGCATCGAGCCCCCTTCCGCCCCTTCTCCTCCCTGACACTCTGCGTGCCAAGACCGCCCTCGAAGCCTCCCTGGAAGCCGTCAATGTACCGCCTGATGGCGGGCGTCAGGTAGGCATCCGCGCAAACCGAAGTAGCCCGCGGGACCAGCTTGACCATGGGCATGAGCTCATGGCTCAGAGAAATGTGCTCGAACCCAATCTCCCTCGCGACACGACCGATGTGCGCTTCGTGATGGGGAAAAGTGTACCCGTGCATGAGACAGACGGCAATGCTCCGAATGCCCTCGTCATACACCCCCTGGAGCTTGCGCCGGACGTCCCCCTCATCCGTCCTCTTCAGAACACGGACCGTCTCGCCAGACGTGCCCCTCACGAGCGTCGCTCCCTCGGAT
The DNA here is from genome assembly GCA_003814445.1 of Epichloe festucae Fl1. Taxonomy (NCBI): domain Eukaryota; kingdom Fungi; phylum Ascomycota; class Sordariomycetes; order Hypocreales; family Clavicipitaceae; genus Epichloe; species Epichloe festucae. The sequence continues at coordinate 1,483,803 of CP031388.1, read as the reverse complement.
TCCCACTCCCACTCCCACTCCCCCGTGCCCGCCGACGCGCGCGGTGGTGCCTCGGTGACGGTCCGCTCCGGGTCCTCTGCGTAGTCCTCCAGCGTGACGCGCTCGTCAATCTCGACGACGCGCTCGTACAGAACATCGGGCTTCTTGATGGCCAGGTCAAAGATCTTGGGCCTCGACTGGTTCCCGATGACGAGGCAATCCCTGAAGCCCCTTGTCACGACGAGGGCAATCTTCTCGCCCTTGCGCTCGAGGAGCGCGTTGGTGGCGACGGTGGTGCCCATGCGGATCGACTCAATGTCTGACGTGTCGAGGGGCTCGCCGCGCGGTATGTGGCGCTTGAGGAAATGGCCCATGATGCGGCGGATGCCTTCCAGCGGGGCGTCGTTGTAGTTTCCCGGGTCCTCGGACAGGAGCTTGATGATGAGCTCCTCGCCGTTGCGCTCGCCCACGCAGTCGGTGAAGGTGCCGCCGCGGTCTATGGCGATGCGCACGCCTCGCTCTCTGCCGTTGATGGGCATGATGGGTGGAGTGCTCGGTACTTGAGGAGAGGGGGGGTGATGTATGGTCTGGATGCGATGGGCGAGGACGAGGGCGAGGACGAAGATGGGCTCGTCTCTTCCTTCCACGGAGCGAGGGAGCGGGGGAGCGGGGGAGCGGGGCCTCGGTGGTCACTGGTGGGGGTCACCGTGGGTTCCGCCTCCGATCGGCGGCCATGGATGGATGGATGGACGGACGGATGGACGGACGGATGGATGGACGGGTCTGATTCCGAGCTGCCGCCGACTTGTCGCTCCAACTGGGCAATACAGTAATAGTAAAGATAGGCTTAGCGCGTTCGTCGAGGAGAATAAGTTATCCCTCCGATCGTTACGAAATTAGGTATCCTCTACAGATTATTGCACCTCCTTTGTCCGTCCAGCGGCGTCGGAATGTACAGGCCCTCTCCGAAATTTGAACGATGACTTAAAAAAGGGTTTAAGTTCCGGGGCGTCTGGAGCGGATTACGTGAAGTGGAACATTCCCATAGGCCTGCCTCGAGACAGGTATTTTGCGGTAGTATATGAGCCCAGAATGAAAGTACCTTTAATGCCCACCGCTCTTGACGTTGTCAAAGCCTGCGCCTCTTTAAACCAAACTAGTATGAAGAAGGCCTTTTCTCGTTGGGCATGGTTTTTGTATATACAGCCCGTCCCCCTCATTCCCCCCCCCTGTTTCCTAGCTTCCTAGGTACTTTACTTCTTCAAGTCTCTAACAGATGAACCTCTACATAACCGATCTACGTTGGGCGTGATTTTTTTTGAATTGCCCTCTATGAAAAGCTTTCATTCCATAAAAAAGTAAGGTATCGACAGTATGGAAGTGAATCTTGAAGCGAAGTCCTTCATCGGAAAAGTGTTGCATACTATCTCACGCTAATCGTGTAGAAACTAACTTATCTTGGAATTTGTCGAAAACTCCAATTGCCATCCTCCGACTCACGTCTCACCGAGCAGCTGTATGAACCCCAATCCCCTTGTGCTTTAGTTCTCGACAGCCGGGAGACAGTGGCCGCGGAAGGTACAGGCAAAAATGCGGCCAACGGATACCCGCTGCCTTGGAGAAATCGTGCTTGGTGTCCAGATCTCTGCTTACGGAGCACCGTACGTTTGGACTTGCCACATATTGGCGCGACTGTTTCTCTCCTCTCCTTTCCCTTAAATCTAATTCTCAACTCTCTGTACTGCAGGGTAGTGAGAACGAAGTAGTTGAAGCATCTAAGATCTAAGATGGAAAAACTTCATTTAAGCGACATTTCTCGAGCCCCTAGCCATTTGTCGGTCAGCCGGCAGTAACTAATCTTGGCGGCATGCAAGGAGACATGCCGATCTTTGTCTCCATTTCAAGTTTGCATCAACCGAAACCATCAACGAAGCTTGCTAATACTCTCAAGATCAAGCCTGGTAAGAAGTACTGCCATATAATCTATTCATGCCCACTTGCCCATTTGACATAGTCACCGGCCACTTCGTCGAAAATCTTGTCCCAATTCTTCGTCTCTAGCTTCGACTCCTTGTACTCAGTGTGAAGTTCCTCTCGCGTCTTCTTAGTGCCTTCCTCCCCCTCCGAAAGGGCCTTGAGTTGAGCAGCACGCTGAGGATGCACACCGGCCGCGAGTCCTACGTCGCAAGCAAAGAGGTAGGACTCGCCTGGGCAATCAACTGGTGAGTGAAAGACACCAAATTCCTCTGCCCTGATGAGATCTTCTGTTGTATTGACATTGTAGAGCTGGTCAAACATCAGCCATGGCTCGCCGGTATGGGTAATGCCTCGGTAGTGCTGTCGCTCTTCGGGTGTCAGGGTGCGCTTCATGTCCTCTCGCACCATCGCCTTGTGTTCTTCGAACGCGGCTACCCTTCCGATCATTTTTTCCAAGGCAGGGATTGATCTGACAATTTTGATGTCGCTGCTCGAGGCCATTGTCGTTTGTCGTTTGTCGTTTGTGGTGGAAAAGAAGACGAAATATGAACCGTTGGACGATGTTTTGATGAGTGAAGGAGGAAATGTCGTGCTGGGTGTTAATATTTGAGGTCTCGGGGTGGGTGGGGACTGCCTAACATTGAGTTAAGTCAGGCGACCTAACGTATGGGCCACCTCACCTAGCCACGGGCCGGCCCAATTAGGTATAGCGCTAGGCGGGGCGGTTGGGCCTATCAATCTCCTCAGCGGTGGTGCACCTTGTGGGTCTAGGAGCCCCGCAAATTGTATGTATCTCTACGGAGGTCCACGTCAAAAGTCGTGTCCCCTGCACAAGACCCACCTATTACCTATAGTGAGGTCCTAGTAATTCTAAAGAATAAGCAATTTTATACTAAAACCTATACTTTTTAAAAGCTTATAAGATAATATATAATAAGTAAATTTAGTCTTTTAAATTCTAGTTAAATATTATTTTACTTTAAAATATATATAATTAAAGAACTAGCTTAATAAGTATTTATTCAAATATTTTATTTTTATTTTAAAGTTATAATAAAATACTTTTAAGTAAATTTATATACTTATATAAATATACCTTTTTAATTCTAAAAAATTAAGTAATAAATCTAATTAAATATAAGAAGTATTTAACTATTTTTTAAGATATTTAAATTATTTTTTTACTAACTAAATATTATTTAAATAGCCCTTAAAAAGTAAAGGTTTTAGTGTAAAATTACCTTACTAGGTGTTACGGCTTACACTAAAAGGTTATAAACGAAGTAATAGCTAAGACTATTGTAGTTACTACTAGATAAATACTAGCTAGGGGCAGGTACGTAAAGGTTTTAATCTCTAACCTAGCCCTAATAATATACATAGTCTTTAATAAATACCTTGCTTTATAAGTATATAGCTATCTTATAGCTAGCTAGCCTTTTTATTATTTATATAGCCTAAAGGTTCTCTAAAGACTTACTTTAATAAATATCCTATCTTTAACCTTTACACTCCTAATATAATACCTCCCTTATATATAATTAACCTTAATTATAAAATAAGCTACTTACTTAGGGTATAGTTACTATATTAGAGCTTTATAAGGAAAATAAGATAAGGTACCTTATATTTAGATATATAAGTAAATAAAAAGAAATAATAATAATAATACTACTAATTAAAAATAACCCCCCTTATTATAGTTAGTAATATCTAAATAGTAGCCTTTATATAGCTTTAATATAGTAAAATAAATATTATTACCTATTATATAGCTAGAAGAAAAAAATAGATAACTTATATTAATTTTTATAATTAGTTTAAATAAATAAAGTACCTAATACTATAATTCTAAATAGTCTAACTAAAGGGCTTATATTATAGTTACTATAAGTTTATAGCTATTAGGTATATATATAATTAGTAGTACTAATAGTTATTATTATAATTTATAGATTACCTATATATAGTGTATTAGATTACTTAAGGGGTCTAGGGTTAATATAAAAAGACTTATTTTCTCTCCCTTTTACACACTTCTTTTCTCTTATAATATCCCTTAACCTTATAAGTTACCCTTACTAGCTAAGTAATAGCTTTTTTATTACTATTACTTAGTAATTACTAATCTCTTTTAGTCCCTAATAATTATTATTATTTATCCTTATTTATCTTAGTTTTTTACCCTTATTTAGCTTATAAGTTTATACTCTTACTAGTATAACTTCTTTATCTAGTTTATTATAGCTAACTTATAGCTAGTTTACTATATTTAAGTCTTATACCTAAACTTTACCTTTATTAATACCTTAAGAAAATCTATTAACTAAAAAATCTCCTATAAAGTCTTTTATAAAGTCTTCTTTAAAGTAAACTTCTTCTAAAATCTTATTATAAGTTTATTATATTCTTATAGTATCTTTATTATTAACTTATTACTAGTAAAATAACTTTAAAAAAGATTTTATATATACACTATTATTAGTAAGTAATAATATAAAATATTCTCCTAAAAATAGTACTTATAAGATTCTAGGATACTTTATTAATAAAAAAACCTTCCCTATAGAATATAATAAATCTTTAAGTATAACTTCTTTACTTACTTATTACTTCTTTATAGCTAATATTTAATAGGCTATTTAATAAAATATACTTATTACTTTTAAAATAATAAAAACTATATTATAGTATATCTTTCTTAACTAGAATTTACTTACTTATTACTAATATACTACTAGACTCTAGCTTAAATTATATAGCTTTATAATAAGCTATTTAAACTTATTAAAGTTACTCCTAAAGGTAGCTATTACTATTAAAATAAAGTAAGTATAATTTTACTATTTAGATACTAGATTACTACTAACTTACTACTAGCTTATTATAAAAGTAAAGAAAAAGCTATAGAATACTATTTTAGTTTATAAAAATTCTAATAAGTATAATTATATTTACTATACTTAAATATTTACTAATATTACTTATAAGGTAAAATATAATAAATATACTATAATAGTATTACTAAGTAATACTATAAATTTAAAGACCTAGATTAATATTTTAAACTATCTTTACTTTATAGCCTAGAATATCCTAAAGGTAAGCTTTCTTAATATATATAGCTAATACTTAACTAACTTATTAGTAGTTTATACTAAATACTATTAATTTACTTAAATATATTAGTCTTATTAAGCTTCCTAGTATACTTTAGGTTTATATATATAAAGAGAGGGATTTTAATAATAAAAATACTTCTAAGGCCTCTTTCTCTATAAGTCCTATAGCTACTACTAATAATAAGGGACTAGTAATCTTAAGGACTAACTTTATTATAAAGAGATAAGTACTTAGTAGCTATATAATAGATTATTTAAGTTATTTAAGTAAATTAACTTTATTCCCTAATATCTTTAGTATATTAACTTATAAATTATAATTACCTTATATTAACTTTATTACTTAGCTATTACTTATAATTATTTATAATTTCTCTAGTAATAAAATCCCTTTTTAATACCTAAGAATTCTCTTAAGTATTATAGCCTTTTTATTTAACTAGATATTTATAATACTTTTTATTATAGTAATATAAAATAATTCTTTTAACTTTAAACTCTTATTTATTATCTTTAATAGTATCTTATAGTAAGGATATATTTTCTATATTTATTAGATTCCCTTTAAAAGGTTTAAGACTAGTAATATTAAATATATTATATAATTAAGTCCTAGGTAATAATTTTAATTAATATACTAATCTATAACTTCTAATTACCTTTTTAATCTTATAGGGGCCTAGGTACTTTATAGCTAGCTTTTTACTAAGGTATTTTAGGTTAATATTCTTTATTAATAATAAAATATAGTTACTAACTTTAAACCTTATTAGAGTTTTTTTTTAGTTATAATATTTTTTATACTAAGTTTATAAGTTACTTAAAAGCTATTTAATTATAGTATACTTCTCTCTTAGTGCTAAAACTTTACTTTTAGCTTAATTATTTACTAAAGGGATATTTACTATTACTTACTATAGACCTCTAGGATTATAACCTTATAATACCTTTACTAGTATATAGCTATATATTAAGTAATTACTTATATTATATATAAATTACGCTATTAATAGGTTATTTACTTAATTAGTCTATTTAGTATAAGTAAAAGCCCTTAAATAATATTCTAAGACTTAGTTTAAATATTTTATCTAGCTATTTATCTAGGGGTAAAAAGCAATGCTAAGTAATTACTTAGTTATAAGAAGATAATAAAAAGTTATCTAGAAACCACTAGTAAATATAAAACCTTAGTTTATTATAATACTTTCTAGGGCTTTATAGTCTCTAAAAATATATTCTAAGAATATAGTTACTAGCCTATTACTAGTTAGTTATATTAAAATAAGGATATAAATACTATATTTTATAAAATAGTTAATAATAACTAGAATTATATTATAAGTCTAATTTAAGTCTTTTACTAATAAAAGTCTAGTAATAAAATCTATTAATAATTCTTAAAAAGGGTAATTAAGCACTAGTAGCATAGCTAGCTTACTATATAGTTTATAATACCTTAGTTTTAAAGTCTAATAATTTATATAAGTACTAATATATACCTTTATATCTTTCTTTATTATTAGCTAATAATATTAGTTTATAATTTAATAAAGAGTTTTACTTACTCCTTAGTGCTTAGTAATAGGGTTATTATAAGTTAGTAATAAAATTTCTTTTCTTATACCTAGAGAAATAAAAATATAATTCTTAAATATTAATAGTTTAAAGGGTTTAATAAACTATAACTAGGATATAGCTATATTACTACTTTTAAGTAACTTTAATTAACCTATAGTAAAGTTATTACCTTATTATACTTTATATAATAAGACTTAAATTAGGGGTTTTAATCCTAAGCTTTTTTCTAGAAAGTTAAAGTTAAACTTAAAAGAGGTTCTTTAAATAAATTAAATCCTAGCTATAATATCTCTATAAGTAATTGGTTTAATAAATACTTTTAGTCTTATAAGGATATAAATAAGTAATGTTTTTAAGGGGCGCCCTTATTACTTACTAGTAATAACCTATACTAGTTTATCCCTATTAGAAATAGCTAGTTTAATAGGAAAATTAAAATAATTAAGTAATAAATAATATATACACTAGGTACTAATAGTATTACTATAGCTAGCTTATTACTTATTAATAGAAGTATAAAAAGTATTAAATAACCTTACTAATATAACTTTTCTAAGATTATCTAGATTATTAGGTTCTTTAGGAATATAGTTAAGTTATAATTTTTTAAAACCCTAGATATTAGGAGTATTATTATAGTATTATTATAACTAACTATTAGTTATACTAAGTAATGTTTTTATAGAGCCTATAGTACTAATAATATTACTATAGTATTCCTATTACTTAGTATTTATAAATTTAAATAAAAAGGTAAGAAGTTATATAGTTATTACTTTCTCTTTTCTTATCTTACTTATAAAATCTAGTTTTCTTAAAAGTAAGTAAGATTTAATTTCCTTATATAATATATAATCTTAAAATCAAAAGAATAAAGCTTATTAAGTGTAATTACTTACTTACTAGTAAGCTTAGGCTTTATAGTAAGGTACTTATAGTTTAAGTAATTTATAATAACTTTAATTATATAAGCTAAATAAGTAAGATAGTATTTCTATATATGAAAAGCCTCTTAGATAGCTAATAATTTACTATTAGGTATTAAATATTATAATTTAGTATTAGTTATTTTCCTTAATATAAATATAACTAGGTACTAGTAACCTAGCACTAATATTATAAGTATAGCCCTAATTATATATTTAGATATATTTATCTTTACTTTAAGATATATAAGTAAGTTAAAATACACTAGAATTAGCGCTTCTTAAAATCTTTATTAAAGTTCTCTAAATACTACTAACTTATAGGGTTTTAGTTTAAATATTACTAGTTAATTCCCTTTAAGGTAATTTATTAATAGAATAATAACTTTACTATACTATTTAATAAAATAGTAGTAAAATCTAGTAAAACTAAGAAATAACTAAATATTAAAAACACTATATAATATTAGCTAGGTTATAATTACTTTAACTCTTACTAAGTCTATTATAATACCTTTCTTTAATATCTTAAAGCCTAAAAATTTAACTTCCTTAACTAAAAATTAATACTTCTTAAGGTTAATAAAAAAGCTTACTTTCTTAAACCTATATAAAACTTATTTAATATGCTTTATATACTCTTTAACCTTACTACTATATATTAGTATATTATCTAGATAAATAATATAAGTCTTATTAATAAGTTCTTTAAGAGTATTATTAATATACTCCTAAAAAGTTACTAGTATATTAACTAGTTTAAATAGCATTACTAGATATTTAAAGTAACTATATTAATAATAGAACGCTATTTTTTACTTATTATCTAAGTAAATATATAGCTAGTAATATATATCTTTTAAATCTAGAACTATAAAAATAACTATACTTACTAATTAATTAAGAATTTTAGTAATAAGAGGTAAAGAGGCCTTATTCTTAATTATAATCTTATTTAAGCCCCTATAATCTATATAAAGCCTTAATTTCCCTCCTTTCTTTAGAATAAATAAAATTAGGGCTTTAGCTAGGCTAACTAATCTTCTAATTTACCCTTTAAGCTATATACTTATAAGATACTCTTTAAGGACCTTTAGCTCTCTCTTAGCTAAATTATATATAAGCCCCTAAGGTAATATTTTCCTTTTTTCTAATTTAATAGTATAAGTATAATCTCCTAGTTTAGGAAGCTTACTTACTAACTCTTTAAAAAAAAATATCTATAAACTCCCTATATTCTTCTAGGATTATTAATATATAGTATTTAGTGCTCTTATTCTAATTTAATATAGCTTCTTTATTACTTATATTTTCTAGAATTAGTATAACTATAATACCTTTACTTTTTTACTATAAATAAGTATACTCTAGGATTTATATAGCTACTTTACTATTTATTTATATATTTATTATTACTAAGTCCTTTAATTAGCCTTTTTCTTTTCCTTTTTAATTTTTCTTTTCTAGAATACTTAGCTTAATCTTTATTACTCCTAATAATAAAGTAATTACTACTATTTTTTTCTCCTTATATACTTACTACTTATTATAAGTAAAAGAGAGATATTTTATTATTACTAGATATCTCTAATATTTATACTCCTAATATATAATTATAAGTAAATATTCTTTAATTTAGTTTATACCTAGAATTATCCCTTTACTTATATTAGTAATAAAGTAGCTAACTTAGTAAACTTTTATAAATCCTATACTATTTTTTATTTTAATTAATTTTTTTAAGATTTCTTAATATAAAATTACTTTTTTACTTATACTCTCTAGTATTTTATCTAATTAAATTATATTTTTCTAATCCTTTTTTAATAATAATTTTAAATAAATTATTAAAGACTATATACTTATATTAAATAGCGCTTATATAGCTAATTACTAGTTATCTTATTATAAAGATACTTCTATTCTTATTCTATTATCTATAGGGTACTTTATAGTAAGATTATATTCCTAGGTTTATACTAATTAAACTAGTATTATATTAGGAAATATAGCTTTATTACTACTTTCTTTATACTTCTTAGTTATATACCTAGTACTTTTATAGGTAAAATAATCTAATACTTAATAAGCTAGTAAAGTATACCTAGGCTTTTTATATTTATAATATACTAAGAATAATCTTTTCTTTTAATCTTTACTTTATTACTATACCTTATTTATAAGTAATATAAAATAAGAGTATTATCTCTTTTTTTTAAGGTCTTAACTTTTTTTATTACTTTAGCCTAAACTTATTATAATCTTTGCTTTCTTACCTTAGCCTTATTGTTACGTGGCAGAGCTAAATGCAGGCGCATATAAGACTAGATTTAGACTCTAGATAAAAAGAATTAACCTTCTTTAGATATCTTACCTTATACCTAATAGTAGCTCTTATAGCAAACTTAGTATAACCTTATAATAGTAAATCCATTAGCCTCTCTAATGGATTTGCCTTATATTATACTAAACCTATATGTAATATTTAGTAGTAATTAGAGATTCTTTTATTATGCCTTTCTAGAAACCTAGAAATAAAACTATATATCTAAAACTAACTATTTATAATATTATTATATAGATATTTAGTCTAACTTCCTAGTTATTAAAAATAAACTATAACTTATTTACTAGTTTTAGGCTTTTAATAAAGTAAACCCTATGTTTAAGTACTAAAAATAATAACTTATTAGAACTAAGGAATAAGAAGATTTAATTAAACTTATAAAATACAAATTTAATAATAAAGTGCTTAAAAGATATAAATACCTAATATATTAAGAACTACCTATTTACTAGAACCTAATAGATTTATAAGCTATATATCTTACTTAGATAGAAGTTAAATTATGTATTTATAAAGCTAAATCTAAAGGTTTTCTTAATAAATTTACTAGATTAGAAGGTAACAAGATATTAGAGGGATAATCTAAAGATATTAGCCCTACTTATAGTATAATAATCACTAGAACTAAGAATAGTATAGATAAGGATAAGAATGATAAAGAAAAGGGGATTAAAAACTATCCTAAAAATAACACCACTATTTAGCGTACTAAACCCCCTAACTAGTTAATAGAGTTATATCTAAAGGACTTATAATTAGGACTCTTAGGGAACTTACTAGATTTAGAGGAATTTTATAATCTCTAGTTAGGACCCTTAGAGAACCTATAAGACCTAGGGGAGTCTTATACTAAGACTAGTAAATCTAATACTATAAGGATCTTATAGGAGGTAATAAAGTAATAATAGGTTATATAAAAAGCAATAATAGTAGAAATAATAGTAGGAATAAACTAGCTAGTAATAAGACTAATAACTAAAATTAGAAGCTTATAAAGTGTAAATACCTTAGTAGGATTAACACTATTAGTGTAAAATACTACCTAGGGAATATTATATTTACTAAATAACTAGGGTTAGTATAATAGCTACCTAGATACTTAAGTAAGACTATTAGCATAACTAATATACTCATAGTACTAATAGTATTAGTAACTATAGTACCTATAGGATTTTACATAATAATAGGCGAATTCACACTAGATATAGCATTAAACTACGTATTCCCTAGGTCTAGAATAGTATGTAACTTCCTAACCTAGAAAAAGAATAGATCTAGTGTTTAATTAGAATTAGGATAACTAATAGATAAAAAATATAAAACAAAACGCGAATTTAACATAGAAAATCACGGATATTAAACACTTTAAGCCTTATAATAAATTAGAAGAGGCTAGCAAAGACCTTATAATATATAATAGGAAGTGAACTATTTTCTATAATATTAAATTATAAGTCTAGGTAGTTAAGGATTACTTATATTATACTAACTCTAGTTAATAAGATATTATTTAAAAGAAGATTTAGATACTATTCTAAGGAGATATAATAGTATAGTACTAATAATATCTTAATTTAGAAGAATAAAGCACTATATTTAGTAATATACTATTAGTCTTTAAGGTAGTTTAAAAGGAATTTAGTATTTAAGTCTAGGATATAATAGCGTGGCTTAATAAAGCAAAATACACTAAAGAAAATATTATAAATAATATATCTTTTTATAATTTTATATTAAAAATTTTCTAGTATACTAGAGTAAATAGTGAAATAATAGATTATTAGCTTTTAGTGCGCCTATATCTTAAACTTTATCTAGGATTACACTAGATATATCTAGTTCTAATAATAATAGATATAAGATTAGCCTATATTACTATAGTAAATAATAAAAGGTAAGATTTATATAATTACTTATAGAGTAAAGGTTAGTTTATAGTTAAAAAAGGTAAAGGGAAGCTAAAAGTTTATTTTAATACTAAGATATCTAGTAGTAACTTAGAAGAGAATAAGAATAAAGCTTAAGTAAATTAGAATAGACTATTAAATATATAATTTTAGCTAGGAAATTAATATTATAAATAGAATAATTAGAATATCTAAAGATCCTTAGGATTTTTCTAACTAAGGCTATACTAGTAAAATGCGTAAATTAAGGGATAAAACTAGAGACTATAGTAAAATAAAGCGTAGGAGAATAGAGAAAAGTATCTAGGTTTTAGTTAGAATTAATAAGATAACCCCTTAGTCTAATATAATAAATAATAATTATAGGATCTAGGACTATTAGAGGTATTTAGCTAGTAGTAGTAGCCTAGGTAATTTTAATATTAGGAGAAACTATTTACTAGAGATAAGGAATATACTTATATTATAGTATATAATAATAATTCTAATATATAATAATATAAGACCTATCTTTAGGAATATAGTTATTATATAGCTAAAGAAGGGGAGGTTAAAGAGAATAACTATATATATTCTTTACGCTAGATAGCTAATTAAGTAGCTAGTCCTAGTACTCTAACCGCTTAGTTAAGGGGGAAAACCCTAAACTAGGAAGAAAAACCCTCTTATATCTATTAATAGGCTAGTGCTAACTCTCTTATAGGTCTGCGCTACGTTAGGTATAGCTAACTATAAGTGTTTAGTGCTAGCTTATACTAGCCTTATCCTATAGAAAATAAAAGAAAAAGAAAAAAGGTATAGTAATAATCCTAACTAGCTCCCTTTAATACTAATCTAGCCTTATTCTAGCCTTACTTTATGCCTCTTACTTTATTTTATAGTATAGTAAATTCTAATTTATAATAGTAATTTACTTTTTATTTACTTTACTTTTAACTTCTCTAGTACCTTACTTTTTAGCTAACTCTAGCCTAGTACTAGACTAAATACCTTATAAAGTCTAAGTATATAGTTTTATTTACTTATAGTAAGGGGTAGGTAATTTAAGCCTAGTATTTAAGTAGTTTTACTCTTAAATTACTTATATACTATCTATATATTTATTTATCTTATACTTTATTTTCTAGGTAATATTATAATTTATTTTCTCTCTCTCTCTCTCTTAAGTATAAAAGAGGGCTTTTCCCTTTATAGGGTTTTAATCTTTTTTCTTTTCTTATATTAAACTTTCTATAGGTTCTTATTCTCCTTACTCTTTCTTAAAGCCCTTTAAGGCTTTTCTAGCCTAGTGCTAGTTTAATTACTAATATTTTATATAGAAATTTATAATAAAATATTACTAAATACTATAAGTATTTTATTATTAGTGCTATTCTAGTTTTAATTTACCTAGGAAATTATAACCTTAAAGAGATATCTAAGGAAATCCCTTATAGTAAAGTAATTAAAGTAAGCTAAGTTTAAAGATCTTAAAGTAAGTTATTTCTACCCTTATTTTATGCTTATTCTAGGTCTAATTTAGGGTAGCTAGGTAAAACTTAAGCACTATAGTATGTATTTTATAAGATATAATTAATTAATAATCTAAGGTATTAGTACTATAATATTATTAGTAAGTTAGTTTATTTCTAGCCTAGAAGTAAGGCTAATTTATATATAAAGAGATAATATCTAATACTTACTTTAACTATTAGGTTTATAACTATAGATATTCTAAGGTAATATTAGCTTTTATACTTACTCTAAGCTTACTCTAGTGCTAATCTATTTATAGCTAAATATTACTAGCTAGTAAAGGGAGTATTAGTAGTTAGTTAATACCTAGGCTAGTATAGTTACTAGGAGTAATATAAGTGGTTTTACTCTAGTATAGTAATAGCTTTAAATTAAGGCTAACTTTAATTATCTAGGCCTTAGAGAACTATATAGCTTAGGTTAAGAAACTCTATACTAAAAACCACGCTAAGAAGAAATAGGGTACTATAGTAATAGGCCTAGACCTAGCTAGGTCTAGGTTTTCTAAGGAATAATATAATAAGGTTATCTTTTAGCTCTAGTAGCTTAATACTTATATAGTAAAAATAAACTAGCTCCTAGCTACTAGCCTAATATCTAAGGGTAAGAGTAAGGTAATAGAGAATATAATCCTAGTTCTTAAAGAGAAATAAGGCTAATTCTAAGTTAGTAAAGGGGCAGCAGTAAGCTAGTGTAAAATAATACCTATAGTTTTTAACTTAAAATTAATCTAATAACTATTTTAGACTTATAGTCTTTTTATCTTAGTGTGATTTTGCCTTATATCTAGCTTACCTCTATAGCTATATTATCTTACTTAGTGTCTCTCTTTAGTTATTTATAGTGTCTATTTATTAGTTAGTTTAGTTACCTCTAGGGTAGCCTAGATCCTCCCCTAGTTTATATTAGCTAAGGGCTAGGTCTTATGCTAATATATAATATTAGAGTCTTCTTATACTAAGGAACTATTTAGCTATATATCTTGCTCTTAGGGGATTATCTAGGGCTAGCCTTACTTCCTATATATCTCTAAGCTAATATATTTAAAGGTATCTATAATTATAGTTAGTATAGTTAATAATTATATAGTACTAGTCTTTAACTATATAGCTATAGCTATATAGGAGTAAAGCTACCCTAGGAACACGCCTTTAAAAGAGGAACTTATTAAGGCTAATCTTCCCTATATATAATTATATTATTATAGAGGAGATATACTTATTAAGTCTAGTATAGAATTTCTAGATTTTCTTTAGGTTATAGGTAAGTAAATAGTTCTCTATTAGCTCTCTTCTATACCTATATTATCTTAGTTATTTATTAGTATACTAGTTTTCCTATTTTCTCTTTTACTTCTTATATAATTATATATCTAGTTTATTATTTATAAGGGGAGGTTTTCTTCTATATTATAATACTATTTACACTAAGTTAGTTATAGCCTATATTTTACTTACTATTTTACTAAGTATAATCCTTTCCTTAAACTTCTATTTTATCTTATTTAAGTAAAGGTCTAGGGGGGAGATATAGGTCTTAACCTTTAGCTAAGTAACTAGCATAGCCTTAAACACTTTAGCTATAGTCTAAAGGTAAGTTAATTAGTTTACTATAAAGCTTCTAACTATTTCTCTTAGGTTTTCTCCCTTCTTAGTTAGGGTATAATAGGCGCTTGCTTTATAGGCAAGAATAGGCTAGATTACTTATATATATATAAGCTAGGTATCTCTAAAGCTAATGCCTTATGCTAATACTACTAATATAAAGAGAGTAAGCTATTACTAGGCTAGCTTTTCCTTAAGGATATTCTTATAAGCACTTTAGTTAAGTTTCCTATTTACCTATACTCTAAGGAATTAGTATACTTCTATTAGCACTATCTCTTTTATACTAAGCTAAACCCTTACTTATAGAGGCCTATAGGCCTTACTAAAGTATATAAGTTTAGTTTTTACTAGGTTAAACTTTATACTTACTTTCTTTACTTAGTCCTTATAAATCTTCTATATAGCCTTAAGTTTTCTCTAGGTTTATACTATATTCTTACTAAATACTATAATATTTATATTATTAGTAAATCTAATAATTACTATACTTAGGATAGCTTAGAGGTATATATAAAGTTTTACTAAGTAAAGGAGAAAGAGAATTAGTAAGAGAGGTAATTCTTATAAAGTACTAGCTTTAATCCTAAAGGGTTTAGAGAGTTTACTATTAAAGCTAAGCTAGCTTATTTTATTTACTAGGAAGCTTTATATTATAGCTATTAGCTAGTGTAGGATTTCTATTTAAATTAGTAAGGTAATTAAGTATAAGTAGCTAACTTTATTAAAGGTAAATAAAATATTTATCTAGGCTAGTAAGGTAATTTTACCTTTACCCTAGGCCTCTCTTATATATTTTACTAAAACCCTAATTAATATCTTTATTAACTTATTTATCCTATTTCCTATCTATAGTTCTAGGAGAAGTCCTTTTACCTTAGTAAAGGCTATAAGTTATTTTATAATTACTACTTCTATAATTTTCCTAATAATATTTAGTAAGGAGATAGGCCTCTATATATTAGCCTTCCTTATCTCTTTTATTATCTTACCTAGTTTTCTAATTACTATTACTCTAGTAGTCTAGAATTAAGCTAGGAAGTATCTTACTTTAAGGATAGTATTTAAGAGTTAGGCTATAGCCTCTTTTACTAGCTTACTATAGGCTTTAATAAGGCTTACTAGGAGTTTATTATTACCTATTACCTTCTAGCTAGCTATATCTAATAAGATATCTAATATCTCCTCTAGTTTAAATTATTCTTTATCTAGGAATAGTATATTATTTAGCTTTAGAAAGGTAAGATCTAGAATATAAGAGAGGTTTACTATAGGCTTAGGAAAGAATCTTTATACTAGTATACTTACTTTATCCTTATATATAGTAACTAGGTTTAGGTTATTTTTAGTTCTCTTTAGCTCTAGTAGCCTAGGTAATTCTAAGGGGGCCTAGCTTTATAGCTAGGCCTATCTCTTAAGGCTTTATACTCCCTTATCCTTTCTTTATATATTAGCTTTTTATAAGGCTTCTCTCTATATATTTCTCCTTTTTATCCTAATAACTTATTCCTAGTCCTTATTTACCTTAGTATAGGCTTACTAGTTTACTTCTATTCTCTATTATCTTTATTATCTCTTTACTTACCTAGCTTTAGTAACTACCTCTTTAGCTATTCTTAACCACTATACCTTTAGGCTAGGGAGCCCCTAAGGCTTCTATAGGGCTACCTTATCTACTATTTATTATAGGTTTATAATAAGCTAAGTAATATATATATCTATCCTTTCTTTATCTTATAAGTCTAGGGCGTTTTTAAGTTAAAAATATATTATTACTTTTACCTTTATATATAGTTTATCTATTATATTTTATATATACCTAAGGGTCTATAAAGTATTATCCTATAGGTTAGTAAAGATACTAATTAGCTATAGGATATAGTTAGATCTAGTAAGGTCTTTTATACCTTTATAATAAACTTAGATATCTAGGGTTACTTACACTAGGTTAATAGTACTATCTTTATTATCCTTATATTATCTAGTAAGTTCCCTCTAGGGTATTACTAGTCTAAGCCTTTACTAGCTTATAAGTTCTAATAGTTCTTTTACTTTATTAGTTATTTTATTTAGCCTATTCTAAAGGGAGTGCTTTTAGTTAAAGTCTTTTATAAATACGCTTTAGTTATATAGTATCTCTATATTAATATCTTATATAGGGGTATTCTAGTTATTACTATAACCTTCTAAGTAAAGGGAATAAATATTAACCCCTTATATTTTTACTAGTAACTAATTAGTCCTTCCCTAGGCTAACTATAACCCTATATTATATTTCTTATTTATATATATAGTGTTATGCCTATTATAGTGTGTAAGTTAGAACTAGGTAAGGCCTAGTATAAGGGGCTATAGATATTTTATATATTCTTACTCTTAAATTACTATTATATTTATATTAGTTTAGTAATAAAGCATAATATATATTAGGCTATCCTTCTTATTTATATTCTAGAAGAGAACTTATAATATTACTATATTAATTAGGGGGGTAGTAGTAAGTCTTAGCTATTTTATACTAGTTTTATTCTAGCTTTAAGTTATTTTATATAATATTTAATGCTTCTAGCTCTTAGCTATTTAGCGCTTTATTTTATATTTATTAGGTAATCTCTTTTTCTTCCTATTATTACTATAAGTTCTATAGCTATACTAGCTCTCTCTTAGGCTAGGGCTAGGTTCTTACTTAGGGAGCTAAAGGTAAAGTAAGATAGCTATTCTAGGTATCTTACCTTTACTATATTTTATTTCTCTTTTAATACTAAGTAGTCTCTAAACTAGGCTAGGTATAGTCTAAAGCATAGAATATAATTTTCCTTAAGTTATCTATTTCTTATAGGGTATAATGCTTCTTTATCTTTATACTAGCTAGTATTATACTTACTATACCTTAGTATTACCTTATAGAACTTAGTAATATATTCTATTTAGAAGTAATTATAGTACTATTTAGGTTATAGGGTTTTATTATATAGTTTAGTTTAAAATAGCTTTACTTTAAAGACTATTTTATTTTAGTATATCTTATTAGTATTTTTAACTTTAGCTAGTCTAAGTATTAAGGTAGTTTACTAAGTACCTTTACCCTAGGGGTATCTTATAGTTACCTTAATTATATTTACTTTATTTACTTTTTTAATCTCTATTACTAGGTTTTTAATAAATATATACTTTATTAGAAACCCCTTAATAATAATGCTAAGTATATAGTAGTAAATAGTTACCTCTAGGCTAAATACTTTAGTAATTTATTTTTAGTTTTCCTTATACTATATTATATTCCCTTTAAAGGTAATAATTATATTCTTACTAGGAAGTCTTCTAGTTACTACTACTAAGGCTTACCTAATAGCTTTATTTATAGCTATAACTATATCTTCTACGCCCCTAAACTAGAGTAATTCTTATATAGTGTTTTCTCTTATAAGTACTTCTCTATATTATTTTCCTAGGATCTAGAGAGAGGGGGGGTTAGTATTTAGTTATTTTAGTATAGGCCTAGCTATAATACTTACCTAAGTTAAGGAGTTATTATCTTTAGCTTCCTCCTTAATAGCCTTTTTAAGGGCTATTTTTAATACTTCTTTAGTAATATAAATATTATTATTATTAGTATTTATAGTTCTTACTTTAGCTTAAGTATAGTCTATTACCTAGTAAGCTATAGCTAGTATAATATACTATACTTAGGTAACTTTATTACTTAGGATAAGGCTAGTAATCTTATTATAATATTTTATATCTTTAGGATATATAAATTAGTTTTAGTTTACTATTAGGTTATCCTTACTCCTTTAGATATTAAACTATTCTATTCTTATATTTAAGTAGTAGTTACTCTAAGCTAGCCCCCCTAAGCCTATATTAATTACTATTAGTATCTTATTTATACTCTTACTACTAGCTTTATTATAGTGTAATATTATAGGGGGGGAGAAATAAAGGTAAGGATTTTAAATATTAATGTAATTTGTATTTTAGAGGCAATTCCGTACCTTGGGGTTAGTGCGGAAAAGTATGCAAAGGTAGAATAACTATATAGAAACCTAAGTATAGAACTTAAATTTTATTAAAACTTACTTTATAGAAAATATTAAAAAAGAGGTAAATAAAAACACTATAAGAATAGATTTAATAAAGCTAAACTAACTAGTTTTAGAATAAGTAATTAAGGCTATTATAAGACTATAAGAAGTTAAATATAATAGGAAGTAAGTAAATATATATTTAAAGATTAATATTAAGTTTAATAATAAGGGTAAGAGTTATTAGATTTACCTTAACTTAGGAATATTATTAATTTTAGTAAATAAGGCATAGCTCTAGTAAAATAGATTAAATATAAAATAGGTAATATAAGAACCTAAGCCTATATCTAGAGTAAGGTCTTTCTTTTTTATAACTAAAAAAGCTATGTTTAATTTTTATATTCTAGGGATAGCTTATAGAACTAAAATCACTAGATATTTTATAGTAATAGCAGATATAATGCTAAATCTAGGACTAAAATTATTACTAGGAATAAATTTCCTTTATAAGTATAAAGCAAAGCTTAATTTTATATATAATAAGGTGGTTTTTTAGTTAGTCTATAGTATAATAATACTAGTAAAGATTTTTAGGCTAGTTACTAAAGTTTCTTATTAGAGGGTAGTTATTATATAAATAGTGTTAATTCCGCTAAAAGCATTAGTATATATACTAGTTAGTTAGAAAGTAGTATAAAGAAATTAGGAAATAAGTGTGTATTATATGTAGTTATATTTAGAATATTTTCCTAATACTTTATTTAGTAATACTAGCTAAAGGTAAATAATTACCTATAACCTAACTAATAAAACTATTATAATCTATAAGTATAAAAAGGTTATATAGCTAATAGTAGCTAGCGAAGTTAATGCTAACCATGTAATTAATAACCCTTTTATATATTATACTTATTTTAGCAAAGATATTATAAAGAAAATAGAAAATAAGGATAAGAATAGTAATAAATCTAATAAGGAAAAGGATAAGCTTAACCTAAAGAAAGTTAATATAGGAGTGCTATTATATAGGATTTTATATCTAGAAGAGATTCTATATATTACTAATAAATTTAGAGTGTAAATTACTAATATTAACTATAAAGCTATAAGTAAATTTATCTAGCTTTCTAATAAATATAATATCTATTAGGATAAAGGCATTCTTCCTATGCCTAAGAATAAGAAAATAAGGATTAATCTTATTAATAAGTGGTAATATTAAATAAGGCTAATTAGACCTTATAGATTAGGTAGCTAAGATATAAGTAAACTTAATAAAGTATATAATAAACTTTACCTAAAAGGGAAGATAATATACCTAGATAAGCTAGTAGCTATAGTGTATCTAGTATTTATAGTTTAGTAAGAAACTAGTTAGAAAAGGAAAGGAAGAGTTATAATTAATATAAGACTACTTAATAATATAGTAATACTAGATATATACCCTTTACTAGACTAAAGTAATATTATAAATAATACCTATAGTAAGGAGGTTTATTCTTTATTTAATAGAATAGGATTTTTTCACTAGCTACTAGTTAGGAGAGACTACTAGGCACATATAGTGGTTATATTAAATTAAGGCCTTAAGGCATTAAATGTGGCTTTAATAGGATATAAGAATTCCCTTACTTTTACCTAATAATTTATAGATAAATTATTCTAAAAATATAAACATTTTATATAAGTATATATTAATAATATTATTATATTTTTAGATAGTATTAAGGAGTATTTAGTTTACCTTAATATTATACTTAAAATCCTTAAGGAAAATAGGATAATAATTACTATAAAAAAGTCTTTTATTAGTTACCTAGCTATTTAATTACTTAGTTTTATTATAAATAGTAATAGAATTATTAACACTAATAATAGACTTAAAGCCTTTTAAAAAATAATTTTTCTAAGTAATTTATTAAGTCTTAAAACTTTTATTAGAATAGCTAGTTTTCTTTAGAATAGAATCCTATAGTTTAATATATAAATCTAACTATTATAGGAATAAAAAATAGTATTATTAAAAGAGTTTTATAATAAGGATAAGAAAATCACTAGTATCTTAAAACTAGTATAGAAAAGATTAATATAATAAAAGATATTTTTACTAACTAAGGAGGAGAAAAAGGCTTTTAAAGACATTAAAACATTCTTAAGTAAGAAATAAACCCTATAGTATTATAATCTAAAGAAGTTACTTTTCCTTAAAATTAATATCTATAAGGAAGGATTTAGTTTATATATGTTTTAATTATAAAAAGAATAGGATAGTTAAAGTATTCCTAAAAGGGATATTAAGAGTAACTAAATATAGCTAATTTTATTTCTTTTAAGGGTAATATTAAGTGTTAAGAAATAATATAGTTTAATTAAAGTAAAAGTAGCTATAATTATATAGAGTGTTAGGAAGCTCTAAAAAATAGTTTAATCTAATAATATAGTGGTTAATATATTAACTAACTATTCTCTAGTAAAAGGCATTATTAAATATACCTCCTTATTAATAATAGATTTAGATAAGGCTAATCTAAAATTAGCTAAGATTACGAATTATCTATTATAATTTAACTTAAAAGTAATATATATACTAGGAGTACTAAATATAGTGCTAGATATACTTTTAAGGTTACTAGTAAAGGTAACCTATAGGGAAGTAATATAAAAAAGTTAATATAATAAACTAGATATAAGCGCATATTTCGCCACTAAGAAATATATTATAACTATAATAATTAATAATAACCTTAAGGCTAGAATTATCTAAGGGTATTAATCTAACTAAAAGTTTAGCTAAATTATTATAGCTATAAGAGCGTACTAAGAGAGATAAGTAGTAAAGAATGCCTAGATTAAACTAAAAATTCCCCTATATAGATAGGATTTACGCAAGGATAGTTTATTATACTATTATAGTAAAGATAGGTTTTTTTATCTTTATATTCTAATAATAGAGGTTAAATCTATACTATAACTAGTTTATAATAAATAGTAATATTTTAGAATCACTAGGATAGTAGTAAAGCTTTAATTAGTATATTTCCTATAAACAAGCTAATAGATTTATAACTATATAGCCTATTATATAGTATGTTAGGAGAATGTAATTAATCACTTAAAATCACTAGGAGAGTTATAATCTTTATAGTTAAAACTAATACCTTTTTACATAATTTTATATAATTTTATTATAGATATACTAGAAGTATTAGCTATAAATATAATATAGTAAATAAAAGGATATATAACATATAATTTATTATACCTAGTAAATTACCTATTTAGCAAAAGGACTCTTCTAATACTAGGGCACACTATATACCTAGTAAAAATCTAGGTAAAATTACTTCTTTATACACTATATATTATAAATTAGGGATTACTAAGGCAAATTATTAGTAATAAAGACCTAAAATTTATATCTAATATATAGAAAGAGATATTTAGATATATAGGAGTTAAACTTCTTATAGGCATAGTATACTATCCCTAAATAAATAGAATAGTAAAAAGGAAGAATTAAATAGTAATAATTATAATCTAATATTATATAGTAATAGACCTAGATATAGCGTGAATATTACTACTTCTAGCGCTATAGTATTAACTAAATAATACTATAGTAATAAGCATAGGGTAGGCTCCTAATAAGCTATTATATAGATTTTGCCCTCTAAGTATTATTAACTTTCTTTCTCTAAATAATATAACTAACACTAGGGCTAGTGTAAATAATATAGTAGTATTATAGAAGCTATACTAGTATAAGGCTTAGCTAGTAATTATAATAGCTATTACCCTTACTAAGATTTAGTATAATAATTATTATAAACTAGTTAATATTAACATAAGGGATATAGTGTATTTATAATTATATAAGGGATATAAGTTACCTAGTAAGCCTAAGAAAAAATAGTTACTATAGAGAGTAAGGCTATATAAGGTACTAGAAAAGGTAAACCTATTAGTATATTAATTAGATTTCCCTCTAAACTCTTAAGTCTATCTAGTAGTATTAGTAATATAAATATAAAAACTAGTATAAGGAAAGGATTTATTTAATAGGGAAGAACTAGCTTTATTACTAATTATATTTAATAATCTAAAGGAAGCGAATTATTAGGAGATTAAATAAATCTATAGTTATTAGGTTAAGATTTTTTAAATAGACTAAAATAGTAAGAGTAAAATTCCTTATTAAATAGAAGGGATATATAGCTAAAGATAATTAATAAATAGCTAAAAGCAAAATATAAATTAATATAGCTAAGATAGTAAAAGACTACCTTAAGAAAAACCTAATTAATTAGCAAAGGGAATACGTAAAGAAAGGCCTTAATTTACCTATAGAATAGTAATAATAAAAGAAAAAAGTTAATAGTAAATAGCTAGATTTAATAAAATAGATTAAAGCCACTAGACTCTCTTATATATATTACTCTTTTACGCTAACTAGAGGAAGCTTACTATACTCTTACTTTATATTATCCCCTAATATTACTACTACTTATATATAGTTAAATCTAATAGAAGTGTAGTTAAATCTAATAGAAGTGTAGTTAAATTTATCTTAGTCCTATTTTTACTTAATAGCCTATAAGCCTAAAGATAATAATATAGGTTATAAAGTTTTCTAAAAGCTATAAGAAATAAAATTAATTTAGCTATAGGAAATATAAAATTATAATAACTATAAGAAATATTAAGTAAAACATAAAAATATTACACTAGAAGTTAAATATAAGCTTTATAGATATTATATAAATCTATACTATAACCTAGAAGCTATACTAGATTTTATTTATTTTAATAATAAGGTTAATATATATAATTAAACACTTTATAAGTAAATATAGGTAGGATACCTTTATATTTAAATCCTAGCTTTAATATAATAAAATTAACTATTAGGTTAGCTTATAGTTACTAATTTAGCCTAGTAGTAATCTATTACTAATAGGGAAAGAGCTAAATATATTAGGTAAATAAATAAGCTTTTAGTAAAACTAGGAACTATAACCTATTATAAAGAGAAAAAGTTCTTTAAATGCTATTTAAGTTAGGTAAAACATTAGAATTAGCTAGAGATATATTTACACCTTATATAATAAATTATATAGTTATAATAGTAATAGTATTTAGATAAACTAAGAATAAGATAAAATAAATTAGATATACTATTATAATTAATAAAGGGATATAATAAAAACATTAATATAGTAAAGGTTATTTAAGATATAGTTAACACTAAGGAGTAAGGTAATAATAATAATAATAATAACTTTATAAGTATAAAGTTAGATTTAGATATAGAGTAATAGAAATATAAATAAGTAATAGAAGATTTAATTAAGAATAATTATATAAGAGTTATAAGATAAGAGTAACTAAAGAAAATAAAAGTAAATTAAAAGAATAGGGATTTTACTAATAAATTAAATAAAAATAATAGTAATAGGGTAAAATTTAACCTTACTAGGGATAGTCTTAAACTAAAGTCTAAACCTAAAAGTAATAAAAAGACTAAAGCTAAGGGCACTAAGGGTAAATATAAGGATATAGAAAGTAAGATAAATAATAATATTAGCGAAATGCTTACTAAGTATATTATTAGACTATTATAAGTCTATAAATAAATTATAGACCTTAATTTTAAGCTATTATTCCTTAGATTTAGGAAGCCTAGATCTAGAACTAATACTTAAATACTAATACCTAATATTAGTATAGTAATATATAAAAGAGTAATAGAAGAGTTTAATATAAAATATAAAGAAAAGAGTATTAAAGGAGTTAATTTTAGTAAGTTTAAACACACTAAATTAGGTTATAAGAATAGTAATTAGAATATTAAATATATAATATAGGCTTATACGCATAAATTCACCCTTAAAGGCACTATAATAGTATTTAATAGATTAGAAGTTAACTTAAAGGATATATATTTTATATTATAGTAAAATATAATTATATAAATCTTCGCTATATTTAAAGAATAAAAGGCTATATTAATTACAAAATAAGCTATAGTAAGGTAGGTAAGAAAGCCTATATATTAGATTACTATTAATCTAATAGAATATAGAGTAATAAGAAGAGTAAAAGGCTAGGTAAAAATAGTAGTAATAGCCTTCTATAATAGTGTAATAGTTAAATATAGATAGTAAATAGCTATATATAATAGTATATTATCTTTACTACTATAAGTAAATCTTTTAGCTCTTTATTTTACTAATAAATATAGCGTAGTAAATACTATAATTATAGGCGCTTTAGCTAGTATTAGATAAGTAAACTTACTTTATATTAGTATAGAGAAGGAGTTAATATAAAAATTATTAGAATTATAGAAAAATAAAGAAAGAAGTAAATAATATAAGTAAAGTAAGATTAATAACCTAGTTAATTAAGTTAACTAGGTAAAGAAAGGATTTAAAGACACTAGAAAATAGGTAAATAAAGTATATATAATAGTAAAGGAATTAGTAAAAGAAGTTTACTAACTAATAGCTTTAATATAAAAGGAGGTAATAGTAGTCTAAGATAAGTTTTTAAAGATATTAGATATATTAAAAAACTAAAAAGAGAGAATTACTAAACTTAATATAAGTAAAATACTAATTAAATTTAATAAATAGATTAATACTTTAAAATAAAGTATAGTTTAAAAGAATAAGTATAAGAAAAAGATTATAGCTTTAGCTAATATAGTAATAAAGATATTAAAAAAGATATAGGATTAGGTAATAACTATTAATAAGCTAATAAAGGAGTAAAAAAGATATAAAGAAAATACTAAGAAGGTAAAAGTAGCCTTAGTAATACTAACTCTAGTAATACTAACTCTAGTAATACTAACTCTAGTAATACTAACTCTAGTAATACTAACTCTAGTAATACTAACTCTAGTAATACTAGCTTAGGTAACACTAAATTTAGGTAATAGGTAACTATAAGGTAAGATAGGCTTACTATTAATACTAAGTAAGAAGAATTAGTCTTTAATAACACTAGTTTTAGGTAAATTTAATACCTTATAAGATAAAGAATACTAAATAACACTAAGATTAGGTAATAAATATCTATAGGAGAAAATAGTACTATTACTAATACTAATAAAGAAGCTTAAGCTACCTAGTAAAATAGCGAAAAACTAAATAGTTTTATAATAGGGAGCGCTAGTAACACTAGTTTTATCTAGCCTAAATAAAACGCTGCTTATATTATTAGATAAATTAAAGATAGCAGTAATATAGAGATAAATAGTATCTCTAACTCTGCCCTTACTAATTATTAAAGTAATAGAGATAGATAAATTTACTAGTTTGCTAGATTAAGAAGATGGATTTAGACTAAATTAGGATAGGAATAGTTAGTATAATAGAATTTAAGAATTTGCTAAACAATAGGAAATTAGTAATGGAAAATAGGAAGGTAGCAAATAGAAAATTAATTTTAGAAAGGTTAAATGCATTATTTAACATAATAATTCTAGAGGACCTATTAAGGGATACATAGCGCTGAAAAGTTATTGCAATACGTGGCAATAGCTATTCTAAATTTTTCTTTTATGTAATTTTAATAGATAATTTTTCGTTAATTTACTTAGCTAGGTAAAGAACAAATCTAGTCATAGTCTAATTACCTTTAATTAGGATAGTTATCTTTTAAGGCATACCTAGCACTTATTATATAGCAAAGCTAAATATAAGCGCATATAAGACTAGATTTAGACTCTAGATAAAAAGAATTAACCTTCTTTAGATATCTTACCTTATACCTAATAGTAGCTCTTATAGTAAACTTAGTATAACCTTATGATAGTAAATCCGTTAGCCCCTCTAACGGATTCGCCTTACATCGTGCTAAACCTGCACGTAACACTTATAGTTAGCTTTAGGTTATTAAAATCTCTTAACTAATTATTTACTTTCTTATAGTATTATTTAAGCTATTTAAAAAGATTATAATTCTTAGATATATAGGGATTTCTTTAGGTAACTTAGCTTTTACTTTAGCTTAAGCTTATATAAAGAATTAAAATAATTAGTTATTCTTTTACTTAAGATTTAGTAATAACCTTATTACTTCTAAGTATCTTATACTTATATCTATTATTTTAGTTTTTAGCTATTTTAGAAAATTTACCTAGGTAATTAATAAATAATTTATATACTTATTTATAGCTATATAATATATTTATTATTACTTTATATTACTAGCTAAGTAGCTACCTATATATATTACCTTAGTTATATTATCCTTAAAGGTATAGTAATTTAATTTAAATAATATATTTAAGTTTACTAAGAAATTCTGTAAGTTTTTATATATTTCCCCTTTATATATAGGTATTTTTATTTATATTTTAATAAGATTACCTTACTATATAATTATTACTAAGTTACTATAAACTAAAGGTAAAATTATAGCTAATATTTAAGGGGTAATTATAGGTCTAGATTAAGGGGTAATTATAAGTCTAGTTTAAGGTCTAGCTAATCCTAGATTTACCTTAAGCTCCCTAATTTATACCTTTATTTATAAGACCTCTTATTTCCTTTAAAGGTAATATAGCTTAGCTTATATAACCTTATAGTATTATTATAATACCCTTTTTTCTTTAGTTATATTATTTATACCTTTACTTAAATTAGGATTAAGTAGTATTTATTATACCTTATTATTATCTATAGTTTTAGATTATAAGGGTTCTTTAACTTTCTAATTATTTATAGCTTTATTATTATAAGGTACTAGTGTATTTCTTATAGATCTTTAAAGCATTAGCTATATAATAATCTAGCTAATAGTTTATATCCTTAAAAAGGTTAAGAGAGATTAATTTATTATAGCTTATACTAAAAGGTTATAAATAAAGTAATAGCTAAGACTATTATAGTTACTACTAGATAAATACTAGCTAGAGGTAAGTATATAAAGGTTTTAATCTCTAACCTAGTACTAATAATATATATAGTCTTTAATAAATACCTTACTTTATAAGCATATAGCTATCTTATAGCTAGCTAGCCTCTTTATTATCCGCATAGCCTAAAGGTTCTCCAAAGACCCGCTTTAATGAATATCCTATCTCTGACCTCTGCGCTCCTAACACTAGGACTCTACTATAAGTGGGTCTTGTGCAGGGGACATGACTTTTGACGTGGACCTCCGTAGTTTACTTTTATCTAATTGGATACATACAGACCCTAGTTGACGCGACTCCACAAGGTGGACTACCGCTAAGGAGATAGCTTAGCGGGCTCTGATGCGTTGGATCTGGGGCTGGGGCTCTGCCATTGGTAGCTTTGTTAGCATTGGTGCCACCCGCTTCTTGGGATAAACCTTAGCCAATTGCGTCTCGAGATACGCAATCCCACTATGCCTAATTAGTCCGGCCCGTGGCTAGGTTAGGTAAGTTAGCCTACATATATTACGTGAGCGTTGCTATCACTAGCGCTATACCCACTGCGTGATAGGGCCACATCCCACATCCCACGCCCCGCTACTAAATTTATATAGCACTCCTGTTATAGACTGGCCCCTATGTAGGCGACTACGATAGGGCGTCAATATGATATTGAGAAACTTAAGGAGGGAAGAGGGGAAGGTGGAAAACCTGTCTCTAGTAATGCCCCTTATACCCCCTAACTACCTTATATTATCCCCTTTTTTATATTCTTACTGCCTTGCAGCTAATCCTACTTGTGTGCACTATGACTAATGCTTGGGCGAAGCCCAAGCCCTTTACAACTCCCTAGCAATAAAAATTTCGCCCTTACCTGTATTATTAGATTATAGCTACGATCGCAACCGCGTAGTCTGCGTATCCCGCGTACGTAATTACGATTATGAGCGTGTTTAATTAAAACATCTACTGTTATTATAATGTAGTTTAAAGTGCGAGGTCTAATTCTATGATATTACGTGTGTTTTCTACGAAAAGGTCTAGTAATTAAGTGTTGGATGTAGCAGCCTCACATCTTAGGTATCACTATCGCGATGTCTTCCCTCTTCGAGGCTTTGTTGCGAGACCTCGGCACTTAAGGCATCGTACATATAGCCTCGTTGTTCCACAGGACAGGTGGATAGTCTAGATAGCTGAATTCATCATTATCACTTTCCACACCGTCTCACATTAAGCTAGCTAACTAAATGCGGCTAGGACAGATCCTTATGTGGGTATAGCGCTGGTGAGAAAGAAAATACAGCTCCGAATAGCAACGCTCCGACCAACGTAATATATTACGTTGGTCGCCTGACTTACATTTTCGTCTTATGTGCATGCGCTGCTGCCACCACATCTGTCTTACATGACCGACGAATTGATTGTCCTTGCATCACAATTATGACGAGCGATAGAAGATGGAGGGCCGGAGTTATTGGTCCAAAAGAAGAACTGGGCAGCACCTTAGCCAACACACTGCTGGTCTACATACAAGTCGTGGATTTTCAACGGGAAACAGCAATGATATCCTCGCAAACTAGACTGTATTTCGATTAGCACGCATCAGTCTGCTTCCGAAATGGTGCTTTGGGTGGCTGTGCAAATATCACGATGATTATCCGTCAACGAGTTAGGGTCATGTCGAAATGATTTGAGTCAAAACACGTTTAGATCGAGAACATGACATAGTTGCGGTACTCATCTAGTCTGCTAACAGATGGTCTCAATCATGATGTCTGACGAGTCGAAGTTTTGGAGCACTCCGCCGTGTAGCTTAACTCAAAAAGTATTAAAGGGGCATCAATATCGCATGTCAAAATATCTCGCCTCCAGTTTGGTCTTATAAACATCTACAACAGAAACTGCAAGCTTAACATCATTTGAACAAATTTTTTTTTTCCATCTCTACAATGAAACTGTCCTTGTCTATTCTGGCTCTCGCCGCTGCCGCCAGCGCTCTCTCAGACTCCCAGCAAAATGTGGATTCTGTGAGAGCGAAGCTCAAGGTCCCTTTGTCCCCAGATGACTTGAAACATTACAGTGGTATCAAAGCTACTGGTACTAGTGGACCTTTCTACGAGAACCTCCAGGGCATTGCGACTCCCGAGGACTTGATCGTTGCGGAGTTCAACGGCGCCACTTACAAGCCCGCCGACGATGCTGGAACTATTTATCTCCTATCTGCCGGCAAAGGCATCACTGCCACAGTCAGTCATGACATGGCGGCCAAATATGAATCTCTCATCGACGGCGGCATGCCTGTTTCTGGCGAGACGAAAGCTCAGCTCGAGGCCAGATACAAATCCATGTCTCAGTCGCTGAGCACCGAAGAGAGGGATTCTCTTCTGGACGGCGTGGCTACGGCCTTTTTGGAATGGTCCTCCGGGGTCGGGAATCTGGACAAGAGAAGAAATTACATTTGCAAGAAGAATGGGGATAAATGCAGCACTACCAATGATTGCAAGAAGTTTGCAACTATTGAGCGTAAGGACTGCATTTGTATCGACAAGAAGTGCAAGACCATCACTGTTTAAGGGTGTCTGGGTAACCATTTGATGGAAACCTGCTGCTTCTGACGTCGAGGTACCATCGAGCCGCTGTCGTCGGTAAGATGGTCTGCTCACCAAGTATTTTCCCTTCCCTTCACTCCCTTCGTGGATCTAGCTTCCTGCATATGCCGAGCGCAATTTTTCAATAAATTTGAGCTCGTCACTCGACTATGGACTAGATGCATCAAGTACATTAGTCCAAGTTCTGTAGGACCACACTCCTTTGAAATACATGACCAGCAGTATTTGCATCGTTTCTGGTGATTACATGCGGGAGAAACACTTACGAGAATGCCTTAATTATCAAGTTCTCGTCCCCAATTTTGCCGCCCAACTCGATGACATCATTCTCGACCCTAGAAGAACAACAGAAGGCTGTATTAGCAAATACCCTCATGCAGTACTTCCGCGAGAAACTCTCACGCCTGAACCTGCTCATAGGTTGCGCCTATCTGGCAAGTGACCTAGCCAGTGGGCGTCAGTCAGTCTCAGGACCAACAACAAGGTGTGCTGAGCTCCAAACTTACAAGGTAGCTAGAAGCGGGCATTTACGGAAGACTATCGCTACAGCTGTACCTGAACCCGAGATTTGATATTTTAACCCTATAGGGCGTATTAGGAAAAAACCTTTTGCTCCTAATTAGGTAGGCAGTAAAAACACTATCTATATAGCTTACAGTATTTTTATACGAATTCGCACTCATAGTTAGTCAATCAGTCAATTAGTCTCGATTGTTGCACTGTGGAAAGCAACAATGCGAGCCAACCTCTATTGTCGAGATTCTTTCCAGCCATGGTTCTAGTCATGTCACCACGACTTACCCGAAGACCTACTTTTCCATGCATAAAACCAGCATTTAGCCCCATGCGTCTGTCTGTACTAGTCAACGGCCGAGAATATCTCAGCTGCCTACTGGCAGTCTGCAATCTATACTAGGAGTGTAGAGCCGTGGCTGCTATCATGGGAGACTGATATCACTTTTATCTGGATTGAATACTTCATTTCGTATTCAAGACTTGCCCCAGGGGGCAGATGTTCATGTCAATTCTGTGCTTCCAGATACCCCAGCTCCAAGTGGACAGTCCGCCAGATACCCAGGCACGCACATTACGGCAAGACATCTTATTTTACGCAAACACATGTGCTTGCTCTTCTACTTATATCCGGTTAGTAGTGGTACTAACAGAGTTCATCTCCTTTTTGCTGACGGTCACTCTCGTCGTCGATACAAATGTGTACCAGATCCTTATGGCTGCCCGAATTCATAGGCGCAGGGAGAGCTTCGGTATCCAACCGTGCGATGATGGCTACAGATCAGTTGATTGTCCCATGTTCCAGATGTGTTCGCTTCATACGTCAACGAGACTTCTCAGTTCAGCCCGTAAGTGACGACTAGTTCGGTGTGCATGACGCGGCGCATAAGAAGATAATTAGGTGTGTCACCACGCGTCGAGGTGGTGATGTACCGAAGTCGAGGGGTTCGATGTGATCGACTGTGAGAAGGCGACCGCTGAGGCTTTAATAACATACACTAGGCTCCGAATGAAGGTAAGGAACTGAGGATTACCAAGAGCTAAGAGAGCGCACCAAGCTAGCTGTGAAAGGATGCAGACGGTGGCAGAGAGTGATCAGAAGAGAAGATGATGTAGAATTGCTATCTAGGAATTCCAGAATCTAGCAAGGAAAAGGAAGCTTATTATAAGCTTCAAATCTATCAATCAATGAATCTAGGTCTTCAAGCGAAGCCCACGATGAAACGCAATAACAAACGCGATGCGGGAAGCTGCATCGTCAAACGGAGAGAGGATGACGAGAATGATGCCTGAGGCTGTGTGGTGTGAGGCTGCGGTGTGAGGCTGCGATATTCTCAACACCAGCAACAGCCACTTCAGATTCCAGTTTCATGCTTATCCATATCTCCTTTCGACAAGCAGATTATTTATGATAGGCCTGGAATAACTGCACAGCATGGCTTCCGGAATCAAAGTCAACATCTCTCACTCGGACCTCGAGGATCTCGGCCAATCTGCCGAAGTCACCGATGTCAGGCACCTGTCCTCCTACAGTTGGATAGAGGGATCTACACCAACAATCATCGTACCTGGCGTTCCACCACTCTGGAATCCCCCCAGAGGCCCTCGGAAGCTAAAGAAAGATTCTGGCTTCATTTACATAGCCCAAAATGCCGCCCGACACCCAGACTGCCCGATTGAGCCATTGTTTCGCTCCCTGTTCATAGAGCACCCGACATTTGATCTCCCCACTGTCGATGTCATCACTGATCAGAACAATATTCGCAAGCTACTCCAATTTGTCCGACCTGATCAGACCAGCTACCCGCTCGAATCTTTCACTATCAATGCTGAGGTTGTCCAAAACACAATCATATTCTGCCGAACAGAGGCGGCTACAAGTGATGTCATTGGGCCCAATGACTTTCGTGGTTTCGGCCATCAATTCGAGCGACGCTACACCACTGCCGAGGTAAGTGGTAGCGCAGGTCACCATCGGATCCTATCGTTCCGCTTCTGTGGTATGAGTTTCGTCGTCCGGCACAAGACAGATGGCTATGTTAAGACGGATGCACTAGGCCACAATGGAGTGGACAGCGACAGCCTCACAAACCTACTACGCGACTTATCGTTGAAATCGAATAATCACGATTCATGCACAAGCATAGCCGAATCCAAGCTCAGGATTCAGCGAGGAGGCCAAGTCGTGCCTCCCAGTTCTATCATCGAGATCAAGACTCGCACAAGAAAGAAGTTGATCGATATCGACGAAATTGCGCCACAACTCTGGGCATCGCAAACTCCCAAGCTAGTGCGAGCTTATCACGTCGGAGGCCAGTTTTTGGACCCAAAAGTCGAGGATGTAGCCGCCAAGATCCGGGACTGGGAAGCGAAGCACCAGCCGGATTTGATGAAACTGGGGTGGCTCATCAAGAGAATCATGTCCATTGCGAATAAGCTAGGGGGAAGAGTGGTGATCAAATACGATGTTGTTTCAAAGGATGAGCTGTCTGTCCAACAGAGCGCTGATGCCTCCAACCTGTTGCCAAAAGACCTGTACGCCAGATGGACCGTTGTTGAAACCAAGACGAGAGAGCCAGAAACCAAAGGCAAATAGAGCACTCACGCCAATGCAAGAGTTACGACGCACTAGCATGAACACTTCGTTCGCCATGACTTACCCTTTGCCGCCGTCGTACGATCCGCAAGTGACAAAGGGTTTCGCCAGGTCTTTAGAGACATGCCACCGGACCTGAAAGATTACCAAAGCCTCTGCGAGTCTTTCAGAGCTTCTGAAGTCGACGTCCTCCAAGGGCGCCAAGTGCGTGATTTGATGAGTGATTTGAGAAGAGGCAAGGAGGATTGGGACCTGGACGGGGGCCGCAGGATCGCAGGTTGCAAAACCATCGCGCGTGATACTGCTTTCCAGCTCATTTACGCCTTTGTACAGGGGTACAACGGAGATGGCAACGCTGCCTACAATGCAACGGTTTTTGTGGTTTCGCATTTCCGGATATTTGGTCATAGAATACGAAAAATGGTTCGAGTGGCTTTTGAGTACAAATTTACTCCCTCTGTCAGGTAGCCACGGGTATTAGATAAGTGGCTAGTAAGTGGAGACTGGCATGAAGACGATGCAACTACGGAGGAGGACAATTCCTCTGACTACTGGGATTCGGACTAATTCTGAGCGTTTGTTTAATTGGCTTCATCATGGCTTGGATCGCTAATATGAACAGAAAAACCGCCAGGCTGCGGAGCTAAGGCGACCTGACACGCCCTGCGACGACATTAGGTCTATTGGAGCTTTCACAGTCTTGCAGCTTGCCACAGGGTCTTTAAGTATAGCAAATATGACTAGGAGAATTGTCTTAAATGCGACGTAAATCCTTCACAAAGGCTGTCACTGGAACTGAACACAGAGTGTGTAGGCATTCGCCCAGTGTCCCCACTATTGCGATGTTTCTCGTTCTTGTCTTGTCTTGTCTTGTCTTGTCCTTTATGTTTTCCTTTGCTTGAACGTATCGCATGAGAATGGTGATTGCGGCCAAATTAGCGAATCTTGTAAACGAAGTCAAGATTGCACTGGCGTGGAAAGTCCACCTCTTATCCTCGTCCACTGCTGATGGCATGCAAGGCTTGTGATCCGCGTGATGCAAACTGAGGCTAACTATCATGATAAAGGAGAGTTCAAGTAATGAGATCGAGATCAAGGATTTCGACCCTAGTGTGGGCACATAGAGGAGCTTCTCGAGACTGAACTTTTCCATGAATTACTCAGAAAGACTCCTGATTTCGCAGCAGATCTTATTCCTTTCCTCTGTGAAATCCTTTCCCTCTCTGTGCAGCAGCGATATGACTGTCCCTCCTGCGGACATACTTTTTCTGCTGACCTCTCGGACGGGGATTATCACTGCCCACATTGTTCCAGCAGACATTCAGGCCAATTTAAGCGGAAGCAGCTTACCTTTGAATACTGAAAGATTTTTTTCCCAAGGCGAGCTCGTCCCCTTGTAACGTCCCTGTCAACTCTTCACCGACCCATCCATCTGTCCACCCACCGCCAAAGTCAATAACCCACGCATCGTCCGTTTCGTCAATCATGGAGATGTCCTCAATACTACCCAGCGTTGAGAGCTCCCGAGTCTGCGAGACCGGTATGTAGTCTTCCAAGAAATCCGATGACATTATTATTCTCAGATGTTTCAACCAAGCAGAGAATCTTGGGGACGTGGATGTCCTTGGTGGAATATGTATGTTGGAAGACTGAAAATCCTCGTCTGCGTGGAGGTGGAACGGCTGCCCAGATTGACCAACGAGAACGAGAACGCTATTGTCAAGAACCCGGTGTCGTAGATTTGACCCAACCGAGAACCGGTTTCTCACACAGTTCCGGCCCGCCGGCCCGCCGAAACACGTTGGAGGTGGACGGCAGAGTCTCGTGTTGCGCCCGCTGATTCGCCAGTGCCGCCGCCACGTTTCTTTCTGTCTGACCATGAAATCATGGGGGTGGGTGCTTTGGTTGGCTTTGGTTGGGGACAACACGCTGATCGGCAATATGATATCAGCTTTTGACGTGCGTCACGGGAGAGCCAAGTCTCGGGAAGTAAGGATAAAGGGCTGTGAGTCCCTCTGATGAGTTCCTCCGTACAATGATAGACGCAGTACTCCCCCTCCATTCACCCAACCTACCTAACCTGCCCACCCGTCTGTCTGTCTCTTATCTCATCCACCCCGTTCGTACTTGTTACTACTTCCTCTTTTCGAGCACCCAGCGCCATGGCTCTGGATCGTCTTGTGAGCATGATGCTGCGGGCGGCAGAGCTCGTCTTTGCCGCCATTGTCGCCGGTGTCACCGGCGACCACATTCACAAGTCCAACGCCAGCGCCTGGCATCTGGGCAGGTTCATCTACACGGTGACTGTCTCCGGCATAGCCATCTTCCTGGCGTTGATCTGGCTGTTCCCCTTCTCGGGAACATTCGTCCACTGGCCCGTGGACGTTTTTGTCAGTATTCTCTGGTGGGTTGCCTTTGGCCTGCTTGCCGATGTAAGTGAATGTTCCTTGCTCAGTCCAAAGCTTCCCCCCCCCCCCCCCCCAAAATCCAGCATCTAACCCGTTGGAACAGCTTCTGGGTTCATCGTGCGGGGCCATCTTTCGTTGGGACAATGTGTCGCCGCGGGGCGATCAGTGCGGCAGATTCAAGGCCGCTCTGGCATTTTCCTTCCTCTCCGCCATCTTGTGGCTCGCGTCTGCGTTGATTGGCATCTTCTGGGTTCGCAACCGTGAGCGCCACGCCGCCAGAGCTGACCTTCACCAGCGCCGTGGCTGGCGCCGCCGCCGCCGCGTCTAAATAAGACGGGGGCGGCCCCCTTTGCAAGACGGAGCTTGGCACGAACACCACGGGGGCTTATGCTCGGTTGTGAGATTGAAGATATACATGAAGAAGCAAAGGAGGAAAAGAGGGAAGCTGAAAAGGCAGAAGACGACGTCTGAGATGATGAAGCTCCTCTGTCTTTTGTCTTGCTAAATAGTCCACGTTCTAACTTTTTTTTTTTTTTTTTTTTTTTTCGGTGGAATGTCAGATTGGCCTTGCGATAATACCCGATGGTTTCTGCGTGCCAATAATTAACATACACTCAACAAGGTTATGCAGTGACAATTCGTCTAGATATTAAAAAAAAAATGATTTTTTTTTTTTGCCATTTTCCCATTCATCGCTCGTGCTTGCTTGCTACCGTGACACGGTAAACACCTTCACTCATCACCAATAAAAGGCCCGAGATCCACTGTATGCTTGAAATGCTCGCCCGTTCATGCGTTCGTGCTCGTGTCTGGTCGGGCAGAGAGCAGTGCAACAATGGTCAAGGTCAACGGGTCGGTGAGGCAAATCAAGTTTCTCGTAAATCGGCATCAACGCCTCGCTCGGTCTCAACAGCTGGGCCACGAGCACAAAGGTTTTTTTTTTTTTTTCGTGCTTGGACAGATTTCAAGGAACGACAAATCGGAGATCGAGATCCGGCACAGCAAACGCAAGCCCGCAGTCCAGGGGCTTGCAGATCCGGCGTCATTTTCTTCAAAAACCATTGGTCGCGGCCACGTCACCAGCCACACGTGTCCACTTTTCCGGGGGTGGGGGAGGGGGAGGGGGCGCAAAACTGCCCAACGTCAATGAGGGGTCGTTAATATTATGAGTCTATGACGCGCGCGGGGACAAGGTCTTTGCTTCAGCCATAAAAACATGCACCACATGCACCACAGTGACCAGAAACCAGAAACCACGGGGAAAAGCCCGGGAAAAGCTTGGCAAAAGCCATGATTCTATGCGTGCTCGGCCCCCTATGACGAAAGGCCCTTTGAGAAAAGATGGAGATCAACAAGCCCGTCCTCACTGCTCAGTCGGCAGTTGGCAGTTGGCACTTGGCACTTGGCACTTGCCACTTGCCACTTGCCGCCACTCACGCATCGGCTGACACGACACGACAGCTGCGGGGGTTGCATCATTCACGGATCGAGGCGCGCAAATATCCTGGTTTTTTTTTTTTTTTTTTTTTTAACCAGAAGTCGTCCTCGCAATCTATATAAACCTTGTGTCCCATCCCTTCACACCCTCTTTTCAACTCAAACACTTACAGCAATAACAACAACTCTTGATACCCCGTTCCATCTCTCTATTTACTCCCAAGATACCCACGACATTAGCCACATTATAGGATACTCAAACATCAACACATCGCCATGTCTTCCATCGTAAACAAGGTCAAGGAGGCTCTGCACTCCGACAAGGACAGAACCGACACCCACTCCGCACACAACACCAACACCAACACCAACACCACACATCACGCCAGTGCGACTGAGCCTCGTGTCCACAACACTGCTACCACAAGCACCGGTGTTGGCGGCACCCACAACTCCGCCTTCACCGGCAACGACAACTACACTGTCGGCAGCACTGGTCTCGACAACCGTGGCATCGATGGTCCTGCTACCAAGACCGATGGTCCTCACAGCTCCAACATTGCCAACAAGGTTGACCCCCGCGTTGACTCGGACCGCGACCACAGCAAGAACTTGGGCATGAACCCTCAAGGCAACGCCACCACCGGCTATGGCTCTGGTGCTGGCGCTCACACCACCACCCACAGCTCGACTGGGACTCACAACACTTCCGCTACCGGCCCTGGCGTGATCGGTGGTGGTGCCTTCGCCGGCGACCATGGCCGAACTGGTCATGCAACTCGCAACGATGGCCCCCACGACTCCAACTTGGCCAACAAGGCTGACCCTCGCGTCGACTCTGACCGCGATTACAGCCGCAACATGGGTGCCAACCCTCATGGCACTGCTACCACTGGTGTCCACGGATCTACTGCTGAAACTTCCAGCTTCGGTAACACCGGTATTCCTTCCTCCCATGGTGCCAACCCGCATGGCACTGTTACCATTGGTTACCACGGATCTACTGCTGGAACTCCCAGCTTCGGCAACACCGGTATTCCTTCCACCCATGGATCTTCCCACGTTGGTGGAACCACTGACGCCGCTGGTACTCACGGTACTCATGGCACTCACAGCACTCACAGCACTCACGGCACCACTGGAACTGGCTTGGCTGGTTCCCACGGCACTCACACCACTGGCACTCACACCGGAACGACTGGCACCACCGATATTCATGGCACTCATGGCACTCATGGCACCCACGATACCCTCGCCTCCCACACCGGTTCTGGCCCTGGCCCAGCTCCCAAGACCGCCGGGCCTCACAAGTCCGACATGTTGAACAAGATGGATCCTCGCGTCGACAGCAACCTCGACGGCAGCAAGACCGTCGGCGGCAACAAGACGTACGCTCAATCTTAAAAAGAGTGGGTGCAACTCACGCTTTGCCTTGCCCTTTTTCTCCCCACCTTTACCAGCTCCTCTCGACGGGGAAAACGGCTGATGAGTATCGTTATACAGAACACTGGAGGATAGAGATCCCACCGACGCAACTCAGGTACCCCCCTCTGTCATGCAGAAGCACATTGGCAAGCCGTCGATTGAGCATGACGATCATGCCCACGACCGTGAGAGAAGACATAGCATTTCGCACCAGGAGCAGCACCGTGGTCATTAGAATGAATGATGGAACGCGGCGATGATTTCGTTTGTAGTTTATAGTGATCCAGTAATGAAATGAATTTCATCTTGGACAGCTTTTGCAGCCCAAATTGTGATTTGAAAGTTTATGAGAGGAAATTTTGTTACATGTGGGTTAGTCGTCGCCCTCCACAGGAAATTCTATGCACAAATCTTGCCAGGTGGTGAGAGGCTTTTACTCAGCTTGCCTCTTATTATTTGTGGGGGGAGCATTGCACTCATTGTGAACGGACGGCTCGACAAGCCTCGATGGACATGTGTGTTTCTTACGATCCTGGTTGACCGTTCCTATTCCCCTCGTAATGATGTCTTAACCCGCCCCCATGTAGTCCGTATGTACGTGTGTTGTTTGTTGTTCTCGTCTACGGATTACGGACTACTCCGTACCCAAAGCTCGCTTTGTGACGTGTGACAGCCCCACATCAGTCACCAGGCTCCACTCACCGCCGACTACACCTACCCTAATAAACGGTCAAGGTCAAACCAACGACAAAACCTTCCCTCTTCCATCCATATCCATCCATCCATCCTTGGCAAAGAAAAAAAAGAAGAAGAAGAAGAAGAAGAAGAACAGGCACGCTTCCCTCCCCCGTCAGCATGCCTTGTCCACGATGAGCAGTTCCATATCCCAGACTCTCTGGGACGCCCGCATCCCTCTGCACATCACGCACGCATCGTCGCCCGCCGCCACCGCCTTCGTCGCCAGCGTCCCGCGCTTCAGCTACCTGGCGCTGCTCCTGCCCCGTCTATCAGCCTACTTCGGCTCGGCCTGCTCGAGCTTCCACTTCGAGGACGTGCAGCTGCGGAACCTGGCCGTCGGCCTGCTCGCGGACCTGTACCGGCCGTCGCTGCCGTTCCGGCTGACCGTCGGGGACGGCATGGGCTGGGACATTGGCGACACGTTTCTCAACTGCGCCAAGGAGGCCGACTACGTGCGCAACGGCAACGCCAACCAGATCATGAAGATGTCCAAGGAGGACACCACGCAGCTGTGGAACGCCGTCGTGGACAACGACCACGCCGGCTTTGGGAGGGTGAACGCGAGGCTGCTGGATGCGCCCGCCGCGCTGAAGCACGTCCCGCTGAGGCTCTACGTGCCTGCTTCGGCGGCGATGACGGATCGGGGTGCCGGCTCCTTCAGGATCGTGCAGGCGCTGGTGGCGGCCGCGGGGCCGGACAGGAGGCCCAGGCTGCTGGGACAGGCGCTCAAGGAGCTCATGCCGCGGTTGTTTCCTAGTTCGCGGGATCCTGTGCTGGCAGGGGTGGTGATGCACGGTGCAGGCGTGCCCTTTGCGGCGCCGCTGGCCGAGTTGATGAGGGAGGCGGCGTATCCGGATGGATGGCTGTGTTTGGTTGTCACTGTGTAGGATTTTGAAAGATTGGGATGCCCCGGGGGGGCGCGTTTACAGGAGCGAAACTTTTATAGAATGGACAACCAAGGACGAAGAAGAAGAAGAAGAAGAAGAAGAAGAAGAAGAAGAAGAGAAAAGAGGCTCAGTCAACGTCCCGTGAACGTCATCTGCCGACCCATCAAGCTCCGATAGGCACTATCCACAGCCTTTCTCTTCCTCGTCTTGGCCTCCTCGTCCTCGTCCACTTCAACCGCCTCGTCGACATCATCCGGCCCTGGAATCTGCGGCATCCACGCGCGGATCTGGCCGTCCAGATGCGCGCTGTAGATTGCTCCCACCGAGTTGTTGCCGCCCATGGCCATGCCCGTCTGGCCGCTGCCTCCGCCGTTGCCTCGCCACACAATCGTCGTGATTCTTCTGTTGTTGTTGTTGTTGTTGTTGTTGTTGTTGTTGTTGTTGTTGCTGCTGCTGCTGCTCCTCCCCCTCTGGCCCGTCCAACGGGGTCGTCCCACGGCCAAGGGATTCGAGGCGGCCCCGGGGCTTCGCAGCCTCGTCACGACATTGCCGTCGTGCAGGTCCAGCATCAGAATCTCCTGGTCGTTCGGCCAGACCAGCAGCTCCCTCCCGCTGGACAAGGCCGGGGGCGTGACGACCATGGCGGCCGTCTTGGCATGCTGGTTCTGGATCAGCGCGCCGAAGCTGGCGAGCGTGTTGGCGCCCGTCGCCGCATCCCACACCCTCACCTTGCGGTCCAGTCCGGCCGACACCATGTACGCCCCGTCGTCTGTCCACGCCAGCCCGTTGACCGCCTCGTCGTGAGCCCGGGCGGCGCCGCCGCCGCCGGCTGCCGCGTGGCGGAAGCGGTGCACGATGCCCAGCGAGTCCTCCTGGTCGAGCTGCGCGACGACTCCGCCCGCGCGGCGGATGTCCCAGATGCGCACCCTGCCGTCGGCGTGGCCGCTGGCCAGGACGTGCTCGTGCCGCGGGCTCCATGTCGTGCAGAGGACGGGCCCGCCGTGCGCGACGAGCGCCTGCACCGCCGAGCCCGACTTGAGGTCGACGAGGCGCGCGTTGGAGTGCTGCGTCGCGCACGACACGAGCAGGTGGCCGGCGATGGGGCTCATGGCGTGCGAGTAGATGGTCGCGTTGAGGTCGAACCCGGCCGCGAGGGCCGCCCGCTGCGTCGCCCACAGCCTCAGCGTCTTGTCGTACGAGCTGGACAGGAAGGCTTCGGTGTCGAAGGGGTAGAAGGCCAGGTGCGTGATGCCGTGGCTGTGGCCGCCGCCGCCGTCGTCCCTGTCCCTGCCCTCGCGGCCGATGGTGCTCACGGGGCGGAACGTGTGTCGCTGGTGAGGCGTGGCCGGCTCGTCCAGATCCCATATCTTGATGGATCCCTCCGAGCCCCCCGACACGAGCAGCCGGCCGTCAAACTTGTCGAGCGCGAGGCTGCTTGCGCCGGCGCCGTGGGCGCGCACATCACGGGGTGCCTTGCGCTCTTCTTGCGTCTCAGCGACTTGGCCATTGAAGCGGTGCTGCGGCGCCGGCGCGAACGCCCGGAGAAGCTGGCTGGTTATGGATCGTGAGAGGTCGTGAGGGGTGAGATCCCCTGTCTCGCGGGCGAGGAGGAGGCGGGCCTGCATTCATTGAGGATTTGACGACAAGATTGAAGACGACAAGGGGAGCTTTTTGATGAAGAAAAGAAGTTGGCTTCGCTTGATCTGTTGATTTGTGAGTTCCGCTCCAATCAGTGAGTGAGTGACGTGCATCATGGGATCCACAGTCGCGAACGCAACTCAGACCCACGTGAAATTAAATTAGCTTTTTTTTTTCTCCCCCCCCCCCCCCCCTCTCAAACCTCACGGGATACATTAGGTCGGTCACCTTTGTCTGGAGGCGAAAATCGACAAAATCTACATACGCCAGCATTTGCGCATAGTCCTGCGTCATACCATGATTTGCAGGCGGGAATGGGCTACGTGAGGTTGTTGTGCAATAAGCCCAACTATTCGTTGCTTACATGCATGTGGCCGGAAGACGAGAATATTCCTTTTTACTCAGATGGAACACACTCTTTCGCTTCCCTTCCCTTCCCGTAACAAACCTCACTCGTCCGCTCCCTGCGTCTGAACCGGCACAACTTTTGCCATGGGGTTCCCCGCCGAGGACAAGGAGCACCCGTCTCTCACGGCAGAAGAGGACAACGCGGATGCAGCCGCTGTCTTGTCGGGTTTCGAGCGTCCCAAGGGCGCCGCCGACCGACGACGTCTCGCTACGCTCTACGACGCCGTAGCAGGTTCGTAACCAGAACACCTTCCCCCCCCCCCTTCTCTTACCACACAGACATGAGGACAAAGGGCTCCCGCAATTCATCACATGAGTCTAACGCCATGCAGGCAGAGTCACCAAGCACCACCTCGTCCGAAACGAGCCACCACCGCCGCCGCCGCCGCCGCAAGTCATCCGCCATCCCACCCGCGGCGGACCCCTTGGTCCCGATGAAGTCTTGTTTCGGAGAAAGGACGCGCCCACGCGCTACGCAGAGCATGATGTCTACAATGCGCATGACAGGCATCTCCCGCGCGGCGGGCAGGGCGTCCTCCCGGACAGCGACCTGCTCAAGTCCGTACACGCCTATTCCAGCAAGTTCTACGGCGCCATGGAGCGCAGGCACCGACGCGAAATGCCGATCCGCCCGGGGCGCCGCGGCATCGACGAGAGGAGCATGGACGAGACGGCCCTGCTGGCGTTTGGCATCCTGCTGGAGGAGGCGGGGAGGGAGATTCTCGGTCGGCGGGGGGATTGTGTCTTCACAGAGGGGCTTTCTGAACAGGATGCCGACGGACATACGGGAGATGAGGTGGCGCGGCATACGGGCTCCGCCGCTGGTCACCAGCGTGCTGGGTCGACCTCGAGTCGCAACGAGAGATTGCCAAAGAGGAGGAGAGTGACGAGGAGCGCAGAGGAGCGCCCTTGACAGAGTTGGCTCGGAAGTCGCTACCGTTTGTGCTGCGGGGTTTCCGAGAGACTCCCGTGGCGAGCTGTGCCGAGTGTGTTTTGAGGGTGGTCGAACAGCAAATTTCACTAGTGCTAGGTCCATCTTCGCGACGTCGAGCGCGACAAGAGGGCTTCTATAGACGATGCAAGGTTCATCATCTCCGATGGGGTGACGTGGCCCTAGTGATCACGAGTTCCTACGCGGCAGTGCTCGCACAGTGCTTGGATGAAGGGGAGGCCCGATGCCCGGAGGCCATCTGACGATGTTGATAGATGAACATCAGATAACTTTTTTTTTTTCCAGACCCCTAGCTATGTTACAGATGATCCTAGATTCTCAAAAGTCTCCTAATTGTCATCGAGCCAATCAACCACCGCTTGTCTTGTTGAGGCAACAAAAAAAAGTTGGGTTCTAGAGCGAGTCTGTCACACAACGT
This sequence comes from Epichloe festucae Fl1, assembly GCA_003814445.1. Classification (NCBI taxonomy): domain Eukaryota; kingdom Fungi; phylum Ascomycota; class Sordariomycetes; order Hypocreales; family Clavicipitaceae; genus Epichloe; species Epichloe festucae. The sequence goes on along the minus strand of CP031388.1, from coordinate 1,439,880 downwards.
CTGAACCCTGAATATCGCCAAAGGGCAAACGCCGAGATTCGTGCTTGCCCACATCGGTGACGGCGTTGGCGTTGAAATGTACTCCTTAGTTTGAGTAAAGGGTCTTTTTTTGTGGGAAAACGGGAGGGTTTTCTTCTTCCTTGTTGGTGTTCCTGCTCTTTGCACTCGACGTGTCATAGAACCGCCCTTGCAACGACAGTACAATAAGGAATGAGCAGAGTACTCGCAGAAGTACCTTGATAGTGGGTTTTTGTATCACGGGATTTCGCAACGCTATTCACGACGCCTGCGCGTGCACTAGGCTGTCAAAACTATGCCGACGTACGAGACTTGTTTGCTTGATGTTACTCCCTCCTCCCCTCCGATCACACTGTTTGCACACGAGTCCTGAGTGGAAGGCAGCGCAAGCCCATCTGAATTGGCATGTTCGTTATTCGGACCGTCGCTCCAAGTAAGTACTCGATACCTCGCCCTCGGCATCTTTCAATTTCCGCTACAAAGTGGCGTGTGCTTCGTTCCTTTGAGGTATCGTGCTGTGCCCTCTATCAAACTTGAAGCTTCTCGCAAACAATGCGCATTCATGACCAAAGTACGGGCATTGTTGTAAAGGGTTAGACAACTGCAAAAGCAGGGTTCAAGGGCCAACAGGATCCCCGAAATGTTTCAACACAGTACCGCAATGAGGCTTGCCCATAATCCGTACTCCGTACGGAGTCTACCATGGCATTTCTGCGAAATAGCATACTCGTATCAACCATGATATGCAGATGGCCACCACGGAGCACGCCGGTGCTTCTTTTTTTCCCCCACCAGGGAGAGAAGAGAAAAACAACACTCGGAGTTTTTGGACCTGTGGCTTGACTTGACAAGGCAATTGACATGAAAGAGCGAAAAGGTCGCACAGAGTTTCCTGTGTTGGTTCCCGTGGTTGCAGAATGGCGGCCCCCAATGGCGACCGTTGATCACCAACCACCTTGTTGGAAAGCAGCTTTTACGATGCTGAGGCGCAGGCGAAGCGGAAGTCACTCATCCGATCCGAGCATTTTTAACTGGCTCGATCCTCAGATGACCTGGCAGAACTCGAGATCGGGTCGTATTCGAATATGTTATGGTGATGGGCCTTTGCCCTTAGTATCAGCAACGACAGACTTTGCGTGGGAGACCAAGGCGCGACGGAGACGATTCATCGGCTCTTTTCGTGTTTCTTTCTTTTCATCGGAACTTCACATAGGGGAAGATGATGATGGCTGGTAAAGAAGAATTGAGTTGCCGCACCGGAAATCCGTCGAACTTGTCCCACGTCAAGCGAAAGCAACTGCAACAAGATCATCCATCCGAGGGTTCTCAACCTTGAAGTAATCGACAACAACGAGCGCATGCAGCTGAAGAGAGTGCCCCCCCCCCCCTTGGTCTCGACTGCGTTCCAGCCGTGACTGCAGCAGCGTCAAAAAGGATTGATTTGGAAAGGAGAGCGTCAACCTACTCCGCCTGGGCATGTATTAGGCACAACGACTGCGAGCAGAATCGTCTCGTAGCATTGGATGCATTGGATGTAATACAAATGTGCTGCAAAGTTTGGACGAGTGCTGCTCGGTATTCTGTAAGAAGTCGTCGGGCTGTTCCCGAGTGTTGATTAGTCAAGCTTTGGGTTCTTGGTTTCTGTCACAGCGGACATGAAACTTCTCCATGTTTGATATCTTTCCTCCTGGCCTATAAAACTGAGTTCTGACATCACTATTCCTACAAAAATTGGCGGTGAATCAGATAGCCAGAACCTTCGAGAACATGTCGCCTCCGACACGATGTTGCGGGGAGTGACGGTGGAGAAATCTCCCGGTTCCAGCATTGTATCACGAATGCTCAAACTGCGTGTCGAGAGTTTCATCGGCTGTTGTCTTTATCCGAGTGAGAAGTCATGCAAGTGCTCAGACATCAAGTTTTTCTCTGCTCAAACCTCTGCTCGACTATTTCGTGACAGCATGGGATCTTCTGAGAACCTCGAGCTTGAAGAACGGCGTCCATCAGAGAGGCGTGCCATGAGGTTCTTGATCTTCAAACTTGCGAACTGGGTGGCCGTGCGTAGATCGTGAGAACGTGCCCGTTTACTGCCGGAACATGCATCTGCGTTTGTCTTTGCACCTGCCTTCCTTGGAAAGTGACGCGTAGGGCCGGTCGAGAGGCAGGAACACCGGAGGTGCAGGCTGCAAGGAAACTTGCCGAGTTGCAACACACTTCGACGCATCGATGCATCGCACACTTCTGCACAAGGCCCCTGAACTCTTCAACATGTATGTACGTATGCTCCCATGAGGCATCATTGGTTGACCTTTCTTTCCAATAGCATTACATACGGAGTACGGAGGATTTCATCACCCCATCGGCAACTGACAAGTCATCTGCGTGTTGAGTCATCTGCGTGCTGCAGAGGGGACAGTGGGGCCTGCAATTAGCGGCAGCACAAAAAAGCAAAGGTCAGCCAAGAGATCACACGAGATCACACCCAACACACCCAAAATTGCTTTTGGCGAGCCCGAATCTCCACGACATTGATGGTAGCCGTCGAAAGATTTGATACATTGCATCCAGCTACTGCACCTCTGTGACACAAGCACGACCAGCATTCCTCAACGAACACGAATCCAAGACGTTAGGAGTTCGACAGTGGAGCAAGTCGCGTGCGCGGCTCCCGAGAGCATGATGTGCACTACTGTACGTACTATCTGCACATCATAGAAGAAGCTGCGACGTCTACAAAACCGGCATGGCTAGGGCTGAGCTACTCGGCGTGATTTCATTTCGGCGCCTCCGTATTCTGTCTAGCAAGCACAGCGCCATCCTGGTGCCGGAAGTCTCGAGAACGCTGCAGAATGTGCTCTTGTGTATGCGGGGAGAGGAGAAGCAAAGACACTCTTGCTGTCTCTCAATCCTCCGTTGAGAAACGTAGCCACGAGTTGGGCACCAACTAACATTCGGAGCCGGTGCAAGCCGATGGACACTGTGTGGATGTAGGGTGTATCCCGCCTTGACGGTTTTGGTTTTCTCTTGCGAGACATTGATTTGCCAACCAGGGGAAAGGAACCAGGTGACGAGTTTTCTATGTGGGTCACTAATTTAGCGCGGTGGCAGAATAAGCCAGGTGAGAATCTGGGGCACCATGGATGCTTGCTAGATAGATGATGCAGGCTGTTGCGTTAACCCGTGCAAAATAACCGCCATATTGAGACGGGGAGTATCTAAGCATTCATTTGCAAGGATTAGCTCTCCTTGATGATCCAATATTAATGGCTCGCCGTTTCATTGACACAAAGTATTAATAAGAATCTCATACAACGTACGGCAAGAACTCTGTGTGTGTGTGTGGATTGCACCCCTGAACGCCGTGAGCCCTGATCAACATTCTCTCCAAGGTTAGTGAAATCCATCGCACCATTGGAGATAATGATGATGGACATGGATCTGACGTGTCTGAGAGACATGTCTGGTTTCTTCGGCTTCTAGAAGACGATGGAACACGCGCCATGGTTTTCATAAGACGCACCGAATAACTTCATTTACGGGAAATGATCGCCAAAAGCTCTCACATGAACAAGACAGGCTGCGGCTAGAGGGACCCACCAGAAACAATCCAACAGACGGGCGGCGGCGCGATGTGGCCCGTGGATAGCTCCTGTTTGTTGACAAGTTCTCCGTACTGTTCTCATGCAAACAAGTATCGAAGAGATTTATATCTATTATCCACTAATAGAGCCCGTCAGGCCTTGCGGACTAGCCTAAGCGGCTGTCCAAAACCGTTAGCATCATCCCATGAGGCCACCCCCATTTTTTTCGTGCCCGGCGCTTGTACCTGATTGGCGGGAGTGAACCTATCACGAAAAGCTCCAAATGAAGGCCGAACCACGGGTGTGTGCGCGATGGCGCGATAGTGCGCACGGCCCGGACATTCAAGAAAGACAACAACAAGACCTGCTGCCTGTCCACGGTTCGGCTCCATTGCCTGGATGGGTAGCGCACCTTTTCCCCCCTGCCCAGGCTGCTGGGGGAACTTGGGGACTTGGGAACTTTGTCACTACCCGCATCCATTGGCGGATGTTTCACCACGTCCACGGTCCAGCAGAGCTTGCTTGTTTGTCGGGCAGCATTTTTGGTAGGCCGGCCAAACCACTGGAGATTTTATGTATGGGTGAACCAGACATGCCAGACGTAATATGTGCTCGTGTCCCACGCCGTTGAGACACACGACTGACGAAAATATGGTGCTCCATGTGCACGCCACCACCAGTACTTATGTATTTTCTGCATGGAAGTCGGTGAGTCGATGGATGGAATGGACTGTGAAGCAAGCCACAAGCAAACATCCAGCTGCGCATATCAACCATCATGCCGTTGAGACTTGCATCACTTCCGGCTACCACGGCAGACACGAGTCTGTGGCGGGGGACGATTCTATTGGATCAATGGATGCTCGACTGACCAACCTGTTGATCAAGCTTCGCAGACCTCGCCGTAGTCATAAGCGCAAACAAGCTGCTCTGCTGCTTTTCTTGCGGTGCTTGTGCTACTACAGTAATTCATCCTGTGCCTGACACTGTGCCACGGGGCGGACAAACCTCTCAATACCAAACAACCCGCGCCAAGCTGTCCCTGACGCTTTGTTTGAAGTTGGGCTGCACGTTGATGGGCAGCAAGGGACCAGTCAAAACAGTGGTAGGGTCGGCTCCAACGCGACATTGCTGAAGCACTCTCATCAGGCGGGCAAGCAAAAAAAAAAAAAAAGCAAACATTCATCAGGCCGGCAACGGCAAGCTGCCAGGCAAGCAAGCAAGCCGCCGCGAGCTGTCTCTGGCGCTCGCTGACTCGTCGCTGACAATTATTATCCTTCCACCAGGATTGTTGGCCGGGGACAAAGATTGAATTCAGCACAGCGGCACGCCCGGTTGTTTGGTACTGTCCTGTCGGGGGGCCTCGGAGACTTGCCTGCCACGGCAACGAGCGCCAGCTCTGGCCTGCCTGCCTTGTGCCCTGCTCTCCAAGCATTTGTTGGAGGACATTTGGACCGTTACATATTTCAAGGTCCAACGTTATTTCGAGGTCCAACGGACCCTCCCCCCTCCCCCCTTCCCCACAGCGGTTGCAGCTGCGAGTTTCCTGGCCGCGCGTCGTTGTGGTGGGCTTGTCACGGCAGCTTCTCAGGTCACGGCAGGCATTTATCAATCTTCAGACACGCAGTCCACGGCAGAGACGGGTGCACCGGCAGCAGAAGGTATCATGTCATGTACTGGAGCCGGGTCAACCGAGCGGAATGATGTCATTGCCCTGCGTGCGACTTGATGCGACTTGATGCGACTTGAGCAAGGCAAAAGTTTTCGACTGGATGATGGCATGTTACCTACTGTAGGTTTTATTACCGTTCTACATGACGTGCGCCTTGTTGCAAGCAGAAAGCTCTTCTGTTCCTGGCGCAATCGCCCTCCTATCGGGTCCGGTAAGCGCCGTAGCCGAGTTCCAGGGACAGACCAGGAGGGCGGGACGAGACCAACAAGTTGGCCAAGTACAGTGGGTGTTGTGCCGAAGGTGGCATACAGCTCAGCTTGGCTCGAATTGCGAGTTGAGCATATGTACTCTGCTTCTGACTCCGGACTATCGGCGATCGGTTTTTGGTGCTTGCCCGCCGTCGGCTCCAACGCTGGTTGGTTGGTTGGTTGGTTGGTTGGCTGGCTGGTTGGTTGGTTGGTTGGTGATGAGAGGCGGTAACGGGCCATGAGGACATGCACTCCGCAAAAGTCCGTAGACTTGTACGGCTGTAATCCGTACGGAGGGAGGTATTACGGAGAAGCATTGCCAGAAGAGCGTCTGGCGCAGCGCCGAAACCCAGGGCAAGGGGGGCGTGAGCCGCCTGGCACATGAGCAACTTGCTTCCAGACTTGAGACTTGACCGCTCTCAGTCCACGCCGCGCCCCGTGGTGCCGCTAGTCATTGTATGTATGGAAGATGAGGAATAGCTCGTTCGTATTGTTGATGGGTTGATGGAGGCAAATCAGACATTTCGTCAATTTTTATTGTTGACGCCTCGCAGTGCATGGCAGCCAGGCGCATTCGCTGGTCCGGGTTCGTGAGCCACTCGCTTCGGCGCCCGCGTTGCCATCCATGAACAACTTCCTGGTGCAAAGTACTCGGTACGCTGCGTTGGACTGGATTGGAGTTTTATGCTGTACGGAGTATTATATAATACACGCCGTTGAGCGTTCCCCACCCGGTTCTGTGACTGTGCGATTACAAGTACAACTTATTAACCCCTGGATGATTTTACAAGATTACAAGCCCCACGTGGGGTAGCCGCTAATCGCTATTAGTGGCTGCAGAGAATGGGGCCATTACGGACTACATGTACATGTAGGAATCTTATGGGTACACACGCTAAGAAGAGGTACTCTATAGTGCTGGTGAGCTATGGCCAAGATGAAGTACCTCTGACTCCCCTTAGTGTCACGCTAACTTATAGAAAGATCTATTATTGGCCTGCTGCCCTTTAGAGTGTTCCATTCGAGTCCCCTGCCATGCCATGACATAATGAAGACTCAGACGTTCGCAATTTGCACACCGACCACAGTCTCGGTACTTTTGAACGCTCCACGTCGAGATCCAGACCAGACGAGACCAGGACTGGATGCCAACAACGTCCAACGTTATTATTCCCATCCCACAGATGGCTGCACGACAGGAGAACACGCGCGCGCGCACACACATACACACACGCACACACACACACACGCAATCCGTACATATTACCACGCCGTATGTACGGAGTGCGGATGTATTATTAGGAGCACTCCTTGTACCGGGCCCGTTGATTCTTGCCAAGACTGACCAGTGACTTCACCCCCAGGGGCCACCCATCCAGGCCACCATCCAGCCGCCATCTGATCACTCCCGGCACGCCGCCAGCTGCCATCACCCTTGACCTCTTCGTCACTTCTCCTTCCGTCCGTCCCTCCTGCCCCCCCACAACGTCGGCTTCGTGCGCGCTTTCTCTTCTTGGATAGCTCCAGTGCGTATTAGCGTTTTAGCGTATTACATGTAGCTCCAGCTCCGGCTCCAGCTCCAGCTCCATCCACCAGTTCAGCTTCTTCCATGTCGGCATCCCGCCATCCCGCCATCTCTGCCCGACTGCTGCTCAAAGCCGCCTCGCCGCGTCTTGGGATCTGCACAGGGCTCCTGACTTGCCTCTCTCTCTCAAACTCACTTCATCTCTCACCGTCATTGGACGGCGTCACAAACTTTTTTTGTTGTAATACTTACTCGATTCTTGACTCGACCTGGGACCGGGACCGGGGACAGGGACAGGCGACAGGCGACAGCTTCATGTCATCATACTACCCGGCTGGCCCTGCGCCGTCCATTTCCAGTCGTGATTTGAGCCTCGTACTCCGTGCCTCGTACTCCATGGGAGCTCCATACTCCATACCTACTTGCTCTCTTCGCTCTCCTCGCACGCTTCCCTCGTCGCTCGCTCGCTTGAGATACACACGCCCCATGCCAGCCTTCCGCTGCTAAAAAGACTTGGGACTTTTCCGATGCTGAGGACCCAGTCCAGCCGGCTATCCACGACTTCTGCTTCCGCCAAACACCACCCCCTCCTCAGCTTCCGAACAAGACGGCGAGCCTGTCTGATCCCCTGGTGTTCGTGGCATCGGGCACTAGCGCTACCCGTGTGCTGGTACCAAGTACTACATACTCCGTACCCTACCTGCCTCACCTCCCTAGCTCTAGCTAGCTAGGTACATACCTTGCCTACTTACTCATTCGTCTTGGTGCCTGGAATCCGGTGCTGGAATCCGGTGCTGGTGCTGGTGCTGGTGCTTGATGCTTGATGCTTGGTGCTGGTGCTGGTGCTCGGTGCTGGTGCTGGTGTCGGTTGTTTCGCCCTCCGGCCCATGGAAGCTGGCCCTCGTCGGTCGGTCCTTGCCTCACCTTTGACCTCGTTCCTGATGTGTCTGTGTTCCGTGGCTGTGGCTCGAACGCACAAACATGGATCCAGGTCCAAACGGCAAACGCCCTCGTTTTGGCTCTTGGTCTGCCTCTGCTCCGACAGGGACTTCTCTTCCCCTTCCTCATAGTTCAATAACTCCACGACCACATCCTGTTCCTCCTCCGCCTCCTTCGATTGCTCATTCACAACATCATTCCGGTCTAAGTCCGTATCAGCAGTCATATCCGCCTCGACCAAACGACCACGGGACCGGTCCCCCCTCAAGCCACCATCATCCTCCTGCTCCCACGGGTCAAGCCTCTGCTTCAGGTTCCCTTCCAGTGGCCGTACATGTTCATGCGCAATCTCATCACTCTGAACTCGACTGGAGACATCTCGAACAGGAAACACTTGCTCCCATGCAAGATCACTTTCGACAGCCTGGCCCTCCCTCCCAGCAACAACAGCAGCAACAGCAGCAACAGCAGCAACAACAGCAGCAGCAGCAGCAGCAGCAGCATCACCACAATCCAAATCAACCACCCTCACTGGCACACCCTCCGTATCATCATCAATACCCCCCTCGAGACTCTGCGATAAAACGTGAGTCGGGCGACGAGAGCCGGCGATCGGACTCAGCTGGAGGCCATGCGCCCGACTCCCTGCCTCACACACCACACCCCTCGTCGGCCTCACATCCTCCCCCTCCTCCACATCAACCAGGCGCCTACTCAATCGAGGCCCATCAAAGACACATGGGATACGAGAATGGTTCTTCGGTGCCTCCAGCTCCCGGAGAATACCGCCCCGCGACATACCCGCATCCCACACCGACGCACCAGACGGCCTACGAGTCTCACTCGACTTATCCCTCCGCGCCAGAACAGTTCTACTCGGTATACGCTTCATCGTCGTCAGCAAAGAAGAAGAATACCAGAGCGTCCCAGGTAATGCACAAACTGCTCTCCAGAGTCTTGTTCAATCTTCATAGACCACGGGCTTCCCTCTCACTTGGCGCTTGGTGCGACACTTCACAATGGTACTTTATCAACTAACACACACGGAATGTAGGCATGCGACCAATGCCGTCAACTCAAGGCTAAGTGTGATGAGACCAAACCATGCAAGACGTGCCGGGATAAAGGCACAGAATGTCGATATCGTGACCCAGTACCCAAGGCGTACGTATGCCACACACCATGTGGTTTTCTCTTTCTTTTTCTCTCCCTATTCATTCTGCTCCCGGTATTCCAGTCCAGCAGGTTCTCGACTGACGTTCTGATGACAGCACGGATAAGGCTCAAGCCGACATTCTCGACGGACTCAGCATGGTACAAAACACCATGGGAAGCTTGATGGATCATGTTCAGCGCTTAGAGACTCGGCTGGAGACTCGACTGATGAAGTTGGAATCGTGCGTCAGCCGGTATAATGGCAACCACATCCAAGCAGATCCTATGGCGGAGGATGAGTTTAAGGCTATGCGACCATCTTCGACCATTCCTGGAGACGAATCTGAAGGGCATTACTACAATGACGCTCCTCGCGAATACCCAGAACGCGTGACCATGCGACTCATGGCAGAAGACGAACTGGAACAAGAACCCGGCGAGCCAGTACCTCCTGGAGAACCTGCCATACCAATCAACCACACCACGCTGGCTGGCTTACTTCTGAAATGGCCCTTGATACGAGATATGGTCAAACCGCATCTGGAAACTGAAGGCATACGACATGTTACCGAATACCCCATCAGCATTGAACAAAACAGGGGCGTTTTGATCGTTTACGGTCGTGGGGAAGACTCTCACCCTTCTCGTGTTCCGAGGGAAACGCATCCAGATCATGGTCAGCTGGGTATGGCTGACGATTCCTCCGACACGGCATCGTCTTCTCCTGCAGCCGATTGGGGCCACCTGGGCGGGCTGAGTCCAGCGGATCAGGCTGTGGAATACAAGGGTGGTGTTCTCGCCAGCGATGGAAACCCCGATTTCAGCGAACACAAAGTCTGGAGCTACGTCAACAGCTTTCAGGACAACATCCTCAACATGCACCCCATCATACAGCCCCGAGCTCTTCGCGAATGGGTTCAGCATTTTCTAGATACACTGCCCCCGAGGTCGACTCGCTCAAAACTCTACAAGGCTCCGGGCGCCGCATTTGCGGTCAACAGCGCCTCTTCAAATATGGGCGCAGAGATACCGGGGGCAAAGCGCAAGAGGTCGCCAGTCCCCGACGGATTTGAGGCACCATCAACACCGAGCGCTGCCAAGTCGGGCAGGCCTGAAAGATCGATTCATAACGCCCTTGTGCTGACCATCCTGGCACTCGGCAAAATTTGCCAATCTAGAGAACGTGTCTCAGACGCTGTGCACCAAGCTGAAACCAATTCGCAAGGCAGCCCTTGGTCGAGGAACGGTGTGCCTCCATCGCCCGTTCAAGGTTCGCCTCCCAGTTTGTCGTCGGGTTCCCAACCCTCGGGACTGGCCTCTCCAAAGGAATCAGAGCGCGGGTTTCAGAGCCGGCGATCCTCCGTTCACGGAAGCGGAGGTGGTACAGTGCGCCATGGTTTAGGCTTGAAGAAGAATTACGACGCGATTCCCGGGCTAGAATACTTTGCTTTCGCCACGGACATTCTAGGAAACCACGCAGGAGCTTACAAAAACATGAAGCACGTGTACGCCCTCATCTTCGCAGGATTGTATCACGGGCAACTGGCTCGCCCACTGGAGAGTTTCGCCTTCATTCACCAAGCGAGTCACAAGTTGCAGGTCATTATGAGGCCGTACGTTTTTTTTTTTTTTTTTTTTTGGGGGGGAGGGGGGGTTCTCTTACCTGCCCGCCTCCACGCCACTCTTTCCACACAAATGAGCCGAAACGCTGATTGTTTTCTACAGGAGTCTCGACAAGCTACGTCGAATCAAGCAAACATTCACGATGATTCAAGATACAAAATACAACCAGCTTGCTCTAACCTTTTGGACATGCCTGCAGCTGGAGAGGTGAGCTGAGCTAGCATCCCTGGGCTTAGCCTGATATCGATAAGTGCTTCTTCATGCTGACCGTGAATTGCCACAGCGACTTGATCGCAGAAATGCAGCTCCCCCCTTCTGGGCTTCTTTCTTATGAAGACAACATGCCCCATCCAAACATGAGCATGCTCGAGGGCTTTGATCAGAGGGTGCTTGATAGCTATCCAGCCCAACTATACCTTCGGACGCATTTGAATAGTATCCATCGCATGTTCTATGCACCGGAAAAGGACGACAAGGAAACTGACACAAAGGAGCTGGACCCCAAGTTCAACAATGTGGGCTCGGTCGCGGATGCTGTGTCGGATATGAAATGGGTGGCCAAGAGCTTCGCTTTCAAGGAGGACGACCCGCCGGCTACGGATCTTCTTGCAGCACGGTTACGTGCTAAGTACTGGGGTGCCCAAGTCATTACCTATCGACCATTCATTCGTCAGATATTGCAATGGTCGGACTCGATGCAAAACCACCCATCAAGTCCAAGTGGATTTGCAATATCCGAGTTTCGCCAAGGCGTGGCGGCACCTGTCATCGACCCGTCGGCCAGATCTCCCAAGGAAATTTCCGACGCTGTCAAGGAATACGCGAAACGAGGTATCAAGGCCTTGATTGAAAGCACACGAGCATTCCACGCTCTCCCGCCTGAGCGCCCTTTGATAACAAACGTCTTTGGGACGGCGCATGCGTAAGTAACAAACACCCACCACCTTGGTTACGATTGATGTGCAAAATACGGGGAAAAATGTACTAATGCATCAATTTTGTTTCTCCATCTGCAGTCAATGGGGAAATCTCTTGGTTCTTTCAGCCTGCTCGCAGAATAACGTGCTACGAGAATGGGTGCCCATGGACCTGTTGCAGATCTTGTTTAGCCGGACCATCGACTTCTTGAGGCAATCAAGTACAGCAACCAGCTCTCTTAGAACCGACATGCATATTCTTGAAGGCATATCAAGAGACTTGTTTGGGCGTGACGGCGTCAGGACGATGGGGGGCTTCTCAAGCAACTCCAGGTTATATATACCCCAGCTCCCCATGGCGGCGCCACCAAACATGTCCAACCCCACCAGCTAGTACCGGCAGAAGGCATGCACGATGTTGACGAATCACCATCCCTGGGATTCAAGCCGTCGGATATATGTCAGTCAATACGATGGTGAACTGTTGTTTTCTTCCATGCTTGAAAGCCTCCTTCAGGTCAAGGTGGGGGATTTTGGAGGTTTTGGAGGTTTTGTTCTCTTTTCATGGGGAGGGGCGCCGTGTTTGCTTCTTTTGCGTCACACCCTTGCCGACATGGCAGTCTCCTCGGAATGGTGCTGTTGGCTACGACCTTGGGGGAGATACCAGCCACGAAAAGAGGTACAAGAAAGATGATGAGCGTGTGTTGGGTTGCCCGCAGGCGTGCCAGCTTCCATCCGACGATAAGTCAAACGGTATTTAGAATTCGCCGCCTTTTCTGCTTCTCTTTCTTCGGTCCTGGCAAACTCCACTCCTCCCTCTCTTGTTCTTAATTTTGGGTACATGCTCTATACTGTCACATACATACGCTGATAGACACACGCATTCCGTGGCGAAGAATTGGCTGGAATTATATCTTCTTATGTTCTATGGCTTTACTATTGATTCTTTCTTTCTTACTTTGAATTCTATATGCCTTGTTTCTCTTTACTATGTGTTTTTTGTTTGCAAGTTGTTACTGTGTATTTGGCAGAACACTTGTGCATACCTCAGGTTGGACGTGGAGGACATACCAAGAAGAGGAATGGCTTGCCTCTGTTTTTTTCTTCTCTTCTTTTTTTTGTTCCCTTCATTTTCCGAAAGGGGTGGGAGGCATGAGTGCTGACAGTGTAAAGGATCTGGAAAAGGGGCGTATTATACAGAGATGATATACAGTTTTATCCTGCAGGGAGTCTCGACGAGTATGTAATAACTGACTTGATTGTTCCCGTGACTTGCATGTCCTTGTTATATATCTGTCACCTGCAAGTGCTACCTTGGGCTGGGTGGATCATGATGGTGAGCGTAGTTTCCCGGTTTTACTGCGTGCGTTATTGACGGGGATCTTGCCATGGCATGCCATGTGGTCGCCAACAAGTATGCTCGGTGGTCTATCTTGTCTGCCTAATCCGTAGCTCTTGGCACTCTACATGTAGAGACTTGGATGGCGTTCAAGGATCGACATTGACGTAGTAGTGCGCGAGGGTTTCATTTTTGGCCTTGAAGCGCCAACATCGGGATTCAGTCGAATGTCACTGGGTAATAATGAAGGGTTCCTTGATTTTGTTTTATTTTGTTTTGTTCTCGGCTAATTGATTCGGCCGACTTGAGATTTTTTTAAGAACGAGGATGATGCGACGTTGGCAAGTTGGCGCGATGGTCAACTTCGCTTCGCGCCGGACCGGATCGGGCGTGGAAATGCAGTAGCAGTGGTCATGTACTCCGGAGTCCGTGGGCAACTAAACGCGCATCCGTCAAAAATTAAATGTGCATCCGCTATTAGTCCTAATCTATTAGAAGAATCTACTTATGTATTTTTACACTATAATTTGTAAAGAAGATATATTCTTTATTTTTAAAAGAGAGTATAGCTACGTCAACTATTCTTACTAGCCTTACTTAATAATTTTAATATAATACTAGCTTTTTTTATTATAATATTACATAATAAGCATGCCTTTTAACCTTATTTTTTAAGCCCCTTACCTATTATATTAGTCCTTAACCTATTATTATCTCTTTTAATAGATTCTTTTTTAATAGATGTAGAGGTATTATATGCTCTTAAGGAATAATAAGTAGCTAAGGGATTTATTACTATTATTATAGGTAAAAGTAATAATAAGCGCACTAGCTAAAGAGACTACTATTACCTTTAATATTAGTATAGTAGTATATATAAGTCTAATTCTTTAAATATAAATATCTATAAGACTTCCTTAAGAAAGCTTTTATGCCTTTTCTAAGCCTAAGTTTAATTTAATCCTTATAAGAATAACTAGGTTATTCTAATTAAGAAAAACTAATATAATTATAATCTAGTCCTTTCTCCCCTTAATTTAAGTATACTATAACTTTAAAGTTAAAAGGAATTTAGCCTTAACTAGCTTTAAATAAAGGTTAAAACCCTAAGTAAGCTTAGTATATTAATAACTAAGCAAATTACTAGCTAAATTATATAAGAGCACCCCTAAGTCTTTATAACTAGTATAGAAGTTTTTTTTATATAGCATTAGCTATGCCTTTTATAATATAACCTAGGAATATTAACCTAAAAGTTTATTAATTTACTAGATTATAATAACTATATTTTTTATAAGGTAATTAATTAAGGCACTTCTAGAAAGCTATTAGAAGTATTCTAGGTATATAAGGATTTAATTTAGTAATAAAAGCAAAATCCTAAGCTATTATAAATAGATAATATATATAAGGTTAATTACTTTAACCTCCCTTTATTATAAGTTACTAGCATTATATCTTTATATATAATAATTAGTATTACCTTTAGCCTTGCTTTAAAAGAGAATAATGTAGCCTATAGCTAGATTCTATGGTATTTAAAGCTAGCTATAGAGGCTGCTAGTATTAAGATACTAGGTGTTATTATCATGGATTTTAATAAAGCTCTTAAATCTAGTCTTTAGAACACCTTCCTATTAACTTAATAGCAAATTTACTACTAGTATTCACTATAGAATGTTATAATTAATATTATAAAGAAGTAGTAAGGAAACCTTAATAACTATAATATTCTTAAGCTACTAGCACATATAAGGATACTAAAATTACGCTAGGCATGCCCTTATAATAACCCTATTAATAATACTAATTAACTAGAGAATAATAAAGAAAATCACAATGTAGCTGTTAGAACCCGAAGGTGTGCGGGTAAGCCATTGAACTAAAAGATTCACCAATGCTAGCTCTCGCTCGCATTGCACCTTACAATTGATTATTAGGCCCGCCCGCGTACGCGCGCACCTGACAGTAGCATTTAGTTCTAAGCCCGCAAAGATAGCTATAGTAATAGATTAATCTATTACTAGTGCCCTTAAAAAGCCTATTCTTTGTAATATTAAAGATGCGCTGCTTATAGCTTCTAGCATCTATAATGCGTGGCGTATTATAATATTCATAGCTATAGAGACTAATTTTTTAAAGCATTAGGATAAGCTTTAGGACTAATATAAAGAGCAGGAAGGTAAGTTAAGGTCTAGTAATCCTAATAAGATAAACCCTTACTAATATTACTATTAGAGATTATTACATACCTTAATTTAACTTACCTTCTATACTGCTATAAATAGGCTATATTTGCTATAGATAATAACCAAAATTTTAGAATATTAAGTACATTACGCATAGAGGGATCCTATAGTAAATTAAAGGTATTATATAAGCTATGATTTATTAACTTATATATCCTTTATAAATGTATCTAGTAACTTATATAGAGTTACTATATAGCATTTTCTACTAAATTCAAGATATAGCTAAAGAAGCGCTAAATTAATTAGGATAACTACCTAATTATTTAGCTTTTAGCCTATAAATTAAGCTAGTTTTTAATTAAATAGGTTATTTAGTAATATTAGAAGGCAAAAGATAAGCTAGAAGGCAAAGCACCTAGGACCTCTTATAGTTAAAAGTTTATAGTATAGTTTAGAATCCCTTATAGCTATATAATTACCACTATATTAAAGAGTAGTAATAAGCTTCTTATAACTAACTTTAACTATTATTAGTGGCTTAAGCTAATTATAAGTAAGTAAGAGGCTTAAATTATAATAGAAATTAAGCTAAATCCTAATAATATAGGTAAGCAATAGTAGGCTTATAATAGCCTTATTTTATTATAAGGCTAAGTTTTAAGTATAGGTAAAATATATAATATATTAGAATAGTCTTATATACTAGCTAGGGCAAGGGATTAAATAGCTATCTAAATTACTATATTATAGGCATTATAAGTATTATAGGCATTAAGAACACTAGATTTAGGCTGCTATAGTAAAGGTATATTAATATCTTTAGCTTTAAGCTATAGTAAAATAACTTAGTATAGCTAAGTGTCACGGCTTGCACCGAAAGGTTGTAAACGAAGTGATAGCTAAGACTATCGCAGTTACTACTAGATAAATACTAGCTAGGGGTAAGTACATGAAGGTTTTAATCTCTAACCTAGCACTAATAATATATATAGTCTTTAATAAATACCTTACTTTATAAGCATATAGCTATCTTATAGCTAGCTAGCCTTTTTATTATTTATATAGCCTAAAGGTTCTCTAAAGACTTACTTTAATAAATATCCTATCTTTAATCTCTATACTCCTAATATAATACCTCCCCTATATATAATTAATCTTAATTATAAAATAAGCTACTTACTTAGGGTATAGTTACTATATTAGAGCTTTATAAGGAAAATAAGATAAGGTACCTTATATCTAGATATATAGGTAAATAAAAAGAAATAATAATAATAATACTACTAATTAAAAATAACCCCCCCTTATTATAGTTAGTAATATCTAAATAGTAGCTTATATATAGCTTTAATATAGTAAAATAAATATTATTACCTATTATATAGCTAGAAGAAAAAAAATAAATAACCTATGTTAATTTTTATAATTAGTTTAAATAAATAAAGTACCTAATACTATAGTTCTAAATAGTCTAACTAAAGGGCTTATATTATAGTTACTATAAGTTTATAGCTATTAGGTATATATATATTTAGCAGTGCTAATAGTTATTATTATAATTTATAAATTACCTATATATAATATATTAGATTACTTAAGGGGTCTAGGGTTAATATAAAAGAGACTAATTTTTCCCCCCTTTTATATACTTCCTTTCTTTTATAATATCCCTTAACCTTA
The DNA here is from genome assembly GCA_003814445.1 of Epichloe festucae Fl1. Lineage (NCBI taxonomy): Eukaryota > Fungi > Ascomycota > Sordariomycetes > Hypocreales > Clavicipitaceae > Epichloe > Epichloe festucae. The sequence continues at coordinate 1,422,991 of CP031388.1, read as the reverse complement.
TAAGTTACCCTTACTAGCTAAGTAATAGCTCTCTTATTACTATTACTTAGTAGTTACTAATCTCTTTTAGTCCCTAATTATTATTATTATTTATCCTTATTTATCTTAGTTTTTTACCCTTATCTAGCTTATAAGTTTATACTCTTATTAGTATAACTTCTCTATTTAGTCTATTATAGCTAACTTATAGCTAGTTTACTATATCTAAGTCTTATACCTAAACTTTACCTTTATTAATACCTTAAGAAAATCTATTAACTAAAAAATCTCCTATAAAGTCTTCTATAAAGTCTTCTCTAAAGTAAACTTTTTCTAAAATCTTATTATAAGTTTATTATATTCTTATAGTATCTTTATTACTAACTTACTACTAGTAAAATAACTTTAAAAAAGATTTTATATATACTATTATTAGTAAGTAATAATATAAAATATTCTCCTAAAAAATAGCACCTATAAGATCCTAGAATACCTTATTAATAAAAAGACTTTCTTTATAAAATATAATAAATCTTTAAGTATAACTTTTTTACTTACTTATTACTTCTTTATAGCTAATATTTAATAGGTTATTTAATAAAATATACTTATTACTTTTAAAATAATAAAAACTATATTATAGTATATCTCTCTTAACTAGAATTTACTTACTTATTACTAATATATTACTAGACTCTAGCTTAAATTATATATATTCTTTACGCTAGCTAGCTAACTATGTAGCTGTTCCTAGTACTCCATTCGCTTAGTTAAGAGGGAAAACCCTTTGCTAGGAAGAAAAACCCTCTTATGTCTGTAAATAAGCTAGCGCTAACTCTCTTCTAGGTCTGCGCCACATTAGGTATAACTAATTATAGGTATTTAGTGCTAGCTTACGCTAGCCTTATCCTAAAGAAAATAAAAAAGAAAGGAAAATATATAGTAATAGTTTTAACTAGCTTCCTTTAGTGCTAGTCTAGTCTTACTCTAACCTAGCTTTACGTCCCTTACTTTGCCCTAAGGTATAGTAAATTTAGATTTATAATAATAATTTACTTTTTATTTACTTTACTTCTAACTCTTCTAGTGCCTTACTTTTTAGCTAAATCTAACCTAGTACTAGTCTAAATATCTTATAAAGTCTAAGTATATAGTTTTATTTAATTATAGTAAGGGGTAGGTGATTTAAGCCTAGTGGCTAGGTGGTTCTGCTCCTAGATTAGTTACACGCTATTTATATATTTACTTATCTTATGCTTTATTTTCTAGCTAATATTATAATTAGTCCCCCCCCCTCTCTCTCTTAAGTATAAAAGAGGGCTCCTCCCCCCTTAAGGTTCTAATCTTTTTTCTTTTCTTATAATAAATTTCCTATAGGTTTTTTTCCTCCCTATTCCCTTTAGGAGCTATTTAAGGCTTCTCTAGTCTAGTGCTAGTTTAAATACTAATATTTTACATAGAAAAACACGCTATAATATTACTAAGCTCTATAAGTACCCTGTTTTTAGTGCTATTCTAGCTCTAATTTGCCTAGGAACTTATAACCTTAGATAAGTACCTAAGGAAGTCCCTAACCTAGAAGTAATTAGATTAGGTAGAGGTAAAAGGCCTAGAAGTAAGTCCCCTTTACCTTTATTCTGCCCTATTTCTAGGTCTAACCTAGGGTAGCTAGGTAAGCTATAAGAGATCTAGTGTGTGTCTTATAAGATATAATCTATTAAATATAAGGGCTATTAGTGCTATAATATTATTAGTAAGTTAGTTTATTTCTAGTCTAGGGGCAGGGCTAATTAGCATATAAAGGGGTAATATCTAACGCTTACTTTGATTATTAAGTCTGTAATTATGAATATATTAAGGTAATATTAACTCTTATACTTATTCTAAGCCTACTCTAGTGCTAATTTGCTTATAGCTAAACATTACTAGCTAGCGAGGGGAATATTAGTGGTTAGTTAAGACCTAGGCTAGTATAGTTACTAGGAGTAATGTAAGTGGTTTTACTCTAGCTTAGTAGTGGCTTTATTTTATAGCTAACTTTATTTATCTAGGCCCTAGAGGACTATATAGCTTAGGTTAAGAAACTCTATACTAAAAACCGCGCTAAGAAGAAATAGGGCGCTACTATAGCAGGCCTAGACCTAGCTAGGTCTAGGTTTGCGGAGGAATAATATAATAAGGTTATCTTTTAGCTCTAGTAGCTTAACGCTAGGGCAGTGAAGATAAACTACCTCCTAGCCACTAGCCTAGTAGCTAAGGGTAAAAGTAAGGTAATAAAGAGTATAATCCTAGTTCCTAAGGAAAAATAAGGCTAATTCTAGGTTAGTAAAGGGGTGGCAGTAAGCTAGTGTAAAATAATACCTATAGTATTTACTTAAAATTAATCTAATAACTATTCTAGACCTATGGTTTTCTTATCTTAGTGTGATTCTGCCTTATATCTAGCTTACCTCTATAGCTATACTATTTTACCTAGTGCCTCCCTTTAGTTATCTATAGTGTTTATTTATTAGTTAGTTTAGTTACCTCTAGGGTAGCCTAGGTCCCCCCCTAGTTTATATTAGCTAAAGGCTAGGTCTTACGCTAATATGTAGTATTAAAGTCTTCTTATGCTAAGGAACCACTTTATAATATATCTTGCCTTTAGGGGATTATCTAGGGCTAGCCTTACCTCCTATGTATCTCTAGGCTATCTTATTTAGGGGCGTCTATAGTTATAGTTAGTGTAGTTAATAATTATATAGTACTAGTCTTTAACTATATAACTATAGCTATATAGGGGTAAAGCTACCTTAGGAATATACCTTTAGAAGAGAAACTTATTAAGGCTAATCTTTCCTATATATAATTATACTATTATAAAGGAGATATGCTTATTAAGTCTAGTGTGAAATTTCTAGATTTTCTTTAGGTTATAGGTAAGTAAGCAGTTCTCTATTAGCTCTCTCCTATGCCTATATTATCTTTATTACCTATTAAAATACTAGTCTTCCTATCTTTTCTTTTACTTCTTTTACTTCTTATATAGTTATATATCTAGTTTATTATTAGTAAGTAAGGGTCTTTTTCTATTTTATAGTACTATTTACACTAAGTTAGCTATAGCCTATATCTTATTTATTATTTTACTAAGTATAATCCTTTTCTTAAACTTTTACTTTATTTTATTTAAGTAAAGGTCTAGGGGGGGGATATAGGTTTTAACTTCTAGCTAAGTAACTAGTATAGCCTTAAATACTCTAGCTATAGTCTAGAGATAGGTTAATTAGTTTACTATAAAACTTCTAACTATTTCTTATAGTTTTCCTCCTTTCTTTATTAGGGTGTGGTAAGCGCTTGCCCTATAGGTAAGAATAGGCTAGACTACCTATATATATATAAGCTAGGTATCTCTAAAGCTAATGCCTTATACTAATACTACTAATATAAAGAGTGTAAGCTACTACTAGGCTAGCTTTCCCTTAAGGATATTCTTATATACACTCTAGTTAAGTTTCCTATTTACTTATACCCTAAGGAATTAGTATATCTCTATTAGCGCTATCTCCTCTATACTAAGCTAAACCCTAGCCTATAGGGGCCTATAGGCCTTACTAAAGTATATAAGTTTAGTTTTTACTAGGTTAAACTTTACTTTTACTTCCTTTACCTATTCCTTATAGATTTTCTAAGTAGCCTTAAGTCTTCTCTAGGTTTATGCTATGTTTTTACTAAATACTATAATATTTATATTATTAGCAAATCTAATTACTACTATACCTAGGATAGCTTAGAGGTATATATAAAGTTTTATAGAGTAAAGGAGAAAGAGAATTAGTAATAAGGGAGATCCTTATAAGGTACTAGCCTTAATCTTAAAGGGTCTAGAGAGTTCTCTATTAAAGCTAAGCTAGCTTATTCTATTTACTAGGAAGCTTTATATTACTACTATTAGCTAGTAAGAGATTTCTATTAGGATTAGTAAGTAAATTAGGTATAGGTAGCTAACTTTATTAAAAGTAAATAAGATATTTATCTAGGTAAGTGAGGCAATTTCGCCCTTACTCTAGGTCTCTCTTACACACTTTACTAAGACCCTAATTATAGTCTTTATTAACCTATTTATCCTATTCCCTATTTATAGTTCTAGTAGGAGTCCTTTTACCTTAGTAAAGGCTATAAGTTACTTTATAATTACTACTTCTATAATTTTTCCTATAATATTTAGTAAGGAAATAAGCCTCTATATGTTAGCCCTTCTTATCTCTTTTATTATCTTACCTAGTTTTCTAATTACTACTACTCTAGTAGTCTAGAATTAGGCTAGGAAATACCTTACTTTAAGGATAGTGTTTAGGAGCTAGACTATAGCTTCTTTTGCTAGCTTATTATAGGCCTTAATAAGGCTCACTAGGAGCTTATTATTACCTAGTGCTTTCTAGCTAGCTATATCTAATATAATATCTAATATCTCTTCTAATCTAAACTAGTTATTATCTAGGAATAGCGTGTTATCTAGCTTTAGGAAGGTAAGGTCTAGGATATAGGAGAGGTTTGCTATAGGCTTAGGGAAGAATCTTTATGTGAGCATACTTGCTTTATCCTTATGTGTAGTAGCTAGGTTTAGGTTATTTTTAGTTCTTTCTAGCTCTAGTAGTCTAGGTAGTTCTAGGGGGGCCTAGCTTTAGAGCTAGGCCTATCTCTTTAGTCTTTACACTCCCCTATCCTTTCTCTATATATTAGCCTTTTATAGGGCGTCTCTTTATGTATTTCTTCTCTTAGTTCTAATAACTCGTTCTTAGTCCTTATCTGCCTTAGTGTAGGCTTACTAGTTTGCTTCCGTCCTCCGTTATTTCCATTATCTCTTCGCCTGTCTGGCTCTAGCGACCGCCTCTTTAGCAGTCCTTGACCACCACGCCTCTAGGCCGGGGAGCCCCCGGGGCTTCCGCGGGGCTATAGCTTAAATTATATAGCTTTATAAAAAGCTATTTAAACTTATTAAAGCTACTTCTAAAGGTAGCTATTACTATTAAAATAAAGTAAGTATAATTCTATTACCTAGACACTAGATTATTACTAACTTATTACTAGCTTATTATAAAATTAAAGAAAAAGCTATAGAATACTATTTTAGTTTATAAAAATTCTAATAAGTATAGTTATATTTACTATACTTAAATATTTACTAATATTACTTATAAGGTAAAATATAATAAATATACTATAATAGTATTACTAAGTAATACTATAAATCTAGAGACTTAGATTAATATTTTAAACTATCTTTACTTTATAGCCTAAAATATTCTAATAGTAAGCTTTCTTAATATATATAGCTAATACTTAATTAACTTACTAGTAGTTTATACTAAATACTATTAATTTACTTAAATATATTAGTTTTATTAAGCTTTTTAGTATATTTTAGGTTTATATATATAAAGAGAGGGATTCTAATAATAAAAATACTTCTAAGGTCTCTTTCTTTATAAGTCCTATAGCTATTACCAGAGTATTGCACTAAAACGTGTAGTGTAGTGTAGTATTTGTAGTGTAGTGTAGTATTTGTAGTGTAGTGTAGTATTTGTAGTGTAGTGTAGTATTTGTAGTGTAGTGTAGTATTTGTAGTGTAGTGTAGTATTTGTAGTGTAGTGTAGTATTTGTAGTGTAGTGTAGTATTTGTAGTGTAGTGTAGTATTTGTAGTGTAGTGTAGTATTTGTAGTGTAGTGTAGTAACTACACTATAAACTACACTACACTACAAACTACACTAACTATAAGGAAAAAAAAACTACACTACACTAACTATAAAAAAAAAAAAACTATAATATATTACACTACAAATTTTTTTTCCTAAACTACACTAACTACAAACACTACAAATGTAGTATTAGACTTTTTATTAGCTATTAGTATTTATAAGGTTAAAAGAAAGCTAGTTATATAAAAGCTTTTATTATTACCTATTTTATTAAATTAGTTATAGAATTTATAATATTATATTATTTTTATAATTTTATTATAACTAAGTAAGGTTATATATAATATTATACTTTTTTAATAATACTATTTAACTTAATACTTTATTTCCCTAATATAACTTAAAGAAAAACCTTCTTATTATATTATTTACTATTTTTATAAATTATTTTATATTTCTATAAATTATTATTATTACTTATTTTAAAAAAACTATAAAAAAAACTACTAGTAAACTTAATATAAGTAGCTTATTATATCTTATTATAGCTTATAATAGCTTATAATAGCTTATAATAGCTTATAATAGCTTATAATAGCTTATAATACTAATATTACTAATATTACTAGTATTACTAAGATTACTAAGATTACTAAGATTACTTATAATATTATTAGTGTTAAAGTTTAATAATAAATAAATAATAAATAAATAACTTAAATATAAATACTAGTAATTATAAGTAAATTACTATAGTAAAAGCTATAGTTTTTAATAACTTAGTATTTTAAGGTTTTTAAAAATATTAATATTATAAAAATGTTTTCTCTTTTGTGTTTTTTTAAAATAATAATAAATGTAAAATAATAGTAATTAAGGTTATAAAAGTTATTAAAGCTTTTATAATAAGTATAATATATTATATAAAACTAAGTCCTAGTATTATTTTTAAAAACAAGTTAAACTTATTTTTTATAGCTTATTTAAGCTATATAGGGTAATTAAAATAATACTATTAGTTATCTATTAATAAATTATAAATATTAGTCTATTATATTCTTTCTTTATGTATTATTATAATAAGATATATAAAGTTACTATATATAACTTCTTAAAGCTTTAGAATTATAAAGCTTAAAGTAATATTTAATTAGTTTAAATAGTAAATAAATAGTTTAAGCTTTTTTTAAGTTCTTATTATATTAATAATAATATTAAAGTACTAAGTATATATTCTATTAACTTTTATATATTTATTTAGATTTCTAATTTAATTTAATTATATTAGTTTAGGGTATTTTTTAATTAAATTAATAATAAAAATATAAAATAATTAGAAGGTTTTTCTTAAAGTTATATTAGTAAAATAAAGTAATAAGTATAATAGTATTATTAAAAAGGTATAATATTATAAATAACCCTAGTTATAGTAAAATTCTTAAAAAAAAGTAAATATTATAAATTCTATAACTAATTAAGTAAAATAGGTAATAATAAAAGCTTCTATATAACTAGCTTTCTTTTAATCCTTATAATAACATTATATAATAAAAAGGCCCACTTTTTTTTTTACTAACACTACATTGTAGTTTTTGTAGTTAGTGTAGTTAGTAACTACACTAACTACACTATAATATAAGTAAAAAAAAACTACAATACACTACACTATAAAAAAAAAAAACTACACTACACTAACTATAAAAAAAAAAAAACTACAATACATTAACTACAAGAAAAAAAAAACTACACTACAAATACAAATTTTTCCTAAAAACTACACTAACTACACTACAAACAATACTCTGGCTATTACTAATAATAAGAGACTAGTAATCTTAAGGACTAACTTTATTATAAAGGGATAAGTGCTTAGTAACTATATAATAGATTATTTAAGTTATCTAAGTAAATTAACTTTATTTTCTAATATCTTTAGTATATTAAGTTATAAATTATAACTACCTTATATTAACTTTATTACTTAGCTATTACTTATAGTTATTAATAATTTCTTTAGTAATTAAATCCCTTTTTAATACCTAAGAATTCTCTAAAGTATTATAGCCTTTTTATTTAACTAGATATTTATAATACCTTTTATTATAGTAATATAAAATAATTCTCTTAACTTTAAACTCTTATTTATTACCTTTAATAGTATCTTATAATAAGGATATATTTTCTATATCTATTAGGTTCCCTTTAAAAGGTTTAAGACTAGTAATATTAAATATATTATAAAATTAAGTCCTAGGTAATAATTTTAATTAATATACTAATCTATAACTTTTAATTACCTTTTTAATCTTATAGAGGCCTAAGTACTTTATAGCTAGCTTCTTACTAGGGTATCTTAGGTTAATATTCTTTATTAATAATAAAATATAGTTACTAACTTTAAACCTTATTAAAGTTTTTTTCTAGTTATAATATTTTTTATACTAAGTCTATAAGTTACTTAAAAGCTACTTAATTATAATATACTTCTCTTTTAGTGCTAAAACTTTACTTTTAGCTTAATTATTTACTAAAGGGATATTTACTATTACTTACTATAGACCTCTAGGATTATAACCTTATAATGCCTTTACTAGTATATAGCTATGTGTTAAGTAATTGCTTATATTATATATAAATTACGCTATTAATAGGTTATTTACCTAATTAGTCTATTTAGTATAAGTAAAAGCCCTTAAATAATATTCTAAGACCTAGTTTAAATGTTTTATCTAGCTATTTATCTAGGGGTAAAAAGCAATACTAAGTAGCTACTTAGTTATAAGAAAATAATAAAAAGTTATCTAGAAATCACTAGTAAATATAGAACCTTAGTTTATTATAATACTTTCTAGGGCTTTAGTCTCTAAAAATATATTCTAAGAATATAATTACTAGCCTATTACTAGTTAGTTATATTAAAATAAGGATATAAATACTATATTTTATAAAATAGTTAATAATAACTAGAATTATATTATAGGTTTAATTTAAGTCTTTTACTAGTAAAAGTCTAGTAATAAAATCTATTAATAATTCTTAAAAAGGGTAATTAGGCACTAGTAGTATAGCTAGCTTACTATATAGTTTATAATACCTTAGTTTTAAAGTCTAATAATTTATATAAGTACTAATATATACCTTTATATTTTTCTTTATTATTAGCTAATAATATTAGTTTATAATCTAATAAAGAGTTTTACTTACTCCTTAGTGCCTAGTAGTAAAGTTATTATAAGTTAGTAATAAAATTTCTTTTCTTATACTTAAAGGAATAAAAATATAATTCTTAAATATTAATAGCTTAAAAAGTCTAATTAACTATATCTAGGATATAGCTATATTATTACTTTTAAGTAACTTTAATTAACCTATAGTAAAGTTATTACCTTACTATACTTTATATAATAAGACTTAAATTAGGGGTTTTAATTCTAAGCTCTTTTCTAGAAAGTTAAAGTTAAACTTAGAAAAGGTTCTTTAAATAGATTAAATTCTAGCTATAATATCTTTATAAGTAATTAGTTTAATAGATACTTTTAGTCTTATAAGGATATAGATAAGTAATGTTTTTAAGGGGCGCCCTTACTACTTACTAGTAATAACCTATACTAGTCTATCCCTATTAGAAATAGCTAGTTTAATAGGAAAATTAAAATAATTAAGTAATGAATAATATATACACTAGGTACTAATAGTATTACTATAGCTAGCTTATTACTTATTAATAGAAGTATAAAAAGTATTAAATAACCTTACTAATATAACTCTTTTAAGATTATTTAAATTATTAGGTTCTTTAGGAATATAGTTAAGTTATGATTTTTTAAAACCCTAGATATTAGTAGTATTATTATAGTATTATTATAACTAACTATTAGTTACACTAAGTAATATTTTTATAGAGCCTATAGCACTAATAATATTACTATAGTATTCTTATTGCTTAGTATCTATAAATTTAGATAAAAAGGTAAGAAGTTATATAATTATTACTTTCTCTTTTCTTACCTTACTTATAAAATCTAGTTTTCTTAAAAGTAAGTTAGTAAGATTTAATTTCCTTATATAATATATAATCTTAAAATTAAAAGAATAAAGCTTATTAAGCATAGTTACTTACTTACTAGTAAGCTTAGGCTTTTAGTAAGGTACTTATAGTTTAAGTAATTTATAATAACTTTAATTATATAAGCTAAATAAGTAAGATAGTGTCTCTATATATGAAAAGCCTCTTAGATAGCTAATAATTTACTATTAGGTATTAAATATTATAATTTAGTATTAGTTATTTTCCTTAATATAAACATAACTAAGTGCTAGTAACCTAGCACTAATATTATAAGTATAGCCCTAATTATATATTTAGATATATCTATCTTTACTCTAAGATATATAAGTAAGTTAAAATACACTAGAATTAGCGCTTCCTAAAATCTTTATTAAAGTTCTTTAAATGCTACTAACTTATAGGGTTTTAGTTTAAATATTACTAGTTAATTCCCTCTAAGGTAATTTATTAATAGAATAATAACTTTACTATACTATTTAATGAAACAGCAGTAAAATCTAGTAAAACCAAGAAATAACTAAATATTAAAAACGCTATATAGTATTAGCTAGGTTATAATTACTTTAACTCTTACTAAGTCTATTATAATACCTTTCTTTAATATCTTAAAGCCTAAAAATTTAACTTCCTTAACTAAAAATTAACACTTCTTAAGGTTAATAAAAAGGCTTATCTCTTTAAACTTATATAAAACTTATTTAATATACTTTATATACTCTTTAACCTTACTACTATATATTAGTATATTATTTAGATAAATAATATAAGTCTTATTAATAAGTCCTTTAAGAGTATTATTAATATACTCCTAAAAAGTCACTAATATATTAACTAGTCTAAATAGTATTACTAGATATTTAAAGTAGCTATATTAATAATAAAACGCTATTTTTTACTTATTACCTAAGTAAATATATAGCTAGTAATATATATCTTTTAAATCTAAAACTATAAAAATAACTATACTTACTAATTAATTAAGAATTTTAGTAATAAAGGGTAAAGGGGCCTTATTCTTAATTATAATCTTATTTAGGCCTTTATAATTTATATAAAGCCTTAATTTCCCTTCTTTCTTTAGGATAAATAAAATTAGGGCTTTAGCTAGGCTAACTAATCTTTTAATTTACCCTTTAAGCTATATACTTATAAGGTACTCTCTAAGAACCTCTAGCTCTCTCTTAGCTAAATTATATATAGGCCTCTAAGGTAGTGTTTTCCTTTTTTCTAACTTAATAGTATAAGTATAACCTCCTAGTTTAGGAAGCTTATTTACTAACTCTTTAGAAAAAATATCTATAAACTCCCTATATTCTTCTAGGATTATTAATATAAGATATTTAGTGCTTTTATCCTAATTTAATATAGCTTCTTTACTACTTATGTTTTCTAGAATTAGTATAACTATAATACCTTTGCTTTTTTACTATAAATAAGCATACTCTAGGATTTATATAGTTACTTTACTATTTATTTATATATCTATTACTACTAGGTTTTTTAATTAGCCTTTTCCTTTTTCTTTTTAATTTTTATTTTCTAGAATACTTAGCCTAATCTTTATTACTTCTAATAATAAAGTAATTAACTTAGTAAACCTTTATAAATCCTATACTATCTTTTATTTTTATTAATTTTTTTAAGATTCCTTAATATTAAATTACTTTTTTACCTATACTCTCTAGTATTTTATTTAATTAGATTATATTCTCCTAATCCTTTTTTAATAATAATTTTAGATAAATTATTAAAGATTATATACTTATATTAAATAGTGCTTATATATCTAATTACTAGTTATCTTATTATAGAGATACTTATATTCTTATTTTATTATCTATAAGGTACTCTATAGTAAGATTATATTCCTAGGTCTATACTAATTAAACTAGTATTATATTAGGAGATATAGCTTTATTACTACTCTTACTATACTTCTTAGTTATATACCTAGTACTTTTATAAGTAAAATAATCTAATACCTAATAAGCTAGTAATATATACCTAGGCTTTTTATATTTATAGTATACTAAGGATAATTTTTTCCCTTAATCTTTACTTTATTACTATACCTTATCTATAGGTAATATAAAATAAGAGTATTATCTCTTTCTTTTAAAGTCTTAACTTTTTTTATTACTTTAGCCTAAGCTTATTATAACCTTTACTTTCTTACCTTAGCCTTATAGTTAGCTTTAGGTTATTAAAATCTCTTAACTAATTATTTACTTTCTTATAGTATTATTTAAGCTATTTAGAAAGATTATAATTCTTAGATATATAAGGATTTCTTTAGGTAACTTAGCTTTTACCTTATCCTAGGCTTATATAAAGGATTAAAATAATTAGTTATTCTTTTATCTAAGATTTAATAATAACCTTATTACTTCTAAGTATCTTATACTTATATTTATTATTCTAGTTTTTAGCTATTTTAGAAAATTTACCTAGGTAATTAATAAATAATTTACATACCTATTTATAGCTATATAATATATTTACTATTACTTTATATTACTAGCTAGGTAGTTACTTATATATACTACCTAAGTTATATTATTCTTAAAGGTATAGTAATCTAATTTAAATAATATATCTAAGTTTACTAAGAAATTCTATAGGCTTTTATATATTTCCCCTTTATATATAAGCATTTTTATCTATATTTTAATAAGACTACCTTACTATATAATTACTACTAAGTTACTATAGACTATAAGTAAAATTATAGCTAATATTTAAGGGGTAATTATAAGTCTAGATTAAGGGGTAATTATAGGTCTAGTTTAAGGTCTAGCTAATCCTAGATTTACCTTAAGCTCTCTAATTTATACCTTTATTTATAAGACCTCTTATTTTCTCTAAAAGCAATATTGTGGCTTCCTCCGGACCTTCGGACAATAGTTAGTCCGGACGTGGCTAAAGTGTGAGTCCACCAAAGGGATGCATGCAATGCAATTAGCTGCATCGCGGGCGACCCCGCACCGCTTATAGTAGCTCTGCATTACTACCTTACTTTTCCCTCTTTTTTTGCTTACCTTCTCTCCTAGCTAGATTTCTCTCCTTCTCTCTCTTTTCTTAGCTATTATTATTAACTTTATTATTATTATTAAATTTAACCCTTTTGCACTAGTGTAATGTTCCTTAGTGTAACTAACACTAATTAGTGGTTAACTATAACCACAGATAAGCTAAGTATTATAAGAAGAGACATTTCTGTAAATAACGTAGCCCCTTACCTCTTAAGCTAACCTAGACAGGCTATTTAGGTAAAGAGGCATAACTATAGAGTGTGCTAAAGGAAGATAGACTAGAATCCTAGTTACGGGCTTGTTAGACTTCTAAGGGATTAATCTATTAACTCTTAGGCCTTTAGGATATTTAGTTAATTATTAATCTTATTATCCATCACGAGAAAACTAACTAAATAACCGAATCTATTGCCACAAGGTATTTTATTTAAACCTGACGTTAAAAACAACCCTTAGCTAAGCTAGCTAACCTATATAACCTCCCTCTACACTCTCTTTATAACCCCTCTTCTCTCTTTATAGCTTTTTATGCCTTAGTATTCTAAGCATTAAGTTACTTCTATGTCTACGCTATCTTTACGGCCTGTTATTCCCTCTTTTTACTGTTTTTCCTTCTTTTACACTTTTTCTGTTATTTTTATTATTTCCCTTAGTTTATCCTATTAATCCTATTAATCCTACTAATCCTATTTACCCTATTCTGTTTATCCTATTTATTCCGCCCTATTTACCCTATTTATCCTATTTACTCTGTTTATCCTATTTACCCTATTTTCCTCACTTTTTCCCGTTTTACCTGTTTTTTTAGATTTACCTAGTTTATTCCTCTTAACGAACGTAGAAATTACGCTATTATTATACTGCTATTTATTTTATGTTTTATTTAAATTATTTAAGAAGACTAAACCCTTCTTAAGAAGGGGATAGAATTAAATATTAGACTATTAATAAGATAGACTTCTTACCTTACTTCCTCTAATAATAAGATATCCTAAAAGCCTTTAGTAATAGCTTTTAAAAGACTAGAAAAAAACAGTTTACTAAGGTAACTATAGCTATATTTATTTACACTTATAAAAGACTAGGAAGAGCTTACCTAACTAAACCTAGAGACTACTATATAGCCTAAACTTAATAATTAGATTATAAGGTTTATTTATACTAGTAAGTATTAAAATTAGTAAGGAGAAAACCTTTAGGAGAACTTTAAAGAAGATTTTAAAGGTTAGACTAAAGACATATTTAGGAAAGCTACTAATAAGCTTATAAGAGAGCTATAAAACTCTCTATAAGATAATAATGTTTATATTAGCTAAGGAGTAGGCTTTCTTATCCTAATAGCCTTTAAATATATACTTTAAGAGATAATAATAACTCTATAATTAGGAAATAAGTTATAATCTCCTAAACTACCTTATATATAACCCCTATAAACCACTGCCTTAAAGACCTTCCCTAATATTCCTTACCCTTAAAGGGAATAATTACTATATTCTCTATAAGAACCCTTATAATAATCTTAATTATATTAGGAGTTTAACCCTTAATAGCTTACCTTCCTTCCTTATTCCTTCCCTTTAAATAAATAAATTATAAAGAAAATATCTAAGCTTATAAAAATATATAAGAATAGTAATTACTATAGTAGGAAGCTATATAACTTTCTCTTACTAAAACTTACGCTCTTTAAGAGTAAGTATAACTAGATTAACCTCCCTAAGTTATATTTTAGTAAAGTATTCCCTATTATTTTAATAGGAGATACTAAATAACACTTTCTTAATTACCTTACTAGTAAGAACCTCTCTTATAAAGAGATAATTATAAATATCTATTAACGCTTTAAAATAAAAAGTAATTAATAGTTCTATTACTATAAGTAAAGTAATATAACCCTTAAAAATATTATTATATAAAACCCTAAAAAGAGTAAGCTTAAGTGCCTTAAGATTCTATTAACCACTTTAAAGAGAGTCTATAAAGAGCTATACCTCTCTAATATAGTGAATATAAAGCTATATAAGTAAACCTTAAATGCAGTCTTTAGTATCCCTAAATATTAGGTAGTGGAGTATATACACACACTAGGCTTTAAGAACCTTACTAGTAACCTCTATAAATTAATTATAATTATAGAGAGTAGTGTAAGAAGTAACTAATACTACTAGCATTAAGATAAAGACTTATTAGAGATAATGTTTATAGATTACTAATATAGCTAATAGAATTAGAGAGACTAAGGAAAAGAAGGTTATTATAGTAACTCTAGATAACCTAAGTAATGCTTTATCTATAGTAAAAGTAAATACTAGTTATTAAACCACACTAATACTAAATATTAGAAAGAGAAAGAGAGGTAGTAAGCTAGTAAGAACTATTACTTACCTTCTATAAAGAAGAAGTTCTAGGTATTCCTTGCTTTATTTAAAGGAAATAATAATAATAAGGAAGAGAAAATAGAAGACTAGGAAATATAGCTTAAGGCCTTTACTTAGGACTAAGATAATAGTAATAATAATATTAAGAAAAAGCTATTATTAAAGGCATAACTTAGCATTATATAATTCTTCTACGTAGGATTACAAATAATAGACAATGTTAATATCCTTATAACGCTTAAGAATTAAGCTTTTTAATATGCCTTGCTTAAGTAAGAGCTATACCTTAAAGAGGCTTCTAATAAGAATAATTTAATCTATTATATATCTAAAGGATACTATTCTAAAGAGGTCTTTAGAGGAATTATACTAGATATAGGAGCCTTAGGCTAATTAACTACTAGTCTAGTATAGGCCAAAGCCCTACGGAGATTAATGCTATTATTAATAATTAAACCCTATAACCTAGAAGTTATTTACTTTAGTGCTAGATTAGTAGTAACATATAGTATTATCTATATGCCTATAAAGCTTAGCTAAATTAACTTCTATGTCCTTAACACTGCCACACCCTTTCTCTTTTCCCTTACTAATATAGATAAAATAAAGGTTAAGATTAATAACCTTACTAATATATTAATTTAAAATAATAAGACTATACCTATTATGTGTAAATAGGGCTACCCTTAGTGGCTTCTAGAGGTAAGAGAAACCGCCGCTTTTTACCTATTAAAAGGAGAGATTTATTAACTTCACTAGAGGTTTAGTTATTCTTTAATTTAGTGGCTTATAAAGATCCTTTAATAAGCTAGTTATAATGTTAAACGCTATATAATTAAGAAGCTTACTAAAGTCTATTACTATTATTAGATAAATAGAAAAGCCCCTAGCTAGTTTAAATTCTCCCTTAAAGATAACTATAACTTTAACTATAAGGTTATTATTAATATTATGTAAATTAATAGGTAGCTAGTCCTTTATATTATTAATTTAGTAACCTTATTTTAAGTAGCCTAATTCCTTAACTCTAAGAAGCAGAAAGCTTATAATATCTAGGATATAATTAGAGAGTGCTAGATTAATATGTATCTAGGCCCTTCTAACTAGATTATTTATAATGCTAGTAATAACTTTACTTTAGCTAAATTTAGGCATTATACCTACCTAATATTAATTAAGATTAATAAGATACCTATTAAAGCTTATAATAGCATTAGAAAGGTTAAAAGATATTATAGATCTCTTTACTAGGCTTATAATATTATTATAGATTTAATTAGTAAAGAGATTACTCCTAAGTAATAACTCTAAATAGCTATTAAAGCTATTAATAACTTAGCAGGCCCTAATAGCCTTATGCCTATACTACTAGTCTTTAGAGCCTACCTATAGATAATAAATAAGTTACTACTAAGTGTCTTTGTTATTTAATAGGCTAAAGTAATTTAGAAAGTAACTAATAAAGTTTACTATTACCTAGCTAAGAGGTAAGTTTATAAGGCCCTTAGCGCCTAGAATAGCCCTAATATATTACTAATATATTAGCTATTACTATAGGCTAATATATATATATAAAGAGAAAAAGGCAAATAGCATAGCCCTTATAAGCTATTAGCTATAAATAGGGAGACCTATATAGTTAAGATACCCTATAGCCTAGCTAAGTTTTGCTTTATAGTAATAAAGCTATACTATAAGGACCTATAGTATATAGGGGCTAATAAGTAAAGCCTTTAGGATATTAGGGAATATAACCTAAGCCTAAAGGCCTCTCCTTATAAGATAACCCCTTCTTATAAGAGGGCTAGAGGAGATAAGCTATTAGTAAAAAATAGTAAGGTAAAGGAAAAGAAAGAAAAGATACTAGTAAAAAGAAAGTAAGGGAGGCTAAGGAAGAACCTTATAGCTTAATTCTATATTAATAAGGGCATAGAAGAGCCTATAAAGGCTATTAAAGCTAAAGGTAATCCTATAAGAAGCTATAGAGTTAAAGAACCTATAGCTTACCTTAAGGCAGTAAAAACAGAGGTAATTAGGGCCTAGGCTTATAATCCTAATAGGGCTATTAGACCTATAGATCCCCTTATGTTTATTAATAAAGACTAAGAGAAGGTATTATTTAAAAAGATTATAACTAGAGGAGTGCTAAATATAGCATTTCTTATAGTAAAAGAAAAGGCTAACTAAAAGCTTACCCTTTAACTCCACTAAGAAGGGAAGATTATAACCCTAGGAAGCCCCTTTAAATAATCTAACTAAGCTAAGATTAATGCCCTATAAGCTTGTAATATATTTAGATTTATAAGATTTAATCTAGTAAAGCATAGAGGCTATAGGATCTTTGATTTTTATATAGTCTAAGAGATTAAGGGCAAAGGGACTAAATCACTATATAAGAAATCATACCTTATTATGCAAGGGCATAATAACAAGGGAAAGGAAGCTATCTTAACCTAATTACTAATAATACAGCGATTAAGCTAATGGATCATTATGGCCCTTGCCCTATTATTAAGGCGTAGAGAAATCTATCTTTAGATATAAGATATTACATAAGCTTACGTTTAATTATATATAACTCTGAATAGGCTAATTATTATAAGAATCCTAAAGCAGATTATATACCTCTTTCTAGAAGGCATGGTAATAGAGGTAATTAAACCTCTTTACAGAATTATAGAGGCTAGAACCCACTAGTGGGCAACGTACTTTCATTATTATAAGGATAACCTTAAGATAATAACCTTAATATACAATCCTTACTTACTAATTATAGCCCTAAATAACAAGAACCTCTTTAGTATTATAGGAATGCAAACGGATAATACGCTAGGCCTTAGTAATAATAACTTCTTTAAGAAAGAAAAAAGAGAGCTCTAGAAGGTAAAGTTTATAGCTAAAGAAAAACAATACCTAATAACTACAAATCCCCTTATCTTTAATAGCTATATTCTAACTTAGAACGCTAATAATTTACTAGCCTTAAACTAAAAAGGCTAAAGTTAGAAGATTAAGGAAATTAACCTATAATTACTAATAGTAAAGTAGGATTATATAAAGCAAAGAGCCTAAGGGAGCTATATTATAATAGTCTGTTAACTAGAAGTATCTTATAACCTCTTAATCACTATATAACACTAAGAACCCTTTACTAATAATA
This sequence comes from Epichloe festucae Fl1, assembly GCA_003814445.1. Taxonomy (NCBI): domain Eukaryota; kingdom Fungi; phylum Ascomycota; class Sordariomycetes; order Hypocreales; family Clavicipitaceae; genus Epichloe; species Epichloe festucae. The sequence goes on along the minus strand of CP031388.1, from coordinate 1,404,693 downwards.
TCTTATAACTTAATAAACGCCTTAAGTAGTAAATTAAGCATTAGTAGCGGGGATTATAGTATATCCCCTTAACTCTTAAAGAGGCAAAACTCTTTATATTTGTAAATAGGTCCCTTACTAATAATAAAGATCTAAGTTTATAGATTAAATACATTATTATAATTAGCAATAAGGTAATAAAGGAGGATAATACCTTTACTTTAAAAGGGAATATTATTATATATAGCTTCACAAAGAGCAAGCATGTAACCTATAGTGCACTTATATCTAAGCTATATAGCATGGTTTAAGGTGCTAATATTACGTACACAATATCTATAACCCTCTATTAGATTATAGACTAATTAAAGATACCTTAAATCCTAATAATCCTTTATATAGACTCTTTCTTATTATATAAATGCCTTATAAAGCTAGGTATAATAAAGGAGAAGTGGCTTATAATTAATATTATAGCCCTTTAATAATTATATAAGAGAAGAGAAATCTATAAAGTTAGGTGAATTAACAGCAGCAATAACCTAGCTAATATAATAACAAAGGCATTGCTAAATTTAGCCCTTTTAACCTTAATTAATTTAAATAAATTAACAATTTGTGTAAAAGGCTAGGTTAAGAGACCTATAAGGTTAGGCAAAGGGGAGGATTAACATAATAGGCATATAGGTATAGATTATAATAACTAGGTTAATTAGAATAACTAAGGCTATAATAGCTAATCAGAGCCGTGGATTCCTATAAAGGGATTCACTTGTGTACACTTTCCTTTAATTCGATTTTTATTGCGTTTTTAGGCTCCTTTAGCCACGAAAAAAAAAGAGACTACTAGTGTGGCTTTCTCCGGACCTTTAGATAATAGTTAGTCTAGACGTGGCTAAAGTATAGGTTTACTAAAGGGATGCACGTAATGCGATTAGCTGCATTATAGGCGACCCCGCACCGCTCGCAGTGGCTCCGCACTACTGCCTCACTTTTCCCCCTTTTTTTGCTTACCTTCTCTCCTAGCTAGATTTCTCTCCTTCTCTCTCTTTTCTTAGCTATTATTATTAACTTTATTATTATTATCAAATTTGACCCTTCTGCACTAGTGCAACGTTCCTTAGTGTAACTAACAAATATAGCTTAGCTTATATAACCTTATAGTGTTATTATAATACCCTTTTTTCTTTAGTTATATTATTTATATCTCTATTTAAATTAGGATTAAGTAGTGTTTATACCCTATTATTATCTATAGTTCTAGATTATAGGGGTTTTCTAACTTCCTAATTATCTATAGCTTTATTATTATAGGGTACTAGTGTATTTCTTATAAATCTTTAAAGCATTAGCTATATAATAATCTAGCTAATAGTTTATATTCTTAAAAAGGTTAAGAGAGATTAATTTATTATAGCTTATACTAAAAGGTTATAAATAAAGTAATAGCTAAGACTATTATAGTTACTACTAGATAAATACTAGCTAGGGGTAGGTATATAAAGGTTTTAATCTCTAACCTAGTACTAATAATATGCGTAGTCTTTAATAAATACCTCGCTTTATAAGCACGTGGCTATCTTATAGCTAGCTAGCCTCTTTATTATCCGCATAGCCTAAAGGTTCTCCGAAAACCCACTTCGATAAACATCCTATCTCTGACCTCTGCGCTCCTAACACTAAGGCTATGGTAGTAAGTAGTGTAATACACTTACTAGCCTAGCTACGTGATTTAATGCCCTTATTAATGCTATTATAAGCTTATAATAGGCTGTTATAAATACTATTATAGTATTATAATTAGGATTTATATATAATCCTATAATATAGTTAATTAAAATAAACCTTACTAACTAAATGCCTATATTCTTACTAATACTAAGTTAATCCTTCCCTAGTAGTCCCTTTAAGGAGAAGCCTAGTTAACTATATATATATATATTATGTACACTAGTTAGCTCTATGTATGGCTATTCCTAGTACTCCCGCTGCTTAGTTAAAGGGGAAAACCCTTAAATAGAAAGAAAAACCCCCTTATATTTATGTTTAGGTTAGCGCTAGTTTTGCTACAGGCCTACGCTACTTAGTAAGTAGTTATTTATAGGTATTTATTACTAGCTAACGCTAGCCTTATCCTATAAGAAAAGAAAGACAAAGGAAAGATTTACTAAAATAAAGGTAACTAAACCCTCTCCTAGTGCGGATCTAGTCCAATATCGTGCCTATCCTAGGCCATTCTAGTTTGTTCTGTGCGCAGTGAATTCTAATTCAGATTGATCGTTCACTTCTTTCCTAGTTAACTATAATTTATTTACTATAATCTGCTATTAAGGCACTTATAATAGCTTTAATTTAATAGAAAATGCACTTATTATAGGTATTATAATTAACTTAAGATATATATATAAAGCATTATAAATATTAGCTACACTAAAAATGTATAGGTGGGTTATTCTAACGGATTAGGACTAACAGCGGATGCACATTTAATTTTTGACAGATGCGCGTTTAGTTGCCCGGAGTCCGTACGTACAGTTCTAATCTGTACCTGTTTGGTTTTACACGATGAGCCCCACCCATGCGGGGCGGCCACTATTAACTCTCAGTGGCTATCTCCTTCAGAGCATTGCACTACAATACAATACAATACATTACACAATACAATACATTGGAAATTTTACAATACAATACAATACATGTATTATTTGTATTGTTTTGTATTTTTTTTTTTTTCTATTTAAAGTAAATTCCTTAATTATAAGCATTAATAGAGTATATATATATATATATAATAGCTTATAATAGCTTATAATAGCTTATATATTACTAGCTTATATTACTTTAAAATATTATTAGTGTTAGAGTTTAGTAAAAAATAAATAGAAAATAAAATATATAAATAAGAATATAAGTAAGTATAAGGGATTTACTATAGAAAAAGGTTAACCTTTTAGTTATTTAGTATTTTAAGGTTTTTAAAAATATTAATATTATAAAAATGTTTCTCTTTTATGTTTTTTTTTAAAATAATAATAAATGTAAAATAATAAATTTAAAATAATAATAATAATAGTAATAATAATAGTAATAATAATAGTAACAATAATAGTAATAATAATAGTAATAATAATAGTAATAATAATAGTAATAATACCACAAAATATAGGAAAACGTTTATAAATGTTAAAAAATTTATTAAGGCAAAACTAGATTAAACTAGGAAAAAACCCTTATAGTAACCTACTTAGAGGTCTGAATTAGAATAAATATTATCTTTAGAGGAAGATATAGACTCTTTAGAATCAGAGCTATAATAGTTATAAAGCTCTGAATATTGCTTAGTAGCAATATTGCCTTCCTTTTCCTAATTCTTTAATAGAATTAATTCCTTAATAGTAAAATGCTTTAAGGAAGTTTATCTTTTTATAATAATATTTCCTCTAGTATTAAAAGTGCTTTTAATAGCACTAGAAGTAGCAGGAATAGCTAGGTATTTCCTAGTAATAATACTTAAAATAGGGAAAGATTTAGTATTATCTTCTCACTATTTAAATATATCCTCCTATAATAATATTAGTATATTAATAAGGTTATTAAAGTAAGAAAGTATACTTACTTTATCTTCTTAAATATCTAGCTTAGTATAAGTAGAAATTTCATTCTTTCTATTCTTTTAAATAGACTTTTCCCTCTTATTAGGAAATAAACCTTTATAAAGGTTAGTTTTAGGCTTAGGCCTAGGATTTTTAAAAGTCCTAGGTTAACTAGGCCCTAAAAGATTAACTATAAATTAGGTATTTGCTTATTAATCTTGCTTGCTAATATTACTATTAGCTTGGTTTTCTTTATAAAGGGGTAAAATCCTAATAATATTATACATTAGTAAGTTAAACTATAAGTAAGAAAGGATTATTAATATTATATAATACTTACAAATTATAATCCTTTTAAAGGTTTTTTATTAACCTTTCTAAGGTTTAATCTTCTAACTTTAGCTTATCCTTTACAGTTTAAAAGTTAAGCTAAGAGTCTAATAACCAGAGTATTGTTTGTAGTTAGTGTAGTGTGTTTTGTAGTTTTTACATGTAATTTTATAGCTAGCTTGTAATTAAATAGATTATCCTATAAATTACGTAATCCTATAGAGATAAATCCTAAGAAAAATACTATATATAAAAGTGGGTCTAAAAGTGGGCCCCTCGCCTGTAAATTAGAAAAACTACATTTGTAGTGTATTCTTAGTACTAAAATGTAGTAAAATGTAGTTTTTCTAATTTATAGGCGAGGGGTCCACTTTTAGACCCACTTTTATATATAACTACATTGTAGTTTTTTAGTTATCTATCTAAAAAAGAAGTTTTATATCTCTACATATTTTCTAAGATTAGATATATATTATTTGTTAAATAAAAAATACACTACAAATCAATTGTAGTGCAATACTCTGCTAATAACATAGCATATAGATAAGGCTAATATAAGAAGTAATTATTTCCTATATCTTTAGGAAAATAATTAGCTAGCTTATTTAAGCCAATATCTATAGATACTATAAAAGCCTTGCCTTAAGGGCTATAAGCTTCCTATTATATGTTAGTATATATAAAATAAAATATAAGGAAGAAATATAAATACCTGGCAAATATAAGCCTTTTAGTCCTCTTTTATATTATTAAGATATTTATATATCCTAATAATAAAATGTAAAACTAAACCTAGAGTATTATACTTCTAGCTTTGAAGTATAATAGTAAGTTTATAAAAGACCTTTAATATGCTACTTAAGGTAGCTAAATCCACCTATTCTTATGTGGTTAGAATAGCATCCTTAAGAGCTACAATATTAGACTCCCTATTAAGAAGAATAATAGCTTCTTTAAGCTCTAAAGTAGTATTAATTATCTTATAGGTTAAATTCCACCTAGTTTTATTAGCTAAAGATATAATTAGTATTATATATAATATATAAGATAATAGAAAATAACTTACCTAAAGGAATTCTTATAATATTACAATTCTTAGCAATATAGCCTTCATTTTTTGCCTTACGTAAAGATTTTAACTAAGTCTTATATAATCCTTAGTTATTTTTAATAATAATAGTAACCCTTTTAAGTTTACTAAGGATTCCTATAGAAATTAGTAATAATACTTATAATAACTATAATAAATTACTTACTATTTACTAAGGACTTAAATTCCTTATAATCTTGTCTCTCTTTAATAGAAGAGATATTTTCTATAAAATAATGCAAAAATTCGCTATTTTTAAACGCTTCTAAATCCTCTTTAGAAGACATTGATTTAATAAAACTTATTATAATATCCTTTATAACAATGTTAAAAACATATGTAACACATTGGATATCATAGGGTTCTTCTATAATAATACTTTTATAGTTCTTATTAATATAAGAAAACATAAAAGTATTATTATTAGACCTATTATCTCTAGTAAAACTAGTATTATTATATATTTGTCACGGCTTGCACTAAAAGGTTGTAAACGAAGTAATGGCTAAGACTATTGCAGTTGCTACTAGATAGATACTAGCTAGAGGTAGGTGCGTGAAGGTTTTAATCTCTAACCTAGCACTAATAATATATATAGTCTTTAATAAATACCTTACTTTATAAGCATATAGCTATCTTATAGCTAGCTAGCCTCTTTATTATTTATATAGTCTAAAGGTTCTCTAAAGACTTGCTTTAATAAATATCCTATCTCTAACCTTTACGCTCCTAATATAATACCTCCCTTATATATAATTAACCTTAATTATAAAATAAGCTACTTACTTAAGGTATAGTTACTATATTAGAGCTTTATAAGAAAAATAAGATAAGGTACCTTATATTTAGATATATAGGTAAATAAAAAGAAATAATAATAATAATAATACTAATTAAAAATAACCCCCTTTATTATAGTTAGTAATATCTAAATAGTAGCTTATATATAGCTTTAATATAGCGAAATAAATATTATTACTTATTATATAGCTAGAAGAAAAAATAAATAAATAACCTATATTAATTTTTATAATTAGTTTAAATAAATAAGGTACTTAATGCTATAGTTTTAAATAGTCTAACTAGAGGGCTTATATTATAGTTACTATAAGTTTATAGCTATTAGGTATATATATAATTAGTAATACTAATAGTTATTATTATAATTTATAAATTACCTATATATAGTGTATTAGATTACTTAAGGGGTCTAGGGTTAATATAAAGAAACTAATTTTGCCCCCTTTTACACACTTCCTTTCTCTTATAATATCCCTTAACCTTATAAGTTACCCTTACTAGCTAAGTAATAGCTCTCTTACTACTATTACTTAGTAGTTACTAATCTCTTTTAGTCCTTAATTATTATTATTATTTATTATTATTTATCTTAGTTTTTTACCCTTATTTAGCTTATAAGTTTATACTCTTACTAGTATAACTTCTCTATCTAGTTTATTATAGCTAACTTATAGCTAGTTTACTATATCTAAGTCTTATATTATAACTTTACCTTTATTAATACCTTAAGAAAATTTATTAATTAAAAAAACTCCTATAAAGTCTCCTATAAAATCTTTTATAAAGTCTTCTTTAAAGTAAACTTCTTTTAAAATCTTATTATAAGTTTATTATATTCTTATAGTATCTTTATTACTAACTTATTACTAGTAAAATAACTTTAAAAAAGATTTTATATATACGCTATTATTAGTAAGTAATAATATAAAATATTCTCCTAAAAAATAATACTTATAAGATCCTAGAATACTTTATTAATAAAAAGATCTTTCTTATAAAATATAATAAATCTTTAAGTATAATTTCTTTACTTACTTATTACTTCTTTATAGCTAATATTTAATAGGCTATTTAATAAAATATACTTATTACTTCTAAAATAATAAAAACTATATTATAGTATATCTCTCTTAACTAGAATTTACTTACTTATTACTAATATATTACTAGACTTTAGCTTAAATTATATAGCTTTATAATAAGCTATTTAAACTTATTAAAGCTACTTCTAAAGGTAACTATTACTATTAAAATAAAGTAAGTATAATTTTATTACTTAAATACTAGATTATTACTAACTTATTACTAGCTTATTATAAAAGTAAAGAAAAAGCTATAAAATACTATTTTAGTTTATAAAAATTCTAATAAGTATAGTTATATTTACTATACTTAAATATTTACTAATATTACTTATAAGGCAAAATATAATAAATATACTATAATAGTACTACTAAGTAATACTATAAATTTAAAGACTTAGATTAATATTTTAAACTATCTTTACTTTATAGCCTAAAATATTCTAATAGTAAGCTTTCTTAATATATATAGCTAATACTTAATTAACTTACTAGTAGTTTATACTAAATACTATTAATTTACTTAAATATATTAGTTTTATTAAGCTTTTTAGTATACTTTAGGTTTATATATATAAAGAGAGGGATTCTAATAATAAAAATACTCCTAAGGTCTCTTTCTCTATAAGTCCTATAGCTATTACTAATAATAAGAGACTAGTAATCTTAAGGACTAACTTTATTATAAAGGGATAAGTACTTAGTAACTATATAATAGATTATTTAAGTTATCTAAGTAAATTAACTTTATTTTCTAATATCTTTAGTATATTAAGTTATAAATTATAACTACCTTATATTAACTTTATTACTTAGCTATTACTTATAGTTATTAATAATTTCTTTAGTAATAAAATCCCTTTTTAATACCTAAGAATTCTCTAAAGTATTATAGCCTTTTTATTTAACTAGATATTTATAATACCTTTTATTATAGTAATATAAAATAATTCTCTTAACTTTAAACTCTTATTTATTATCTTTAATAGTATCTTATAGTAAGGATATATCTTTTATATTTATTAGGTTCTCTTTAAAAGGTTTAAGACTAGTAATATTAAATATATTATATAATTAAGTCCTAGGTAATAATTTTAATTAATATACTAATCTATAACTTCTAATTACCTTTTTAATCTTATAGAGGCCTAGGTACTTTATAGCTAGCTTCTTACTAGGGTATCTTAGGTTAATATTCTTTATTAATAATAAAATATAGTTACTAACTTTAAACCTTATTAAAGTTTTTTTCTAGTTATAATATTTTTTATACTAAGTCTATAAGTTACTTAAAAGCTACTTAATTATAATATACTTCTCTTTTAGTGCTAAAACTTTACTTTTAGCTTAATTATTTACTAAAGGGATATTTACTATTACTTACTATAGACCTCTAGGATTATAACCTTATAATACCTTTACTAGTATATAGCTATGCGTTAAGTAATTGCTTATATTATACGCGAATTACGCTATTAATAGGTTATTTACCTAATTAGTCTATTTAGTATAAGTAAAAGCCCTTAAATAATATTCTAAGACCTAGTTTAAATGTTTTATCTAGCTATTTATCTAGGGGTAAAAAGCAATACTAAGTAGCTACTTAGTTATAAGAAAATAATAAAAAGTTATCTAGAAATTACTAGTAAATATAGAACCTTAGTTTATTATAATACTTTCTAGGGCTTTATAGTCTTTAAAAATATATTCTAAGAATATAATTACTAGCCTATTACTAGTTAGTTATATTAAAATAGGGATATAAATACTATATTTTATAAAATAGTTAATAATAACTAGAATTATATTATAGGTTTAATTTAAGTCTTTTACTAGTAAAAGTCTAGTAATAAAATCTATTAATAATTCTTAAAAAGGGTAATTAAGTACTAGTAGTATAGCTAGCTTACTATATAGTTTATAATACCTTAGTTTTAAAGTCTAATAATTTATATAAGTACTAATATATACCTTTATATTTTTCTTTATTATTAGCTAATAATATTAGTTTATAATTTAATAAAGAGTTTTACTTACTTCTTAGTGCCTAGTAGTAAGGTTATTATAAGTTAGTAATAAAATTTCTTTTCTTATACTTAAAGGAATAAAAATATAATTCTTAAATATTAATAGTTTAAAGGGTCTAATAGACTATAACTAGAATATAGCTATATTATTACTTTTAAGTAACTTTAATTAACCTATAGTAAAGTTATTACCTTACTATACTTTATATAATAAGACTTAAATTAGGGGTTTTAATTCTAAGCTTTTTTCTAGAAAGTTAAACTTAAACTTAAAAGAGATTCTTTAAATAGATTAAATCCTAGCTATAATATTTCTATAAGTAATTAGTTTAATAAATACTTTTAGTCTTATAAGAATATAAATAAGTAATATTTTTAAGGGGCGCCCTTATTACTTACTAGTAATAACCTATACTAGTCTATCCTTATTAGAAATAGCTAGTCTAATAGGAAAATTAAAATAATTAAGTAATAAATAATATATACACTAAGTACTAATAGTATTACTATAGCTAGCTTATTACTTATTAATAGAAGTATAAAAAGTATTAAATAACCTTACTAATATAACTCTTTTAAGATTATTTAGATTATTAAGTTCTTTAGGAATATAATTAAGTTATAATTTTTTAAAACCCTAGATATTAGTAGTATTATTATAGTATTATTTTAACTAACTATTAGTTACACTAAGTAATATTTTTATAAAGCTTATAGCACTAATAATATTACTATAGTGTTTTTATTACTTAGTATTTATAAATTTAAATAAAAAGGTAAGAAGTTATATAATTATTACTTTCTCTTTTTTTACCTTACTTATAAAATCTAGTTTTCTTAAAAGTAAGTTAATAAGATTTAATTTCCCTATATAATATATAATCTTAAAATTAAAAGAATAAAGCTTATTAAGTATAGTTACTTACTTACTAGTAAGCTTAGGCTTTATAGTAAGGTACTTATAGTTTAAGTAATTTATAATAACTTTAATTATATAAGCTAAATAAGTAAGATAGTATCTTTATATATAAAAAGCCTCTTAAATAGCTAATAATTTACTATTAAGTATTAAATATTATAATTTAGTATTAGTTATTTTCCTTAATATAAATATAACTAAGTACTAGTAACCTAGCACTAATATTATAAGTATAGCCCTAATTATATATCTAAATATATTTATCTTTACTCTAAGATATATAAGTAAGTTAAAATACACTAGAATTAGCGCTTCCTAAAATCTTTATTAAAGTTCTTTAAATATTACTAACTTATAGGGTTTTAGTTTAAATATTACTAGTTAATTCCCTCTAAGGTAATTTATTAATAAAATAATAACTTTACTATACTATTTAATAAAATAGTAGTAAAATCTAGTAAAAATAAGAAATAACTAAATATTAAAAACACTATATAGTATTAGCTAGGTTATAATTACTTTAACTATTACTAGGTTTATTATAATACCTTTCTTTAATATCTTAAAGCCTAAAAGTTTAACTTTCTTAACTAAAAATTAATACTTCTTAAGGTTAATAAAAAGGCTTACCTCCCTAAACCTATATAAAACTTATTTAATATACTTTATATACTCTTTAACCTTATTACTATATATTAGTATATTATCTAAATAAATAATATAAGTCTTATTAATAAGTCCTTTAAGAGTATTATTAATATACTCCTAAAAAGTTACTAGTATATTAACTAGTTTAAATAGTATTACTAAATATTTAAAGTAGCTATATTAATAATAAAACGCTATTTTTTACTTATTACCTAAGTAAATATATAGCTAGTAATATATATCTTTTAAATCTAAAACTATAAAAATAACTATACTTACTAATTAATTAAGAATTTTAGTAATAAGGGGTAAAGAGGCCTTATTCTTAATTATAATCTTATTTAAGCCCTTATAATCTATATAAAGCCTTAATTTCCCTCCTTTCTTTAGGATAAATAAAATTAAAGCTTTAGCTAGGCTAACTAATCTTCTAATTTACCCTTTAAGCTATATACTTATAAGGTACTCTTTAAGGACCTCTAGCTCTCTCTTAGCTAAATTATATATAGGCCCTTAAGGTAGTGTTTTCCTTTCTTTTAATTTAATAGTATAAGTATAATCTCCTAGTTTAGAAAGCTTACTTACTAACTCTTTAGAAAAAATATCTATAAACTCCCTATATTTTTCTAGGATTATTAGTATAAGGTATTTAGTACTCTTATCCTAATTTAATATAGCTTCTTTATTACTTATATTTTCTAGAATTAGTATAACTATAATACCTTTACTTTTTTACTATAAATAAGTATACTCTAGGATTTATATAGTTACTTTACTATTTATTTATATATTTATTATTACTAAGTCCTTTAATTAGCCTTTTCCTTTTTCTTTTTAATTTTTAATTTTTAGAATACTTAGCTTAATCTTTATTACTTCTAATAATAAAGTAATTACTACTATTTTTTTTCTTATATACTTATTACTTACTATAAGTAAAGAAAAGATATTTTATTATTACTAAATATCTCTAATATTTATACTCCTAATTTATAATTATAAGTAAATATTCTTTAATTTAGTCTATGCCTAAAATTATCCCTTTACTTATATTAGTAATAAAGTAACTAACTTAGTAAACTTTTATAAATCCTATTGTTAGTTACACCAAGGAACGTTACACTAGTACAAAGGGTTAAATTTAATAATAGTAATAAAGTTAATAATAATAGCTAAGAAAAGAGAGAAGGAAAGAAATCTAGCTAGGAGAGAAGGTAAGTAAAAAGGGGGAAAAGTAAGGTAGTAGTGTAAAGCCACTATAAGTAATATAGGGTTACCTATAATATAGCTAATCGCATTGCGTGTATCCCTTTAGTAAACCTACACTTTAGCTATAGCTAGACTAACTATTATCTAAGGGTCTAAAGGAAGCTATACTAGTAGTCTCTCTTTTCTTTATAGCTAAAGGAGCCTAAAAATATAATAAAAATTAAATTAAAGGAAAGTATATATAAGTAAATCCCTTTATAAGTATCCATAGCTTTAATTAGCTATTATAGCCTTAGTTATTCTAATTAACCTAGTTACTATAATTTATACTTATATGCCTATTATATTAATCCTTCTCTTTACCTAACCTTATAAGTCTCTTAACCTAGCCTTTTACATAAATTATTAATTTGTTTAAATTAATTAAAGTTAAAAGGGCTAAATTTAGTAATGCCTTTATTATTACATTAGCTAGGTTATTACCACTGTTAATTTACCTAACTTTATAGATCTCTCTTCTCTTATATAACTATTAGAGAGCTATAATATTAATTATAAGCTACTTCTCTTTTATTATGCCTAGCTTTATAAGGTATTTATATAATAAGAAAGAGTTTATATAAAGGATTATTAGTATTTAAGGTATCTTTAATTAGTCTATAATCTAATAAAGGGTTATAGATATTGTGTATGCGATATTAGCGTCTTAAACTATATTATATAGCTTAGATATAAGTGTGCTATAGGTTATATACTTGCTCTTTATAAAGCTATATATAATAATATTCCCTCTTAAGGTAAAGGTTTTATTTTCCTTTATTACCTTATTACTAATTATAATAATATATTTAATTTATAAACTAAGGTCTTTATTATTAGTAAGAGACCTATTTATAAACATAAAGAGCTTTGCCTCTTTAAGAGTTAAGGGGATATACTATAACCCTTACTACTAATGCTTAACTTACTAATTAAGGCGTTTATTAAGTTATAAGATATTATTAGCAAAGGGTTCTTAGTGTTATATAGCAATTAATAGGTTGTAAAATGCTTCTAGTTAATAGACTATTGTAATATAACTCCCTTAGGCTCTTTGCTCTATATAATCCTGCTTTACTATTAGTAACTATAGGTTAATTTCCTTAATCTTCTAACTTTAGCCTTTTTAGGTTAGAGTTAGCAAATTATTAGTATTTTAGGTTAGGATATAGCTATTAAAGATAAGGGGATTTATAGTTATTAGGTATTATTTTTCTTTAGCTATAAACTTTACCTTCTAGAGCTCTCTTTTTTCTTTCTTAAAGAAGTTATTATTACTAAGGCCTAGTGTATTATTTATTTACATTCCTATAATTCTAAAGAGGTTCTTATTATTTAAGGCTATAATTAGCAAGTAGGGATTATATATTAAGGTTATTATCCTAAGGTTATCCCTATGGTAATGGAAGTACATTGCCTACTAGTGAGTTCTAGCCTTTATAATTCTATAAAGAGGTTTAATTACCTCTATTACTATGCCTTCTAGAAAGAGGTATGTAATTTGCTTAGGTAACCTTATAATAATTAGCTTGTTTAGGGTTATATAGGATTAAATATAAGCTTATGTAATATCTTGTAGCTAAAGATAGATTTCTCTACGCCTTAATAATAGGGTAAGGGCTATAATAATCCATTAGCTTAATTACTATATTATTAGTAATTAGGTTAAGATAGCTTCCTTTCCCTTATTATTATGCCCTTATATAACAAGGCGTGATTTCTTATATAGCGATTTAGTCCCTTTACCCTTAATCTCTTAGACTATATAAGAATTAAAGATTCTATAGCCTCTGTGCTTTGCTAAATTAAATATCATAAACCTAAATATATTATAAGCTTATAAGGCGTTAATCTTAGCTTAGTTAGATTATTTAAAGGGGCTTCCTAGGGTTATAATCTTTCCTTCTTAGCAGAGTTAAAGGGCAAGCTTCTAGTTAGCCTTTTCTTTTACTATAAGGAATGCTATGTTTAGCACTTCTCTAGCTATAATCTCTTTAAATAATACCTCCTCTTAGTCTTTATTAATAAGTATAAGGAGATCTATAGGTCTAATAGCTCTATTAGGATTATAAGCCTAAGCCCTAATTACCTTTGCTTTTACTACCTTAAGGTAATTAGCTTTATAGCTTCCTATAGGTTCTTTAACTCTATAGCTTCCCGTGGGATTACCTTTAGCTTTAATAGCCTCTATAGGCTTTTCTATACCCTTATTAATATAAAATTAAACTATAAGGCTTTTCCTTAGCCTCCCTTACTTTCTTTTTACTAGTATTTTTTTCTTTTTTTCCCTTACTTTACTATCCTTTACTAGTAGCTTATTTCCCCTAGCCCCCTTATAAAAAGGGGCTATCTTATAAGGAAGGGCCTCTAGGCTTAGGTTATATTCCCTAATACCCTAAAGGCTTTGCTTATTAGCCCCTATATACTATAAGTCCTTATAGTATAGCTTTATTACTATAGAGTAAAACTTAGCTAAGCTATAAGGTATCTTAACTATATAAGTCTCCCTATTAGTAGCTAATAGCTTATAAGGGCTATACTATTTGCCTTTTTCTCTTTATATATATATATTAGCCTATAGTAATAGCTTATATATTAGTAATATATTAAGGCTATTTTAGGCACTAAGGGCCTTATAAACTTACCTCTTAGCTAGGTAATAGTAAACTTTATTAGTTACTTTCTAAATTACTTTAGCTTATTAAATAATAAAAACACTTAGTAATAACTTATTTATTATCTATAAGTAAGCTCTAAAGACTAGTAGTATAGGTATAAGGCTATTAGGGCTTACTAAGTTATTAATAGCTTTAATAGCTATTTAGAGTTATTACTTAGGAGTAATCTCTTTACTAATTAAATCTATAATAATATTATAAGCCTAGTAAAGAGGTTTATAATATCTTTTAACCTTTCTAATACTATTATAGGCTTTAATAAGTATCTTATTAATCTTAATTAATATTAGGTAAGTATAATACCTAAATTTAGCTAAAGTAAAGTTATTACTAGTATTATAAATAATCTAGTCTAGAGGGCCTATATATATATTAATCTAGCACTTTCTAATTATATCCTAAATATTATAAGCTTTTTACTTCTTAAGGTTAAGGAATTAAGTTACTTAAAATAAGGTTACTAAATTAATAATATAAAGGACTAGCTACCTATTAATTTATATAATATTAATAATAATCTTATAGTTAAAGTTATAGTTATCTTTAAGGGAGAACTTAAACTAGTTAGGGGCTTTTCTATTTATCTAATAATAGTAATAAACTTTAGTAAGCTTCTTAATTATATAGTATTTAATATTATAACTAGCTTATTAAAGGATCTTTATAAGCTACTTAATTAAAGAATAACTAAATCTTTAGTAAAGCTAATAAATCTCTCCTTTTAATAGGTAAAAAGTAGTGGTTTCTCTTACCTCTAGAAGCTACTAAGGGTAGCCTTATTTACGTATAATAAGTATAGTCTTATTATTTTAAATTAATATATTAGTAAGGTTATTAATCTTAACCTTTATCTTATTTATATTAGTAAGGGAAAAGAGAAAAGGTATAGTAATATTAAGAATATAAAAATTAATTTAGCTAAGCTTTATAGGTATATAGATAATACCGCGTGTTATTACTAATCTAGCACTAAATCTAATAACTTCTAGGTTATAGGGTTTAATTATTAATAATAGCATTAATCTTAGTAAGGCTCTAGCCTATGCTAGACTAGTAGTTAATTAGCCTAAGGCTCTTATATTTAGTATAATTCCTTTAAAGACCTCTTTAAAATAGTGTCCTTTAGATATATAATAGATTAAATTATCCTTATTAAAAGCCTCTTTAAGGTATAGCTCTTACTTAAGTAAGGCATGCTAAAAAGCCTAATTCTTAAGCATTATAAGAATATTAATATTATTTATTATTTATAATCCTAAGTAAAAGAATTATATAATACTAAGGTATACCTTTAATAATAGCTTCTTCTTAATATTATTATTATTATTATCTTAGGCCTAAGTAAAGGCCTTAAGCTAGGTCTTCTAGTCTTTTACCTCCTTTTCCTTAGGGTTATTATTACCTTTAAATAAAGTAAGAAATACTTAGAACTTCTTCTTTATAAGGGGTAAGTAATAGTTCTTACTAGCTTACTATCTCTTTTTCTTTTTTTAATATTTAGTATTAGTATAGTTTAATAACTAGTAGTTACTCTTACTATAGATAAAGCATTACTTAAGTTATCTAGAGTTACTATAATAACCTTCTTTTCCTTAGTCTCTTTAATTTTATTAGCTATATTAGTAATCTATAAATATTACTTTTAATAGGTCTTTATCTTAATACTAGTAGTATTAGTTACTTCTTACACTACTTTTTATAATTATAATTAACTTATAAAGATTACTAGTAAGGTTCTTAAAGCCTAGTATATATATATACTTTACTACCTAATATTTAGGGATACTAAAGACTATATTTAAGGTTTACTTATAGAGCTTTATATTTACTATATTAGAGAGGTATAGCCCTTTATAAACTCTCTTTAAGGTAATTAATAAAATCTTAAGGCACTTAAGCTTACTTTTTTTAGGGTTTTAAGTAATAATATTCTTAAAAGTAATATTACTTTACTTATAGTAATAAAACTACTAATTACTTTTTATTTTAAAGTATTAATAGATATTTATAGTTATCTCTTTATAAGAGAGGTTCTTACTAGTAAGGTAATTAAGGAAGTACTATTTAGTATCTCCTATTAATATAATAGGAAATACCTTACTAAAATATAACTTAAGGAGGTTAATTTAGTTATACTTACTCTTAAAGAGTATAAGCTTTAGTAAGAGAAAGTTATATAGCTTTTTACTATAGTAATTACTATTCTTATATATCTTTATAAGCTTAGATATTTTCTTTATAATTTATTTATCTAAAGAGAAAAATTAAGGAAGAAAAGTAAGCTATTAAGGGTTAAATTCCTAATATAACTAAGATTATTATAGGGGTTCTTATAGGGGATATAGTAATTATTTCCCTTAAGGGTAAGGAATATTAGGGAAGGTCTTTAGGGTAGTAAATTATAGGGGTTATATATAAGGTAGTTTAGGGGATTATAACTTATCTCTTAGCTATAAAGTTATTATTACCTCTTAAAGCATATATTTAAGAGCTATTAAAATAGGAAAGCTTACTCCTTAGCTAATATAAATATTATTATCTTATAGAGAGTTTTATAGCTCTTTTATAAGCTTATTAGTAGCTCTCCTAAATATATCTTTAGTCTAACCTTTAAAATCTTCTTTAAAGTTTTTCTAGAGATTTTCTTCTTACTAATTCTAATACTTACTAGTATAAATAAACCTTATAATCTAATTATTAAGCTTAGGCTATATAGTAGTCTTTAGGTCTAGTTAGGTAAGCTTTTCCTAGTTTTTTATAAGTATAAATAAATATAATTATAGTTACCTTAGTAAACTATTTTTTTCTAGTCTTTTAAAAGCTATTGTAAGGGCTTAGGCTTTGCCTAAGCATTGTCCGTATAGTAGTTAGAGAGGGGATTAGTAGAAGCAGTTAGGGTAAGGAAAAGGAGGCTTACATAAGTAGCCTAGGGGGTATAAGGGGCACCACTAGGGATAGTCTCTTACCCTTCCTCCTTCCTCCTTCCTCCTTAAGTCTCTTAATACTATATTAACGCCCTATTATAGTTACCTAAGGGCTAGTCTATAATAATTAAGAGACTTCCTTTAGTCCTTTATAATAACTACTAAAAGATATAATAGAAATACTAATAGATATATTAATAGATATAATAGACACACTTTAACTATAAGACTAACCTAGCTAGGGGATAATAACCCCTCTATCTAATGCTATAGCATTACTAGTAGCTTAATAAGCCTAATTTAAGACACTTTAACTTATGCTTAATAAGCAAATAGTAAAGCTTATGTGCCTTTAATAATAAGTAACTATAAATACTATAGGACCTTTAACCTAACTACTTATTATAGCCTAACCTAGTGCCCTAGTAGTTAACCTTACTTTACCTCCTATCTCTAACCTAGTCTTAACTATACCTAAGGTAAAATAAAAACCTATCCCTATAAGTAACCTATATAATAGTAATAAGGCCTTATTTACTATATAAAGGTTTCTAATAAAATATAAGCTATAGGTAAATAAGGACTTTATTAGAACTAATAAAAATAAGTAAATATTTATTTACTAGAACTTATTCTTTAAAGTTTAGTCCTAAGTAGTTACTTTCTTTAAATAAGGTAATACTTATAATTTTAACCTAGCTAAATTCCTAGAATACCTTAGGTTTATGTTCTTTAATTTATATAAATAGAAGATAGCCCTTATAGAGCTTAACTAGATAGAATAGGGCCTAGGGGAGCTATTTTCTATATTCTTTATTTACTTTATAAAGAAGCTCTTATTAGTAAGAGAGAATTATTAAGGGGATAATATAAAGCTAGTAAAGCTTTAATAAGTGCTTAATAAGTATTTAAGAGAAATTAGTATAAGCTAGGGTATTAGCTAAAGTATATAGCATATAGCTATTATATAGTATTATAAGATTATAGTTAATATTAAGGCCCTTACTATAGAGGATAAGTACTAGTCCTAATATAAACTATAGCTAGCTAAACCTATACCTTAGACTAATTATAAGGGTAATATACTAATAACTAGGGTATATATAATAAGAACCTAATTAGGAAAACAAAATAAGCTAGTTAAGAAGGAGAAGGGTTTAAAGCCTACTATAAACGCATAATAGGCTAAATAGGTATTAGAAGTAAAGTTAGCTAAATACTATTAGGAGGGATACTACCTATAATATAAATCTAAGGATTACTATATTTAGGAGTGTACTTTTCTCTTACCTTATTACCTATAGGTTAGTATTAACTTATATAGAGTAAATAAGGAAAGCGTAAATAAGGAGGTAAATATTTCCCTTATAGAAAATAAGTAGCCTCTAAGTAAAGTCTTATATAAGGGTAAGTAAGCTAACTATATACTATAATATAGGATAACTATTTAAGCTATATAGAGTTAGAGTAAGATATAGTATAATATATAGACTAATTACTATTCTTAATTCCTATACTCTTTAATATATATTATTATATTAATATCTAGATTAATTATAGTTATAATTATTATAGTGCTATAAGTAAGTTAGTAGTAAAATAGTTTAGCCTAGAGCTTATATATTTACTAAAGAGAAAGTATATTTAAACTATAGTAAAAATAGAAAGAAAGGGAAAGAGAGTATAGAAGGATACCTTCTTAATTACTTATATAGTACACACTAGAATAGACATTAATAGCTAGGAGTTATTAGTATATTTATATATTATCCTAGGCCTTATATAAGATATTATACTTAGGATACTATAGCTAGAATATTATAATATAGTTATTTACGTAGTAAAATAGTAATTAGTTATTAAAGTAGTAAAGGGCTTATATATCTCTAAAGCCTTTATATATAAGGTAAAGACTCTAGTATAAGGGATTATTAGGTCCTTATATACTATAGAAGCACGCTAGGCATACTATAGGAAAGACATTTCTATAATGTTTATTACTATAAGCCTTAGGGAGATAATAATAGTACTATAGATTATAGCACCTAAGATAAAGCCTAATAGCCTAGATATATTAATATTACCTAAGGAGTTAGCTAACTTTATAGACCTTTTTAATAAGGCTAAAGCTAATAGCCTACCTCCTTATTAAGAGTCCCTTAATTACTATATATACTTATATAAGAACTAGGATAGGTTTAAACTAACGCTCCCCTAGGGACTACTATATAATATACTAAGGGACTAGCTTCTAGAGGTTAGGCACTAGATTATAGACTTAATAGATAAGGGTTAGATCTATACTAGCTTATTATTAGCTATAGCTCTAGTCCTCCTTATTAAAAAGGCTAATAAGGGTTAGCGTTTTTATATAAATTACTACGCTCTTAATAAGATAATAGCATAGGATTACTATCCCCTCCTATTAATTAAGAAAACACTTTATTTCTTATTTTAGGCACACTAGTTTATAAAGGTAAATATTTATATAGTGTTTTATAAGCTATAGATTACTAAAGGCTAGGAGTACCTTATAGCGTTCTAAACTAGGTTTAGGCTATTTAAGTAGCTAGTTTACCCCTTTAGCCTAGCTAGCGCACTAGTAATATTCTAATATTATATTAATAAGTCCTTAGGGGATATATTAGGGGATTTTATTATAGTATACTTAGATAATATCTTAGTTTACTTAGGGGGATTAAGGAAAGACTATATAGCTAAGGTCTAGTTAATATTAGGCTACCTAAGGGCTATAAGTTTATACTTAGACCTTAATAAGTCTATATTTATAATAAAGGAGGTTTAATACCTAGGATATATTATTATAGTAAGTTATTTTATCTATCTAGACTTAGCAAAGGTTATAGCTATTAAGGAGTAAGTAGCCCTAATAAAACTTTAGGGGGTCTATAGCTTCCTAGGGTTTACTAACTTTTACTAGGACTTTATTAGTAACTTTTTAAAACTAGTAATATTACTAATATAATTAACTAAGAGAAATATCCCTTTTTAATAGGGACCTAAAGAGAATAATACCTTTAATAGGTTAAAAGACACCTTTATTATATACCTAGTACTAGTATAATAAGACTTAGATTTCCCTATAGTAGTAAAAGCTAATTATTTAGGAATAGCTATTAGAGAATGCCTTTCCTAGTAAGGCTAGGATAGCGTTATATACCTAGTTACTTACTACTTCACTAGCCTTATATCCTTATAAAAGAACTATATAATTTATAATAAGAAATTATTAGCTATTATCTTATGCCTTATAGTATAGTTAGCTAAGCTATAGGGTATTTCTAGTTTATTTATAATTTATATAGACTATAAGAACCTAGAGTACTTTATAACTCCCTAGTTAATATTAGAGTAATAAGCTTAATAAGTAAATATACTTATACTATTTAATTTTTACCTCTAGTATAAACCTAGTATATAAGCGTAGTAGCCTAATACTCTTTCTTAAAGGGAGTAAGACTAAGAAAAGGTAACCTCTAGAATAGGATATATCCTATAACCTATTACTATTATATAACTCTTACTAACACTAGATAAATAGTAGAATAATAGTAATATAGCACTACTACTAGCTAGTAAGGTTCTCTTTACTACTAAATACCTTTAGACCTTATAAGACTAGGCTATTATCTCTAACCCTATATATAGTATTTAATTAAAGGCTATCTAGGAAAGGGCCTAGAGGTTTTCTATTAAGGTACTTATAAGGGAGTAAGTAGTAAATTATTCTATAAGTACTTATAAGGTGCTCTAGTTTAGGGGCTATACCTAAGTCCTAGTGTAAGAGCCTCTTATAATAACCCTAATATAGTAATGCTATAATTTACTAGTAGTAAGGCACCTAGGCTATAATACTATATTTTAAATCTTATAATAGTAGTTTTACTAGGATAGGATATTATAAGATATTACTAGGTTTATTTATAATTATTATTACTATAGTAGTTATAAGAGCTATTAATAATGCTAGGGCTTACTAAAGCCTTTACCTATCCTTAACTAGTTTTAGTTATAGATCTCTATTAACTTTATAATAAACTTACTAATACTATCCCTAGAAAAGCTATAATATCTAATAGTTATTATAAATTAACTCTTTAAATTTATTTAGCTTAAGTTTATAACTTCTATAAGAGCTAAGAAATATATAAAGAGGTTTAAAATAGTCTAGTAGTAGTTTAGGGGGTTTCCTTAATTAATTATTATAGATTATAGTTTAGATTAGTTAGGAAAATTTTAGATAATATTATACTTCCTAGTTAGAATTAATTAGTTACTTTTTATATTATACTACCTATAGACTAATAGTAGTATAAAGTAAGTAAACTAAGAGGTATAGGTAATACTATATATTATAGTCTTTTTCTTATAGTTTAACTAGCTAGAATATCTAGCTACTTACTAGCTTATAATTAATAATAGGCTATCTTTTATAATAGGAGTTAGCTTAAATAAGCTATTATATAGCTATAACCTAGAGCTAGTCTAGTTATTACTAGATAAGTTTGCTTTTATAATAACACTAAAGGGGTAAGTAATATAGTTTCTTAAGTACCTTTAGAAAAGTACTTATCTAGTATAAGCTATAATAGCCTATATATAATAAAGGTAGTAGGATACTATATTTACTTTATATTAACTAGTAAAATAGTTTTAGGTTAAAGATAAGGTATAGCTTTTACTTAAAAATATTAAAACTAACTACCTCTTATAGAAACTTAATTAAGTAGTAGTAAAGTATATAGTTATAAAAGTCCTAATATTACTTATAGTGTAGCTTAATATTCTAAGAGGTATTTACCTAGTATTTTATATAAACCTTATTAAACGCGCTATAAAGGACTCTCTCCTTAGTTAGAAGCTTTAGAACTTCTATCTAGAACTAGAATAAGTCCTTATAAAGGATAATAATAAACTTATTAAGGAATATTAAGTTAAGTAAATCCTAGTAGCTTAAAACGCTTTAGGCTAAGGTAAGAGATATAATATACTTATTAAGTAAGTAAGTTATATATAGCCTATATAAGAACTATTAGAGAATATAATATAAATATAGGCTCTTAATAAGTTTAAGGTAAAATAAGGAGATATATAATATAATAATAAACTAAATTAATTTTAAAAAACTTATTTACCTATAGAGACTCCTATATATATCTAAGATACTAATATATTATAGTTTATTACTATTACTTAAAGGGAATAATTATTCTTTAAGTCTTTATTTAAATTAATAGAAGAGCTTATATAAGTATATATTACCTTTATTTAAAGTTAGTACTTTGCTAATATAGCTATAGTATATTTACTAGGTAATAGTTATAGTATAAAGAGTTATTTACCTAGGATATAACCTAGGTTTTAGATAGTATAAGTAAGGTTAATATATAGAGTATAGGTAAGTAAGGGTATAATAGAAGCACTAGTAAGAGAATAGTAAGTAAGAATAATAACCCTAGTAAGATAAGGAATATTATTTCTAGCTAGGGGCTAGCTAGCTCTAGGGTTTCTAAGGGTATATTTAAAAGGAAAGCCTATTAACCTTAACTTAAAGAGAAAATAGGTAAGCTACTAGTAATAATAGGAAGGGGAGTTATTACCTAACTTAGTAATTTAATAATAGTATTAGTTCTTACTATAGTAATAGGGGGTAAGCGCCTAGATAAGGGTAGTAAACTATTTATATATTTCTTTATATATAGTGTTTAGGCTATTAATAACCTATTAGTTCTATTAGAATAAAACACTAGTAACTTATTATATAAACTATACTATTTTATAACTAGCTAAAGGGCTAGTGTTAATAAAGGGGATAATATTAAGGCTAGTTATATTTATTATAAGGGTATCTATAGCTAAAGACACTTTAAAAGCTAAGTAAATAAAAGCTAGGTTAAACTATACCTAGTTAAGGAGGGCATTCTAGTAACTAATAAGATAGTAGTATCTCTAAGATAAAATAGGTATTTTCTTCTTTATATTTATAGTCTTAAGGACTCTAGGTTTAATAATATATATACCTATAGTAATTTTAGCCTTAAGATCTTTAAGGGCATAGTAAAGTTATAGGTTAGTAAATAGGAGCTTAGTATACTATATATAAGTAATATAGTATTATTAATAAGGAGAATATAATTCTTTACTTCTAGGTAAATAATAGTTTAAAACACTAGTAGTAAGAGCTTATTTTATATAAGGACTATAGGGATACTAGACTAACTTAAGTATAGTATACTATTTATTATTAAAGTTCCCTTTTATAAGGTACTTACTAATAAAATAGGATATTAGTGTTATAGAAGTAACTATAGGAGTAGCTATAGGAGTAAGAGTAAGGGCTTAATAGTAAGGTATTTCTAGTAAGAGAATAACTAATTAAGAGAAGGGAGCTAATAGGATAAAGAGAAAGGCTTAATAGGATTATAATAATAAAGGGATAGTATTATATAGAGAGAAAAGTAAGATAAGTATAAGTATAAGTAAGATATTTATAGTAAAAGTTATACTTATATTAGGTAAACTATAAATAAGTAAGAGTAAGGTAATTATTTATAATAAATAACCTATTAGTAAGGTAAATATATTACACACACTATAAAATAATACTTAGAAGTAAGAGGGGGTTATTATAATAAATAATAAGGTAGTAGGGTAAGTGCCTATTAGATACTTTATAAATAGCTATTAGTAAGGATAGTTTTTATTATAATAACTAAGGGTATATGTAATATAAGTGTCACGCATATTGCTAAGGGATATTATAGAGAGAAGTCTATTAGTAATAGGTAAGTAAAGGTATATATAAGGGCTTAGGCTTTACCTAAGTATTATCTATATAGTAGTTAGCAGAGTATTGTTTGTAGTGTAGTTAGTGTAGTTTTTAGGAAAAATTTGTATTTGTAGTGTAGTTTTTTTTTTCTTGTAGTTAATATATTGTAGTTTTTTTTTTTTTGTAGTTAGTGTAGTGTAGTTTTTTTTTTTTTATAGTGTAGTGTATTGTAGTTTTTTTTTACTTGTATTGTAGTGTAGTTAGTGTAGTTACTAACTACACTAACTACAAAAACTACAATGTAGTGTTAGTAAAAAAAAAGTGGGCCTTTTTATTATATAATGTTATTATAAGGATTAAAAGAAAGCTAGTTATATAGAAGCTTTTATTATTACCTATTTTACTTAATTAGTTATAGAATTTATAAGCTCCTAAAGGGGATAGGGAGGAAAAGAACCCACGGGAAATTTATTATAAGAAGAGGAAAAAGGTTAGAACCTCAAGGGGGGAGGAGCCCTCTTTTATACTTAAGAGAGGGGGGGGGGACTAATTATAATATTAGCCAGAAAATAAAGCATAAGACAAGTAAACGCATAGATAGCGCGTGACTAATCTAGGAGCGGAACCGCCTAGCCACTAGGCCTAAATTACCTACCCCTTACTATAATTAAACAAAACCATGTGCTTAGACTTCATAAGATATCTAGACTAGTGCTAGGTTAAATTTAGCTAAAAAGTAAGGCACTAGAAGAGTTAGAAGTAAAGCGAATAAAAAGTAAATTATTATTATAAATCTAAATTTACTATACCTTAGGGCAAAGCAAGGGACGCGGAGCTAGATTAGAGTAAGACTAGACTAGTACTAAAGGGAGCTAGTGAGGACTACTACCACATATTTTCCTTTCTTTTTTATTTTCTTTAGGATAAGGCTAGCGTAAGCTAGCACTAAACACCTATAATTGGTCACACCTGATGTGGCGCAGACCCGGAAGAGGGTTAGCGCTAGCCTGTTTACAAATATAAGAGGGTTTTTCTTCCTAGTAAAGGGTTTTCCCTCTTAACTAAGCGGATGGAGTACTAGGAACAGCTACATAGTTAGCTAGCTAGCGTAAAGAATATATATATAGAATTTATAATATTTACTTTTTTTTAAGAATTTTACTATAACTAGGGTTATTTATAATATTATACCTTTTTAATAATACTATTATACTTATTACTTTATTTTACTAATATAACTTTAAGAAAAACCTTCTAATTATTTTATTTACTATTATTATTAATTATTTTATATTTTTATTATTAATTTAATTAAAAAATACCCTAAACTAATATAATTAAATTAAATTAGAAATCTAAATAAATATATAAAAGTTAATAGAATATATACTTAGTACTTTAATATTATTATTAATATAATAAGAACTTAAAAAAAGCTTAAACTATTTATTTACTATTTAAACTAATTAAATATTACTTTAAGCTTTATAATTCTAAAGCTTTAAGAAGTTATATATAGTAACTTTATATATCTTATTATAATAATACATAAAGAAAGAATATAATAGACTAATATTTATAATTTATTAATAGATAACTAATAGTATTATTTTAATTACCCTATATAGCTTAAATAAGCTATAAAAAATAAGTTTAACTTGTTTTTAAAAATAATACTAGGACTTAGTTTTATATAATATATTATACTTATTATAAAAGCTTTAATAACTTTTATAACCTTAATTACTATTATTACTATAATTACTATTATTTTACATTTATTATTATTTTAAAAAAACACAAAAGAGAAAACATTTTTATAATATTAATATTTTTAAAAACCTTAAAATACTAAGTTATTAAAAACTATAGCTTTTACTATAGTAATTTACTTATAATTACTAGTATTTATATTTAAGTTATTTATTTATTATTTATTTATTATTAAACTTTAACACTAATAATATTATAAGTAATCTTAGTAATCTTAGTAATCTTAGTAATCTTAGTAATCTTAGTAATCTTAGTAATCTTAGTAATACTAGTAATATTAGTAATATTAGTATTATAAGCTATTATAAGCTATTATAAGCTATTATAAGCTATTATAAGCTATAATAAGATATAATAAGCTATTATAAGCTATAATAAGATATAATAAGCTACTTATATTAAGTTTACTAGTAGTTTTTTTTATAGTTTTTTTAAAATAAGTAATAATAATAATTTATAGAAATATAAAATAATTTATAGAAATAGTAAATAATATAATAAGAAGGTTTTTCTTTAAGTTATATTAGGGAAATAAAGTATTAAGTTAAATAGTATTATTAAAAAAGTATAATATTATATATAACCTTACTTAGTTATAATAAAATTATAAAAATAATATAATATTATAAATTCTATAACTAATTTAATAAAATAGGTAATAATAAAAGCTTTTATATAACTAGCTTTCTTTTAACCTTATAAATACTAATAACTAATAAAAAGTCTAATACTACATTTATAGTGTTTGTAGTTAGTGTAGTTTAGGAAAAAAAATTTGTAGTGTAATATATTGTAGTTTTTTTTTTTTTATAGTTAGTGTAGTGTAGTTTTTTTTTCCTTATAGTTAGTGTAGTTTGTAGTGTAGTGTAGTTTGTAGTGTAGTTACTACACTACACTACAAATACTACACTACACTACACGTTTTAGTGCAATACTCTGGTAGTTAGAGAGGGGATTAGTAAAAGTAATTAGGGTAAGGAAAAGGAGGCTTATATAAGTAGCCTAGGGGGTATAAGGGGCACCACTAGGGATAGTCTCTTACCCTTCCTCCTTCCTCCTTCCTCCTCAAGTCTCTTAATACTATATCGACGCCCTATCACAGTCGCCTAGGGGCCAGTCCATAACAGCTATTACTAATAGCTTTTAGGGTACCTTAGTATTAGAGGAAGTAAGGTAAGGAGTCTATCTTATTAATAGTTTAATATTTAATTCTATCCCTTTCTTAAGAAAGGTTTAGTCTTCTTAAATAATTAAAATAAACTAACTAGTAGTATAATAATAAGGTAATTTTTACGCTTATTAAAGGGATAAACTAGGTAAATCTAAAGGATAGGCAAAATAGGAAAAACAGGAAAAATAGGGTAAATAAAATAAATAGGATAAATAAGGCAAAATAAATAGGATAAATAAAATAGGATAAATAGGATTAGTAGGATTAATAAGATAACTGGAGGGAAATAATAAAGATAATAGAAAAAGGGTAAAAGAAGGAAAAACAGTAAAAGAGAGAAAAATAGGCTATAAAGATAGCATAGATATAGAGGTAACTTAATGCCTAGAGCACTAAGGCATAAAAAGCTATAAAGAAAGGAGAAGAGAGTTTATAAAAAGAGTATAAAGAGAGGTTATATAGGTTAGCTAGCTTAGCTAAGGGTTATTTTTAACATTAGGTTTAAATAAAATACCTTATAGTAATAGATTTAGTTATTTAGTTAGTTTTCTTATAATAGATAATAAGATTAATAATTAACTAAATATCCTAAAGGCCTAAGAGTTAATAGATTAATCCCTTAGAAGTCTAATAAGCCTATAACTAGGATTCTAGTCTATCTTCCTTTAGCACACTCTAGAGTTATACCTCTTTACCTAAATAGCCTATATAAGTTAGCTTAAGAGGTAAGGGGCTATATTATTTATAGAAATATCTCTTCTTATAATACTTAGCTTATTTATAGTTAAAGTTAACTACTAATTAGTATTAGTTATACTAAGGAATATTACACTAGTATAAAGGGTTAAATTTAATAATAGTAATAAAGTTAATAATAATAGCTAAGAAAAGAGAGAAGGAGAGAAATCTAGCTAGGAGAGAAAGTAAGTAAAAAGGGGGAAAAGTAAGGTAGTAGTGCGGAGCCACTGCAAGCAGTGTAGGGTTACTTGCAATATAGCTAATTGCATTACATGCATCCCTTTAGTGGACCCACACTTTGGCCACGGCTAGACTAACTATTGTCCGAGGGTCCGGAGGAAGCCACACCTATACTATCTTTTATTTTAATTAATTTTTTTAAGATTCCTTAATATAAAATTACTTTTTTACTTATACTCTTTAGTATTCTATTTAATTAGATTATATTCTCCTAATCCTTTTTTAATAATAATTTAAGATAAATTATTAAAGACTATATACTTATATTAAATAGCGCTTATATAGCTAACTACTAGTTATTTTATTATAGAGATACTTATATTCTGATTTTATTATCTATAGGGTACTTTATAGTAAGATTATATTCCTAGGTTTATACTAATTAAACTAGTATTATATTAGAAAATATAGCTTTATTACTACTTTCTTTATATTTCTTAGTTATATACCTAGTACTTCTATAGGTAAAATAATCTAGTGCCTAATAAGCTAGTAAAGTAAGCCTAGGCTTTTTATATTTATAGTACACTAGGGATAATCTTTTCCCTTAATTTTTACTTTATTACTATACCTTATTTATAAGTAATATAAAATAAGAGTATTACTTTTTTCTTTTAAGGTCTTAACTTTTTTTATTACTTTAGCCTAAACTTATTATAACCTTTACTTTCTTACCTTAGCCTTATAGTTAGCTTTAGGTTATTAAAATCTCTTAACTAATTATTTACTTTTTTATAGATTATTTAAGCTATTTAAAAAGATTATAATTCTTAGATATATAGGGATTTCTTTAGGTAACTTAGCTTTTACCTTAGCCTAAGCTTATATATAGGATTAAAATAATTAGTTATTTTTTTACCTAAGATTTAGTAATAACCTTATTACTTCTAAGTATCTTATACTTATATTTATTATTTTAGTTTTTAGCTATTCTAGAAAATTTACCTAGGTAATTAATAAATAATCTATATACTTATTTATAGCTATATAATATATTTATTATTACTTTATATTACTAGCTAGGTAGCTACTTATATATATTACCTTAGTTATATTATCCTTAAAGGTATAGTAATTTAATTTAAATAATATATTTAAGTTTACTAAGAAATTCTATAGGCTTTTATATATTTTCCCTTTATATATAGGCATTTTTATCTATATTTTAATAAGATTACCTTACTATATAATTACTACTAAGTTACTATAGACTAAAGGTAAAATTATAGCTAATATTTAAGGGGTAATTATAAGTCTAGATTAAGGGGTAATTATAGGTCTAGTTTAAGGTCTAGCTAATCCTAGATTTACCTTAAGCTCCCTAATTTATACCTCTATTTATAAGACCTTTTATCTTCTCTAAAGGCAATATAGCTTAGCTTATATAACCTTATAGTATTATTATAATGCCCTTTTTTCTTTAGTTATATTATCTATACCTTTACTTAAATTAGGATTAAGTAGTGTTTATTATACCTTATTATTATCTATAGTTTTAGATTATAGGGGTTCTTTAACTTCCTAATTATTTATAGCTTTATTATTATAAAGTACTAGTGTGTTTCTTATAGATCTTTAAAGTATTAGCTATATAATAATCTAGCTAATAGTTTATATCCTTAAAAAGGTTAAGAGAGATTAATTTATTATAGCTTATACTAAAAGGTTATAAATAAAGTAATAGCTAAGACTATTATAGTTACTACTAGATAAATACTAGCTAGGGGTAGGTATATAAAGGTTTTAATCTCTAACTTAGCACTAATAATATGCGTAGTCTTTAATAAATACCTTGCTTTATAAGCATATAGCTATCTTATAGCTAGCTAGCCTCTTTGTTATTCGTATAGTCTAAAGGTTCTCTAAAGACCTGCTTCGATAAACATCCTATCTCTAACCTCTGCGCTCCTAATAATATTAGTAAAAGGTTAGATAATAGATTAAAAGATAATAAATAACATACCTTAAGATATTCTTTGGCTTAAGCTAATATTCTTGAATTATTTTATAAAAGGATTTATAAATATAAGCACTAGTGTGAGAATTTAATAGATATTCAAATCCTATAATATAAGGTAATTAGTAAAATAGTTATAACTAACCTAGTAATCTATAATATAATAATAATAGGATTTACTTACCTAAAAGCTTATATTTAAGCTTAAAGTTTAGGTCTAGCTAACTAGTAATAATACCCAAATAGGACTTAGAATTAATTAAAGTCTAGATATCTAACTAAATAAATATAGATCCTTAATTTTAAAGATTATACTAGATCTTTTGGATAATTTACTGCTTAGAAATACTATACATAGTATAAACTCTATGTGTAATACTTTTATAATTAAGTAAAGAAGCTAAATTATTATTCCTAAAATTATATTAGCTAATATATATAAATAATAAAAAAGAATA
Source organism: Epichloe festucae Fl1 (assembly GCA_003814445.1). Taxonomy (NCBI): domain Eukaryota; kingdom Fungi; phylum Ascomycota; class Sordariomycetes; order Hypocreales; family Clavicipitaceae; genus Epichloe; species Epichloe festucae. The sequence goes on along the minus strand of CP031388.1, from coordinate 1,374,247 downwards.
TATAACTTACCTAAAATAATAATTAAGTAATTCTTTAAAGGAATTACTATTAATAATAGTAAAAGTAATATTATTTTCTAGTATAAATTTTATAACTAGATTAATTGCCTTTTCTAATAAAAATTCCTCTAAGGAAATTATAGAATTTTAAGCCCTTTTAGTAAGAAAAAAGGATATTAAAGATAATTAGCCTAGGGATTGTGGCTGGATTTCTAGCACTAAAGATTAAAGTATTAGTAATAAGTTATAAGTATATAATATAAATAAATAAATAGATAACTTACTAGTAACCTTAGTAGGTTATTTTTCTTCTATTTTTAAAGTAATAATATTCTTATGCTTTAGCTTATAATAGGAAATTCTATTAGAAGCTTAAAATCTCTTAGCCTTACTTTTAAAGGTAAAAGTATAATAAGGCTATAAATAAAAATATATAATTACCCTTTCTTTATTTAAATTAATTTTAGATAACTAAAAATTAAATAAATTATAGGTAAATATATATAATTTTAAAGAGAATTTGTAATTAGCCTAATTTTCTAGGTCTTTTTTATGTAAACCTAGAAGATTACTAGGCTAGCTAGGCCTAGTAAGCTAAGAAGAGTTATTAGAGGGATAAAAAGAGGAATCTATGTTAAATAAGGGTTTTTTTGCTGAATTTTTCTGAATTTTGGTGATATCTTAGTGAATTTTGCTGATTTTACTTCTTTCCTTTTTTTTATATTTGAATTTACCTTTTCTGGTTTTTTTTGCGATTTTTTGCGATTTTCTATGATTTTTTTTAGGGGGGATTTTTTAGGGTTTTTGTTTTTTTAGGGGTTTTTAGGGTTTTTTTTAGCTTTAAAGAGAGGTAAAAGAAACTTTTAGAGAATTAATAAAAAAAGATAAAAGTGAAGATAATAGTATAACTTTTTCTTAGTAATTTAGGATTTCCTACGATTTTTTATAATTTGTTTAAGGAAAAAGAAGAAGAAAAGAAAAAGAAAAGAAAAGAAAAGAGAGAGAAGTGAGGTAATAGTACTATATAATTACGTGGAAGAATTGCCCTACTTAAATGACTAATCTATTTGATTTGCTAGAACTTGCTTATATAATACAATTAACCTATAAGAACCCACAAGGACTCATAAGGATTCACTTTTCGGATTTACTTTTTGACTTAGATTCTATAATAAAAGATAAGAATATTATATATATAAATATATGTAATATATTTTTTTTATATTTTTAATACTAATTTCTTTTATAAAAAACTTATATTAATTTAATAAAAAATTTGATTAAAATATTTCTAAGCTTCTTCTAGTAATAATATTATAATAATATAATATTTATTAGTGTTTTTATTAAGTTAACTTTATTTATAATTAAATCAGATTTTTTTATCATTAAACTTCTCTTTTATAAAGCTTTTCCTAGTTTTTTAACTTATCTTTTTATTTAAAAAACCTATAAAGTTAAAATAATTCTAGAAAAGTACTTATAGAGCTAAAAGCAATATTATTAGAAAAGGGAAAATTTCCTTATATTAATAAGAGGTTAAAGTCTTAATACATATTTTTCTTAGAATTTATATCTTATTTATTTAGAATATTAAAAATATTCTTTAGGGTAAATATTATACTTTAAGCTAAAAAAACATACTAAAATGTATAATAAACTATATAAAATAGGTATTAAAAAGAAAAAACCTTTAAAATATAGGAAATAAATCATAGTATAAGTTAAACTTAAAAATAATTATATTAAGCTATTAACTATATATAATTAGCTTATTATTTAGAATTTACTTTTAATAAGCTAAAACTTTATAAATTCATAGATAAATGAAAAAAATATATAAAAAAACAGGGATTTAATATTTAGATTACTAAGAAAATCTACTATATAATAGGTATATATACTACCTTACTTATAAAATAATACATTATATTGTATTATATTGTATTGTATTGTATTATATTATATTATATTATATTATATTATATTATATTATATTATATTATATTATATTATATTATATTATATTATATTATATTATATTATATTATATTATATTATATTATATTATATTATATTTCTATATAATAAAATTCATAATAAATCAAATAAAATAGGTAGTAAAAGAAAAAGACCTTTAAAATATAGGTAATTAATAGTACTATAAACTATACCTTAAAAAATCATACTAAGCTCTTATATATCTATAACCAGAGTATTGTTTGTAGTGTAGTTAGTGTAGTTTTTAGGAAAAATTTGTATTTGTATTGTAGTTTTTTTTTTCTTATAGTTAGTGTATTGTAGTTTTTTTTTTTTGTAGTTAGTGTATTGTAGTTTTTTTTTTTTTATAGTGTAGTGTATTGTAGTTTTTTTTTGCTTGTAGTGTAGTGTAGTTAGTGTAGTTACTAACTACACTAATTATAAAAACTACAAATATAGTGTTAGTAAAAAAAAGTGGGCCTTTTTATTATATAATATTATTATAAGGATTAAAAGAAAGCTAGTTATATAGAAGCTTTTATTATTACTTATTTTACTTAATTAGTTATAGAATTTATAATATTTACCTTTTTTTAAGGATTTTACTATAACTAGGGTTATTTATAATATTATACCTTTTTAATAATACTATTATACTTATTACTTTATTTTACTAATATAACTTTAAGAAAAACCTTCTAATTATTTTATTTACTATTATTATTAATTATTTTATATTTTTATTATTAATTTAATTAAAAAATACCCTAAACTAATATAATTAAATTAAATTAGAAATCTAAATAAATATATAAAAGTTAATAGAATATATACTTAGTACTTTAATATTATTATTAATATAATAAGAACTTAAAAAAAGCTTAAACTATTTATTTACTATTTAAACTAATTAAATATTACTTTAAGCTTTATAATTCTAAAGCTTTAAGAAGTTATATATAGTAACTTTATATATATTATTACTATAATATACAAAGAAAGAATATAATAAACTAATATTTATAGTATATTAATAAATAACTAATAGTATTATTTTAATTACCCTATATAGCTTAATTAAGCTATAAAAAATAAGTTTAACTTATTTTTAAAAATAATACTAGGACTTAGTTTTATATAATATACTATACTTATTATAAAAGGTAGTTAAAGTACTAGGACTAGCTATATAATTAGCTATTTAGTGAAAAGAATATATATATACTTATTATAAAAGCTTTAATAACCTTAATTACTATTATTACTATAATTACTATTATTTTACTTTTATTATTATTTTAAAAAAATATAAAAGAGAAAACATTTTTATAATATTAATATTTTTAAAAACCTTAAAATACTAAGTTATTAAAAACAATAGCTTTTACTATAGTAATTTACTTATAATTACTAGTATTTATATTTAAGTTATTTATTAGTTATTTATTTTTTATTAAACTTTAACACTAATAATATTATAAGTAATCTTAGTAATCTTAGTAATCTTAGTAATACTAGTAATATTAGTAATATTAGTATTATAAGCTATTATAAGCTATTATAAGCTATTATAAGCTATTATAAGCTATTATAAGCTATTATAAGCTATTATAAGCTATAATAAGATATAATAAGCTACTTATATTAAGTTTACTAGTAGTTCTTTTTATAGTTTTTTTAAAATAAGTAATAATAATAATTTATAGAAATATAAAATAATTTATAGAAATAGTAAATAATATAATAAGAAGGTTTTTCTTTAAGTTATATTAGGGAAATAAAGTATTAAGTTAAATAGTATTATAAAAAAAGTATAATATTATATATAACCTTACTTAGTTATAATAAAATTATAAAAATAATATAATATTATAAATTCTATAACTAATTTAATAAAATAGGTAATAATAAAAGCTTTTATATAACTAGCTTTCTTTTAACCTTATAAATACTAATAACTAATAAAAAGTCTAATACTATATTTATAGTATTTGTAGTTAGTGTAGTTTAGGAAAAAAAATTTATAGTGTAATATATTATAGTTTTTTTTTCCTTATAGTTAGTGTAGTTTATAGTGTAGTGTAGTTTGTAGTGTAGTTACTATACTACACTACAAATACTACACTACACTACACGTTTTAGTGCAATACTCTGTCTATAACTAGCCTATTCTTAGCTTATTATTCTAAATAAGCTAAAGTTTTAGAAATTTATAATTAAATAAGTAAAATATATATAAAAACAAAATTTTCTTATTTAAATTTATTACAAAATCTAGTATATAATAGCTATATATATATATATATATATTCTTTACGCTAGATAGCTAATTAAGTAGCTAGTCCTAGTACTCTAACCACTTAGTTAAGGGGGAAAACCCTAAACTAGGAAGAAAAACCCCCTTATATCTATAAATAAGCTAGCGCTAACCCTCTTATAGGTTTACACTATATTAGGTATAGCTAACTATAGGTGTTTAGTGCTAGCTTATACTAGCCTTATCCTATAGAAAATAAAAGAAAAAGAAAAATATATAGTAGTAATTCTAACTAGCTCCCTTTAATACTAATCTAGCCCTATTTTAACCTTACTCTATACCTCTTACTTTATTTTATAGTATAGTAAATTTTAATTTATAATAGTAATTTACTTTTTATTTACTTTACTTTTAACTCCTTTAGTACCTTACTTTTTAGCTAACTTTAGCCTAGTACTAAACTAAATACCTTATAAAGTCTAAGTATATAGTTTTATTTACTTATAGTAAAGGGTAAGTAATTTAGGCCTAGTGTCTAAGTGATTTTACTCTTAGATTACTTATATACTATTTATATATTTATTTATCTTATACTTTATTTTCTAGGTAAGATTATAATTTATTTCTCTCTTTCTTTCTCTTAAGTATAAAAAAGGGCTTTTTCCCTTATAGAGTTCTAACCTTTTTTCTTTTTTTATATTAAACTTCCTATAAGTTTTTATTTTTCTTAGCCTTTCTTAAAGCTATTTAAGGCTTTTCTAGCCTAGTGCTAGTTTAATTACTAATATTTTATATAGAAATTTATAATAAAATATTACTAAATACTATAAGTATTTTATTATTAGTATTATTCTAGTTTTAATTTACCTAGGAAATTATAATCTTAGAGAGATATCTAAGGAAATCCCTTATAGTAAAATAATTAAAGTAAGCTAAGTTTAAAAATCTTAAAGTAAGTTATTTTTACCCTTATTTTATGCCTATTCTAGGTTTAATTTAGGGTAGCTAGGTAAAACTTAAGTACTATAGTATGTGTCTTATAAGATATAATTAATTAATAATCTAAGGCACTAGTACTATAATATTATTAGTAAGTTAGTTTATTTCTAGCTTAAAAGTAGTGCTAATTTATATATAAAGGGGTAATATCTAATGCTTGCTTTAACTATTAGGTTTATAATTATAAATATTCTAAGGTAATATTAGCTTCTATGCTTACTTTAAGCTTACTCTAGTGCTAATTTACTTATAGCTAAATATTACTAGCTAGTAAGAGAAGTATTAGTAGTTAGTTAATACCTAGGCTAGTATAGTTACTAGGAGTAATATAAGTGGTTTTACTCTAGTATAGTAATAGCTTTAAATTAGGGCTAACTTTAATTATCTAGGCCTTAGAGAACTATATAGCTTAGGTTAAGAAACTCTATACTAAAAACCACACTAAGAAAAAATAAGGTACTATAGTAATAAGCCTAGACTTAGCTAGGTCTAGGTTTACTAAGGAATAATATAATAAGGTTATCTTTAAGCTCTAGTAGCTTAATACCTAGGTAGTGGAAATAAACTAGCTCCTAGCTACTAGCCTAGTAGCTAAGGGTAAGAGTAAGGTAATAAAGAATATAATCCTAGTTTCTAAAGAGAAGTAAGGCTAATTCTAGGTTAGTAAAGGGGTAGTAGTAAGCTAGTATAAAATAATACCTATAGTTTTTTAACTTAAAATTAATCTAATAACTATTCTAGACTTATAGTCTTTTTATCTTAGTGTAATTTTACCTTATATCTAGCTTACCTCTATAGCTATATTATCTTACCTAGTGTCTCTCTTTAGTTATCTATAGTGTTTATTTATTAGTTAGTTTAGTTACCTCTAGGGTAGCCTAAATCCTCCCCTAGTTTACATTAGCTAAGGGCTAGGTCTTATACTAATATATAATATTAGAGTTTTCTTATACTAAGGAACTATTTAGCTATATATCTTACTCTTAGGGGATTATCTAAGGCTAGCCTTACTTCCTATATATCTCTAGGCTAATATATTTAGGGGTGTCTATAATTATAGTTAGCGTAGTTAATAATTATATAGTACTAGTCTTTAACTATATAGCTATAGCCAGAGTATTGCACTACAATTGATTTGTAGTGTATTTTTTATTTAACAAATAATATATATCTAATCTTAGAAAATATGTAGAGATATAAAACTTCTTTTTTTAGATAGATAACTAAAAAACTACAATGTAGTTATATATAAAAGTGGGTCTAAAAGTGGACCCCTCGCCTATAAATTAGAAAAACTACATTTTACTACATTTTAGCACTAGAAATACACTACAAATGTAGTTTTTCTAATTTACAGGCGAGGGGCCCACTTTTAGACCCACTTTTATATATAGTATTTTTCTTAGGATTTATCTCTATAGGATTACGTAATTTATAGGATAATCTATTTAATTACAAGCTAGCTATAAAATTAAATGTAAAAACTACAAAACACACTACACTAACTACAAACAATACTCTGGCTATAGCTATATAGGGGTAAAGCTACCCTAGGAATATGCCTTTAGAAAAGAAACTTATTAAGGCTAATCTTCCCTATATATAATTATATTATTATAGAGAAGATATACTTATTAAGTCTAGTGTAAAATTTCTAGATTTCCTTTAGGTTATAGGTAAGTAAATAGTCCTCTATTAGCTCTTTTCTATACTTATATTATCTTAGTTATTTATTAGTATACTAGTCTTCTTATTTTCTTTCTACTCCTTATATAATTATATATTTAGTTTATTATTTATAAGAGAAGGTCTTTTTCTATATTATAATACTATTTACACTAAGTTAGCTATAGCCTATATTTTACTTACTATTTTACTAAGTATAATCCTTTTCTTAAACTTTTATTTTATCTTATTTAAGTAAAGGTCTAGGGGGAGAATATAAGTCTTAACCTCTAGCTAAGTAACTAGTATAGCCTTAAATACTCTAGCTATAGTCTAGAGGTAAGTTAATTAGTTTACTATAAAGCTTCTAACTATTTCTCTTAGGTTTCCTCCCTTCTTAGTTAGGGTATAATAGGCACTTACTTTATAAGCAAGAATAAGCTAGACTACTTATATATATATAAGCTAAGTATCTTTAAAGCTAATGCCCTATACTAATACTACTAATATAAAGAGAGTAAGCCACTACTAGGCTAGCTTTCCCTTAAGGAAATTCTTATAAGCACTTTAGTTAAGTTTTCTATTTACTTATACTCTAAGGAATTAGTATACTTCTATTAGCACTATCTTTTCTATACTAAGCTAAACCCTTACTTATAAAGGCTTATAAGCCTTACTAAAGTATATAAGTTTAGTTTTTACTAGGTTAAACTTTATACTTACTTTCTTTACCTAGTCCTTATAGATCTTTTATATAGCCTTAAGTTTTCTTTAGGTTTATACTATATTCTTACTAAACACTATAATATTTATATTATTAGTAAATCTAATAGCTACTATACCTAGGATAGCTTAAAGGTATATATAAAGTTTTACTAAGTAAAGAAAAAAAAGAATTAGTAAGAGAGGTAATCCTTATAAGGTACTAGCTTTAATCCTAAAGAGTTTAGAGAGTTTACTATTAAAGCTAAGCTAGCTTATTTTATTTACTAGGAAGCTTTATATTATAGCTATTAGCTAGTATAGGATTTTTATTTAGATTAGTAAGGTAATTAAGTATAAGTAGCTAACTTTATTAAAGATAAATAAAATATTTATCTAGGCTAGTAAGGTAATTTTACCTTTACTCTAGGCCTCTCTTATATATTTTACTAAGACCCTAATTACTATCTTTATTAACTTATTTATCCTATTTCCTATCTATAGTTTTAGGAGAAGTCCTTTTACCTTAGTAAAGGCTATAAGTTATTTTATAATTACTACTTCTATAATTTTCCTAATAATATTTAGTAAGGAGATAAGCTTTTATATATTAGCTTTCCTTATCTCTTTTATTATCTTACTTAGTTTTCTAATTACTATTACTCTAGTAGTTTAGAATTAGGCTAGGAAGTATCTTACTTTAAGGATAGTATTTAAGAGTTAAGCTATAGCCTCTTTTACTAGCTTACTATAGGCTTTAATAAGGCTTACTAGGAGTTTATTATTACCTATTACCTTCTAGCTAGCTATATCTAATAAAATATCTAATATCTCCTTTAATTTAAATTATTCTTTATCTAGGAATAGTATATTATTTAGCTTTAGAAAGGTAAGATCTAGAATATAGGAGAGGTTTACTATAGGCTTAGGGAAGAATCTTTATACTAGTATACTTACTTTATTCTTATATATAGTAGCTAGGTTTAAGTTATTTTTAGTTTTCTTTAGCTCTAGTAGCCTAGGTAATTCTAGGGAGGCCTAGCTTTAGAGCTAGGCCTATTTCTTAAGGCTTTATACTCCCTTATTCTTTCTTTATATATTAGCTTTTTATAGGGCTTCTTTTTATATATTTTTCCTTTTTATTTTAATAACTTATTCCTAGTCCTTATTTACCTTAGTATAAGCTTACTAGTTTACTTTTATTCTCTATTATCTCTATTATCTCTTTACTTACCTAGCTTTAGTAACTACCTCTTTAGCTATTCTTAACCACTATACCTCTAGGCTAGGAAGCCCCTAGGGCTTCTATAAGGCTACCTTATTTACTATTTATTATAGGTTTATAATAAGCTAAGTAATATATATATCTATCCCTTTTTTATCTTATAGGTTTAGGGTGTTTTTAGGTTAAAAATATATTATTACTTTTGCCTTTATATATAGTTTATTTATTATATTTTATATATACCTAAGGGTCTATAAAGTATTATCCTATAGGTTAGTAAAGATACTAATTAGCTATAGGATATAGTTAGATCTAGTAAGGTCTTCTATGCCTTTATAGTAAACTTAGATATCTAGGGTTACTTACACTAGGTTAATAGTACTATCTCTATTATCCTTATATTATCTAGTAAGTTCCCCCTAGGGTATTACTAGTCTAAGCCTTTACTAGCTTATAAGTTCTAATAGTTCTTTTACTTTATTAGTTATTTTATTTAGCTTATTTTAAAGAGAGTGCTTTTAGTTAAAGTCTCCTATAAATACACTTTAGTTATATAGTATCTTTATATAAATATCTTATATAAGGGTATTCTAGTTATTACTATAACCTTCTAAGTAAAGGGAATAAATATTAACCCCTTATATTTTCACTAGTAACTAATTAGTCCTTCCCTAGGCTAACTATAACCTTATATTATATTTCTTATTTATATATATAGTATTATACCTATTATAATATATAAGTTAGAACTAGGTAAGGCCTAGTATAAGGGGCTATAGATATTTTATATATTCTTACTCTTAAATTACTATTATATTTATATTAGTTTAGTAATAGAGTATAATATATATTAGGCTATTCTTTTTATTTATATTCTAGAAGAGAACTTATAATATTACTATATTAATTAGGGGGGTAGTAATAAGTCTTAGCTATTTTATACTAGTTTTATTTTAGCTTTAAGTTATTTTATATAATATTTAATGCTTCTAGCTCTTAGCTATTTAGCGCTTTATTTTATATTTATTAGGTAATCTCTCTTTCTTTTTATTATTACTATAGGTTTTATAGCTATACTAGCTCTCTCTTAGGCTAAGGCTAGGTTCTTACTTAGGGAGCTAAAGGTAAAGTAAGATAGCTATTCTAGGTATTTTACCTTTACTATATTTTACTTCTCTTTTAATACTAGGTAGTCTTTAAACTAGGCTAGGTATAGCCTAGAGTATAAGATATAGTTTTCCTTAAGTTATCTATTTCTTATAAAGTATAATACTTCTTTATCTTTATACTAGCTAGTACTATACTTACTATACCTTAGTATTACCTTATAAAACTTAGTAATATATTCTATTTAGAAGTAATTATAGCACTATCTAGGTTATAAGGTCTTATTATATAGTTTAGTTTAAAATAGCTTTACTTTAAAGACTATTTTATCTTAGTATATCTTATTAGTATCTTTAACTTTAGCTAGTCTAAGTATTAGGGTAGTTTACTAGGTACCTTTACCCTAGGGGTATCTTATAGTTACCTTAATTATATTTACTTTATTTACTTTTTTAATCTCTATTACTAGGTTCTTAATAGATATATACTTTATTAAAAACCCCTTAATAATAATACTAAGTATATAGTAGTAAATAGTTACCTCTAGGCTAAACACTTTAGTAATTTATTTCTAGTTTTCCTTATACTATACTATATTCCCTTTAAAGATAATAATTATATTCTTATTAGGGAGTCTTCTAGCTACTATTACTAAGGCTTACCTAATAGCTTTATTTATAAATATAACTATATCTTTTATACCCTTAGACTAAAGTAATTCTTATATAGTATTTTCTTTTATAAGTACTTCTTTATATTATCTTCTAGGGATTTAAAGAGAGAGAGAGTTAATATTTAGTTATTTTAGTATAAGCCTAGCTATAATACTTACCTAAGTTAGGGAGTTATTATCTTTAGCTTTCTCCCTAATAGCCTCCTTAAGGGCTATTTTTAATACTTATTTAGTAATATAAATATTATTATTATTAGTTTTTATAGTTCTTACTTTAGCTTAGGTATAGTTTACTACCTAGTAAGCTATAGCTAGTATAATATACTATACTTAGGTAACTTTATTACTTAGGATAAGGCTAGTAATTTTATTATAATATTTTATATCTTTAGGATATATAAATTAATTCTAGTTTACTATTAGGTTATTCTTACTTCTTTAGATATTAAACTATCTTATTCTTATATTTAAGTAGTAGCTACTTTAAGCTAGCCCCCCTAAGCCTATATTAATTACTATTAGTATTTTATTTACACTCTTACTACTAGCTTTATTATAGTGTAATATTATAGGGGGGGAGAAACAAAGGTAAGGATTTTAAATATTAATGTGATTTGTATTTTAGAGGCGATTCCGTACCTTAGGGTTAGTGCGAAAAAGTATGCAAAGGTTAAATAGCTATATATAATACCCCACTTTTCTTTTTACCTAATAATACATTATATTATATGTATTGTATTGTATTGTATTGTATTTTTAATAACAATACAATACAATACAATACAATACAATACTACAATGCTCTGATCTCCTTAGAGGTCATAAGCCTTGTGGAGTCACATCAACTAGGGTCTGTATCCAATCGGATAAAAGTGCATTTGAAGTACATAGATCTATATGTAAATTAGCCTATGATAGTTATACTAGCAATTTTCCTTTATATAAATTACTACATTACACTAATTACACTAATAATTTATTTACTTACTAATTTGCTTATTAGGATTTACCATATTAAAAGGAGCCCTTTATAAGCTTTTTGTGAAGATAACCCTAACCTACTAGCCTTAACACACTATATAATTACTATATTTACTGCTCTTAATGTGTTTATGCTAGTTATAGGGCGTAAATTTATTGCTAGGTTAGAATCTTTACCTTCTTACCCCTATCTTCTAGAATTATTTAATTAAAGCTATTATAAGGAACTTACACTAGCTTTACTATATATTAAGAGATCTCTAAGTTAACTTCTTTTTTTACTATAGAATATATATATTAATAAGGATAATATTAAATAAGAAAGTCTAATTTAGTGCTTATAAAGGTCCCTAGCGAATTTAATAATTATAGCTTGCGTTAGCGCGAAGTTAATTACTATGATTAATAGAATTCATATGTTTATTATAGGAGATAGTAATAGAAGGCATAGGAACTACTATCTTAGGACTATTACTAAAAAAACACTATATAGGCCATGCTCTTATATGTGTTAAATTCGGCTAATATCTCTTATAATCCTACTACTTGCTGCTGCTAAAATATAAGGTTATAAATAATATAAGGGCGTTATCTTTAAAAGCGATTTAATTAACCTAGGAAGACTAGAAATTAGTAAGAAAAACCTAAGTATATTATAGAAAACCTTATACCTAACTATTTTCTATTAGGACTGCTTATAGCTTGTTAAATTTATACGTGCATTAACTATTATTATTGTCCCTCTTAGTAATAACAAAATTAGCGTACATGCTGCTATTAATACGTGTGGTTCTAGTTACTATAATGCCTTTTTCTTATAAGGCTTAAATTAATTATGCTATTATAAAGAGGTTATTAAAGAAAATATAATAACTTATAATTAGTAATTATGTAACTAGTTTAAGGACTATAGCTTGCGTTTTTACTAAATCATTATTATAACGCTTCCTTTTATATAATTCTAGTTATACAAAGGTAGGAATATAGAATTTCTAACGTATAAAATAACTCTCTTATGTAGTAACCTACGCTTTAAGGCCTTCTAGAGTTAGTTTTTAAGGTATTATAACTTTTGCTTAGCTTCTTCCTATAAATTAAATTATATATTTATTAATAGAGATAAATAAGCCTAGTATATAAAGTATAGTAAATATTTCTTAAATTAGATTAGACTATTTAGAAACTTGTAAAATTAGGCAATCCATTAAGTTAGAATGCTCTTTAAATAGTAAAAAGGTATGTATAAAGTAAAAAAGCTATTTAAATCATAGGAAGGTTATTTACTTTATAATTAGATATAAGACTTCTAGTGTTTTTAGCTATAAACAGAGTATTGCACTAAAACGTGTAGTGTAGTGTAGTATTTGTAGTGTAGTGTAGTAACTACACTATAAACTACACTACACTACAAACTACACTAACTATAAGGAAAAAAAAACTACACTACACTAACTATAAAAAAAAAACTACAATATATTACACTACAAATTTTTTTTCCTAAACTATACTAACTATAAATACTATAAATATAGTATTAGACTTTTTATTAGTTATTAGTATTTATAAGGTTAAAAGAAAGCTAGTTATATAAAAGCTTTTATTATTACCTATTTTATTAAATTAGTTATAGAATTTATAATATTATATTATTTTTATAATTTTATTATAACTAAGTAAGGTTATATATAATATTATACTTTTTTTATAATACTATTTAACTTAATACTTTATTTCCCTAATATAACTTAAAGAAAAACCTTCTTATTATATTATTTACTATTTCTATAAATTATTTTATATTTCTATAAATTATTATTATTACTTATTTTAAAAAAACTATAAAAAGAACTACTAGTAAACTTAATATAAGTAGCTTATTATATCTTATTATAGCTTATAATACTAATATTACTAATATTACTAGTATTACTAAGATTACTAAGATTACTAAGATTACTTATAATATTATTAGTGTTAAAGTTTAATAAAAAATAAATAACTAATAAATAACTTAAATATAAATACTAGTAATTATAAGTAAATTACTATAGTAAAAGCTATTGTTTTTAATAACTTAGTATTTTAAGGTTTTTAAAAATATTAATATTATAAAAATGTTTTCTCTTTTATATTTTTTTAAAATAATAATAAAAGTAAAATAATAGTAATTATAGTAATAATAGTAATTAAGGTTATTAAAGCTTTTATAATAAGTATATATATATTCTTTTCACTAAATAGCTAATTATATAGCTAGTCCTAGTACTTTAACTACCTTTTATAATAAGTATAGTATATTATATAAAACTAAGTCCTAGTATTATTTTTAAAAATAAGTTAAACTTATTTTTTATAGCTTAATTAAGCTATATAGGGTAATTAAAATAATACTATTAGTTATTTATTAATATACTATAAATATTAGTTTAGGGTATTTTTTAATTAAATTAATAATAAAAATATAAAATAATTAATAATAATAGTAAATAAAATAATTAGAAGGTTTTTCTTAAAGTTATATTAGTAAAATAAAGTAATAAGTATAATAGTATTATTAAAAAGGTATAATATTATAAATAACCCTAGTTATAGTAAAATCCTTAAAAAAGGTAAATATTATAAATTCTATAACTAATTAAGTAAAATAAGTAATAATAAAAGCTTCTATATAACTAGCTTTCTTTTAATCCTTATAATAATATTATATAATAAAAAGGCCCACTTTTTTTTTACTAACACTATATTTGTAGTTTTTGTAATTAGTGTAGTTAGTAACTACACTAACTACACTACACTACAAGCAAAAAAAAACTATAATACACTAACTATAAAATAAAAAAAACTATAATACACTAACTACAAGAAAAAAAAAACTACAATATAAATACAAATTTTTCCTAAAAACTACACTAACTACACTACAAACAATACTCTGGCTATAAAGTAACCTAATAGCTAGAAATTCGTTTTTTAGGCTAAATTCCTATGTATATTAGTACTACTAGCTATATGTATACTTTATTAACTATAGTTGCTTTCTAATTAGAAAGCTCTTTATAATTAGGGTTTTCTATAGCTTATAAGTGCGTAACCTAACTATTTATCTAATTAATCCATTTTTATACAAGTAATTTAGGGCAAAAAAGCTAGAATAAGGCAATAGGGTTATTAGGAAGGTCTATTATAATAAATTCGCGGTTAGGTGGTTTAAAAGGTTAAAAAACAAAGCTATAAGCATAACCGCGATCGCGCTTAGCAGGTGGCATTATAACTAGTGCGTGCCCTGTGCCGCATATAGCCTAAGGTAACCGCTAGGTCTAGCTAGGAAACATTTTATGTGGGTTTTATATAACAGCTTGTTTTGATTAGAAACGCGTACCTACGCGGTCACTGACCTTGTGACAGGGGGTCTGTGGGGGCCCCACGGATCCACAAGGCTTATGACCTCTAAGGAGATAGGTAAAGCTATTAGTCCGTAGGGATGCTATCATAGTCCTGGTAATGTATATAATAAGGTACGGTGTACTTCTTATCCTATGTACTTCGTGCTCTACTATAATCCCTAATTCAACACGTGATTAGCCTGCTACCTCTGGTCATGTACTCGTGTGAAATCACAGGGGGGTAGACTGCACGGAGTGATCCGTAGGGGGCAAATTGTTGTGACTTTTTTATTATCAGCCTGAATGGCGAGACCCACGTTGTGCCGTTGTGCAGTTGTGCAGTTGTGCATTGGGATGGAGGATTGTGGTTTACGCGTTTAGCCAGTTTGCCGTTTTATGTATAAACTCTATTCTCCGAGATGAGACGCGCTTTTGGTCCGGACGGTGCGCGCCTGCAAACTCGTGGGTTTTTTGGAACTTCAGATCATTCATCCCCCACTGGTTTCTGTTTCCAAGTTGCGGGTCTGTTTCAGCCAAGGAAACGGAAGATTCGTCAGATTCGTCGTCCCCTGGCCTGGCCTGGCCGCCCGGTTTCTTTCTTTCATGCCCCGCAGAGACTGTGTGTAGTAAATTACTAGTAATAGATGAAGTTGGCGGCGGCATTGTGACTTCACAGCTGGCAGGAGGCAGGAGGCAGGAGCATTCCTTCCAAAAACTACGCCGGCCGCGGGGCCCCACTCACAGTTTCACTTCCCCTCATCAACTTGCTGAAGAAAAAAAAAAAAAAAAAAAAAAAAAAAACTAGCAGCCACACCAAACATGGACGTTCGTCTCATCGGATGAGAGCTTCGTTCTCGCGCCCCCCATCACCAGACGAACCTTGCTCAGCCTTGCTCAGGCGGAGGCAGCCTCGGGTACAAGAAGGATCCGCCCTTGGTCCGAGGGCTAGCATGGAAGTTGAACGGAACAAGACGGAGAAAAAAAACGCGCAAGGCAGGCAACGGGATCTTACAGGGCCCGGGGCTTTGCTTCAGGATCGTCTCTCCTTTTCATCATCCTCAATCTGCCCATGCATGTCTCCGATCAGGTTTGGAACAATCTCGGAGCTTGTTGCAACTGGGGAAATGGCACACCCCGCCTGCCTCTGGTCATTCCCCGGTCCCAAGTTGGCTAGTTCATGCTGTCAGTGCCACGGGCGGCAAACAATTGGCCTCGATGGAACCTGTCAGATGGTTGACGCGCCCGTAATCCGTACAACAAACAGTACATACTTGTTGGCAAACCTTGACGAATGAGAGTGGGCCAAGGGATAATGTTCATGCAACACTACACACTAGGGTCGGCCGAATGCATGCGAGTGAGTGTACGTGTCCAACATCCAGGACGAGGCCCTTTCCAGGGAAATGTTGCAGACTCTAATAAGAAAGTCCTGATACCTTCAAACCACTGGGAACCCTCATCCAGCCTCCTTTTCAGTTCTCTCCGCTGGGAGCTTCAACCAACAATGGTCTGTCTCTTTTTCTCTCTTCATCAACTCCGATGCTGAACGCCCTTCCATGTAGTGCCACCATCATCGACGCAATGCGCCTTTCAGCTGCAAACTGCCAAGAGTAGTTAGTGCGTGTATGCCGACAAACATTCTCCGATTCTGCCATAGTAACCAACCTGCCTTCCCGCAATCTCACTGGTCCTCCGCCGATGGCCCCTGAAGGCTGCTGCAAGCCAGCGTCGTGGTAAGCGCCGGGGCGGGTACACGGCCAACAACAACAAAATTCAGTCCACCACAAGGATGCTATTCTTGTCACAGTCGATACAAGTTCTTGGCTCAACCGGGCTTGGTATTCCGCTGCTTTGCATGGCGTTGAATTTCCGCCCTCTCATTGAATCGCCTTGGTCCCAAGTGTATATCAACTCGGTGTCTTTCCTGACACACTCTCGAAATTGCCCATCCGGCAAAAGATCTGCGTTATTTCGACTTGCATATTGCTTCACAATCCTTCATCTTTCCTAGAATCTTTCTCTTCCTCCCCCATTCCATCTCTCCTCTCACAAACCCGCCATCATGTTCAAATCAACATGCGTTCTGCTCCTGCCCGCCGCGCTTGTCCTGGTACTGGGTCTGCCTTCCGCCTCATGCGCGCCGGGACACAAGGCTCCAGCTCTCCCCCACATCCACGGCGGTGAGTTCTACTTTGCCTTCACGATTCTCTCATGACTCGGGGGCGAGCAGTGAAACCAACTCAACTCATACGTGTTCTCTTCCAACAGCCGCCAACCTTCCCCAACCGCCGGCCGGTTCCAAGCTGCTCCACATCGCGCTCGGCTTCGGTATCCAAAACTACACCTGCGCCGGCGTCGGCGAGCCTCCAGCCGCCACCGGAGCCCTCGCCGTGCTCTACGACATCACCAGCCTGTATCCCGGCCAGACCCGCGAGTCCCTCTCGCAAAAAGACTGGGACCACCTCCCCTCCCGCGCCCTGTGGTCGCACGAGGTCCCCCTCAACCTCAACCACTCCGCCGCGGGACGAGTCGAGCGCACATCACCCGGCGCCTCGCAGACCAGGCCGTTCCCGGCCGAAGCCCCCCTCCGACTGCGGGGCATGAGGCGGCCCCTCCCCTTCCTGGGCCACCACCTCTTCACCTCGGCCGGAGTGCCCAACTTCATCCTCGACAACGGCAGGGTCAACGTCCTCTGCGGGAAAATGGCGGGGGTCAGCGCGCCCAGGGCCGCCGACAGGGGACCCCAGGGCACCGGCGCCGTGCCCTGGCTCCAGCTCGACGCCAAGGACGGCAGCGTCGGCCGAGTCAAGTACGTCTACCGCGTCCTGACCACCGGCGGCAACAGCCACGGCTGCTCCGAGGTCGCCGGACAGGACAGCACCTGCTACGCAACCATGTACTGGTTCTTCGGGTAGAGCCCACTATTTGGAGCAAGTCCAGACAGCCAGGAGGGGGGTTTTTTTTTTTTTTTAAAAGAGTCATTCCGGCCTATTCTGTTTATACGCATGCAACAATTTCCCATGACGTCTCAAATTTATTAAAGAGGAGGGAGGGGGAACATGAATGCATTCTGTTCTCCCAAACAGGGCACGTCTTTCACCTTTTTTTTTTTTCGTTTTTCTCTTCTCTTTTACACCACTACGGACAAACATGTCCCTCTCAATAATTCACCTTCGTTTGCCGGTTTGGCAAAAATTCCAACTTGTATATATTTCAGGGACGTCATCTCGTTTCCTACCTCGTTCCATCACATGACA
The DNA here is from genome assembly GCA_003814445.1 of Epichloe festucae Fl1. Taxonomy (NCBI): domain Eukaryota; kingdom Fungi; phylum Ascomycota; class Sordariomycetes; order Hypocreales; family Clavicipitaceae; genus Epichloe; species Epichloe festucae. Next base: position 1,356,018 of record CP031388.1, on the reverse strand, counting down.
CCACACCTTTCCAGGTTCGAGCAGGCGGCTTGTGGAAAGGTCAGGGCTGATACGGGAAGTGCATCGGTATTTGACAGGGAGCTATTGGAAGATGCGAATTTGACGCTTGACATAACTTGACTTGACATGATTTGGTGTGGTGGCCAGTACAAGTACATCCTTTTGGCACCAGACATTTCGTCACGCAAGTGTAAGAGAGGCTAAAAACAATTGTTACTAAATCTTCCGTTTACGAGCTAATTACGACACGTTCGTCTTGTTCATGTTTGGTGCGTCACTGGCTACAAGAGCCGGGCAAATCATGACGTTTCATTTGAGGGAAACCACCGCCACATCTTGCATTGAAAGCCCCGAGTCGTAGACTATTGCCATGCCAATCGCGAGCCCCTTGCCCCTTGCCCCTTGCGCCCCCCCCATTGCCGCTTCAGAATCATCAATCTAGTTCCGTCTTTCTCGATTGTAGGAGATGATCAGGCTGGGTCAATCTTAATATTTCATCTTCGGGACGCATCCAGACCGGCCTGGAGATCCTGCTCAAGGCCATTACCGTGAGAAACGTACTCCTGAGGTCGGGGGTCTTCTGCAGTCCACTGCCCGCCAGCCTGGGGCATGGGCACATGGCCTGCAGCGCCGGGTTGGCCCTGTCCGGCCAGGGATCCTGAGCCAGCAGCGGTTCGCACCAGCTGGCGGAAGCGATTGACCTCGTCGAGAATCAAACGTCGCATCTCACCGACGTCGTCGATGACCTCAAAGTCGAAGTTGAATGTCGTGGGGCAGTCTGGTTCGTCCGATGCGTCGTGCCAGATATGCAGGTACGGGTGCTCGAGAGCTTGCTCCACGCTGATACGCGAAGAGGGATCAAAAGCAAGCATCTTGTCAAGGAGGTCCAGAGCATCGGGATTGGCTTGGGGAAACAGGCTGGGAAAGGACTTCTTGGGCATGAAAGGAAGATTGCGGACGTATTCCTGTGCACGGGGTGAGCCGATCCGCGACAGGGTTTCCTCGTTGGGAGTGCCGAGAATGTGCAGAATCTGGTTCAGCTGGTCAACGTAGTCTCTACCTTTGAAGAAGGGTCGACCACCCAGAAGTTCCGCGAGAATGCATCCCACAGACCAGACATCAACTATTGGTACAAACAGTTCTGTTAGGAAGTGCAGACAGGCCACCTTGAAGATGTGGAGAGGAGACAAAAAGGATCGAGTCCTCTTTTGCCAACATACTGGCTTTGGTGTAACTTTGGAAACTGAGCATAATTTCAGGGGCTCGGTACCATCTGGTAGCAACATATTCCGTCATGTACCCGGCATTTTCTTCCGGATCTACCGAGAAGCCACGTGCGAGGCCGAAGTCGCAAATCTTGAGTTCGCAATCGGCGTTGACCAGCAAATTGCCTGGCTTCAGATCGCGATGCAGCACGTTGGCCGAGTGGATGTACTTGAGACCGCACAGAATCTGGTAGATGAAGGATTGGAAATGAGCGTCCGTTAAAGGCTGGCCGGATCTAATAATGGCCGCCAAGTCGCACTCCATCAACTCTGTATTGGCTGGAGCGTCAGCAACAAACAGGTGCTTGTTTTTGACAAGTTCAAGCCGGTGGAGAGAGAGTCTGAACACGGACCTTCATAAAGATAAGTCTCGTTGAACACATCGGGTCGAGGAACATCCATGTCATACAGGCATGTGATCTGGTAATTCGGGTTTCCGCGGTCAGCGGACTTTCGTTTCCCGTTTCGACGGCTTTTGATTCAGCTTTTTTTTGGGGGGGGGGTTGTGTCAAGATGCTTTGAGGCATGGCTCACATTGCGGTGACCGCGAAAATGCTGCAGCAACTTTATCTCACGCAAGGCACGCTTGGCGAGAATCTTTTTACTGAAAACATTGGTGACTTTTTTAACGGCAACACCCTCGTTCGTTTGGCCATTGACAGCGGCACTGCGGTAGACAAAACGTCTGCGGTCAGCCAAGTGTGTCCAAGTGCGTGGCCAAGAGATGGAATGGGCGGCAAGGCAAGCAAAGGGTGGCCAGGCGGGGTGCCGTGGGACCGGGGGGAAGGAACAACAAGAACGTACCAGACGATGCCGTAAGCACCCTGTCCCAGCTCCTTGGTGACGGTATATCTCTCGTCGACGATAAAGTCTTGGTTGAAGACCTTGAAGACCTTGCGTCCTTGGAGGTCGGCCATGGCTACCTGTGTCTTGGCACAGAGCGAGCTGCACGTTCGGACGGTTGTGTCGAAGCGGGGACCTCGAGGGGGGAAGCTTGGGCGGGGACAGCTTTTTGTACCGAGTGATGAGTGGGAGCACGTCGGTACGTCGGTGGGAGCAGAGAGATCACACAGACAGCTCAGGTCAACAGTTCAGGTCAAGTCGGCAGTTCAGCCCGACGGCTCAACGAAAACAGTCGCCCCCTTTGCCCGGCTGCCCGCTGGATGGAGCTGTTGGATGTACACCCCACTGTAGCAGCATCCACGCTTCTAAGCGCGCGCCTGCCTCATCAATTCACATCGGGAGGCATCGAGAGGCCCTCTTGCACCTCTTGCACCTCTTGCACAAACACGAAACATGATGCTCCCGCTCCAGCCCAGTCACAACAAGCCCAGTCAAGTGAGTGCAGCCGCCCTGTCCCCTGCTTTCGACCATGTAATTATTGCATCGTCCATCATTACAATTGGTTCTTATGCTATGTATTCCTCCCATTTGCCATGTACTCCCATCCCGCCGTTCGGACCAAAAACACACTTTAATACGGACTACTCGCCTACCACATCCTTGAGGAAATTCTTGGAAAACCGACTGCACTGCTCAAATGCCTTCTCGAACCCATCTCGCCCGCCGTAATAGGGATCATTCACAATCTCCGCTTTGCCCGTGCCGCTAAACTCCCCAAACAGCATCACCTTCGCCTTGGCATCCGGGCAGCCCTTCTGCAGACGGTTCAAATCCGAGAGATTCGATCGATCCATGGCAAACACGTAGTCAAAGGAATCAAAATCGCTCGTTTTGAACTGTAATTCTCCCACACATCGTCAGCCTCTGTGACTATTACATCCCCCCTCCTTGCTATCATTAGGGGGGGGGGGTTGGGTTTCCTCCGCAAACGACTTACACGGCGCGCGGCGTGATCGTAATCCGTAATGCCATTGTCCTCGAGCGTAGAAAGGGTCCTCGAGTCCGGCTCGTCGCCGGCATGGTACGCAGCTGCATTGGTGAACGGGCGGCAAGTCAGCCTTCGGGGTTTCAACAAATTCGACAATTTCCCATGCTGCGCAACTCGCGGCAACGAATTTGCCATTTTTCAAGGGGTCGTCGTTGCCTTACCTGTTCCGCAGGAGTCAATCTTGCCAATCTTCCCCTTGTACTGCGGCTGCTTGGCGAGGTTCTGGAAGATGCCCTCTGCCATGGTCGATCGGCAGATATTGCCCAAGCAGACGAAGAGGACGGACACGGGCTCTGCCATCTTGGATGAGCGAAGAGTGAGTAGATGGCAAGAAGCCTGGGAGGGCGGGCTTGTTTTCTCTTGGAAATGCCCCCGCCAATGAAATGATGGATGGACGGATGGAAGTCGTCTAATTGAAACGAAAAGGATGACTTTGAGGACAAGCTCTGGTACACGGACCCACATCCCTCCGAGCTCTTTGACGTCAGCGGAAAATTGCTTCTCATTTCACGGCTTATTTTATGCCGTGATAGGTGCAATCTTCAAAGGTAAATTCGCTCGACATGTGTTCTGCCAAGGTCAAAACAAAGGTGGCACTATCGGCTCTTGCTTACCAGCTTGATGATAAATACAGTCTTCAGGCTGTGTCACACGTTAACTAGTCAAGCGTCCCGACTGTTTGATTGATTTTGAGAAAAATTTATTTTTGATTCCAACCTATTCCCTACAATCCCCTTCCGTGAGCCTTTTTCAGGATAACATGTCCTGATGTTCACATTTCCCACAAATTCCTCCCACTCTACCGACTCGACCCATGACCACCCCCCCCCCCCCAAAAACCCAGAGGTAATACAGAAGGAGAAAAAAAGACACGAAGCGCCTTGCTAAAGAGATGAGATGTTTTACAGTAAGGATAGGATTTCCATGGTCATGAAGAGGTAGTCGTTGATGTGTGTGGGTGTGGTCGCATGCGACGAGTGACCCAGCTTGTCATGTACAATAATACAGTGGCTTGAATCAAGCAGCGAGCGCCTGTCGCTGTCGTTCTCTCCGCAGCGTCTCCAGCACTCCAATCACGCCATTGTTGCGGATTCGCTCCAGTACGAGTCGCATGCCGTCGCGGCTCTTCCCAAGCTGGTCAAGTGTCTTGGTAGAAGCGACGCTCTCGATGCTCCGCTGAATGCCCTTAGTACCCCATCCACCGATAATTCCGGATATGAAACCACCCTCCTGGTGAGCTTGTCCAAATTTTCCTCGGATCTTTTCGCCCAGTCTCGACCGGAATATCACCGACGTGGTCACGTCGGTCTGGCTCGCCATGTTCTCGGCCGGAAGTTTGAAATTTTGTTGCTCCACGACGGAGAGAATACCAGTGAAATTGAGGTTCCGACTTTCGGTCTGCATCCATCCCTCTTTGATGTCGACGACACTCGTCTCCAAAATGTACGAAGCTTTGTCGCCACCGTTGCCACCCGTAACACTGCCAGGGAGCATTTTGAAAACGGCGCCTGGCATGCGACTCTTCTTCAGGTGAATCCTGGTAGTGTGGAGCCTTTTTGTCTCGGGGTCGACATGGCTGGAGATGGTATCGGTGCTTAAGACATGGGCGGCGAAGGGATTGAGCTGGGGCGAGGAGTAGCGGAGGAAGTAGGCGAGAGTGACGGTGGGAAATGGGTGAGAATATTGATGGGCGGTGGTATGCGTGAGAACCATTGCCACCGACGCGTGTTGTAGTGGTCGAGAGGCAAAAAAGGCTGTTTGGTGGTAGATGTGGTGATTCTTGTCGATGTCGATGTCGAGACGTTGCTGTTTGGATATGTGCGGCTCTTGAGCTCAAACGCAGAGATGTCGGAGCAGGTCATTGACCGCAGCGAAGATTGGAGCCTAGTCCTTGACACCCTTAGGTGTGTTGCAAGGCAGGATCGTACGAGGTGGAGGGAAAAGCAATCAAATAATAGCCTCAAACGATCAGACTTGCTGCAATTTGGAGAGTAATAGCCACTTGATGGCAGAGGACGGATGGAGGAGAAGAGAAGAGGAAGGCGAAATAAGTAATAATGGCACGGGACGAGCTGATTGGTCGTCAAAGCGGGGAGAGCTGCGGGAGAGCGAGAGCTAACTCAACACGTGATTCCTTGCTCTCAGTGAGGTAGGGGGGTGGAGACTGCTGCTTCACCAAGCTCTCTCATTGGAAATTGCCGCTCGCAGCCGACAATCCGATGTACATGTAAGTTTCGTTGTTACACTTTGACAAATTGAGGCGCAGGTGATGATGCCCATATCGCGCCACTATTGATATTCAGACCGCGGGCCCGTTGGTCTGTCTGCAAAAACTAATCGAATATGCTTCTACTATGACAATACCTAACGTCTCATCATGTAGTGATCACGTGCGAATAATCGACGCAGTGCATATTTTCTCCGGGGGTACCCAACTTTTCCGCGATCAACTTTGTTATCAGTCTGGTTTGAACCACATCAGACGTCGCAGTCGTATTACAATATTAGTCAAGGTGGGAGATTAGCTTGGAACAAAGCCAAGATGGGTTTGTCGTATGTTCATTAGACTTCTGGGGCGTGTCTCCGACGATTTGCCGCCGGACCAGGCATCTCAGACATGATGGCTCAAACTGCGTGAAAAGAGGACGATCGTGGGTGCGAGCCGATAAAAGTTGTCGCATCTCCAGCAGAGTCATCTTGAACTCCCAGAACTCCCAGTATCATTCCAGGGCAGCTTGCACCATGCCAAAAAGGAGGTCATGGCAATTAAATATCGCAAGGACGGCCTCATTGTCCATCTGCGGGGATCGGTTGAGAAAGTGCGAGGCCGGCTCCGGTTATCGGCCGGTTATCGGCGCGCGCCGCCAAACTGCCGCACGACAACTGCATCCAACACGCGAAACTTTTTCAGCTTCTGTTGACCGACCGACCGACCGACCGACCGACCGAACATTGCGCAACAGGCACGATCATCTGGCGTTCCAGAAGACAGCCTGTGAGGAACAACTTGCCCTCTCAGGCGCAGCAGACCCGCCGTCTGCATCCAGCACCAATTGACGAGTGATTCCCTACTGTTTCAACTACAGCCATGGAGTCATTCGTCATTCGAACGCCGTGCTCGAGCGCCAACATCGGCCCCGGCTTCGATGTCATTGGCCTCGCTCTCACCATCTATCTCGAGCTGCATGTCACCATTGACCGCTCCAAGTCTTCCTCCGAGCAACCGCTGAACTGCATCATCACCTACGAGGGCCAGGGCCAGGGCCAGGGCACCGACGACATCAGCCTCGATCCTCAGAGCAATCTGATCACAAGGGTTGCGCTCTATGTGCTGAGATGCCATGACCAGCGCGCATTCCCCGTGGAGACCCGCGTCCATATCAAGAACCCGATCCCTCTGGGAAGAGGCTTGGGTAGCTCAGGCGCTGCTGTGGTGGCTGGAGTGATGCTGGGCAAGGAAGTTGGTGGGTTGAAGGACTTGGACCTGGACCGACTGTTCGACTATTGTCTCATGATTGGTGAGCTTCGGACCTCCATTCGTTTTACCAGATTGCCCTAGTAGGAAGGAACATCTAGGACAAGTTGCTGATGGTTTGCAGAGAGACATCCTGACAATGTCGGCGCTGCCCTTTTCGGTGGTTTCGTCGGAACATACCTCATGCCCTTGAATCCCGAGGACGCGGCCAGAATAGAGATTCCCCTTTCGGAAGTCCTCCCATCGCCCGCTGGCGGTGTTGACACCGGCAAGAAGCCTCCTTCGCCACCATTCGGCATTGGACACCACATCAAATTCCCTTGGGCCAAGGACATCAAAGCCGTCGCCATCATTCCCGACTTCATCGTCCCCACGGCCTCGGCTCGTGCTGTGCTTCCGGAGAAGTACTCCCGTCCGGACGTGGTATGTATCTCAAACTAAACGAGAAGAGGTGGGGGAGAGCCATGGCAAGCCATGGGCCTTGAAATAGCTCCTGCTAATCTGTGATTTCTTCAGACATTCAATCTCCAGCGAATCGCCCTGCTTCCCGTTGCCCTCGGCCAATCGCCACCGGACCCTGAGCTCATTCACCTCGCCATGCAGGACAGGATCCATCAACCATACCGCCAGACTTTGATTCCAGGTCTCACAGAAGTGGTCGAGTCCATGTCTCCCAAGATGCAGCCCGGTTTCCTGGGAGTGTGCCTGTCGGGAGCAGGGCCGACAATCCTAGCTCTTGCGACGAGCAACTTTGAAGAAATCTCGAATCAGATCATTGCCACACTGCGAAAACACAACGAGAACAAGGAGCTGGCATGCCAATGGCTGGTTCTGGAGCCCGCGGAGGGCACGCACGTAGTTCGATAGTTGGCGTGGCTTGGGGAGGGGGTGGTGGTAATGAAAAGGCAAGGGGTATACCAACTTAGAAGGCGTTTCCCGGTATCCTCAATCACGAACAAAAAAGACGAAAATAGACAAGAGTGTTAAGATTCTCAACTTATGCTCCTGCGTGCTGAGAACTTCCCCGCTGTCTTCAACATGGTCAAACTTACACCCCTCAACATTTTCCACACTCGCCGCGCACCCCAATATCGTGGGACGCAAATTACCCCATGGCTATGTTTCGCAGCTGGCCCGATATAGAAGCCAGAGACTTGCTTGCGATGGCCTCGCACACAAGGTTGCTCTTTCCAACCCCTGAACACGGCGGAGCATTAATTATCCATCCCGTGCGACAAACAGCAGGTCGGGGATGCCCCACTTGCCGAGATCCCCTTATTAAGTTACTATGTACGGAGTACTACCTCGGCATTTCTGAACAGCTTTCGAACCGTCACCCGTCAAAAACACCAATCCCTCCGTCACGCCAGACGACTTTGCGCGCGTGTGGCAAACAACAGCATAAGCTCGGCGACATTGGACTAGAATCACGTCATGGCATCGGCCTCAAGTAAAGTCGGTGGCCTCGCCGTCGCGATCCGCGTCATCGTCCCCGTTGCTCTCGGATCCGCCGGCTATGCCGCATACAAGGTCAATTGGCCCAAGGCGATACACGCCTTCGTGACTGGACCGGGGCGCACGTCGCGGATCTTGCTGTTGTTGTTCGTCGTCTTGAACTTGAAGAACGTGCCGTTTGCGTGGACCGTGAGTCTATTCCGGCCCCCTGTTGCGTGTGTGTGTGAACAGCCTCGCGGCGGCGCAAGGTCAACAACTGACATTTCTCTTTGACCGAAAAAAAAAAAAAAATTATTTAGTATCGAGTCTTCTACGCCATCGTGTACCACAATGTACTCCGCAAATCACCAGACCTCACGCCCCGCGCGCTCTTCAAGCCCATGATTTCCGAGACGCGCGCGCCACTCCTCGAGATCGACTACAACCTCCACAAGTCCAACTCGACCTACTTCACCGACCTGGACATTGCGCGAACCCATCTCGTGTCGTATCTCACTCGTCCCGCGATGCGCAACCTCACACGCAATGCGAAGACGGGCCTCGTGCTCGACCCCGGGACCAACAAGCCCGCCAAGGGACCCATGGGCATCATGCTCGGCTCCGTGGCGTGCACCTTCAAGCGCGAGATCCGCGCCTACCGCGCCTACGAGCTCTGGAGCAAAGTGCTCGCCTGGGACCGCAAGTGGCTCTACATGGTGACGCACTTCGTGCCCAAGGGCACTGCCAAGCCGGCAGAGTGGCTGGACCCGCGATTCGGCAGGGTGCGCACGAGAAGCGGGAAAGATGCCTCGGGAGGGTGGGAAAGCAAGATGCACGCCACCGCCGTGAGCAAGTACGTCTTCAAGCTGGGGCGGCTCACGGTCCATCCCGCCATTGTGCTACAGGACTCGGGCTTGCTGCCCGAGCGGCCGGGCGGTTGGAGAAGCGGCGAGAACCAAGTCGGCGACGAGGCAGTCGATCTGGGCGAGGTGGACTTGTCCGCAGACGGGGCGTGGGATTGGAAGCGCGTCGAGGCCCAGAGGAGAAAAGGCATGCAGATTGCCGAGCATTTCCAGGCATTGGACGAGACGTCCGGCTTGTTTGACGGGGGCACGCACGGTGCTCTGGCAAAGGTTGGGCCGTGTTAAATCCTGGGCTTTCATGCCATTCTGTTCAAGTTCGACTGAATCGGATTGAGCGCATGCATGGCAAGTCGATTTCGAGTTGGCTCCCGAGACCGTCAGACCTTTTTTTTTTTTTTTTTGTTCCTTTGCTTACATCACATGACCTTCAAGACGGATAAGACTAGAATCATTAATTAAATCCAATAATGGATGTCGACTCCCTTACCAGTCCGCCCTTTCCCATCGTCATGTGACGTCTGTTTCTACCGAGTAAATATTCCCCTGTTATAGATACGCCGCAGCCGCCGCATCAAGGGCCCATCCACCCCGTCCCAATCACAGCCTTCCTGGCGGCTGACGTGCTCGTGCTCGCGCTCGCGCTCGGCGTCGACGCAGCTGTGATGTCGTTCCATTCTCAGTTCAGATGCCATGTTCGTCCCATGTCATGGGGGAACATACCCGTCAAGTTCTGCAGAGTACAGCCCGCTTCCACGCCCCACGGCGACAACCGCCTGGATGATGGGCTCGATATTGTGGCAATGGCACAGCAGGGAGCACTCGGGGCGCGGAAGGGGGGGGGGGGTTGAGTTTCTGCAGATCCCCTAGCGAAATGGCAGTGGTTGTGGCGGCGAGGAGGATGGAGAGACGGGCAGAAGTCAATGCCACGGAGCACCACCAGACGAAGCCTTTTTTTTTTTTTTTTTTTTTTTTCGTGGTAAAAACACATGGCTCATGTCATGCCACTTCACGCCCCCTAGCTCCATGTAAAACGGCGCACTGATCCGGAAATTCAAGTGGATGGTGCGACGGACGCGCGCGACGCGGTCCTGGAACCCGTTTCCTCCGTCTCCGTCTCCATCGAAATCAAACTACCGCTTGCATCTCATCGTGCCAGCCGCAACGTTGCCCACGCGGGCAATCGTCTCGACCGTCTGTGCATCCATTTCGGCCTTGTTAGCGACGAAATTGAACGTGCAACGTGACCGGTTGTTTATATGATTGGCTATTTCGTCTGCTTCTGTGAGCATGCACAGTGCGAGGGGGGACATCACGACCATTGGTGCATGTTCTTTTCACCATTATTTGGTAACGGGCTCGATAGCATGGCTCGATGGGATGCAATTCAGCATGGTCAACGTCCCTTCAAAAAAAAAAGGGGGGGGGATTTCTTCATGCCTAAAATACCATTACTTCTCATGTACATCAATAAGTCGTCACAGCTCAGTTGACGGCCATCTGCAGGTGCCGAGCCTTCCACTGCTCATCATGGTGGATAGGCTTCTTGTCCACCAACTCGGATAGTCTCACAGGGAGGCGACGATTATGGATGGGAGCGGCAGCGGCACTTCTACGGCCAGGCTTGGACCCGGCAATGCCACCTGCGGCACACTTGGCTCCGTTAAAGGCCGAGTTGGCGGCCGCCTTCCACACCTCCGTCACATCAGAGATCATGGGAGCAGTCCAGTACAGCCGGCAGTCGGCGGCCTCATAGACAAACTGCGCAGGGACCCCATCGTTGACGTTGTCTCGGAGAATTAAGTCACGGACGTTGACGACCGAAGCAACAGATCGCTCCATGGGCAAAGTGGTGTATCGTGCGAACTCGGCCTTGATCTTGGTGTCGTTGGTCCATGTGCCGACGTCGCGGTGGTACATGTACACGTCTCGGAAGCCCCAAACTTGAGCGCCCTTGACACCCCCAACAGCCTGAATGGGGCCCTTCTTGGGACGGCCGCCCATGGACACTGACTTGACGCCACCCAAGAGACGAAGGAACTCTGATGTCATGGCGCACGTGGATGAGCAGGCGCCATCAAGCAGCATGATGATATCCTCGGGCTTGAAGCACTGGTCGAGGTTGGTGCGAGGGCCATATCCGGAAATATGGATGCCAATACCAAAAGTCTTGTTGATGGTCGTCAGGGGGTCGCTGACATTCCATCGCATCAAAGCCGTGTATTCGGTGTTCTTGTAAACGCGGGGAGCGAACTTGTCCGCAAACGTGGCGAAGTTCTCGTCGGTGAGATTCAGGTCATAGCGGTAATTCCCCACGGACATATATGCCTGAAGCAGATCATGATCCGTCTCAGTGGCCGGATTGACATTCTTGACAGCATCAGAGACGACGCGTGCCAGACTGGCAAAGCTCTTGCTCTGCTTCCAGCGGGAGTTTCCGTCCTGCACGGTCTTGGGGAACAGTTGCCGGAAGAAGTCGTAGCCAAGCAAGATGTAGCCGCCGGGGTTGTTCTGGAAGTCGATGACGAGCTTCTTCTTGCCGGCAGCACTGGCCTCGCGCAAAAAGTCGCTGGTCACGGCCTGAAACTCGGCAAAGCTTTTGGGAGCGAATGACGTTAGTGCAATGACAGCGACATGATTGAGACCTTCGCCGCTCAGATAGTAGCCAGTGATAGTACCGTCCTGGGTGGCAATGACAGGCTTGGGATAGCCGATGAGAGATGAGTTGGCAGCAGCGGGATTGGGGACGGCGGCGGTAGTGGCGTTCATAGGTACCGGCGAGCAGAACTTCTTGTACATGGTAGGTCCATCTACAACATCGGTCATATTGCCCACCACCTCGGCCAAGTTCTCAAGTTCCACAGTGGTGCCATTGGCAAAGGTCAGGGAGGTGGTCGGGCCATGGTAGAACACAGAACTTCGGCCTCCAGCAACAAAGTTCCCCCGCTCATTGTTGGCAGCAGTTGACTTGGACCAGAACATGCTGTTGTAAGAGGCATCCGCATCCTGAAGAAAACTGGCAGAGTTGGCGATACCCTCGACATACTTGGCAGCGTCGATACCGTTGATCCTGGTGATGGCCTGCGCGGTCTTGGGGTTGGCAACAACATGCTCTGTTTCACCATCCCGTGATTAGCATCTCTGTGTGTCTGGTGAGGTGAGGTGCATGATGCCAAGAATCTTTTGTCTTTGGGCAAAAACGAACTCACCTTGCAGCTTGATGACTGGCAAAGATGTACCGTCCTCACTGATGGAAACGATGGGCAACGGCTGACGCGTCCAGCTGAAGGCTCTGGACAGCAAGTCGAGATACACGACAAAGTGACCGTCGTGGGCAGGCGCCCAAACCTCCTTGTACAAGTCGGTCTGGAAGTCGTACTCGCCCGCGTATTTGCCAGACTGCAGATTTGACTTGACCTTGGCGAGGTTGCCGAAGATGTCGAATCCGGGATAAAAGTAGTCCTTGGGAGGATCCTTCTTGTATGCGGCATCACTCTGCCACTCGAGATATGGCTCAATGGCATCGATCAACTGGATTGCCTCGTCTCTGCCGAGGGGAACGGTTTTGAGACACTCGTGCGCAAGAGCGGCAGCCACAGTGGGGTGGCCTGTTGCATGGCGAGGACCATGAACGAAATTAGCCAACTTTGTTACAAGATTAGAGCGAGCGAAAAACAATCGAGTACAGCTCACTCTCACCTGTCGTCGTCTTCTTCTTCTTCTGCTCCGCCCATGACGCGCTGATCCGGGCACATGGGTGAGCAGTGGCACTCCCCGGACGTCGGGGTGTTCGGGTTGCCGGCAGGCAATTGTCTGCATCGCAGCTGCCGAGGGCGTCGGGGGCGTCGGGGGCGGCAGAGGCTGTCTCGGCAGCGCAGGCGAGCAAAGCCGCCATGGCGACGATGGTGTTGGTCCTCATCTTGAGGTGGAGATTGTTGATTGTCTCTGGCCCATAACCCATCAAGATCAAGGCCGAAGAGGGGGATGGGAGGACAACGGCTTCCGTACTTATGGAAATCGTCATCCAAGCTCATTCATCTCCTTGGGGCCGCCGGCCCGGCAAGGCCTCGCACCCGGCCAACTAGAATTTCCCCAAAGGAGTTCTTCCATTCGTTCACGATGTCCAGGGGGTCCAGGGTCCAGGGGGTCCAGGGGGCAGCGCGAGATGATGTCTGTGACCTCTTTTTAGGCCGCTCCAGGGGAATCTGGTGCATGTCCTCCATGCGCCAGAGCCTCTGTACATACGTAGGTTTGTAAAATAAATTCAGGGGGTGCATTGCAGGCTGAAGTGCGCAGTCTCTGGCCTTATCCATGTCATGTATCAAGTACCGAGGTCCAGAATCAATTCTTCCGCTTGTCCATGTTTTCGTTGAAAATCGTGTCTTGGTGTCACAGTCACTGGCGAGCTGGGGCAGCTGTCAACGTCTGGTGTGCCACGATGGGAGGCGAGTGCCAGCTGTCACCCCATCTTGCACCTGTTTGACCTGGTAAATCATTTCGTCTCTCCAAATACGGGATGCAACGAGAATAGCTTCGAGGGATTCGTTGGGGGTTCTTTTTTTCTTGCTGCCTGCCAGTTCAGTTTGCGATGACCTCTTCAAGCATACTTTGTCATGTCAAACACCCACACACCGGCTAATCTCAGAGCAGCGCTCCTACTCAGACCTACGTGATACGGAGTACCGTGGAGCCATGACCAGATTCTGCGACAAGTCGTGCGATAATCCTGACATTCAGCTCTCAATGGACGACAAAACCGCCGCTCAGGCTCCCATTCCGTAAAAGAAGCCTCAACCGTTGTCGAGAATATCCGATGTCATCTGCATGTCCTTCCCGTCACCCGCAGGAAACAACACCCAGTAACTCTACTTGGAGGGTTATACAACAGTTATTTCCTTCCAACTGAACAATACATGACAAGATCAGCCGCATTCCAGCACTGTGGCGGGCTGGCCTTCTCGTTCTGGACTCGGACAACAGCACAATGCCCTAAGAATCTCAGTGACACTGAAAAAGAACCCCAGATGGCAGAGTATGCACCCTATGCAACGACGTGTATTTTGCGCGAATTTTCCTTCATGCTGCCAGTATTAAAGCATGGCCATTTCATCAGCTTACAGCCGCGTGGCGCTGAAGAGTCTTTCATTGAGTATGCGCAGTGAGTGGTCCGACGTGCGAAGGAATCATTTTGAAGTCGTTTAAAAGAAAAAAAGAAAGAAAAAAAAGGGTTAGGCAGCTAACACGCCCTGCTCTAAGACAGGGCAGAAGTCATATCCAGCTCTCACGCCAGCGAGGCATGTCTTTCTTGTTCACGGAGTGAATACACACGGCAATTTTTCACTTGATCGATCCTTGGTCTGTCATCGATGCAAGGTGGTTCTTCACCCACATAAGCCAGGTTCTGCATCAAACATTCCACCTGGGTATGTCCTATATCGAGGCACGGGATGCCCAGCGAGAACACAAGAATCCCGGTTCATGAAGGAGTTGTGCGTCTGTCTTTGCCTGCTTTACTGCGAAGCCTCCGTTCGAAACTTTGGCCTTTAGATTGTTGACCCTAATTTGACCCAAAGGATTTGGGTCGTTCAACCTGACCAAGTCGTGGCGGACATTGGCTGATGCGTACACGTCCGCAAGTCACTGTCAACGAACACGGACCCAAGCACATCAGCCACGACATCATGTTGGGCCATCACGTCCTTCTAATACATCACAGATCAAACGTAGGCTCGCGGGACGGTCCCCAAGTGCACATATTAGATCACCGGGGGACGCTGAGATGTACATAGGCCAAGTTTGTCATATGTATATCTGACCAAAAATTAGCCCTCAACACCCTCCAGAGCTTGTCATTTATAGGGCGCCGTCACATACAGTCTCGCCAATACCATGACACTAGGATCATCCCGGTCTGCTTCTTAATGATTTGCTCCAATCACGATAGAATGCTGACCCACGCGCATGATAGACGAGTGCCGGCGACTCCAAAAGCGACAGCTCTAAAAAATTGCCGCATGTACGGAGTAGATGAAGTCTTTGAGCACGGAGATGACAGCGCGAACTTCAAAGTCCGTGGCGGCAAGTTACGTGCGTGCGCCATGACGCGAACGGATTTCAGTCAAGATGGAATTTGTCCCGCGGCACCGCAACGAATTCTTGAGGTTGCATTTTATGACGTTGAAGGGAGTAGACAGTAGACTGGTTTGAAAATCGCCAGTCTACCTTCAAGACGACCAGTGTCATGTCATTCAAGGTCAATAGCCGCGAGGCAGAGATGGCGACGCTGGGAGGCGAGTTGTGGCCACGGACGGCGTCTCGGAGTATCACCTCGGAAGACATGTAGTTCATCTCATGTCTTGATGGGGATTCCCTCGGGATGAACAAGGATCGAGCTCGGACGACGGAGAACGTCGGCGTCGCACCAATCGCTTTGTTTGGAATTTTCATTTGGCCGAGGCATCATCGTACTCTCAGCAGCGAGTAAATCATCAAAACGGGAAGTGAGCCGAGACTCGAACGATGGAAGGCCCAAACAGGTTAGTTCAGCGACCCTTGAATGCTACGCCATCATTTGCGCCGCGATGCCGACGTGTCTTGACATAATTTTGTAGACGTTTTGTCCGCTATAAATACCAAACCCCGGCAGCCCGCTTGACGCATGTCACCCGACGGTATCATGAGGAACGGTTGATATCGCATACAGCTCCCGAACTATTTCTCATCGTCTTCCTCTCAATGCAATCTACCGACCGGCGCATTTTCTGACACCCGCAGCGGCTGCTTTTCTCACCAATTCTTACGTACGCCAACAGACAGAAACTTGCTCCATCCTTCGTCCGTCCTCGTCACCATGTCACCAAGCGGCGTCTCTTCGAAGCAGGGATCGACGAAGCCGGCCAAGCGGGGATCTGCCTGCCATTCCTGCGTGGAAGCCAGGTCGAAATGCACGCAATCATACAGTGTTATTGAAGAACAAGGGCGGAAATGCGCGAGGTTCGTTCATTCTTCCTCCAGTCGGTCTTCTGAATTCTCCAGCACTGTATATTTTAGGAAGATGCAGAACTCTGCAGCACGCGAAAGGAAAGGAAGGCTAAGATAAATTTAATCGCCAGATGTGAAAGACTATGCCTGACGTGCCAGCCAGCCGGTCGACGACCGCGAAGAAGACGCCATATACCATGTGAGCGACGAATACCTCGCACAGAACCGCTGCCAGAAGCGGTGGTGGAGATAGTTAACTGACCATCTTTTGCACGCACACAGGCGCAATGTTCAGAGCAAAGTCGACGAACTAGTCGAGCGTCTGACGGCCTCTAGGGAACTACCTGCGACGAACAGTTCCGCCGAAACCACGATTCCCCGACTACACCAACAAGATGAAGACCAAATGAAGACTTATACGAGCGCCAGCACCGACTCGAATCCTCCCGGTCCCCCATCTCCAACAGTTTCCAACGCGCATAACCGCGCGAAGTCGTCAGATTGTGCCTGCCAGCCCAGCAGAAGCGTCCCATCGCCACCACAGTCCGACGAAACGCTCCTCGCCATTTTCCGAAACGAGCTCCAGCCCGTGTATCCGTTCGTCGTCATCGGTCCCCACGAGACGGCAGCCCACTTGAACGTTTCGAAACCATTCCTGATGGCAGCGGTCCGAATGGCATCCTCGCTCCGGAACCTGCAGTACATGAGAGCACAAATGGCCTCCTTGATGGGACAACTCATCAAAACTCTGCTCCCCCAGTCCGTGAAGTCAATCGACGTCCTGCAGGGAATCCTCATCATGGCAGGCTGGCACCACCACCACCAGCACCGCCACCACTGCACGATGCACTCACGGCTCAGCGATCTCATTGCCGTGGCAGAGAATCTCATCAGCGAAATCGGATCAAGCAGTCCCCCCCCCACCGTACCTGATCGAGCCTGGGAACAGAAGCGTGCCGCAATGGGAGTTTGGCTATTATCATCCGTGTAAGACAATATGTTGCCGCCCAGTCAGCTTGACCCCTCTCTGCATCCTCGCCGTTACTAATCTCTGTGTTGAAAACATAGCATGTCCACCATCCATCACAAGTCGCCGCCCATGACGTTCACGCCGCACATGGAGCAATGGCTAGAGGGGCTACGCATCGCCGGAGACGCACCAACAGACAGGACACTTGTTTTTCTCGTCAAGATTCAACGCTTGACAGGAAGAATTTGCGCCTTTAATCCCGCAAACCACTGGCTCGAGGACCCTACAGAACTGCAAGAACTGCAATCCGAGCTCGACGGCATTCAGAATGAGCTACCCGATGACATGAAGTCAGATTGTACGTACCCACAAGCCTGATACCAACTTGCCCCCCCCCTCCCTCTCTCTCTTCCTCTCAAAGCACTCGTCTAATCTTCACCAACGCAGGCATCATCCAGACATACCTCACAACAGCCCGGCTGCACCTATACCAGCCCCCTATCCTCAACGCCAGGCTCGCCGCGTCCCTATCCCAAGCCATATCGTGCTACTCCGTGCAGGGCCTCCTCGCCCTCAACAAGCTCGATGCCTCGCGCGATGCCCTCGAGGCGTGGCTCAAAACATGGTTCACCGTTCCGATCGAGAGCCTAGATCGCCAGAATTGCCTCTTGGCCGCGCATTTCGCCCAGGCGCTCACCATGATTTGTAGATGGGCAGGACTGACATCCTCAATGGGCATCGAGCACTGCATCGCGCCCCTGCTGTACAACAATGCCATTGATGAGGACGACCTGCCGCAGGACATGGAGGCACGGCAATATAGCCCGCTCTACGGAGCGGATAGAAAAGCACAGGATCACGGCGGTGCCGCCGACAGACCGACACTTGGCCTCAGCGTTCCGAGCATACTATCTGCATTGTGCAACCGGTTCGAGCGAGCCAGTCGGATGCATCGATTTGTCAGCTCTGGGAGTAGGGACCACGACATCTGGGGGCTTGCCATCGCCAAGGTCCGCACTGCGCGTTTGAAGCTCCAGCAGCGAGAGGATGAGTCTGCGACAGCACAGGCAGCTGCTCACAGGGAGAGAAGCTGTCGAACCACGGCTCCGGCTACGTTGAGCAGGACGAGCCCCCTTCCACCAAACTACCAGCCTGCCAGTCTGCGCCGAACATGGACCCCGTCTCCAGATGTGCATACATTTGTGCATGAGGATACTGTACTTCCAGACCACTTGGACGGATTCTACACGGATGCATTCGAGTCGTGCTAGTTGGCTCGGGCCGTTCTTGGGATCACTAATCCTGTTCCTCTTGTGTGTCTCTGCCAGGAGATTCGATTCTCCATGAAACAGAAACAGCGCCAGCAGGCCAATCTAGTTTCGTCATTCCTTCTGCAAGCCGGTAATGATAGTGCTGATGAGGGGCAATAGGAGCAAGCCAAGGTGCTGCTGCCAAGTTAGAACCGTGACGCCGAGGACCGATAACAGCCGCCGGTGACGGCCCCTCGCTTCCGCTACGCGGCGGAGGGCGGTGTGGGACATCAGAACGACAATCCGATCCTTGCGGTCCATGCGAGTCACGAAGTTGCGCACGTTCGTACGGGACAAGTTTTCCATCATCCTTTTGCTATGCCGCTGCTCAGCGGCTGAGGCCTGCATAATTCAGCCAACACTCCGTAGAGGATGTGGGCAAGGAGTCTTGTTTGCTGATTTCTTGTTGGTCATTAAATTGGCTGCCTGGAGCGGTGGTCGCACTTGCCCGAAAAAAAAAAAAATTTAGTCAATGCGACGCACGCGAGAAATTTTCACACACTGCAGACAGACTGAAAGAGTCAGCGGACTGGGCTTATCGCACAGTGTCGCACTATATGGGTCTTTCCTTCGCAAGCTGTTAGCAGTGACGTCATGGTGCCAGCGATGGTGGATCAAAGGGTCGAGGTACCCGCTAGCTAGGCAGCGGCGCTTTTTTGGCCATCACCCACGTTTGTTCACTCCGTTTTGGGGCGCTTTTTTCATCTACGGATTAAATTTAAGTCGTTGAATCGTGGATGCAGACATAGACGCTCATATGGCCACTAGTCGGACAATCCGCGCAACAATCAAGAACTATGAGCACTTTGGTCAAGAAAAATCAATTCGATCAAGACCCCTGTCAATCCGCTGTGAGAGAAGAGCCGGTGTTTCAATTTTTTTGGGCCACGGCGACAAGTTTTTGACTTTTGAAGGCTCTCAGGTTTCAAGGTCGCGCTCACGGAAAAACTTTGTGCGCAAGGTGGATCACGCCTGCCAATGAGGCGCCCAGATGATGATGTACATGTACTTTCTACATGCTCGAGTATTTGCCGAATACCCGCCGCGTTATGTACGGAGCGGAGTGGTGGATTGTAGTCCGTACATGCTTTGCTCAACTCATCAACGAGCGAGTCCCTCTGTTTTGAAATTATGTATTGCGCCGACTTGTGTGGTGCCACCGTCTCGTCATTTTTCACTAGTCAGTCAGCGCACATCGCTGGGTATTGCTCTGTACTCTGTATCTCCATTATTATGATAAACTGTATTAGTGTCATTTGGTTCCTCAGCCTCTGCGAGTCCGTCGTGGTGGATCGATCCCCTCGAAAGAGCCTCACTGTTCGGAGGTGTCAGATGCACCACCGAGATTTGATGCGGTGGTGACGTTTTTGTGCCAGGTAGCAGGTCGCCGCCAGGTGTGGTTTGTTTGCTGGCAGCTGAGCGCGATTTTCTGCCAGTCCAACATCCACTATTTTTTTTCCACGCTAGAACAAGAGAAGGATCGACCATGGAGGAGGGGTCATTGAGCGGTGTTGGGACTTGTTCAAATTCATTCATCGTACGGAGTACTTGTACAAGAAATGGGTAAAATTCTTCGTGTGGAGTCAGTCCTACATATTTATAAAGGACCCGACATTCTGCTCAATGATGACGATGCCAATGTGGCAGACCCTGGTTCAGGCCCTGGTTCAGGCCCTGGTTCAGGGACCTTGCTCGTGGGGAAGGAACTGGCAATCTCTCAATCACCGGTGGGTGTGGCCTTCCTCGCCATGCTCAATGTGTGCCATTGCACGAACCCCCCAGTCCAGTCTCGTGCCATGAATACACATACATATGTAGTTACTAGTTAGTCACTGGGCTGGAATAATTGCACTGTGAAAGTCACCTGGAATTCTAACAACAATGTCTTGGGATCAACGACGACGCCTTCCGTACAAAACGGAGGCGTTGCCAACGGGTGTGCCGACGGCGAACTGTCCCTGATAAGGCAAGCCCGAGAGCAAAACGCAGGCGGGTGGCGGCCGCTGAATCTCACTGTACCCGTTGGAAGCCTCGGTGTTGGCCTCCGCTCCATAATACAGTCTGTCAAACTTTGCCACAAAATTCTGTCACGTGCGGATAAAGGTGGCGGCGCTGACTGCACGCTCCCTTTGTATCCACGTTCATTATTGGGGTTCATTTGTTGTTGGCAGAGACTACTTTTAGTGACCGCGGATGCGATTCAAACCTGCCGCGCGCGTGGTGGCTCAGTCTGGTCAACCAACAAGCCGTCTGTCGGTCTATGTAGTGAGTTGGCGTGGTGCGTGGTGGTGCGTGGTGGTGCGTGGTGGTGCGCGGCGGTGCGAGGTGCAGCAGCCGCACGAGGGGCACAGTGAACACAGTGGGCACAGTGCCACTGTCGTACCTATAAGCAAGCGATCCCACAATAGAGCTTGTCGTGGACGGGACGATAAGCGGCCGCAGGGACTGATCCAGGTGCTCGCTCGCAGCGGCAGGGGAACCTTGTTGGAGGTGAGGACATTATCATTATCAGTCGTCAGGCGAGACGGCAGATGTGCATATGTATCAGCCTGATTATGGTCAAATTTAGCAAAGCCAGCAGATTATCGATTTTTACCAGAACAGAACTGTTCGTTCGTGCAGGGCCAGACCAACCGTGCATTATGTACATATGTCTGCGCCCCCAAGCCCCAAGCCCCGAGCCCCAGCCCTAAGCCCACCCGCCCACTTCCAATTTGGCTTTACTGCTGGGCCACCCCCCCCCCCCCGGGCCCAACAAATGAGAAGACAGTGCGGCAACCACAAACCAAAAACGCCAAGCTCAGCCCAGCCAGCCCTGGTTCCGCTCCGAATTATGCGCGGGCAAATCAAGAAATGCGACTTGCTCCAGCTCCACATTGCCGTCCACCTGCTCACATCTTACACCGATTGACAATTGCGTTTCTGTTTTCCCTAATCCCTACTAAACCTCTGGTCTCTGGTATCTGGTCTGGATTCTGGATTCTGGATTCTGGATTCTCCTCGCTTCCTTGCGTTGTTCGTTGGCCGAGTATATACATCCTGACCTGCCCCGTCCCCTGCTCGCCCGTCCGCTTTCCCCCCCCCCTCTCTCACCTATCTTCTGATCCTTCGCTTCCTTTTATCCCGATTCATCACGCTTACCTCTTCATTGAGTGAACGTGCTCTGAGTCTGAGATAATTGACCCTCGACTTACTCTCGAGAACCGACCCCCACTACTGGGCTCGTTGCTCCATCATCCGCCGGCCTCGTTGCGCTCAATTGCGCGTATGCGACTCTTGTCCAGAAGCGAATTTTTATAGCCACAAGACGAAAAACTCGCGACCATCGCCATCATTTTGACTGCTCACCATGGCGACCAGCGATGAGGAAAAGGGCTCCAAGCTCGAGGTTCCTGGATCCCCAGAAGTCGGCGAGCTCGCCGTCGGCGGCAATTCTGATGGCCTGCATCGCAAACTGAACAACCGTCAAATTCAGCTTGTGGCCATTGGTGGCTCTATCGGCACCGCGCTTTTCGTCAGCATTGGTACTGGCCTGGCAAAGGGTGGCCCGGGCAGTTTGCTCCTCGCCTTTACCTTGTACTCGCTGGTTCTCGCATGTGTCAACAACTCCGTCGCCGAAATGACTGTCCTGATGCCCGTGTCTGGTGGTTTCATCCGTCTAGCTGGTCACTGGGTTGACGACGCTCTTGGCTTCATGACAGGCTGGAATTTCTTCCTCTACGAAGCTCTTCTCATTCCTTTTGAGATCACTGCCATTAACCTCGTGCTTTCCTTTTGGAACGAGAGCATCACAAAGCCTGGTCCCACAGCTGCCATTTGTGCTGGTGTCATCATATTATACGCGTAAGAATTGCACTCTTCTCTTCATATTGGGTATGAAGACGGGAAAGCCGTGTAAGCCGGGCATCGCCTATGGTGGGTGGCTTTGTCCGGTCCGCGGTGACTTCCCGCACCCAGTCCTGCTTTCCCCCCCCCTTTCTTCTTGACATGAATGTTCGTATGCTAAAGTGTGCTCTTCGCGACCTGTAGTATGATTAATGTTCTCGCCGTTCGCGCCTACGGTGAAGCTGAATTCTGGCTCTCGGGGGGCAAGGTCATTCTCCTCTTCATGCTCTTCTTCTACACCTTCGTGACCATGCTCGGGGGCAACCCCAAGAAAGATGTGTACGGCTTCCGATACTGGAAGGAGCCCGGTGCCTTCGCCGTGTTCAACGGCGCCACGGGTGATCTAGGTCGTTTTCAAGGCTTCCTCGGCGCTCTCTGGACTGCCGCCTTCGCCGTCGTCGGTCCCGAGTACGTGTCCATGGTTGCGGCAGAAGCCAAGCGTCCCCGAATTTACATCAAGACGGCGTTCAAGACTATCTACTGGCGGTTTGGTCTCTTCTTCTTCGGAAGTGCCCTGTGCGTCGGCATTGTCATTCCCTACAACTTCCCAGACCTGGTATCCATCCTTACCGGTGAATCGGGAACTACCTCGACCGCTGCTGCATCGCCGTATGTCATGTCCATGAAGATGCTGGGAGTTGACGTTCTCCCTCACGTTGTCAACGCGCTCATGTTGACATCGATTTTCTCGGCCGGAAACACTTACACCTACTGTGCAACCCGCTCCCTGTACGGTCTTGCCCTCGAGGGCCGTGCTCCTAGCTTCCTGCGCAAGACATGGAGTAACGGTGTACCCATCTATTGCTTCTTGGTGGTCATGTGTTTTCCCTTCCTGTCCTTCCTTCAAGTCGGAAACGGCTCCAAGAAGGTTGTCGGATGGCTTGTTGATCTCATCACCGCTGGCGGCATCATTGACTACCTGGTCATGAATGTGACTTTCCTCTACTACTACCGCGCATGCAAGGTCCAAGGCGTTGACCGCAAAACCCTCCCATACTACGGACGATTCCAACCCTATGGCACATATATTGCCATCTTTGTGCAAAGTCTGGTGGTTATCTTCTACGGATACACAGCCTTCACCCCCTGGAACGTGGAAACCTTCTTCAGAAATTACAGCATGCAGCTTTTGGCCCCGGTCTTGTTCTTCGGCTGGAAGTTGGTGCATCGCACTCGTGCCGTCAAGCCTCAAGAGACTGATCTGGTCTGGGATCGGCCCATCATTGACCGGTATGAGGCCAGCTTTACTCATCCACCCGTCGGTTTCTGGACCGAGGTCGGACGCCTGGTAGGCATCAACAGGAAGGCTAAGAAACACCAGATGGATTGATAAAGCTCCTGGCTCGCTAGATTTTTTTTTCCCTCTTGTCTTCTTGTTTCTCTCTCGAGATGTGAGGAAAAATGCTTGTTATACTCTTTATGGCTTATGTTTTTTTTTTATATATAAAGACTCGCATGAGAGACGTCATGACGCATCACGGGACATGGTTCATAACGAGCTTGAGTTGCCTTTGATGGAACCCACGGACATGTCCAAGTGTCGAAGTTTATGACTTGGAAAGTACGTATATACCCGGATATGAGTGAAACTGCGCAAATCAATACCAAAATACTTGGGATTCTGCCCACCTGTCAAATCAATCAATGAAGTTCATCCTCAAAGTGATGCGATGCAAGCGAAGTAATGCCCAACCGCCCACCGCAGGCCAATCAGGCCAGCCCAACTGCCACCAACAAATCAATCAGACAATTTTGCGACGTCGTCGCCGCGAAGTCATCCTCGCGTGCATTGCAACCAGTTTCATTCCCCTATTTGACGAAAAAAAAAAAGAAGGGGGTGCCCTGCCCTGCCCTGCCCTGCTTCCCCCAGATGAAACCCAATTCTGCATGCCATATCAGCCTCGTCTTGCAGGCACGCGCCGTTACGGGCGATGACAAGCCGAGGCCATCTGCAAGTCCATTTAATATCAGCCCCAGATAAGCAATCGTAGTACCATGCATGCATGGAGCGGTATCGGTATCGGTATCAGGTCGACGCGAGAACCTTGTCCGGAACGCGTCAATTCACAGACCCCCCTTCCCTGTCAGATAGCCTCGTCCGGAAGAAGCAATCGTTGCAAGTTGGTGATTCAATCTCGGGTCACTGATGCGCATCTTGGGGGGGGGGGGGGGGTTTTGAATGCCCATGTCGCGCAAGGCCTCACAGCGCAACGCAATAAGGCTCTTTTAAATACCCTTTATCATGTCATTCCCTGATATATAGCTATTTTGTATAAACGCAGAAAGGTGTAATTAATGCTATTAATACCTGGCAAGCAAGCGAAAGAACTGAAAGAGCGGAAGAACGAAGCTTTTGACAATTTATTGATTGAATTGAACGAATTTAAAATCTCGAGGTGATGATCGGGGAGAAAAGAAGCCCTGTTAAAAAAATCTGCTAGTGGGGTTTTTATACTAGGTAAGCCAGGTGCCTCGCACCTGCCCCTACCTATTACATCCACTACCACTTAGTGGTTACCCCTAACTATTAGTCTAAAAAAACATTAAATATTACTATAGGTATCCCTCCCCTTAACTTATAAGCTTATGCTATTAGCCCTTTAACCTATTAAGTATTTCTCCTCTTCTAATCTTAGTCTAAATATAGTTAGTTAATAATTATAATAACTTCTAATACCTCTATATCTAATAGGGCTAATAGCCTATTAGCTTCTCCTCTAAAATTAGTAAATAACTCCTTATAGATAGTAAAAGCCTTTTTAAATAAATAATTATACCTTATTAAGTTACCTAATCACATTAAGTAATCTCTAATCCTAATTAGGATATCTAGCCTTCTTAGTATTCTTAGAGGGCAAAGTCCTCCCTTAATTCTATATAGGCACTTAGCTATTACTTTAGAGAATAAAGAATCTATAAACTAATTACCTCCTAGGGCATTAGCCTATAAGCCTAGCTAGCTAATAGTTTCTTTAATATATTTATTATTTTACTTAGGGGGTAAAGACTTAAAACTCTCTTAGAAAATAAGGACTCCCTCCTTTTTATTTAATACTAATATTAGAAATTTACTAGCTTTTTTTAAATCTTATAGGCATAACCCCTTAAGTCTAGTAGCTTTAATATTTTTCTAGTAGTAATTAACTAATTTATTAAGTTTTATAAGAGTAGTATAGACTAGGCAATAGGCCTTAGATATTATAGCTAGTACCTTAAGTGCTTTAATTTTACCTTTACTACACTTCTATTAGTTCTTATAGAGCTAAGATCTTAAAGCTTTTATTTTTAGAGGCTACTAAGTTAGTGTAACTATAGCCTAACTATAAGGGTAAAGATCTAATAAGATACTTAACTAATCTTTAGATACTTTAATTAGTAGTAGTAATAGTAATATAAGTAATTTTAGTAGTAAGGGTTAAGCTTTCTATTTAGCCCTTAACTTAAATTTATTTACTATCTTATTATACTCCTTAACTATTATATATTAGACTTTAGATAAGTAAGGGGCACCCCTTAACTAGAGGTTATAATACTTATTAAAGATAAATATAGTTAGGGAAATATAAATTCCATAATTATTAGTAAGTTTTATTAAGTCTTATAAGTCTATAATTAGTTAGTATTTAGCTATAACTCCTATTATTTTACTAAGGTAAGTTAGAACTAGTGTTATACCCTTATTACTTACTTAGAAAGTATAGTTTAATAGAATAGTAAATAAGTTTAATATAATAGGTTTTAGCCTAGGGTTATGAATATCCTTAAGCAAAAACATATCCTAAATTCGCTATAGCTCCTTATTAATAACTAGCTATATTACCTATATAGAGGTAAAGGTAAGGGTTAGCTACTTACTTATAAAGGGGTTTTCTCTCCCTTATAGCTATAGTAAAGGTAGTAATAAAGGTAAAGGTAGTAGTTATAGACCCCTAATATTAGTAAGATCTCTCTTTTACTTTCTTTTCTTATTAATACTATTCCTAGCTAGTCTCTTAGGTAAAGCTCTAGTATTATTATTATTAGTTATAGGAGAGTTACCTCCTCTAGTCCCCTTACTAGTCTTATCTTTATTATTATTAGGCCTTTCTTTCTTACCCTTATTATTAACTATACCCTTAGGGTTACTATCTCCTCTTTTCCCTTTATTACTATCTTTATTCCCTTTCCTAGCGTTGCTATTACCTCTAGTTTTCCTACTTTTACTACCTCCTATACTCTTAGGATTATTATCCCTTAAGTCTTTCTTTTTACTAGTTTTATCTCTAGTCTTCTTACCTTTAGTAATTTTTTCTTTAGATACACTATCTTTAGTATTATTATCTTTAGAATTAGAAGGTAGCTTAGATAAATTATTATTACTTCTAATATACTTCTCTTTATTTATAATAATTAGGATATTATTACTCTCTATAACTTTATTAGGCACCCCTATTCTTAATAGCTACTTTACTCTTTATAGGTAAAAAGGCTTATTTCTATCTTCTAGTCTTATTAGGACTTTTCCTTTATTTCCCTTATATAAATATAAGGTTCTTATATATCCTACTATAGCCCTAGTTAAATAATATTATAGTAAGAAGTCTTTAGGTATTATTATAGTTTAGACTTTAACTAGATCTTTAAGCATAGGTAATCCTATTAAGTAAAATAACCTAAGCACTTAAAGACCCTAGATAAGTATAGTTAGTGTATTATCTATTAAGCCTTTATTTCTTACTAGATTATAGAGAATACTAAAGAGATAATCTTATAGGTAAATTAGTATTACTAGTAGCTAAAAGTGTTTTAATAATCCCTTAACTCTTAATATTACTTATCTTAACTCTTATTACACTATATTATTAATTAAGTACCCTTAATTTCTTATACTTATATTACTACTAAATAGCTTAATAGCTCTTACTAAGAGTAATAGTATAACTTAAAATAAATAAGGGAACTTTAATAGTTTTAGTTTATAGCTTAGCTATAGCTAATGCTAGAAATAGAGGTAGAATTTTTTAGCCTTAATAAGCTTAATATCTAGAATAATAGGCTTACCTTTTTTTCTAGAAATATAGATATAGTTTTTAGTCTTATATATTACTAAGTTAACTAAATCCCCCTATATTACTAATACTATAAGAAGGCTAGTAATATAGAAAATATCTATTAGGTATACCTTAATAAACCTTCTTACTATTTTAAGAATAAATATAGGAAACTTAAGGGTAAATATAAGAGAGAATATATAGAAGTAAACTCTAGGAGTAGCTTTAGTATAAGGGGTAGGCTAGTTTATCTTACTAACCTCTCTTACTAATCTAGGATAGCTTACTATTTTAACTATTAGAATTTTTTAAGTGTATAATAGCTTAATAGTATTACCTCTCTTTAATTAATTATATGTTTTAGCGTACTAAGTTAATAGGTTATTAAAGGTTAGGTTTCCTTATTTAGTAAGTAACTTTTACCTAAACTTTAATTTCCTTAACTCTTTAGTTATTTAATTCTTTAAAGTCTAATTAATTACTAGTAAGAGTAAACCTTTTATTACTTTTAGATTCCCTTTTACTAGTAGTTCTTAGTAAAGGATTACTAGAGAAGGCTTTATATAATTCCCTATTACTAGGTTAAAGAACATTCCTATTATATAGTTATTATCCTAAAGGAAGTTCTCTCTTTAGTTTATACCTAGCGCTTATATAGCTATAGGGTGCATTATATCTAAGAGGTATCCTATAAAGATTTATTTAGGGCTCTTAATTATAGTATTTACCCCTTTACCTTTAACTCCTATAAGTAATAAATTATATATAGTTACTATTATAATTATTATTATTTTCTTAAGATTATATAGCCTTAGGCACCTATTTACTAGGCTAAATATATACTATTTCCTAGGTTAAAGGTTTTTATTCTTAAATAAGTCTTCTCCTTATAACTTATTTACTATTTTTACTAGCACTTTACCCTTATTCTTAATAACTAGAAGTTATTTATCTAGCTTAAGGGTTACCCCCTTTACCTTATTACTTCTTTATTCTTATATTCTCTCTTTCTAAATAGTATAAGTAAAAGCTAGCTCCTTAGGGTCTTATATAAAATATAAGTCTTTAAATAAGTCTAAGTCCTTTTACTTAATACTTACTTAGTGTATTTCTTTAGCTACTAGTAAAGTAACTATCTATTTAGTAAGACTAAGAGCTTTTCCTAGACTTATAGTTATAAAAGCTATGCTAAGAAAAAATCTAATAGTAAATAGTTTTAGATAAGGATATATAAGTATAGTGTAATTATAGCTAAGTAAGAGGGAGAAGGTCTTTAACCTTTAAATAAAAACTAATAAAATTTTTAGGGTTAAACTTAAAATAGTAATAGGGATTACTAGTTTTACCCTTAGTAATTAAGAAGAAAGGTAAAAGGTACTAGAATATAAGAGAAAGAGAGGGGGGGAAGTGTGTAGTCTCCTCTAGTTTTTACTCTAAGCTTACTTTTAGCTTACCTTTTCCTACCTTTTAAATAACCACTAAACTATGCCTTTTTACCTTTTCCCTTCCCTCTTTCTCCTTTTACTCTTAGCTTTTCTTTAGGTTTCTTTTTTTTTTTTTTAAAAACCTCTAACTCTTACTATATAAAATTATATATTCCTCTATATCTTAAGGTTCTTCCTTAATTTTATCTCTATAATTTTGTTTTTCCTAATAATAGTTAATCCTATAAAGTTTTTAAATAACTAGTTTAAGGGATATAGGCCTTTAAAGTATCCTTATAGAAGTCTAAGCTATGCCCTCCCCTTACTCTTAATTTATCTAGGTTAATAAGTTAATAGGAAGTATGCCTAGTCTAAGTTTTAATTTAAAATAGTCCTTATTACTATAATTATAGCTTTAGGGGCTTCCCCTTAGTAACTACTATTACTATCTTACCTAGTTTAAAAGGTTTAACTCTTTATTATTTATAGTGTTCTTTATAAGCAATAGCCCTTAACTTCCTATTAGCCTTTATTACTATATAATAAGATTTAACATTCCCTATAAAATATATTATTATATCTCCTTCTAGGGACTTCTCTAGTAGCTACGCTAAATTCTTATAAAAATTATTACTTTAACTAGCTAAACTTTAGGTTAATAAGGCTCCTAGCCCTATCCCTAAGTTCTATATTAATTTATATAGCACCTTTATAGGAGTATACCCTATGGATTTAATATATTAGTAATTTAATATCTTTGCTATATTAGGAAGTTAGAGATCCTAGTTCTTTACATTAGATATTATCTTATTTAACATGCCTTATAAGATTTGATTTAATACCTTTACTAGTCTAATACTCTTATAAGACTATCTTAGAGTATTTATTAAGTTTACTCCCTTTCTCCTTAAAAACACTAATAACTTTGCTAACTTAAATACTAGCCTAGGATTAGTGTAAAAACCCTCTAGAGTAAGTAATAACCTATTTATCTAAGCCTATAGATAGTTTACTACCTCTATAGCACTAGTTAACTTACAGGGGAATAGCTATATAAACTAAGAAAAATAATTAACTATAATAAGTATATGCTAGATCTTTTGCTTTAATTTTAGAAATAGTCTAATATAATCTATCCCTATTACTTAAAATAGTTTATTTACTACTACTAGTTAATTTAGTGCTTTTTTCTTTTAAGTAGTATATTAGGCATATAGTATATATCCTAGAATATAGTTAATAATATTACTACCTATCCTAGGCTAAAACACTAATTAAGTTAACTATTACTAGGTTAGGTTCACTCTAAAATGCCTAGACTTATTATAAGCCTTCTATAGGGCACTTATTACTTCTTCTCTTACTAGGTAATATTATCTATTATACCTTTCTTTAAACTAAAGGACCCTATCCTTAAGTTTATACTATTACACTTTTATAACTATTTTTCTAATAGTATAATAGTTATAATCTCCCTTATAACACTTCCTAGTAATAAGGAACCTT
This sequence comes from Epichloe festucae Fl1, assembly GCA_003814445.1. Classification (NCBI taxonomy): domain Eukaryota; kingdom Fungi; phylum Ascomycota; class Sordariomycetes; order Hypocreales; family Clavicipitaceae; genus Epichloe; species Epichloe festucae. The sequence continues at coordinate 1,325,987 of CP031388.1, read as the reverse complement.
ATAATTTCTTTATATTATAAGTCCTCTAGGTATTTCCTCTATAGTAATTTAACTCTAGGTAATACCTCTAGCTATCTTATGTTCTAGCTTAACCCCTTAAGATTAGACTCCTTTTAAATCTTAGTAGCTTTTAGAGTTTTTAATATCTCCTTATATCCTCTAACTTTATCTTTCTAGATCTACTAGTTTTAGACTATATCCCTTAACCTAAACTTAGTTAAATTATCTACATAATTATCTAATAGAAATATAGTATAAGATAACCTATTAGTAGTAGTATTCTGTTTCTCTTAGATAAAATAAATCTTAATATTTAATAGCCTTAGCTTAGTAACCTATCTAGTATAAATACCCTTATAACTAGTAGTAGTTATAAATATTATAAGTGGTTTATAGTCTATAAAGATAGTTAATCTTATTCTTAACTTAAAAAAGTGCTTATACTTCTAATAAAACTTAATAATAGTATAAAGCTCTTACTTATAAGTGCTATAGTTCTATTATATCTTAGTAAAAAGGAATGAATTATATAAAATAAAATAGGGGACTTTATCTTAGACTTATAATATTATATACCCTTTACTAAATCCACTAGCATTAGAGTATAGTTAAGTTAGTAGGTTAAACACATACTTATATATGCTTAGGATAGTAAAGGCTTTCTCCCTTAATATAGAGAAAGATAAAGCCTCTAAATCTCCCTATTACTAGCTTATATCCCTAGTAAGTTAATTAAGAGATTAAGCAATCTTAGTATAGTTCTTAATCTATTATTAGCAGGGTCTAATAGCTCCTAAGAATAAACACACGCTAGATTAGCTTATAGGCATAGGCTAATCCCTTAGCTTTATGGCTTAGTTAGGTTTAATATATATTTTCCTAGCTACCTTATAAACCTAACTAACTATAATAATTAAATTTATTCCTAGAGAAACCTTTTTAAAGCTTAGTTTTAGCAAGGTCTATAGTAGCCTAGGTAGTAGATAGTTCTTAATAAAAGACTACTACTCCTTAAATAAAGCATATTTATAGAAGATATTATCTATATATATAGCTAATGCGCTTAGATTACCTAAGAGTTAAGGGGTAGTAAGAGAGGGTTTAGGGTAAGGTAATAGGATTAGACTAAGTGTAATCCTTATTACTTTAGTTATTATAAACCTAGCTAATTAAGAACCCTAGGGCATATAAGATAGTTATAACTAACTAAACCTAGGGATATTAAAGGCAAATATATGCCTTAACTCTAATGCTATAGGTATTAACTAGTATGTATGTTTAAGGTTAAACATATAGTAAGAATTAATCTAAGGATTAGATAGTTAATTATAAATCTTAGCTAGTAGGGGTAACTAGCTACCTAGTATGTCCTCCTTAACGTAAGAATAATTAATAGTAAGTTATTACTTAGCCTATAGGTTAGACTTATCCTTTAGTACTAGTATAGGTTTTACACACTAGTTAGATATCTTTCTATTAGTAGCTATAGTATACTTATATATCTCTAACTTAATTCCTTTAGTTACTAACTAATTTAACTAATACTTCTAAGGCTCTAACTATCTTTGCTTTAGGGATTATACCTAAGGCTTTACATTTTCTTTTAGCTAAGGTACGTGTATATAAAGGTCTATAGCAGGGATATTAGTAATTAATAAGGCATTTAGGTCTCTATATATATAAAACATCTATATAACTTCCTTTACTATAGACTTTAGGATAAGGGGGCCTAAGGTTACTTTATAACCCTTAAACTATAATAACACTGTTTTAATTAGGGTTTCCTAGTTAGTTTCCCTCCTTTACACTCTTTACTTAGTTAGAAATAGAAATAATAAAGGATCTAGAGTAACTAGCCCTAGCTAATTATCCTTTGTCTATTAAAACGTTTTCCTATTATTATTATTAACCCTTAATTCTATAGTATATTCTCTCCCTCTAAGTAAATTCACTTCTAATAGGAATATATAGAGACTAAGTTAATTTATAAGCTAAAAATTTATTCACACTAAAACAAGGTAAGTAATCTAAGGCATATAGCTAGAAAACCACACTAAGGGCTTAACCTAGAAATAAATAAAAGGGAGCTTATAAAGTTACTTACTCCTATATCTATTCTAGGCTATTAGATTTAGTTTTTTAACTTAACTAGGTTATAGTAAGTAACTTAGTTTTCTAAATTATCTAAATTATCCTCCTCCTTATCCTTAGATCCTAATAAGGTATTATCTAGGGATAAGTTTATATTATCCTAACCCGTGTACTTCTCTAGGATTATAGGCTTAGCTAGATAAAGCATTACTTTCTATTAATTAGATAAAGCTACTAAAGGTCCTTTAATAGAAATAACTTTATCCTTACGCTCCTTAACTCTAATTATAAGTTTAAAGTTCTTAATATTAAACCTTATACCTATGTTATAAAGCTAGGGCAAACCTAGAATTAAAATAGTCTAGTTCTTAGGCTAATAGTCTAGGGTAATCACTGCTTAAACTAACTATATAATGCTATAATATACTACTTTTATTAACACAAAATAGGTAACTATGTTCTCTTATCTATTAGTATTAATTATTTATAGCCCTTAGAAACTAATAGATCCTAAATCGTAGACTAGTATGTTTTCCTATAGTCAGAGCTTTGCATGTAGTGTAGTAAATGTAGTATTTTGGCTTTCGTTGTAGTATGTAGTGTAGTAGATTTTAGTGTAGTGTAGTATGTAGTGTAGTGTAGTAAATACTACACTACACTACAAATACTACAAATGTAGTATTAGTAGAAAAAAAAGTAGGGTATTATATAGTTTTATAATATTCCTTAGATTTTTCTTAATTAAGTTAATATAAGCTGTTTTTTTTATTATAATTTAGTTATTTAGTTATAAATTCTTAAAGTTTAAGATTATTTAGATTATTAAGCTAATTATAGGTATATAGAAGCTAAATATAGTATATTTTAGTTTATATTTATAGCCTGTTTTTTCCCTTTATTATAGAGGTTATTTTATCTTAATATCTTTTTCTTTAGATTTACTATGTATTTTAGTATGCTTTTTTTACTTAAAATATAGGAATTACCCTAAAGAAATTATTTTTTATTATATATAAATAAGACTAAAACTCTAATAATATTATATATATATATATAACTATCTTATTAATAAGAGAATATTAAAATTTAACTAATAAAGAAGTTCCTAGTAATATAGCTATTTTATTAGAGTTATAAATAATTATATTAACTTTTAGGGTTTTTTTAGTAAAAGAAATAGTAAAAGTACTTAGTAAAGTTACTTAAAAAGAACTTAAATATTTAATAATAGATTTAATAAATATATATAATAAACTTTCCTTAGTATTAAAGTTATTAAAAAATAAGCTTTAAAAGTAAGTTAAATAATATATATTATCTTTAGTTTTATTACTTAGTAATATAGTTTTTTCTAAAAATAGGTTTAAAAGTGAGTCCTTATAACTATTAGTAACTTCTTTATAGCTTTCTTACTTAAATATATAATTTTTACATTAAAAGAGAAATTTATTTAAAAGTGAGCCCAAAAGTGGGTCCCTATAACTATAAGTAACTTCTTTATAGCTTTCTTACTTAAATACATAATTTTTACTTAAAAAGAGAAATTTATATAAAAGTGGGTCCAAAAGTGGGTCCTTATAACTATAAGTAACTTCTTTATAGCTTTCTTACTTAAATACATGATTTTTACTTAAAAAGAGAAATTTATATAAAAGTGAGTCCAAAAGTGGGTCCCTATAACTATAAGTAACTTCTTTATAGCTTTCTTACTTAAATACATGATTTTTACTTAAAAAGAGAAATTTATATAAAAGTGAGTCTAAAAGTAGGTCCCTATACCTATAGGTAACTTCTTTATAGCTTTCTTGCTTAAATATAAGATTTTTACTTAAAAAGAGGAATTTTTATAAAAGTAAGTCTATAAGTAGGTCTTTATAACTATAGGTAACTTCTCTATAGCTTTCTTACTTAATATATAATTTTTACTTAAAAGAGAGGGATTTTTATAAAAGTGAGTTTATAAGTAAGTTATTATAACTATAAGTTACTTCTTTATAGCTTTCTTACTTATATATATGATTTTTACTTAAAGGAGATACTTATTAATACTAATAGCTAATAAATTTATAAGCTATTATAAGCTATTATAAGCTATTATAAGCTATTATAAGCTATTATAAGCTATTATAAGCTATTATAAGCTATTATAAGCTATTATAAGCTATTATAAGCTATTATAAGCTATTATAAGCTATTGTAAGCTATTATAAGCTATTATAAGCTATTATAAGCTATTGTAAGCTATTATAAGCTATTGTAAGCTATTATAAGCTATTATAAGCTATTGTAAGCTATTATAAGCTATTGTAAGCTATTATAAGCTATTATAAGCTATTATAATTTATTTATTTTCTAAATACTACAAATACTACAAAATACTACAAATACTACATGTAGTAAAAAAATTTCCTTGTAGTGTAGTATGTAGTGTAGTGTAGTATGTAGTGTAGTGTAGTATGTAGTGTAATGTAGTATACTACACTACACTACAAATACTACAAAATGTAGTGTAGTGTAGTACAAAGCTCTGCCTATAGTATAAACGCCTAAGATATAATATTAATCTTAGCTCCCTAATTAGCTACTGCTTATCCTAGTTTAAGATTAAATACCTATTCCTTCTAAAATCCTATATAAGCTTAGATAGTAATCCTAAATAACTTAGCACCTAATTAATGCTCTTAAAGTAACTTAGTGTTATAATTATTAGCTATAGGACTCTTCTAACCCTTACTAGATATAGCCTAAACTAAGCTTATATTAAGTGAGAAAGCTATCTTCTTCTTTATCTGCTTCCTTAGGGCTATTACCCTTAATAATAGCTTTTAAAACTACTTAGATATTTCTAGGCTAATTTACTATAAATCTATTAGTAAAATTAGAACTAAGATATAACTCGCTAGGGCTTTCTAGTTAATAGGACCTAGACCCTTATATCCTTAAATCTTGCTTAATACCCTTATATTTTACTTAACTACCTTTTCTCTTACTAATAATATAGCTTTAGGAGTTAGAGTTAGACTTTCTAATATCTTACTAAGGGGTATCCCCTTTTGTTTTTTTAATAGTAATATAGCTTCTAATACTAATATTATAACCTATAGAGCACCTTAAGCAATAGACTTAAGGGTTTCTATATTAGCTTTTTTAAGGCTCTTAATAAAGGGTCTTAAAACTCTAGCTTTACCTTTTTCCTTATTAGTAATATCCTTTACTTATACCTTTATATTAGTATAGTAAGCCCTAATTTTCTATAAGCTTATAGTAGCTATAGGGTTTTATTTAAGCTAAATAAGCTAGGGATTCTCTATAAGGTTAAGTAAGTTTTTAATAGCACCTAGCTTAATTAGAGCATATTAAACTCTAACTAATAATTTACCTATAACCTCTTTAATAATTCTAGATACTACTATATTCTTATATTTATTACTATTTAAGTATACCTAAGCTAACTAAGTATGGATTTATCTAGGTACTTATAACTAGTTATTATAAGGGGGAAGTGTTATTAATTTTAACTATAAGGATTCCTATTATTATAATAAATTATTTCTAGTTATAGTATAGTTTATAGTATAATATCTAGTAACTTTATACTTAAAGTAAGCACCCCTATAGGGTAATAGTGTGGTTCTATTAATATACTAATTCCTTAATTTAGTTACTAGCCTTAGTTTAAGTGCTTTTTCTCTCTAACTAGTACCTTAGGTTATTATAGGTGTATTCTATAAGGGTTAATATACTCTAGTCCTATTGTTTTAATATTAAGAGAGAAAGCTTACTTATTAAGTTCTAGGGGTAAACTAGTTAGCACTACCTTATAGGTTTACTAGAGCTTTATTCCCTAAGTTAATATTACTTCTATTCTATATCTAAGGATAATTCTAAGAGTAAGTGGCTAGAGTTAGTGTTTAATTAACTACTTAAGGTATAGGATAATACTTACTAAATTACTAAGGGTTAGTAAAACTATATATTCCTAATAGACCTAGGTATAATATTATAAGCTAAAGCTAGGTAATTAGAGTATTAACTAAAGTAAACTATTATCTCTATTCTCCTAATACTTCTATAAACCCTAGGGGTAGTTTATATACCTAAGATAATACTTTATTAGTAAAGTATTTGCTCTAAAGTTTAATAAATTTCTCTATTAAGGTAATCTTTATATCTTATATAGTTATCTTTATAAGATTAGCCTTTACCTCTAAAATAGTAGTAGCTTACTTAATATATTCTTAGGCTTCTCTAAGGCTATTAGTAGCTAATATATTCTAGCTAATAGCTTCCTATATTAGTAATCTATTATATAATCCTTAAATAAACTACTAGATAAAGTTATAAAGGGTATAACTCTTAATTAAAGTAAGGGGATAGTTAGAAGTAATTAGTTTATCCCTTCCTTTAGTATAATAAAGTATATTTAAAATATAAGAGTAATAGGTAATAAGGGCCTTACTCTTACCTTATTAAAGTTCTATATTAGTACTAGTTTTTACTTCTTTATTAATAATATTAGGAGGGTATTACTCTTATAGTAACTATTAGAGAGTGGCTAAATTAGCAGTAGTTACTATACTATTCTTAGCCCTTAAGACTATAAGCCTTAATTACTTTAAGCTATTAATAAAAGTAGCTACCTTACTACCTAAGGCTATATTAATAGCTTAGATAAAGGTATTTAGGTTAATATCTCTTCCTTTATTAATAGTCTTAAAAGTCTACTATAAATAACTTAACTATTATCCTACTAATATAAACCTATTAAAGGTCCTAATATCTTAAGATAAGGGTAACTTATATAGCTCTATTATAGGCTAATAAGTAAGTGTTTTAACTATAGGTTTTTTAGTTTCTAATAAAGGTAACTTTAATTCTAATATAGTGGTAAGTTACTTAAAGAAATAGGCTAGCTAGATTATAGCTTAGTCTCCTAGTTTAGTAAGAGGGAAGTTTTCTTCTCTTACTAGGACACTTCCTAGAGATAATAATTTTATTAATTCTAAGTTATAATTATACACTTTTACTATCTGCGGATTTCATAGGGATTCTAACTCCTATAACTCTAGATTAATAATAGTAATAACTAAAAGTATAGGGTTTTATAGGTATAAGCAGGGATTAGGAAATACAGGTAGGTAGACCACCCTAGTCTAACTAATAATAATAAGGATAATATAGAAATGACAACTTAACTCTAGGTAGCTTAAGGAAGCTTTAATTACTAATCTCCTAGCGTGGTTACTAAGAACTAAAAGAGCAGAAGAATAAAGCTTTTAATAATTTATTAATTAAATTAAATGAATTTAAAATCTCAAGGTGATGATCAGGGAGAAAAGAAGCCCTGTCAAAAAAATCTGCTGGTGGGGTTTTTGTGCTAGGTGGGCCAGGTGCCTCGCACCTGCCCCCACCCGTCAAGCGAGGGATTTGTACATAGTGGTTACATCCGGCGGTTGGCGTCCTTCCGGATTAGGACTAACGCGATACGCGCCTTTAGTGACCCGTTAAAAATATGTAAATGACATTAGAAAAATAACTTCAAATTATTTATAATGCTTTTAACAAGAGCTATTTGCAAATAATTGCCTTACTAATCTGCAGCGGAGCCCGACATCGGGCGCTCACACACGCCAGCCACGGAGGGGGATGCTCCTCCTATTTATGTACGCCAGAGGCGGGATACTCCATCGTCTTCTGCCTTCCTCTTTTCTCTCTTTAGATTCATATCCTGTTTCCTAACCTCTCCCATCACCGCGTGGAAAAGACAAGCAAGTTACAAGTTACAGATCCCCTTCTCTTGTCAATTGCCATCGCCCCTCGACCCGGGACAACGACACGTTCATCGGCTCGGCAGCAGCAGCAAGGGCTTGCTCGGAACCGGGGGCCATTCCCTCTTTGCTCGCTGGCTCGGGCGGTCCAAGATTCTGGAAGACGAGCGCCAGCGAGGAAGATTTCCAGTTCCCGTCCCAGGGGCTGCGGTGGTTGAGAACAATGACTGTGACCGCAAAGAGGAGCTCGAGGCCGATCAAGACGGCTAGGAACGAGAGGAACTTCCATTCCACCCGGATGCATACTTCGTTTCGGAATGATTGACCGTGGACCTGCTTCAGCATGTCTGGCTCGTCAGCGTCAGGCACGTTCCGCATCTGAGCCCCGATGGACAGGGAGAGGCCGTCTGCCCACGCATTGATGGACGACATGTTCATCTTGCCCGCCTTGTACAGGTTCTGATGCCAGAAGGGACCAGAGACTCCCAACTGCGTTGGGCCTGATACCACCGTCTGCTTCGTGAAGAGGGTTACGATGAAATCTGCAAGCGCGTTGCTCGACATGCCGCTGATGGTGTACACGCACTCTGGCGGATACCAGAGGCTAGGATAGCTCAATATGTTTTCGTCTCCTCGCCGGATCCCGGGCAAGGCCACTTGCGCCGTGTTCTTTTCGGACCTCAGCTCGGTGCCTTGGCAATCTTTCCACGTGCCATTGTATACCGTACGGTTCATGGCCACTTCCCAGCGGTACCTGACTGACCCGGGGACGAAATGCAAGTGAGCCCGCGACAGCTCTTCCTCACGATATACCCCGTTAGTGTAGTTTGCGCCATACGTCTTGACGCAAGGTCGGAGGGAGCATTCGAACGCGAGGGGAGCTTTCGTGCAGTTGGACTTTTCGGCACATTGGTCATCTCTTTCCACCAATGCTATCGCCTGGATGTCTACCAGATTCGTTCGCGGCCAGGAGCCTTCGGGATACCCCTTTGACGATTTCGAGGCAGTTATGTTCAAGAGCGTCGGCGGCGTCTGGATAGAAAGCCCATTTGGTAATTCGTGGGCAGATACCCTGGATGCATTGTTGTACCGAATCGTGTTCGATATATCCCTGCAACTGTGACACATGGACAGGGTCGTGAATGTGGCGCCTTGATCCGCGGGAAATGTGCAGTTGCCCGTTGTACAGTCGACCTTGACGCTCTGCGAGCTGTTTGCGGGAGGCTCCAGAAGGGCGCGATACACGGCATACTGCATGGGAGCGTCAAGAAAGTTCGAGCGCGCGAAATAATGGGGGCCAACCTCGACGTATCTGTTTGCTATGGGTATTCGGGCTTGCAAAGATATGGGCATGAGGCAACTCTTCAGCGAAACCGCAGCCTGCGAGAACGGGTCCGTGGCCAAAGTGACGATGGCTATGAATGCACCGAGGCTGGCAAGATATCTGGCAAAACGCGTGTCAGCGGGTGATGCGACGGGACAGTTCTTACATCCATTCCGTGTCTTGGAGGCCAACTCACGATCGTTGGCGTCGAGCAAATTGTCTGGTCACGAAGAGGAATGAGCCCCAGGGACCTCTGCTGGCCTTGTCGTACATGTCCATGTCGGCAAGGCTCCGAGGTTGACTTGAGAACCACAGCCATTTCAACTGGCTTATACCTGATCAGAGACAGAGAGTCAGGTCCAGACTCGTGGGACTGCACAAAATAGGAGTGGGGGGGGGGAAGAAAGTCCCGAATCGCAGAAACAGGAGAAAGACCATTCCTGAATCCTCAACTAAAAAGCATACCTTCTGTAATGGGCAAACCAAGAGAGCCTTTGAACACCGCAGATAGGACAGCAACGATGGCGTTGATGGAAAGAGGAATCCTCCAGGAAGACAGGGTCCGGTCCTGGTAGATCCGCAAGACTATGATTATACCGACGAAGCTCACGGCACTGATAAATAGAGACACCAGCTCCCATTTCCAGAGACAGATACTTGACAGTGGGCCACGTCCAAGTTTCTTCTTGTTTTTGGATTCTTGAACATGCCCCTCGTATTCGTCGTCAACACTCCTCACAGCGTTGATAACAGGGTGGTGCGTTTTGTTCCTCAACGGAGCCTGGTCAACAGACAATCGAGTCGGGCTAGTAGACACGGGCTTTCGGCGAACTCTTGAAAAGAATGCCGAAGAGTCCAATGGGCTGCTCTCAGACGACTCATCCTCACTCCCACCACCATAGCCATGGGTTTGGCCATGGTCATGTATGTGGCTGTTGCCGTTTCCATTGCCGTTGCCGTTGCCATTGCTGCTCATAGATGGTGCGAGACTCGTCGTGTCAAGCGGAAGACGTAATTGAGAGCCCGTTTGTGGCATTTTCGCCAGAGATCATGGGGCAGTCGGGGTTTTCGAAAAGTCGAACTCTGCGTTGCAAAGTCTGAACGACCCAACTGTAAGTTTTGTGACGGGTTCGGTGGCAATCGTTGTCGTGAGGTGAGTCGTGACATGGCAGTATTAGCGACTTGTTTGTTGACTCACATGAGTATAGTATCTATCAGGCCTCAAGGGCGAGAGATCCGGCCCACACCCGTTTCGCCGAAACGGGCAGAAGTAACCATTTGAAAGCTCAGGCTCAGGATCAGTACAAACACGCGCACGAAGAGAAGAGGAACTTGATGGTATTTAAATAGCTGTGGTCAGTCATGCAACATGCGGCGAGACGGGACGGACACCACCCTATGCGGCCCGCCTGGCCCGCACCGCCCCCAAGGCGTAATCCGTAACCAGGGAATTAATTATTCATGTACGAACAAATTATAGTGGCCAGTCGGGTGCGCCGCTTTTTTCGAGGCGGCCAAGAGGCGGGGCTGATTTGTCGGGCACACAGTAATAAATCTCGGCTCCAACAAAGTTGATCTCGTATCCAGGCTCCTGCCACAACGTCGACGGTACGAAGGCTACTTAAACAGAGCCCAAGAGTAACAAACCGTCTCTCCTGCGTAGCACAAGAACCTTGGCAATGGCTCATTCGTCCTCATACACGGGAAATGGGATAATATAGAACCTTAAAAACCAGCCAAATGCGCACTAGTGACGCCGAGATGTTTAATCATTACTGTCCACTCTATTCGGGTTCTGTCAAACCATACTATCATCATTCCAAACCCAAGGTGGTTTATCGAGGTCACCGTGTTGGGGTCCTCCAACCCTTCATCGGCGCCTCTGAACATTTCTCCCGTGCGCATTCGTCATCTTCATCTAATTTAGAAGGCCAACTCTATCGGTAGCCCAAGCATGCAATCATTTCCCAGAACGCATCGCAATTTTGAAAAACTTTTACCATCTTCCACATGACCGTACAAAGGAAACAAACAAGTGTATGAAAACATCGTCGGAGAAGTAGCGGGAAGCCGACCAAATATTACAGCGAATCGTTGGGGTATGCACTCGCTTAGAGATCGTCCTCGTCGCTGAAAACCTCCTCGCCACGCTTGCGGCGGGCCATACGGTCTACAAGCGGTTTGTTAGCAAATACATCTTGATACTAGTACGTAGGATGATGATTGGACTTGCCCTTCTTCTTCTTGCGCAGCTCAGAAGATGTCAACTTGGCCTTCTTCTTGGTGCTGACAATCTTGTTGCCCATGGCATCGAATTTCTCCTCCTCATCGTCATCATCCTGCTTGAGACGGGGACCAGCGCCCTGACCGGAAACCCAGTTGTGGCCAGACGGAGTCATCTTGCCGTCCATTACAGCCCAGACTTCCTCAGTCAAATCCTTGGTGAACTCGGCGGAGTGGGTAATGATGATGACACCACCCTCGAACTTCTTCAGAGCCTTGGACAAGGCACCGAGAGAGTCACGGTCAAGATAGTTGGTAGGCTCGTCAAGAACGATCAAGTGAGGGCGCTGCCATGAGCAAGCAGCAAGGACGGTCTTGACACGCTGACCCCCTGACAGACCTCTCATGCGGGAGTGGGAAACAAGTTCGGCATCGAGACCAAAGTTGGCACAGTGAGCCTCGATCTCCTTTCGGACCAGAGGACGGAACTGACCAGAGGCGAGGGCCTCCTTCATATCAACATCTGCTACCATCTTCTGGTGAGAGGCCAAAAGCTCGTTACGGGGCAACCAGACATTGTCGGCAGACATCATGGGAGTCCAGCGCTCGTTCTTCATGCCAACGTTCTCACCGATGGCGCATGAGCATTCGTACTCGTAGCTGTTCTTGAACTTTCTGCGGGAGTTGATTCCAATGATGCGGCGCTGGGTACCTTCAATTCGGAACACCTTGTCCATGGCCTTCTCATCATCCTCAGTGATGATCTTGTTAGCACGGTCCATGGTCTCACGATCCTCACCAGTCTGGAAACGCCACTGGATGTACTCAGATGGAGTTGAGTCAAGGTGGTTATCGATGTGAGCGAAAGCGTGCTGCTTGATGTAGGCAATACGGATGTTTTCGTGCTGATAAATCTCACCCTGGGTAGGGATGAGCTCACCAGTCAAAACATTGATAAGGGTAGACTTGCCAGCACCGTTGGGTCCAATCACAGCAATACGAGATCCCAAAGAGCACTGGAAAGTGATGTCGGAAACCTGGGGCTTGGAGGTACCGGGATACTGGAAGGACATCTTGGTGGCTCGCAGAATAGCCTTGGCCTTGGTCTTGACACCCTCGAGGAAACCGGGCTCAGGGAAGCTGAACTCCATCTCTGATGCACCAAGCTCGTAGTAGGACTTGGCAGAGGGAACACGCTTGACAAAGTCTGCCAAGTTGCCCCTGTAACGCTTGAGCTTGAATCGCTCGTAGTGAACGATGTGCTGGCAGACATTGTCAAGGAAACCGGAGTCGTGAGAGACAATGATGGAGGTGCAAGGAGAGTTGACGAGGTACTCCTCGAGCCACTTGACATTTTTGACATCCAAGTGATTGGTAGGCTCATCGAGCAACAGGATATCGGGGGCCTCAAAGACGGCACGGCACAAAGCGAGCTTCATCTTCCAACCACCAGAAAGGGCACTAATTTCACCAGAAATCATGCCGTCGGTGAAGCCAAATTCACTGAGCTGCTTCTCGACATCGGCTTGGGTGGTAGTAACGTTAGCCTCAGCGAGCTTCTTCATAGTCCACTCGATGGTGGTCATCTCAGTATCAGCGGAATCAAGATCATGCTCAACGAAGACGGTCTTGACCTCGCTCTGCTTGGGAAAACCCTCAACCTGCTCATTATTGATAGCACGCATGAGGGTGGACTTTCCAGATCCGTTAGGACCACAGAGACCGTAACGCTGACCACGCTTCAGACGCAGGTGAGTCTGGTTGAGAAGAATCTTAGCACCGTACGCCAGAGAGAAGGTGCAGTTGCAAAGATCCTCGCCCTCCTCTTCATCGGCCTCGACGGCTTCCTCCTCGGCCGCACCTGGTGAAGCACGCTTGCGGAGAGCTTCAACGGTAGGTTCGGCGTTGTCAATGCCAGTGATGACGGACATGTACGCCTTCAAATTGTCAACCCAGACAAGGCTCTCAGACTCCTTCTCGTCGATGAGCTGGCCGGCCATAGCAGCAATATACTCGGCAACAGGGCCCATCTTGTCGAGATAAGAGGCGTACTTGGGAGCGAGAAGATCCTTGAGCTTGCCAAGGACGACCTTCTGGTCACCGTCGTTACGGGCTTCGGGAATCTTGCCATCAACGACATGGCCAACACGTGTAATGGTGTCCAAAGCCTGCTTGGTCTTCTCACGGGCTTCAGGATCAGCCAAGTTGTCGTAGTTCTTCTGAAGACCAGGCATCATCTTGGGCAAGAAAGGGGCAACGATGTTGGGGTCGTCAACAAGCTTGCACATATTGTCAACAATGACAGCAGCCTTTCGCTTGATGGCAGTCTCGCGTTCGGCCAGACCACGATCCAGAAGAGGAACCATGAGAGCCAGAGTGGGCTCCTGGACTTCAGTGACAAAAGTGGTGGCACCGAGTAAGTGAACGGTCTCGGGAACGTTCTCAGGCTTGGCGATACACTTGATGAGCTCGGGAATGAAGCGCTCGATATCCTTGTTGACGATAAGCTGGCAAAGCTGCTCCATAGTCTTGTAGGCACGCTCCTTGACCTCCTTCTTAGTATCCCACATAGCCTCTGAGATCACGGGGATCAAGTCGGGGACACGGTAAGCGAGCTGAGCGGGGGCAGTCTTGATCAGGGCGTCAATGAAGTCCAGAGCAGCCATCTTCTCAGGCCATTTCTGGGCAGTGCGGATTGACTCCATAATGGCAGGGAGAGCAGCCTTGCAGGCATTGCCGTTAATGGCACCGGCGATGGCATTAACGGCTGCGGTAGCAGCGGTCTTGACAGCAGTGATTTTGTCACCCACAGCGGCAAGAACATGGGGAAGAAGGACGATGAGATAGGGCTCAACGTTGGCGGAAACCTCGGAGTGGGACGCGATAGCCTCAATCGCAACGCAAGCCTGCTCACGGGCCACGGCATCCTTCTTATTGGTGAGATTCTTCTTCAGGTCATCAATGGTCCTAAAAGAATAGATTGTTAGATTTGTTGCATTTAAGCTAGTGAGTGATATGAAGCCGCTTGATGCACTGAAGCGCCATTATTCAGGTCTTCACCGCCGATCAGATAAACATCGGGAAATGCCAGTGAAACTTGGACTGTGGTAATGGTGGGACGATTGTATGCCCATGCCCATGTTGGCGGGGTGCCAGTGAGGCACAAAAAAAAACTTTAGCCCCAGGCGGCGGGGTGGGTGTCTGAGTAAACGCCGCTGGTTAAAGAGGCGGCAGAACAGAATAAAACTCACTTGCTGGGGACATCCTGATCCTCGATGCGGCCGTTAATAAAGCTGGCCAGCTGATTGGAGGACTCCTTGATGTCAGCCGCCTCCTTTGAGACGGTGAGCTTCTGGAAGAGCTCATCAAGGACCTTGATCGACTGAGCGTTTTCGGAAGGCATGTTGTCGATTGTGGGAGTATTAAAATGCGAAAATTCGAGTCTAAGAGAAGGCGAACTGAAAAAGACAATGCCCTAGTACGGTTCAGTGTCTATCGGGGTCTTTCCAGACAGAAAAATTGGTTTGTCTATCGCGAAAGCCCACAGAGGCGATGGAGGGGTCGACTCTGCTCTATCGCGGCTTTTTTGCGTCTATCGGTAACGGAGGCGGGGTTGTTTCAAGGAGGAGGTACCAAGAAACAACTCGACTAACAAAGAATGAGGACTTCTTGGAAGAACTAGTCCACGGTTCGTCTTGGAGTATGACGTCCAAAAAAAAGTGATGGAGGACGGAGGGGAGATTGAGGAGGACACGGAGGGGAAGGGAGAAAATGGCGGAGGGTTCTGAAGAGAGAGAGAGGGTGGACAAGATTTATGTGTCCCTGGCCTCCACAACTTTTTTTCTTGCCCTTCGCTTTCTATGTTCGGGGGCGCTAAATCCTGGATGGATGAAAAAAAATTCGCCCCTGCCCCTCCACTTTAGCTGGTGAGAAGGGGCTTATCGGGTTTTATCGGGCCTGCGCTAAACTCGATTGGGGAGGACGGCAAAGGCGGTGAGTCGTCGCCGTGCCCGTGTGCACGGCCAGCTAGCTTGCAGATGATTTCAGATCTAGCACTTGATGGCGCCGTGATTAACTTTCTTATTAGGTTCTCGAGTCAAACGGGTACGTGCAAAGCACAAAGCAGGAACAGAAATGGCTTCTGTGGGCTGACCAGCTTGGCGATAAAAATACATACGGCAGGGTCAAGACAGCCAACATAGCAGGCAACCTTGTTGTCGTGCATCAGTTGTATGATCCACTGTACAATGCGGAGAGAACTACACCCACTGTAGAGACGAATCCAGTGAAGCGTGATCCTGCTGAAGCCGGTGTCGTTCGCTCTCGAGAGCATGAAAGCCAGGCCAAAGTCTTCAGATGAAGGGCACTTCTGTAGCACAATCGCCTGTATTGCCTTTCATTCCTTCGGGGTTACACATCGCCAATGTAATGTGAGGGCGAGAGAAATTGAATAGAGTTAGTTCATGATGCGGAAAAATTGGAAATTAACGACAGATGCTGCTTGGTATTTCAACTAGTATAGACTTCCGTTCTCAAAAGATAAATGTTGCGCAAGCCTCCTCTATGGTGTTGCCATTCTACTCCGTAAGCATATCCTACAACATTCTCTCATACTTTACCGAGCGGCACAGTTATGCCTTCGTAGGTTGAATGTTTCTTGTACCTCTTGCCGACTTTGAGCCATGGGACATATCTGTTGAACCGCTTATCCATTCTAGTTTGGGGCCTGGCTCGATCCGTTCGTGGGGAAGTTCCCGTCAGCAACAACACCCGGCTACGCCGTTTCTATCGATCATAGCCTGCGCCAAATGGTACGGTACCTGCACCGTTGATTCAGGTTAAAGTCGTGGCGGTGGAGTCGAATTCCAATCAAAATACTCCGAATTTCCGCTCCATTGCGCTTCAGTCTTTGCGCTTCAGTCTTTGCGCCACGTCATCACAGGTTCATCTCAGTCGTGGGAATTTCTCTTTGAAGCAAAAAATATACGAGGCCGCCCGAAAAGCACGCGGTTTCGTCCTTACGAGAACAAGACAGTCGCGTGTTGAGCATTTGTGGTTTTCGAAAGTCTTCCACAGCGACAATACCATCAACATCACTCTAAGTCTTCTTTCTAGCGATGAAAAGACAGGTCGAATTAACATGCACATAACATGAGAACTCCAATATAACAGCGTGATCATCCTCAACAGGCGAAGTTCTTGCTTGGCATAGATGTCGCGTTGACTTTGTCTCCGACCTGATATATTTGAGCATGATGACTGATGCGATGTGATATAAATACGAGCGTCACCAATGCCTGCCCTGCTACATTTGCCAATACTGCTTGTTGCTGGTCCTTACTTATGTGAATCTTCGGTCACTGATTATTTTCAGACACCGAACGCCGTTGACCTACTTCTGCTCGCTGCATTCATGCCTTCTTTCCAGCGTCCTCCTTTAAACTTACAATCCTGTTGAATACAATTTTTTCGTCTGTGCTATCGGAATCCATCGCCTAGTGAAGCATTTGGTCAGCAATAGCCTCATCATCATTATGGCTGAGGGAAATATGGACTGTAGCTTACGAAATAGGCAACGCGCATGGCTTGGAATCGAACGCTTTCCGGGCCGCCTTTACCGAGCTCACTCTCGCCAGCAGCGTCTGGCCACGGTGCTCGGCGCCTGATTTCGTCAAGTCCTGACTCGATGATAGCATTAGGATATATGACCTCGCTATGAGGATTGAGATCATTCAGGAAACCGCCTTCTGCATCATCTGGCTTCTCCGATTTGAACAGAGCGTTGTGAATGCGAGCTTCCACCTTCCTTGACCCCTCAGTACCAACCCACTGAATATATGTCTTCGCCTTCTTGGTCTCCTTGTCAAATACACCTCGGATCTCAGTCACCTTTCCTGTAGCCTCGTCTTTGGTAAATGAGGTTGCCTTCACAGGGTATGGCGCATTGAGCAAGCCAACAGTTTTGCCAGGGGCTAAGCGAAAATAGTCCTTGCTGTCAACTTCACGGAAATCTGATCTGTCGATGTATATAGTAGGTGTGAAGCGGATGGTATGGGATCCCATGTTAGGGTCTTTTGGTGAAAACGGCAGGGTCACGTCCGAAGCCTCAGCATGCTCGATAACCAAGGGGACTGGATCAAGAACCATCATCAACCTAGGCACAGTCTTCTCCAAGTACTTGCGGATACTCTGCTCGAATTTGTGGATCATGATGGTCGTGATGTTAGTGGTGACGCCAAGTTCATTGACGAATTCAAGAATCGCACCAGGCGGCACACCGCGACGGCGGATACCAATAAGAGTGTAAAGTCTTGGGTCGTCCCAATCTCGCACAATCTTTTCTTCAACGAGCTTGAGAATTTTGCGCTTCGATAAAACAGTACCGGTCAAATTCAGGCGTCCGTACTCTCGTTGCATGGGCTCGTAAACCTCCAAAGACTTGTTGAGCCACTCGTATGATACACGACTTAGGATGAATTCTGTAGTGCATAGAGAATGTGTGATGCCTTCGAAACTATCGCACAAGCAATGGGTGAAGTCGTAAGTTGGGTAGATTTTCCAATTCCATCCAGTGCGATGATGGGGGGTGTCAGTCTTGATTCGATACGCCGCCAAATCCCACATCTGAGGATTACCATCGGTGATGTCTTGCTTCATGCGCAGAAACACCTCCTTGGGCCTGTACTTTCCGTCACGCATATCACGGAATTTTTGCAAGTTGTCGTCGACCGTTTGCTCGGCGTGCTGACAGCGGTATCGGGGTGTGGCTCCCTTTTCTCCTCCTCGCTGAAGCTTGATCTCAGTATCTAGGAACCAGAGAGAGTTAGAGCGTTGAACTTCAGCACCATGTTTCAGACAACGCACCGTTGCATGCACAAACATATGCCTTGCCCTGAGTGATGAGTTTCTCTGCCAGCTGATAAAGTTTTTCAAAATGGTCACTTGAATAAGTGATTTTATAAGGTTTGAATCCAAGCCATGTGATGACATCTTGAATGGCAGTGAAATACTTTTCTTCCTCCTTCTCTGGGTTCGTATCGTCGAATCGTAAATAGCACACGCCGCCGTGGTACTTGGCAAAGCCAAAGTTAACGGCGATAGCTTTGGCATGCCCTATATGTAGATAGCCATTGGGCTCTGGTGGGAAACGCGTTACCACATCCTTTACTGGCCGCTCTTTATAGACATCGTCGAGGAATCCTTGCTTGAACATTGCCTCGGGGTCGATGGGGACTTCCTCTGGCTTTGGAGCTGGCGCAGCAGTTGTCTGACTTGGGCCGGCGGCCGCTTTCTCTTGGCGGGATTTTTCTTGGGCGGCCTTCTTAGCCCTCTTCTGCTGGCGTTTCTTGAGTTCGGCCTTGGAGACCATTTCTCCGGTGACATCGTCAAGCTGGAGCTTGGCCATGGTCTTAGTCGCGTCGTCAGCCATTGTCGTGGATTTTACCACAGAGGGGCGTTTAATTCGGCAGTAGATGTATTTCTGAACTGCCTTCTAGCTTTTTCGGGCACAATGTGTAAGTTAGAGATCAGCGCTAGGTCGGCCGTGGTGAATTTGGTACAACGACAAGCCATGACTCAGAAGGAGCTGATGGCGGGGTTGGAAAATGTGTTATGAGGCGAGGGAACAAACCAGACGGCATCGATAAGCAGTGGCGCCGCCTGCGATAAGACCAGACATCGTCAAACAGGACCGGGCACTTTAATTACTTCTACTTCTGTTCAGTCTGTTCCATCAAGCCGGCCGACCCTACCAATCTTCTAGGAGCTGCTGCCCACAAACATCAACAATACATCAAGATCCAAGGGCGCATAATCCTTCTGCATGATCGTTATATCAAAGCGATTTTTCAAGACGTCTTCGACGAGCTGAGAGAGGCGAAGTATACCGTTCTTGTAACACCTCTGCTTTTCACGACGATAAAATCTCTACGAAGCCGTCCGGCAGGCTACAATTTATTTCCCGAGTGTAGTTGTGCAGAGCTTCGCATTGAGTATCAGCTGTATGCGAAACCCTCTCTCAGGAAGACGTATTGTGCCAAATGCCTCTTGAGTGAGAAAAAGGGTCTCTCGTGTTAACAGTACTTTTGCAGTACCAGCAAGAAGCGCACCTCATTGGCCTAACAGCCCCGTGCCTGTCGTCAGCATTTCGCTTTCCTTTTTGTCATCACAATGAATCTTACAAAATGACGTCAATCAAAGTTCTCTCAGAAATTCCCACCATTGCTCAGCTTTATCAAACGTCAGCTCTTGCAAAAGAGTCTGTCTTCTCAGGTTCTACATCATCTTTCCTTCCATCGGCCTCCATAAACTCTCGTGTCGGCCTCATCCGAGGTGACATTACCAAACTCCAGCTCGATGCGATCGTCAATGCGGCAAACAGTACCTTGCTTGGTGGCGGTGGTGTCGATGGGGCTATTCATCGGGCTGCTGGACCTGAACTGAAGGCCGAATGCCGCGAAATGGGCGGATGTTCTACTGGAGATGCGGTTATTTCTCAAGGGTATCATTTACCAGCCAAACGCGTCATTCATACAGTCGGACCTGTTTATAGCAGCCGTGAACCCCAGAAGAGCGAACGAGCCCTTCGAAGCTGTTATGAGAACAGCTTGAAATTAGCCTCACTGGAGGGCGTCAAAACCATTGCTTTCAGCAGCATCAGCACTGGTGTGTATGGTTATCCTAGCCAAGATGCAGCAAAAGTCGCTTGCGAGACTGTGAGAAGATTCTTGGAAAACAATGGCAGTATTCTAGAAAGGGTAGTCTTCGTCACCTTCGAGCTGAAGGATGTGACAGCCTATAATGAGGCCCTTCCGTAAGTACGCACTAAACTCTCCTCGTTTTCGACTTTAGCTTACGAGAGCCCAGAAAATACTTTCCCCCCGTAGAGACTTGAGCATTGGTAAAGCTGATGGAGATTGGCACGAGGGGTTATTGTATTTGCCATCATGACGCACTCACAGTCTTGATTGTAGTCGGCCAGGTAGAATCGTCTAGTAAATTGCACTCATATATGAACGACACATACTCTCGAGCAAGCCAATATACCCGGTGCCTGGGAGATATACAAAAATGAGAGAAAAGTTTGTTCTGCTCAAAACACATTCCACGAAACTTTTTTCCAGCTATTGCTCTGTATCCCCTGACCTCGAAGAAGATTTCCTATCCTTCGATTTCTCGCCCGAAGCCGCCAGCTTCGATTCGGCAGCCTTGCTGATTTCCACTACTAGTGTTTTCAGCTCATCAATCTCCGAGCGCAGTTTTCGAATTTCCAAGACAGCCGGGTCATCTTCCATGTTTGGTTTGACAGCATCACACGTTTTGAACCAACCTTCGACTTCCAAGTCGAGTTCATGTGCCATTTGCTCCCATTCTTCAACCACATCATCGTCCTCATCTCCCCTCGACCTGTTATGTCGTATTCGATGTGCCGCACGTGTCTCAAAATATGCCGAAACAAACAGCAGGGGCGAATATAAGAAAGCCATCACGTAGTCATTGATAACTTCATAAATGTGCTTCGGCAACGACCATTCGAACAGAGCAGATATGACAATTTCCACGAGATTGAACGGTGGAATATAAACGTTCTCATCTGGAGCTCTCACAAATTGCATCGTCCTCTGGGAGAACAAAGCAAGATATTCGTCATCAGCGTTCTCGTAGATATCTTCGTAGGCAGAGTTGTAGAGCGCAATGAGGATGTTAAGCAGAATGATCTAGTAAATCAAAATTAGCCACACATTTCTGTGAAAATTGGGAAAGGTGGAGTAAAGAGCAGTACCATGACGACAAAAGTGAAGCAGTAATATAGTATAATACCCCAAGGTGGCCCAAATGCTTCGAAACCCTCAAATTCAGGACTCTGCATGATAGCTTTCGTCATTGATTCGACAATAAACAGAACATCATTTGCAACATTATCCTCCGCCAGATCCAATCCGATAAAGGCTTGAAGGAAACCAATGATCACAACGATGAGGAGAGCAAAGAAGATAACGGACTCTTTCATCATCACCTTCAGCACGACAAGCATGGCCCCGAAAAATCTGAAGCTGTCGAGATACAACATGAGCCTACACCAAAACATCGGTGCGACAAATGCCAGCATGTTGTAGCTCAGTTTGCTGTAGTGTTCGCGGGTTTCAGACCCCTCAGACGCCGTTAAGCCATTAATGCGGAATACAAGGGAAACGGTGAGGAAAGAATACAAGACCGCATTGAAGGCATTCCAAAAGCCAAGAATACGATATCCAGCCTTGTACACCTTCATAGTTTCGTCACAGATATATCCAAGGGTGAACAGATATAGTGTCACTTCGGCTCCATCTAGCTCTCCTGAAGGGTTAACAGAATTGATCGCGGCGGTATATAGGACGAGGTACACAAGGGATAGTAGCATTTGCGCAGCGTTCTGGTTTCGTGGAGCTCGCATACGATCCGGGTCCATATGAGTGAAGAAATTGGGGTTGTCCTTGTCCTTGTAGTCGACAAAGACAGATGGGTCGTTTTCGTCCTGAACAAGCCATCCGCGCCACAGGTAATTGATGCATTTCTGATAACCAGACGAGCCTATCACTCGAACAGCATGTAGGTCGACAGCCTTCTCGATAACGTTCACGGGCGGAGTAGGAGCGCCGTTGGCAATATAAGAGTAGCGACGTAGTAAAACCTCGTACAGAAGGTAATTAATATCATCTTCCGTCTCAATACTAAAGTGGTCATTGTTAGGCTAGAACCATTGGCTGCATTTAGACGTGTGCTTACAGTGCTTTGGCAATGACCCCACAGGCTTCAGCTCGCAGCTTGTGTAGGTCAGAATCCCAAAGCTCGGCGATAGCTTCATGTTTGAACCATCTCTGATTGACCAAGAGGCAATACACCTAGAAAAGAAAACATGTTTCAGAGATTATACCGGGTCTACGAAATAATGGAAAGGCCATCTTACTACGCATCCTCGGGTTTCGTTTCCTCCAGCCTCTTTTGCTGCTTGAATGACCTTCTGGGTAATAATGCGACTGTGTGGAGTGGTTACGCGGCTCACCTCCATCTCGCAAGGCACGCATTCTTGTACAAGATGGCGCAGACGAAGACAGACTTTTGTGACCTCGGGCGGTGGAATAGCTGAGCGGATCTGATCATGGTTGAATCGAGGGAGTACTGATGTTGTTTGATGGGTCAGTCAGGGGGATGACCTCTAGAATTTCGTTTGACATGCTGGCCACGTTGCGCTGGGAACTTACAGGCCCTTTCTTCTTCTTGAAGCCAATTGTGAGCGCTTCCACTACCGCCGGAGGCACGTTGCCCATTGTGGCCGAGCATACGGTCGACAGACGACCACCTTGATCTATTGCTAGGCATGATATTGGGCTGAACCTGGCGGAGGCCTCTCTCCACGGGGTGGATGGTGCCGAGCAGCTGGTGTGGGCAAGACAACTGACAGAATGGTGATTGAGAACAAAAACCGGGTGATGTAGAATGCTTCTTTGTCTTTTGTGCAGCCCAATAACAGAACCGTTTGGTTGTGATAAAACGCTCTGTCCCACTCCGCAAACAGCACAAGAGCAATGACGCTCCTTGTGACAAGCTAAACGAATTGCAAGCTGTACTCCACAAAAAGGCACAGGAACAGGATACCTGGAACAGCGGCTTCTCGTTGGCGCCAATCAAGACGGTGCAATAGTCAAACTTGTACTCCGTAGGGGCGTCGAGACCTAACTCATTATAAACCTTGGAAGCTAGCTTGTCGAGATGCAGCGCGCCATGACGCGGGGTGGTGGATTGCTACGCTGCACGCAAGTTTGGCGGAGCTAACCTACACCCCACTGTACCAAGACTTGGAGCTCAGAAGCTGGTTGGGGTTGGCAGGGACTCCCCCAGCAGCGCGACCCCGCAACGACGGCGAGACTGAACAAATATTCATCTTTTGTGTGCCGCATGGATAATGCGAATCGCAGCTCACCGACTGCCGTGCTCAAAGCCTTCGTTTTATTCATAAGCTTAGGGCTGTGCTTGTTGGTTGCTCGTGGCGCATCAATGGACAAGCCGCAGTTGACCAGGCCGATCGAAAGGTATCCTCACAGCCAATGAGGCATTGAAGAAGACAAACAAATCATACATGCGTCCCCGTCGAGCGGCATCCAACCAATGGCGGGAAATGCCAACGCATAGCTTCACGATGGGTCAAGCGAGGTCTGGGAGGGCGACCTGTTGCGCGACCTTACTTATGTGCTTACCAGGCAGCTGCGGCATCTTCCTCAGGTAGGCAGGGATGGCACTCGTCTCGCCCGAGGTGACCGGTGATGCCTGACTTTGTCTTGGTGCACATGATGATCACTCTCCTGTGCTCAACTCCTTCCACAGCTTTTGTCGCTTCTCCTCGCTTGCATCTAGAATTATCGTTTCCCATTTTCCGCCATACCGCCACATGTCTGCTTACATGCGTCCCGAGGCAAAGAGGGAAGAGCCAGTCACCTTGACCTGACCAAAAGACATCGAACTCTCCATTCTTTCGCGGGCAGTCAATCGGCTACCCACTCCTTCCCGTCCCAAAGAGAAGTGATCACTCTCTGATCATATCTTGCTTCCTGATTCCGCTTGCTTTCTTGCCTGCGTCCCACAGCATCTGCCTAGCCGTTTGCCTTCGCACAAAAACCCTTTGATTACCAGGCAGCTCCCGACCCTGAGCGGCAGGGTTTTTTTTTTTTGGGGAAGGCTATTGTTTGTTTTCGGCGACATTTACCAATAGCACCTCATCCGCTTATTCCTACTCCAAACATCGTTGAACTGTGCCCACGCTTCGACATCTACGAGCATCTCATTTTCGAATCTCGTCCTAGTCGCCGATCACACAGCTGTCAACGAGAAAAGGCCTTGGTTCGCAGTTAAATCATCTTTCAGCAGACAGTACCTTTCGTGTCATTCATCGGTTATCGTTCCATCTGCTGTTCTATTGTCTCCTGTCACGCCGCCGCTTTATAGTAAGAAATGCTTTCTGAGAAAGGCGTTGCCAGACCCACTGCTTCCATGGATTTTTGGCTTCTGACCAAAGCTCCCCTCTGTAGATATCTATTCCGCTAGTCACCTCACTTTCAGGACTTCTAGTTCGGGTGGCACTCTCCACGGCTGTTCAAGTTTTCAGGAGCAGTCATGGAGTCATCTCGAGTTGGTGGGACTGCGGCCGAAAGGCAAATACACTCCAGTCAACAGATCACGGAGACTGTGGCTGAAAATGACGATGGATCAACCAAGAAGTCGAATTGCCACACAAAATCATCTGAGCCCTCCAAGACAAAACCCGACACACCTGACCGAAGCACGGCCAAGTCAAAGAAAACGAAGAATAGTCGCAAAGCTGGAGACTCTGGAAGAAAAGGGAGATTTGAGAAAACGAGCAGAAACCATTGCCTGAGAAGGATGAAGGGCCCCCCATCCTCGAGCTCGGAGCTATATTCGCCAAGTGAGAGTGACGGTAGCTCTTCCACTGACACAGACGACGGCGACACGTTGTATTCGTCAGACGAAGACGAGATCCACCGCAAACGCAAGTCGAGGATGTCTAGAGCATCTTCTCGCTCTGTCTCTCGTCATCGTGTCCATGACGGCCGCAATGCACTCAGAGGACCAAGCAAGGCTGTGCGTGGGTCGGGCAGTACGGTGATGCCCCGAAAAGAGGCAGGTTCTAGAAATGCTCATGGTCTCGACAATTGGGTCGATGCGACTGCCCAAAAGGATATAGGAGAGGCTCTTGAACAGTTGGAGTTGCGATGCAGTCATTTACAGCACCAACTAGACACTATGAGCGGCTTTCAAGCCTCCCAGACGAACAGGCAATTCCAATCTCAGCAACAGCCAGTCATTGGCGCGTTCGGCAATCCATATTCTACGACGGACTTAGCACAGACCGAATCTACCAGCATTACTCAAGTAAATAACAAGAATCAGACACCATTTGTGTCAAGGTACAGTCGCCCAGTCGTTTTACCTACTAGAGAATCCTCAACTCGTCCTATTAGTCCTGGGCCACTTGCTGGCTCTCGAGGTAATCCCTTGGGCAACGGAAAGTCAGACTCCCACCACGATGCTCAGAGAGAGAAAAAGCTAGATTACAAACGCGTTGATGCAGTTTGGGACAGCAAACTCTTTGCTTTCAAACTTCAAGATACGGCGGACATGGCTGCGAACTCTAAATATGGCGGATATTTATTCCACGTGAGGAGGACTTTCAGTAGTGATGGGAAATACCGAGCCACGTCTGTCGACATCAAGAGCAAGCTTCTGCGTGAATGCCTGCAAGATGTCATAGGCAATGTTCGTGGAGTAAACCTGGTCGATGAAACGCCGAAATTAGACCCGAATCTACTTTTTCTGTAAGAAATATTCTCAGTTTGTCTCGTTCTTATTTCTCTCTTTTTCCGGGGTTTTTTTGATCGTTGTTGCCCCCCCCCCCAAAAAAAAAAAAAACCCCTACCCGATCTTATGTCTGAATCCATCTAACATAGGTCTTAGATACTTGGACGACTTTCGTTCATATTTAAAAAAGCTGAAAGAGGTTGAGCCGGCTGGTAAGCACAAACGAGAACAGCGTAGAAATCAGCGTCGGCTTGACAACAAGCGAAAGGAACTCAAAGTTTTGATCAAATATCTGGACAAAGACTATGCAAAAGTGAAGAAAAGCTTGTACTCAATGCTGGACAGCGGAATCGTCAACTTCGAGTATTTTTGGGCATTATGGAAGCCGAACACACTTGTGTACTCTGCAACCTACGGGCACATGGAAGATCCCCGTGTTTTCAAAGTTGACATGGCTGTTCGTCACAGTTCGATGTTTCGAGGTAACTGTTATGTTGTCGACGGCAAATATCTCGAATTCGATGGGAAGCGTTTTGGCCATGGAAGTGTGGTTGAAGAAATTGCAGAATTTCAAGGGACTCGAAAAATAACCAGCTTGCCATTTTATCCACTCTCATATCACAAGGATGAGCTGAACATGCGCCAAACGTTGATCGAACGAGGCAAGAAATTTGTGTCTCTCAATGGAGCGTATTTTAAAGCATACTCAGGTCTTGCATACATGAAAGGGAAGAAGGGGGCGATTACGAAGTTCCACATTCAACCAAGCCGCATTATGGTGGACCCTGCTATCTTCAGGCGTATCAATCCCAACTACTTCGTGTCTGCCGTACGACCCAAAGGTTCCGATGCACTGTCAGATTCAGGTTTGTCTGATGGTGAGGATGATATGTATGACTGCTTTTCATCCGAAGACGTCCACGGGGAGGAGGGTCCGAAGGTGACTAGCAAGACGACCAAGGGCTTCGACCGTAGCATCCTGGTCACGAAAGCGCTGCAAGCTGACTTAGTGGCGAGGAGCAAGCCTTCGCCGTTGCAATCATTGCCAACAACGGCCAGT
The DNA here is from genome assembly GCA_003814445.1 of Epichloe festucae Fl1. Lineage (NCBI taxonomy): Eukaryota > Fungi > Ascomycota > Sordariomycetes > Hypocreales > Clavicipitaceae > Epichloe > Epichloe festucae. The sequence goes on along the minus strand of CP031388.1, from coordinate 1,299,172 downwards.
GCAACCATTCAAGGGGCGAATAGTACCGACTCATCAACGGAAGAGAAAGTCGCCGAGACACCAAAGGGAGACTCTGTAACGGATCAATCACTTGTGTTTACAGATGATGACTATCTGCTCGCGTCGCCAGTTGTCTTGGGCTTTTCTTTCTCCGAGAAGGAATGGCTGGAGTTCTCCGTTTCCAGGATCCGCGAGATCAAGTGGAACGAAGATGCTTGGGGCTCTCTGGTTCTTCCTCCAGAAACGAAAGATCTGATCCAAGCGCTCGTCAAGTCACGCAAAAACAATCTGACCCAGACAATCGATGATGTCATACAAGGGAAAGGGAAAGGCCTCGTCAGTATGTTACATGCTTGGTTGATATGGGCTGATTGCTATTGGATGAGTGCTAACGAGGAATCTGCAGCTGTTCTTCACGGACCTCCGGGAACAGGCAAAACGCTAACTGCAGAAGGCATCAGTGAATTGCTCCAATGTCCACTATATATGGTATCTGCTGGAGAACTTGGCACCAACTCTCGTTTTCTGGAGATGGAACTGCAAAAAATACTGGATATTTGTCATTCCTGGGGGGCGATACTGCTGCTCGACGAAGCTGATGTGTTCCTCGAAAAGCGAAATATGCAGGACATACATCGCAACGCACTTGTTAGCATTTTCTTACGCCAATTGGAATACTTCCAAGGAATTTTGTTCCTCACTACAAACCGTGTGGAGGTGAGTCAGAGAATCCTTTGATGAAGTAGAAGGGGACGAAGAAGAAAACAAAGATCGGATGAAGGACATTATCTGACAAAAGGTGCAGACATTTGATGAGGCATTCCAATCCCGGATTCACATCGCTCTCCGATATGATGGACTAGATTCCAAGGCTAAGAAGGCCATCTTAAAGATGTTTATTGGCAGAGTCGAGGCGCATGGACAACTGGCCGTGGAGCCTTTTACTGACGAGGATCTTGATCAACTTGCCAAACACGAACTCAATGGACGAGAGATCAAGAACATGATTGGTTCTGCCCAAGACTTGGCCCTGAACAAGGCCGAGGCGCTTTCAATGCGGCATATGCAGCAAGTATTAGACATTCACGCCAAGTTTGGACGAGACTTGCGAGGTGGCACTGGCTACGAAGATGCCATGAGAAGCTACTGCTGAGTCGTCAAAATATCCCGCTGCATCGTGGACACGAAGTCTGCGGACCTCATGGTATGTATCATGGGTTTGCGCAGACAATAGTAAATATGCCGTTGGGGAAGATCGAGTATGGATATGATATAAATCCTGACAGCGCTGACAGCAATTGGCAAGTATTTTTACAAAGCGCGAGCGGCCCCTGTACAGATGTGGAATGTTTCTTTGAGAAGAACAATGGCGATGAAACACAGTGCAGGAGCATAGTCGTAGCGTTTCTACAGAACAAATTGTTAGATGAAGTCCTTTTAGTATTTGGCCTTCTTGATAAGGGACATGTGTGATACGTTTCATTGTGAGTCGTCTTGGTCCATGTCCGATGCTTTTGACCTTTGACATGAAAGAAACTTATTCGTTGAAAGGGAACCCGCTGTATCGGAAGTCGTAAAAGATCTGAAACATGCAAGCTTGGTGTCTGTCTCTGCTAAAGTTGGATACCTTTAAGGGATCGTGTAATCCTTTGTGCCCTGGAATACTGGGTCCAGCACAGTACATCCCTGAGGCCTTGCGACTTGACCAAAAAATTCCCGGAGGAACGACCACATAGATAATATCGAAGAACCAGCAGTAGTGTGGGTACACGGCAAGCAAGGGCGTCGAGTACCTGAGAAAATAGGGAGAGGCAAGAGGCTTTTCATGGACTTTCCGGAGGCTCGCATTTCGGAGAGACTTGATGCCTTGTGCCTGTTGGTCTAGGTTTTTTTTTTGGGGGGGGAATGGGGGGGGCTTTTTTTGGCATGCCCATAATGTAAGGTCTATTGTACGGTCGTGACACCCGAAGGGCAGACACGAAGGGGGGTAATAAAAGCTGACGACGCAGTGAGGCATGCGTGATTGTACAGAGTTTCATCTCACCTCTGAGAGCGCTAATAAAGAAGGGGCATTCGCCGCCAAGTTGGTCGTCAAAGCCACGTAAGCACTCGGACTACGTTGCTGTAGGGGCGTTGCTGTAGGGGAGCATCCCAGGGCGCAAAGAACGTCCAGCAAGCTTGTTGCTTGGGCCGTGGCCAGTGCCAGAGCCGAGACATTGCACAGTCAAAACAAACAAACAATTCAATGTCGTTTCAGCGCCCGTGTCTCAGGAAGCCCTTTTGGGCACTAGGCCGCTAGTAGGCTCGAGTCCCAGGGCGGGCGTGATTGATTTTGGTCATGTATTAATATCCGACGAGCTCACCAGCGCGTGGCGAGGCGAGATGAAGATTTGGTGGCGCGCTCGAACGGCAAGGCCTCGCGGTTGAGCATCCACGTAATGATCGGGGTTCCGGTATTGATCATTTGTTTCCCTGCCACCGACAGGTTGCCATGGCCAGGTATTCTTGGAGACTCGACAGCTCGGTTCTACGGATCACTCCGTACGCAATGTTCATTGTTGATGAATGCCCGCGTGGCGGGGCATTGTTTTTCATTCCAGTGAAGGGCAGCGTCGCCCACCCCCCCCCATGCCTCGTGCCTCGTGCCTCGTGCCCCGTGCCCCGCGCCCTTCTCCTTTCCCGTTGCATCTCCGAATCTGAATCGCGCACACCCAGCAGTGCCAGCACACAGTCTAGTACTGTAGTTGTACACATAGATATGCATGTGCTCCCGACGTGGCAGGCCTGTTTGCCTTGTACGACAACGGTAGTAGGAACACCACATTTTAGGCCAATATGTTGCCCAACGGTTTTGTCAATGTACCACTTATTCATCAAATATGTACTTGGAAGGGGAACAACTCAGCCCAATGGATCCCACTGGTCCACGAGGCTGAGCACAGTTTGTCGGCATGGATACACAGGATCCGTGCCAGGCACCAAGTAAGGTGGGGCGGGCCACGAGCACAGGCAGGCTGAGGCAGCAGAGATTTCCAACGAGACACGTCACCGCCACCAACTGGCATTTTGGCATTGCCGAAAAAGGCCTGTGACTGAACTGTTCAGTCTTCTTCTTCTTCTTCTAGCTTCTGCGCTGATGGCTCATGAGTACACAGAGGTACTACACGGGTATGGTCGGTGCGCGCACTCAAACGGAGCGTTCAAAAATCAGAGGTGCGGCAATGAACTAACTACCATGCTACGAGGAAATCGTTATGCCAGAGGTCTTTGTGTTGCGTTATACCTCCTCGTTGGCAAAATTGGCTGACGTTGATATATGATGGATTAGCACACGAGCATCTGCGGTCATCGGCAACCAACTGCGTGCTTGGAGGTGTCGTTATCGAATGTGTACGGTGCACAGCGGTCCTGGCCTCTGCATTATCAAGATGGCAGCACGAGGATCCATATAATGCGTCCTCCTCCATGTACTCCGTAAAATAACAGCTTTCAGTTCGACAGCTTGGAGCGTGGAAAACTCCTGGGGCATGCGTTCGGGTTGCTGATGAGAAAACAGCTTCTCGCAGAAATCGGTCGAAATCGATCGTCATAGTATCCTCACCCGGCTCGGAAGACTGGAACATAATCATAATAATACTCCGAACAAAAAAAAGTACAGATACAGCCAAACAAAGCCTCCCTCGTCCACAAATTGTCTGACAAAGTACAGGTCATGCCCCGGTCGCGCATTCCTCATTCCTTCACTTTTGCGTACATACACGTTGTCGCTCGGCATGTACTCCGTACCTCTTCAAACAAGTATTACTCCAGTGCGACACTCAAGTCGCAGCTGCTGTTGCCCTAGCGCAGGTCCAGGTCCAGGGGTGTGCACACCCCCTTTCCTCATTTAGCCTCCTTGGGCATGGGTCTGCTTTGGCTTTGTAGCATTGTACATAGTGATAGTGATATTAGTCAATTTACTCCCGGTGTATGTAGGACCCCCCTGCCCGCAGCAATAATGCTCATTTCAATGCCTCCGACGCTCCTTTATTTAGACTCAATCCCTCCCCTTCCCTCTTGTTCACGTTCCTGATCCTCTCCTTTCGAACCTCTACAGTCTTTTGCCCTTCAAGTCATTCTTTACGGCCAGTGCCTCTCTCTGCCTTCATCGGCCCACGCTCCTTTCAAAAACTTCGACTTCTCGCTCTTACTGAGCTCAACTATCCAACAGATAAACCCCATCACCCTCCTTCCACATACAAGCCGACATTGTTTCATTACACGTCGTCACTCGAGTATTCTGCGAATACGAAAACCCCCCTTGGAGATATAGAGGAACGATTGACTCGGACTCTATCCAATCAACGAATTCAACCATTTTCCGTACAGGCAAAATCAGTGACAATGAAGGTCTCCGCGACAACTCTCGTGCTGGCTGCTGCCCTCGGCGTCGCCGCCCGCCCCAGTGGCCACGGCCACAAGGAGATTCATCGTTCTATGGAAAAGCGCCTGGACTTCGTCATGAACAAGAAGCCCGAGGCTCCTATTGCCATCAAGGCTCCTATTGCTACCAAGGCTCCCGTTGCGACTCCTGCTCAGCCTCCCCCCCCACCCCCTCCTGCTTTTACTCCTGCTGAAGCCAAGCCTGCCACTTCTCCTCCCAAATCCAACTCGAACCCGGGCGGAGCGAAGAAGAAGTTCTGCGGTGGCAACAACAAGCGTGCCACCATTGCTCAGATTGCCTACAAAGGCAACCTTGGTGCTCCTGAAAACTACGGTTGCAACATGATGTTGGTTGATAACGCCGACGGCTACGACTATACCGCTACAATTGAGAACAAATCTGGCCAAGACCAGACTTGCGTCGGCTGGCTTAAGATCGGGCCTGACGGTGGCATCAATGGCTTCCAGAAGGGCAACGAAGTTCTCAAGTTCGATCTCCCCGCCCATAGCAAGCAGGTCGTGGCTGCCGAGGCCAATACTCAGGGTGCTATTTCTTGCGGCGCTGGTGGTGTTCAGACCAACCCATATGGTCAGTGGGCAAGCACGTGGCTTGAGATGGACTTCGCCAATGAATCCAACAACGGATACAGCGGTGCCGATATTTCCTGCCTTGTGGCCGCCGATAGCAACCTTCCTATTCAGGCTATGGCAGTCTGCGCAGATGGTGCTCCCACTTGCTCTGTCATTAAGAATGGTGGCAGCGGTACCAATGCTTACGTTGCCAAAACGCACGCTCTCGATGGAGTTGGTCTCAACCTCAACCCTGGCCCCGTCAACCTGAAGGTCACCGTCGGTTAGGGATTATCAAAGATGAGGTTCTGATTTGCTACACGTAGTTTGGCGACTGCTTTTGGGCTGGCCGCGGTTCTTCAAGACACAGAACCTGCGCTCTTTAAGGTGTTCTTGGTTTGCGGATCATCGGTTTGGGATATCGGGCATCCTCCCTGGGGACTGCATTGACTCTTCTAAATGGGTGGACATTGGTCTCGTACTTCTGGACTACTTGTTACCTATGTTATATATTTCTTTTTGAAAGTACATAACTTTATATTAGCAATGAAGGTCGATCTTTAAACACGAACAGTTCAGCTCCCACCCCAACCCCAAGTGTTGGATAAACATGTCGCATTCATGAAGTAGGACACGTTTGATACGCTAGACAGAAGGGGAGAAAATCTTTTTAGGTTCACTACGCATACTTGAGCCGATTCCCGTCAAGATGATAATTTTCATCCGAGTCATGCCAGCGGTGTAGAACACTGTTGCGATTTTCCATGGCGAATGCTGGCAGCAGAAAAAGTCTGATGCCTGACGGGGTCCATTACGGATGTATGTACATACAGTGCAGGAATCATGTGCGTGTGGATCCTGATGTACATGGCGCACACCAATAGGAATCAGCCATCGATAGCTAAGACGTTTCGTGGCGTCTTATGTACATGTATTTATTACTCCACGACGGGGTGGATCCAGGTGGTCGGTCTTATGTATGTACATACAAAAAGGTGGATGACTTGCCGCAAGGGTCCGGTAGTACCTGCCATGTGGGAGCCAGCGATTGGCAGTTTCGGCCCGTCCGCTGCAATGACATGGCATGGCGTCTTGACAATACCTGCTGTGGGTGGCGCGCTCGCGGTTTTCCGTTGTACCGGGTACTAGTGGCATTTGTCGATGCGATTCACGCACTGTCTGTCACTTGTTCCTTGTTCATCTGATGAATCCCCAGGGGGGGGGGGTGGGTTGCGACCGTTTTGCGTTTTGTGCTGCGGCCCATTGCCAATGGCGCCTGGGAAAGTCGGGGCGGCGCGAGGGGCTGACAACTCGTCGAAACAAATGTCCGGGTAACGCGCACTTTTTTCCTAATTCTGGCGCCAAAAAAAAAAAAAAAAGAGGGGGTTTATGTTGAACCATGCTGTCGCCAATCAACACACGGACATACATCACTTTGGCTTCACGGCGCGAGTTGCAAGGGGAAAAACTGTTGGGCCACATGTGCGAACGGGTTTCTTCTTCTCGTGAGCGCGCGGGTTGCAAGTTGGGCTGCAGGGGCGTGGAGTACCTCCCACCTCCTCAAGGTCATGCACCTTGGGGGTCTATCTCTTTGGAGCCGGTAAGGCCAACACGTAAACATGCAGTAGTGATTTTTCAATCATGCAGTAGTAACTAGGCCCAAAACGGAAGAGGTACCCGCGCCCGCAAATTTACTTGGGGAGTGACCTCCCGTAATTCATGCATTTCACACCACTAATTTAAATGTGCACATGAGAGGGAAAACGCGTTTTTAGGCTTCTTTAAAGATGTAGAGCTTCTATTGTGGCCTATAGTAATTTCACTAAGCGGACTAGCTAGTTCCTATGCCCTAATTTACTTACATAAATTATAGGAGGTTACTTCTCTTATAAATTTATGTGGAAAGATACCTCTTCTATTTTAGGCCTAGTTATTACTGCATGATTGAAAAATCACTACTGCATGTTTACGTGTTGCGGTAAGGCGGCTACACTTTCGTACCGACCGGGATATTGACCAATCAGAAAAATTGTTACTTCAGGTCACCGCCTCGTGCCAGCAAAAAAAAAACGGGTCGGTACGAAATTGTAGCCTTACCGGCTCCAAGGAGATAGGGCCCCCATAGGCCCCCTGGTGAGGTCAGTGACCGCGCCGGTACGCGTTACTTATCTAAGATAATTAACAAGTATAATGTAGCAATTTTTAGGGAAAATAACTAGTATGTTTATTATTAGCTTACTTATATATATAAGCAAATGTACGTCTAGTCTACTTTTATCTAATTGGGTTCAGACCCTTGTTAACGTACAAGGTGGACCACAGCTAAGGAGGTACGAGAGATGTCCTCGACAACTACAATCTCGTAATCTGAATTGCCACCCGTGTCACGAATTCCCGGAGATGGCCGAATCAAGGCCTCCATGCTGGAAAATGAGCGATTTATGAGGTGGAAGTCACTGTGTGATGGGAGCTCTGGCGCTGGTTGCGGGATGAAATCCGCAGATTCATCTAACTTCCGATGGGTTCTTGACACCTTTTGTAGTCAAATGGCTGGCCCAATCGTGGCGCTTGCGCACGTCTGAACAGGACAGAGGAAGAGTTTTACAACTCGGTGACGTCGATCCTCGGCATGTTGCAGAGCATCTTTCAAAGGATAGAAACCGTCTATAACAGCCTGTACTGTACGAGGACAGATAAAAAAGGATGGGTATGAATTTTCGTATGTAGCATAGCGTTATCTTTTTAGTGGTGAGAACCGAGTCGCACTTGTACTCTTCGGCGACGGGACGTGCGAATTTGATCCCCAAGTGCGAAAGTGAGTGAAGCCTCGCGCTCCGTTTGCGCGTGGAAGTTTTGGGATAATTGTGCCCGTTGGCTAGAGGGCATGGGTTGTCGTAATTTTGTACTGCGCCGACATGTATGTAGCCATGCATCGCTGCGATCGGCAAATGTTTTGGGGCAGTCGTATTCATCAGCAACCGGACGCAGAACTCCAACTTTTTTTTTTTTTGGTGTACCGAGCGTGCGTGCCTTTCTGCCGCGCGCGTTTGTCACAGAAAGTCAGACTCGTAATTGTTCTCCTTGACAAACGGACAGGAATAGCGGCACTTATTCTTGTGCTTTGCGTCTGTCTGCATGTCTTTGGGCAACCTCTTCGGTGGTGAATGACTGATCGCAGGCATGTTCGTCCGCAAATGAACACGGAACCCTTGTCTTCTCGTGCACTATTCTCACATGTTTCCGTGCCGCCCTAGATGAGGTAGAGGCAGCTGTACATTTTAATCTTGGGCAGACGTGTCGGTGTGGGCGATGAGACCGTGTAAGATGATTTCGTAGAGACTTCCACCAGTTGGAGTATGTTCCCTTGTAGCCTTTTTTTTTTCAGTCACGATTGGACAGAATAAGGAGTTTTACCCCTGAGTCTCGAAAGTCTCATTGCAGCGGTGCTTTTTCGCACAGACGCACTGGAATACCTGAAGTCACGATCTCAGTTCATCATTCTTCCACAGACGACTAGGAAAATGATTTTCTTACCATGAAATCTCTGGTCGATCAGCACGGTGACATGTAGACATTTGCTTTTCCGGAAGACATGGGAGGAAGGGGAAGTGATTGCTGTATCACTTCAAGTTGGAAGTGTGGAAGGGGGAAAGGTGATGGATGGTCATGACTCATGGAGCTTGATCGTATTAAGATCTGGGAATCTCTCGATCTCCATCTCTATCTAGCGGAAGACGAAGGTTATTATATAGACAAGAAGGCCTGCATCTGTGAACGTGACTCTCTAGGCGAACCTGAAGAGGAGGAGGGGTGTGATGATGGAAGTGAAGATGCGATCACGTGAGCTCCAATTCGCATTTAAATACGGAAGCAGGGAGTAAACAAGGCGCGCCCCGTTTTCCTTGCCCTACAGATATAAGTCCCCTGATTGGATGGATGACTCACATGAATGTGTGATCTCATACGGACGCTTAAACTACGGGGTCTTATTTCGTACGAAATGGCACGAAAGAAATAGTCGAGGTCATCAGCGTCCAGCTTTATGAGAAGAAAAAAAATCTCCACAACACTCAATGCCTAGGTCGATACGACTCCATTTACGTCATGCCCTCCAGATCAGATATCACCTATTTTGGTGCAGGCCCAGCTCTTCTTCCTACTGAAGTACTCGACGATGCTTCTCAGGCTCTTATCAACTATAGCGACACTGGTCTAGGTATCGCTGAGCACTCGCACCGGTCGGATATAGCGAAAAATATCATTAGTGAGGCTAAAGCTGACTTGGCCTCCTACCTCGATATTCCAAACGATTATGAGGTTCTCTTCATGCAGGGCGGTGGCTCGGGAGAGTTCTCTGCTTTACCTTGTAACTTTGTTGGCGCTTGGGTTGCACGCAAACATGGGGAGATTAAATCAAGTGACGGCTTAGTGCCAGAGCTTAAATCAGCTGTCGAGAATCTCAAGATTGACTACATCATCACAGGTAGTTGGTCACAGAAGGCAGCGGCTGAAGCTGAGCGACTCTTTGGCTCGGAGCATGTCAATGTTGCTGCAGATAGCCGCGCGACGAATGGCGGCAAATTTGGTTCTATTCCAGATGAGAGTACCTGGAACCTCTCTCAAGACGCTGCAATGGTCTTTTACTGCGATAATGAGACAGTTGATGGCGTTGAGTTCCCTGGGTTTCCCAAGTCCCTTGAGCCAGGGCCTGACGGAAAAGGCCCAATTGTTGTGGCTGATATGAGCTCTAATATTCTTTCGAGGCAAATCCCGATAAAGAATTTCTCGGCCATCTTCTTTGGCGCCCAGAAGAACCTAGGATTGACCGGTATTACCGTTGTGGTTATTAAGAAGAGCTTCCTGCCACCTATGACGTCTCAGCCTTCTGCGACTCTGATGCGACAACTAGGCCTGCCTATTCCGCCTCGCGTCTTTGAGTATGAGACTATTGCTAAGAACAATAGCCTCTATAATACACTGAGTATCTTTGAGTGAGTGCACCAGACTCTTCCAAGGTGGGATTACAACTAATCAAGTTCTCTTCAGTGTGTATGTTGCGGGTCGAGTTCTGAAGAGGCTACTACTACAGCATCCTGGTAAAGTTCGAGAACAGCAAGCCATATCTGAAGAGAAGGCTCAACGTATCTACAAAGCTCTTGAGGCTTATCCCAATATCTACAAGATCATCCCTAATAAGACGGTACGATCACGTATGAATATCTGCTTTAGGATTGAGGGTGGCAATCCTATAGAGGAAGCTTTCTTGGAGGAGGGAGCTGCCCTAGGACTGACTGGGTTAAGAGGCCACCGAAGCGTAGGAGGAATCAGAGCGAGTAATTACAATTCGATTACTCTCTCGGGTGCGGAGAAGCTTGCCCAGTTTATCGGCACTTTCGCGTCGCAACGGGGGACATGATATCGAGGAATTGGGCCGAATCGGGTTGTCTATGGTTTGCTGGAAGGTTCCGTATCTGCTTCCGTCAATCTGCTGGGTAGGATAGCCAACGTAGGTGGTGTCTCGGGGCATATATAGCAACTTAACGTACGTCTTGTACATCGAAAGGCAACAAGGCCCTTTGGATGACCGAATGCCTCACTGGTTTGGACTCTCGCCTCGCTTGGTGCCACTTTTTGATGAGAGCAGGGAGATTTGCGTCAAGACATATATTGTGAAAAGGTTGCCATGCCTCGGCGCTGTGGGCCCCGAAAGCCTAAATTGTAACATACGTCTGGTGGCAGTGATTCTTGACTATAAGACATCGCAAGAGACCAAGGTATCACACAATATGCGCAGCAGCTCACATACCAAGTGGTGAGAATTCTAATAATAACAATCCTTACCGTCGGATCTGGCATTCTTGGCCGTGCAACCACCGCGAGCGATCACTGCCAAGCTCTGATCTAGCACATAACAGCTGGGGCTAGTAGTTACATCACCGACGGGATCATCATATGGTACCAAGCCCCGTCGCAGCCGACTTACGCGCCGCCAGCCTGGACACCTCCATTGCATCCAAGTTCTCAAGTTGCTGGCTGGCGCACTGCGACTTGCGCGGGGCCCTTGGACAGATTCGGGGAAGGCCGCAGGAAGGGCTGGCTGCCGGTCGCAAAACCCTCCCTCGACCCCGTGCTACTCCGTGCAACGTCCCCCATCGAGGTTTATCTTTGCTGGTGCAGTCCGCACAGAGTGAGGGCATCGGTGTGGTTTGGCGATGAGCGGTCGTGCGGGTTTAACGTGGGTTCGACGTGGCGGCGGCGTGAGAGTCCCGTGAACACTTGCTGTTCGACGGAAGTCGTTTGAGACTGCGATTGCTAATGTGTTGACAGGCGCTTGCGCATAATAGACTTGCGACCCTTTTTTTTTTTTCTTCTTTTTTTGCCCTTTGAACGTCGCGAGGGAGAGAACGATGTTGTTGCTAGCTAGTCCGTACACGCCCAACATTCATCGGATCGGCGAAACAATTATCCCTGCATTGTACTCCAATCACAGAGCACAATCCGAAAGGAACGACTTCTTGAGACCTCAAAATGCAGCCATGTCAACAAGGGTGATTGAAGCAATTTCCGAATTTATATATCCAATCAACGTACCGAGACGCCAGATGATGTTCGTCGATCGAAGTTGTTGGTAGGACTGGCATGGAGTAGACCACAAACAGCCTAATGGTTGCCATATAAGCTGGACCGACAAAAAGATTCGCTGATGGCGACATGTTTTAAGCCCCCAACGAATATGAGAAATTCGGGCCTTTCAGCAAATCAACCATGACTGTCACCAAGCCAGGCAGTGCAACATTTACAGGGTTCTGCCATCATGGCGGTGACAATGCCCACCTTCACCATGACAGCCAACACGGCATGCTGGCTCTCGCCAACAAGACAGTCCTGGTCTCACAATCCTTGATACCCGAAATCGAAGAGTTTCTGAGACAGCTCTCGAAGAGAATCAAGACTACCGCCATCACAGGAGTGCCCACGTTTCTCCGCAACTTGAAAAAGAGCCAGGCGGCGGCGAGGCGAGCTGTGCAGGAACTATCATCGGCCCCCCAGCTGCCAAAGGACGCACTCCAACTAGTGAGCCGTAGAGTAGACTCTTGCGCCGTCGAGTTGTCCAAGGGTCTCACGCATTGGGACGTACTCAAGCGGAGTCGCTCGCTCGTTGCCATGAACCAGGCATTCCAGGGGTCTGCAAAGGCAGCCCGCTTGGAGGAAATCGCCAAGCTGTCCAACCTAAGCTCGAGGCAGAAAGAATTGACACACCGCGTGATGAAGCAGCAGGCCAAAGTGGAGGTGCACGTCGTGAAAGGTGGTGCTGAATGGGTCGATGTACGGACACTCCAGCCAGACAGGTTGGCGAGACAGATGACCGATGGTGGATGGGGCTGGGGAGAACACCGACTCGGAGACGTGGTTGACGAGGATGAATGGGGGGACATTCCCTTGGCCAAACAGATCAAGCGTCTCGTGGCAGCAGCGAGGATCAACAGACACGAGTACCGCATCCCGCGGCTGAGGATAGTCATGCCCAACATTGGCGAGGACAACGTCGACGTCAACGTTTTGCTGGAGCAATTCATCCGTCTGGATCCTTCAGTGCATGTCATAGTGGAGCGTCAGGATGGGCAATTTCTTCAAACACCTCCGCCGTCAGTCGAAGATGCCATCCGGAACTTGGTCGGGAGTGAACTCGACGGGCTCACCGAAACCCTCAATCTGGACCACTCCGTCCTCGTAGATCTCATCTCAGACATTACACATCTGCGCTTGGATCCGAAGCCATGGCAGGCCGAATCAACAAGAGCACAAATAGAAGAGGAAGCAGAGCATGGCAGGCTCATGGCCAAGACGATATATCCCGTGCTTCAAGGGAGAAGGCTGGTGTGTACGCACGAGGCAGCACAGCATTTCCACCACGTCGTCGGCACGGTGGGGACGAATTCCGAGCGAGAGAGAGGGAAGCTCCTTGTTCCCTTTGAAGAACCATACAAGAGTATGCCCAACGCGGCCATTCGAGCCCGGTTCCAAGAACTGTCCATTCACGAGCTTCCCAGTACCGTCCAGTTGCCTGCCATGGTGATTCCGGGATCCTGGACGAAGGAGCAGATAGAAGAGGACTTTCAATCGCTGCCGCTGCCGCTGCCATCTGTGGCTCTCGATGTTGCGCGTCATTGTGGGTTCAAAAGCGCCAAGCTGTCGATTTTCATGTACGGCTGGGCAAGCGGAAACATGACCTTGTCATCGAACAAGGAGATCAAGGCGCAGCTGAGAACGCTTGTGGAGACGCATAGACGGCGAGATGATGACTATGGACCTTCCATATGGCGGGTTGACGTGACGCGGAATTTGCTGGCAAAGAGTGCCAAGCCTTGTCGTGATTCTGAGGGCGATGTACATACGGGGAGACGATCGAGAACAAGGGATATGGATACATAGCATGGGATAACATAAATTTGGGGCATACAACATAGATTTATAAATAACGGATGCGGAATTCTGCACAATATAATACATTCCCGGGAGCGCAAGGACTTGCCGTCGTGTGTTGACTTTGCAAGATTTATAAACTAGAAGTTGGATGAATGGATGATGCAAGACAAAAACGTCGTCATTGAAAACTTTCTCGTCCTTGCCAATGTTACAAACCACAGGACCTTCCCCTAACCTCTTTTCCGCAAAAAAAGGTTTGTGTTATGGTCCCTCCATTGCCATTTAACCGATATCCTCAAATTCTTGCCCACCTTTTTTTTTTTTTTTTTTTTTTTTTCTCCCAAACTTCTTGACAACACATGCTCTTCAAACAGGTGCCAGAGTATACTGCGACCTCTCAGTCGTGTAATTTCCAGTGCTAGACAAGCAGTCCGGCTTGCCGCAAGCCAGGACAGAAGTGGTTTTCGGCTCAGCAGCAGTAACAGTCGTGGTGAAGAGAAGAACAGGGCCCGGGCCAAGGGGCAAGTAGGACCTGGCGACGGCGGTGCAGCCACCGCAGTCAACATACTTGGTCGACGTCGTGGTGGTGGTCCAGATGGTGCGCGTGGGCCCCGCGGTCCAAGGTGGGATGCCAAAGATGGTTTTCGTGCAGCCTGGTGGCGATGCTTCATGTTCATCTCCGGCGTTGTACGTCTGGGCATCTGGGTTCGCGTTGGCGGCAGAGGCCATGGCCATGGCAAATCCGATGAGCTGACCGGCGTACATTTTCTACTTGTTTATTCTTTGTATTAAAAAAAAAATTGAAAAAATTATAGAGAATGAAAAAGGGTTCACGACTAAGAGTCTCTGGCGTAGTAAACTTTGTGAGGAAAACTGGAAGGAGTCGTGATTTGCGGTAGGCTGTTGCCTTGGATACTAAAAGCATTCATGTTTCGGTTGAGGATGTCGTGGGCGTTCCATACTCTTGAGGATTTCCGTAAGATGCGCTTAGATGTGTAGATGGATGCAACGCCTGGAGCCCATGACTTTTGCCTTTTTTTTTTTTTTTGGCCGTGTTAATTTGTGAAGGCACTGCGGAATCAGTTTCGCGCGGGAAGGTCAGATGTACGCTAATAAGACGCGCTTGTCTAAAATTTATGGACACAACGCCTGGATTTGTTTACTGGGTAAGAATGAGAGGTTCGACACTATGAGAGTACAACTCTCACTTAAATGTCATGTCATGTCCATGGTTTCTTGTAACTAGAGCGTGAACCATGCAAACGCTTCACATTTACGACAGAGACGGAGGTCGGAGGGCAGACGGAAACGCGGCATCTCATCGGTACACAGGCGGCAATTGCGATGCACAAATGTGCCGAGCACAACAATGTGAGTGACTGTTTCCGAAGTATCTTGTTTTAGATTTGTTCCTGTGTGTGGAGGCAAAGAAAGTCAGTGCAACCGAGAGAACCACTCCGTAGCTCCAGAAGCAATGGGGGAAAAAAAGGAAGAAAAAAAAGTCAGATATGTCTGTATAACAGGCTATGGAGAAAACGAGCCAATGTACAAGCCGAACAAATTCTCCGTGCCCGAAATCCAGTATTAATCAAGCATCATTGTACATGGGCAAAGTGCATTGCCATCTTTCCATCAACTACAGTCAAGGGATGTTTACACATCGCGGTTCTGTACGTCTTCGTGATCCATTTCGTCATGGATCTTCAGTAGCTCTATAAAGTGTACGCTCTTTCATCAGCAACCACGGCTTTTTCCTCGTGCCACCATTCCAATCCGACTCTTACAGAATAAGCTCAAGGGGGTTTTCGATGGCCTTCTTGAGCTCACGAATCCACTCGGCGCCGACAGCACCATCAACAACCTTGTGGTCAAAGCTGGCGGTAACAGTAATCTGGTCATCCCATTCGACGCCAGTGGTGCCATCCTCGTTCTCTACAGGGACAGCAACCTTCTTCGTGGTGCCCACAGCAAGAATGGCCGCCTGAGGGGGGTTGATAACAGCAGTGAAGTTGTCAACAGCTGCGTTCATGCCCATGTTGGAGATGGAGATGGTGCCACCCTGATATTCCTCAGGCTTGAGCTTGTTGTCACGGGCCTTCTTGGCGAGCTCCTTAACCTTTCCGGAAATGGATTCGAGACCGCGAGCATCGACGCCGGTGACGATGGGGGTAATCAGACCGGTGGGGGTAGAAACGGCGACTGACACGTCAACAGAATTGAATTGACGGATGGAGTCCTCTCGCCAGCTGGAATTGACAGCGGGAACCTTCTTGGAAGCAGTGGCGATGGCTTTGATGAGGAAGTCGTTGACAGAAAGCTTGTACTTGCCCTCAGAGGAGCTGTTCAGAGCCTGGCGAAGCTTGAGCAGTTTGGAGACGGACAGTGTGCTGGTAACGAAGAAGTGGGGGTTCTTCTGTACAGACTCCTGAAGACGGCTGGCAATGGTCTTGCGCATGTTGCTTAAGGCAATGTCCTCGAAGGTGGCACCCGGGGCTGCGACAGCAGGGCTGCTGAGCATCTTCTTCACATCATCCTCGGTAATCTTTCCGCCCTTCCCGGTGCCTTTGACGCCGTGCAGGCTGATACCATTCTCACGTGCCAGTCGCTTGGCAGCGGGAGCGGCGTTAGGCTCTCGGTCAAGTGCTGTCTCTAGTTTGCCCTTGGAGGAGTACTGTTCGGGCTCGGCGGAGGATTCGGGGGTCGATGAAGGAGCAGGTTGGGACTCGGACTTTTCTTCCTTGGGCTGGGCAGGTTTAGCACTGCCGCCAGCGTCCTCCAAAGTGAACTTCTCGAAAGCGGAGATATCAGTTCCGTCTTCCACCAGAATGGCAATGGGCTGAAAGTTTCGCAAAAGTCAGTTTCGGGTCCTCAAATGGGCTGTCGCCTCATATCGGAAACGATGTTGCTGTACGTCGATTACTCACACTTCCAACAGGGATATCCTTCTCACCAGAGTCCTTGAGAATCTTGGCAATAACACCTTCCTCCTGAAACTCGAAGTCCATCTGGGCCTTGTCGGTCTCGATCTCGACCAAGACATCACCAGGGGCGACGGAATCGCCAGCCTTCTTCTGCCAAGCACCAATGTTGCCAGCCTGCATCGTAGGCGACAGAGCAGGCATCTTGATGACTTGGTGATCGGGGAACGAGGCATAGTATCTCACTACATGAGAGGCGAAGCCAGTGCGCAAAGCATTGTGTGTTGGGGCGAGGACTCGCCTCCGAATAGCGGCGCTGAGCATGTTGAATAAGGTGGTTCTGAGGCAGAACGGTCGAGGAGGCTAGGATGGGAGGTCACAAAACGTGTACCCGATGGCCTACAGCACGATACGAGACCTCGAAGGGCAAATAGTCTGGTCCGATTGAGGTTGATTGAGACCGGATAGAGAAAATGCAACGGCTTGAAATGCCCAAGGATGGAAGTTGCGGCGGCGCGCGATTTGTTGATGGGGGTTTCCTCTCGAAACGCAACGGAGAAATCCTTGGGGTTTGTGGTTGGACCAGACCATCCAGAATTTTGCGTTGAGCTCCGTCGCTTGATGGGGCCCACGGGCGGGCTGCCTGGCAGATGGGCCAGAAGATCAATTGATGGGCAGACTGATGACAGGGGGGAGGGCCAAACCTGCACTGGGTTGGGTGATTTTGTCCAGAAGCTGCTATTACGCTATTTTGCTAATAATTACAGAGCACAAGGCCTGAACGAACGCCTCTATGGTCCGGTGCGGTGATAAGGCGCGATTTGAGGCAAAGTTGTACGGATTTATTTGCGCTCTTTACGACAACTTGAGATTTATGTACCCTCGCATTGTCCGTGAACATCAGTCGCTCCGGGGCACGTCTGCACGCCTTTTCCACACAAGGTGCTATTGAACGGCCAGTTTCCGAGGGTAAAGTAATCACTTGCCCTCGTCGACTAGTAAAATGTTTAAGCATTATCTCGCGGGCTCAGCTCGGCGTTTGGACATTGAGTGCCTGGGCGAAAACATTTTATCTTGTCCTACCGGGTAGCTAATCCAGGAGGGAGACGTTCGTCCACTCTCACTCGATCTGGAGTCCACTCGAGCACCTTGCCAGGAAACTCTACGTGTATTACATTCTTGCCGTATTAGCCATTTTCCAACTCCGTCTGCCATCTGAACGTACGAGCTCGTGTCGAACTTGTTGGACAACTTAATCTTGCGCCGTTCGCTCGCGGAGCTCTTGCATCAGTGCGCCCGGGAGGAAGCCAATTCTTCCTCCGCGGCCGTCCGCGCCGTTCTCTCGAAGTGTGCACATTCTCAATTGGCAAAGGATATCTGGCCAGTCTACGGATCCGTACCCCGTCTCCATCCAAAAGCCCGAACCCAACCAGTCTCTGCGCTCCTGATTTGTGTCCGGCACGCCGCTTCCAGCACAGAGATACCTCAATATCGAATGATTCTGTGATTCTCGACATCGTTTGTCACTTGTTCGGCCACTGATACTCGCGGCTCTGCACTCTGCAGCCCCATCTACTTGACTTATTTCGGATGGCCCCTGGTCCCGCTGGTGCTCCCCGATGAGCTCTCTCAAGTTCCTGGTGTCCTCCCTGGATGCCATTGCGACCTCCAAAGATGCGCAACGCAATAAGCAGCTAGCTGACTCTACGAAAAAGGCGCAAGATGCCGTGAAAGAACAAGATCAGCTCCCCGATCCCGAGATTGTTTTTGCACCTCTGCAACTCGCTACCAAATCCAACAATCCGCAGTTGACTACAACGGCACTCGACTGCATCGGCAAGCTCATATCCTATTCGTACTTTTCCCTGCTAAGCAGGGATGATACCGGCACCGAGCCAAAAGAGGGCGGCGAACAATTCTCACCCCTCATCGAACGAGCCATTGATACTATATGTGATTGCTTCCAAGGAGAAACTACAGCCGTCGAGATACAGCTTCAGATCGTCAAATCACTGCTGGCAGCCGTTTTGAATGACAAGATCGTTGTCCATGGTGCAGGTCTTCTCAAAGCTGTGCGTCAGGTCTACAATGTGTTCCTTCTCTCGAGAAGTACCGCCAACCAGCAGGTGGCGCAGGGTACTTTGACCCAGATGGTCGGCACAGTATTCGAACGCGTAAAAACTAGGCTACATATGAAGGAATCCCGGCTGCAGCTGGGTAATCTCAAGCACAGCTCGAGCAACATCACGTTTGAGCCCATTGATCCTGCCAACGATGTAGATGCTGGGGCCGAAGGCGATGATTCACCAGCACCACAGTCAGAAGCCAATACTTCCAAACACGCCAACGGAAATACGAAGCTGACTTTGAAGGACCTTGAGCATCGCAAGAGCTTCGACGATTCGACCCTCGGCGATGGGCCAACAATGGTCACAAGATTGCAATCAATCAATAAAGATGGTTCAGCGACGGGCCAATCGGGCCCCGAAGGTTCCGCCGAGGAAGACATGGACGCCCTCGATGCTGAGGATGAAGTGTATATACGGGATGCCTATCTTGTATTCCGATCCTTCTGCAATTTGTCAACAAAGGTCCTTCCACCCGACCAGTTGTACGACCTGCGCGGTCAGCCAATGCGGTCGAAGCTGATATCACTCCATCTCATCCACACCCTACTCAATAACAACCTCACCGTCTTTAGTTCGCCGCTCTGTACCATTAAGAACTCCAAAAACAACGAGCCTACGTCTTTCATGCAAGCCATTAAATTCTATCTTTGTCTCAGCATCACTCGGAATGGCGCAAGCTCAGTAGACCGCATCTTCGAGGTTTGCTCAGAGATCTTTTGGCTCGTGCTGAAATATATGAGACCATCATTCAAGGTAGACATACGGCACATCAAAGTACTTGGTTGAATGGACCGCGTTGCTGACTTTTGTGTAGAAAGAGATTGAGGTGTTCTTGAACGAGATTTACCTGGCTCTGTTGTCGCGGCGCAACGCGCCAATATCACAGAAGCTGTATTTCGTGACTGTCCTAAATAGACTATGTGCTGATCCGAGAGCCCTGGTTGAGACATATTTGAACTATGACTGCGATCAAACAGTGGACAACATCTTCCAAACCATGATTGAGGACCTGTCCAAATTTTCCATAACGCCTCTGACCATTACGACGATTAATGAGCAGGTCTATGAGGAGGCGAGAGCCAAGACTCCTGCAGCCGGCGAATGGCAGCTGAAAGGCATACTGCCGCCACCACTGACAGTTGCCCATATCATTCCTCCGCAGGACAACGAGCCGGAATACCCCAAGGAGTACGCCATGAAGCGTCTCTCTCTTGAAGCCTTGGTCGAAACTCTCCGATCCTTGCTTAACTGGTCCGCTTCTGTTCGATCCGACGGCGGAGATATACTTCGAGCCGATGGAGATTTCAAAGCGTCGCTTGATGAGTTACGACCGTCTATTGACCCAACATTGAGTGACAGTGCGTCTCGATTGGAGACACCGTTGCCCCCATCTACGCCCGTTGTGGACGACGACCCAGATCAGCTCGAAAAGGAGAAGGCTCGCAAGACTGCTCTCACAAATGCCATCAGGCAGTTCAACTTCAAGCCTAAGAAGGGCATCAAGCTTCTGATACGTCACGGCTTCATCAACAGCGAAAGTCCTGCTGATATTGCCGACTTTCTTTTGAAGGAAGAGAAACTTGACAAGGCTCAAATCGGCGAATATTTGGGAGAAGGGGACCAACACAATATCGATACTATGCATGCGTTCGTTGATGCCATGGATTTCACAAAGAAACGATTTGTTGATGCTTTGCGCCAGTTTCTACAATCATTCCGCCTACCGGGCGAAGCTCAAAAGATTGATCGCTTCATGCTCAAGTTCGCAGAGCGTTATGTCATGGGAAATCCCAACGCTTTTGCCAACGCGGATACAGCCTATGTCCTAGCTTATTCTGTCATTATGCTCAACACCGATCAGCATAGCAGCAAGATTGCCAAGCGAATGAGCAAAGAGGAATTCATCAAGAACAACAGAGGCATCAACGACAATGCTGACCTGCCCGACGAATACCTGATTGGCATCTACGATGAGATTGCGAGCCATGAGATCGTTCTCACAAGCGAACGAGAAGCGGCCGCGGCAGCCGGCGCGCTGACAGTTCAGCCCAGTGGACTTGCAGCCGGTCTTGGGCAAGCCTTCTCCAATGTTGGACGAGATCTCCAGCGTGAGGCATACGTGCAACAATCTGAAGAAATCTCATTACGGTCAGAGCAGTTGTTCAAAAATCTGTTCAAGAGTCAACGCAGGAATGCTGCCAGGGCAGGCCCAAAATTCATACCCGCTACGTCCTTCAAGCACGTTGGGTCCATGTTTGATGTCACATGGATGTCGTTCTTCTCGGCCCTGTCTAGCCAAATTCAAAAATCACACAATATTGAAGTCAACAAACTATGCTTGGAGGGTATGAAACTTGCGACGAAGATTGCCTGCCTCTTTGAACTGTCCACCCCAAGGGAGGCATTCATTTCAGCTCTGAGAAATACAACCAATCTGAATAACCCTCATGCCATGCAAGCAAAGAACATTGAGGCACTGAAAGTTGTCCTAGACTTGGGACAAACTGAGGGAAATCTGCTGCGCGAATCATGGAAGGACGTTCTCTTGTGTATCAGCCAGCTTGACCGATTGCAACTCATTACTGGAGGCGTGGATGAAAGCACTATACCGGATGTGTCGCAGGCTCGCTTTATGCCACCATCAAGGACCGACACTACTGACTCTCGATCATCGACCCAGTCTCGTCAGAAAACAAGGCAGCGGTCTGGAACCGGTCCGAGAGGGTTCTCCAACGAGATTGCACTGGAAAGTCGCTCGGATGATTTTATCCGCAGCGTGGACCGAATTTTCACCAACACTGCCAACCTTTCAGGCGAAGCTATGGTCCATTTCGCCAATGCTCTCACCGAAGTGAGCTGGGACGAGATCAAAGTGTCGGGATCCAAGGAATCGCCCAGAACGTACAGTCTCCAGAAGATTGTTGAAATCAGTTACTACAACATGAACCGTGTCAGATTCGAGTGGAGTAATATTTGGGGTGTTCTTGGAGAGCACTTCAACCAGGTTGGGTGCCACAACAACATGAATATCGTCTTCTTCGCGCTTGATTCGTTGCGCCAACTGTCCATGCGTTTCATGGAGATCGAGGAATTAGCAGGTTTCAAATTCCAGAAAGATTTCTTGAAACCTTTCGAGCACATGCTTGCAAATTCTCAAAACGTCACCGTCAAAGATCTTGTCCTACGCTGTCTAATTCAAATGATTCAAGCACGAGGGGATAACATCCGCTCAGGCTGGAGGACCATGTTTGGTGTATTCACGGTAGCTGCTAGAGAGCCACACGAGAGCATTGTGAATCTCGCTTACGAGAATGTAAACTTAGTTTACAAGACCAAGTTCGGAGTGGTCATATCTCAGGGCGCGTTTACGGACCTGATTGTTTGTCTCACAGAATTTTCGAAGAACTTGAAGTTCCAGAAGAAGAGCCTCGCAGCATTGGAGCTCTTGAAATCTACCATTCCTGCGATGTTGAAAACCCCTGAATGCCCACTCTCGCAGACATACAGCAAAGGCCAGACAGGGACCAAGACCGAAACCCAAAGCAAGACGCCAGAGACTGCCAAGAAAACACAGCCGAAGACGTCTGTTGAGGAAAGTTTCTGGTTCCCGGTGTTATTTGCGTTCCATGATGTGCTAATGACAGGCGAGGACCTGGAAGTGAGGTCCAACGCACTTGAATACTTTTTCGCGGCTCTCATCCAATACGGGGGCGACTTCACCCTGGATTTCTGGGACATTCTTTGGCGACAGCAACTTTACCCCATATTCATGGTCTTGCGATCGCGGCCAGAAATGACGAATGTTCTCAATCATGAGGAACTTTCGGTGTGGCTGTCCACCACCATGATCCAAGCTCTACGCAACATGATCCAGCTCTTTACCCACTACTTTGAATCGCTCGAATACATGTTGGACCGATTTCTCGAATTGCTGGCGCTCTGCATCTGCCAAGAAAATGACACCATTTCACGAATCGGAAGCAATTGCTTGCAGCAGCTCATTCTGAAGAACGTCACGAAATTCAACCCGGAACACTGGACGAAGATAGTGAGCGCCTTCTGCGAGCTTTTCGAGCGCACCACAGCATATCAGCTGTTCACGGCCACAGACTTGGGCTCAGGAGGCTCTCTAGCCCTGCCGTCTAATGGTTTCGATTTCTCTGGGGCTCTCAGCCCTACCTCCGAAATCCTCCCCGTAGATGAGAAGTCGCTGAAAATAAATGGCACTGACGACAACACGTCTGTATCTGAAAGCGATTCCATTCCACGCCGACCGTCGCCCAGGCCTTTGGACAATGAAATCGAAGCCCCAGGTGGTATTGCCGGTCAGCCATTGGAAGAATTCAAACCATCATCAAACCTCCAACAGCAACCCGTAGTCGTCACCGCAGCCAGGCGTCGCTTCTTCAACAGAATCATATCACGATGTGTTCTGCATTTACTCATGATTGAAACGGTCAGTGAGCTCTTCAGCAACGACACTGTTTATACACACATACCGTCAACGGAGCTCCTCCGATTAATGGCCTTGCTCAAGAGGTCCTTCCAATTTGCCCGGCGCTTCAATGAAGATAAGGATCTTCGCATGAAGCTGTGGAGGGAAGGCTTCATGAGGCAAGCACCCAACTTGCTCAAACAAGAAAGTGGCTCTGCAGCAACCTATGTGTCTATCCTATTTCGAATGTTCGCGGATAATGCACCCGAGAGACTTGAGAGCCGCCCAGATATCGAGGCGGCTCTTGTCCCCCTGTGTAAAGACATCATGCAGGGATATTCCGCTTTGGCGGAGGAGTCTCAACACAGGAACATCATGGCATGGCGACCTGTCGTTGTTGATGTGCTGGAGGGCTTTGCAACATTTCCCGATGATGCTTTCAAATCGCACGTTGCCGAGTTTTATCCACTGGCGGTCGATCTATTGGCCAAGGATCTAGGTCCAGAACTACGGGGGGCCTTGCTCGTCATTCTTCGACGCGTAGGCGAGGTTGGTCTCGGCATAGCTCAAATGACAAACATTGGTGAGAAGAGACGAGCAAGTGTTGCCAGTAATGGCCCGGAGGGGGCTGGCGGAGGCCAGGACGCATCCACGATGAAGATGTTGTAAAATTTAGCCAATCTTTATTAAATCTTACGGGGCATGGCGTTGTGACGGAAGATGGATTAACACGATTTCACTTCTGCACTCCTGATAGCCGCGGATATATTTTGGACTGAACTAGCATCGTTTTCGTCCCAAACTTGACCAACTTGACCAACCTGACCAACTTGACCAACTTGAGTCATCTTGCAACTCTCGCGGCGTATCCATGTATCCACTAAGTCTACCATTACAAAATTGAACGTACGTCATACAATCAATCAGGCTTCTCAGCACGTACTAGTAGTGCTAATTGTTGAAGTCTGGAGTTCCACGTCAAGGACGTATAGCAAGAAGTTCAAGGCTTGAGCTGATCAAAGGAGACTAGCAATATACTTTCGTAGCGACTCAGCCTCTTCTTCAACGGTTCGGTCTGGCAACGTCTTGAGAGCAGTCTCTAACTCATCATCAGACTGAAGTGCAGCCTTTACCAACTTTCCGATGAACGTATCCAGCGCCGAGGACCGTTTCGATACTCGCATGACGCTCACCAAAGTCTCAAAGAAATCGACGAGGCTCAGATGCATCAAGACGTCCGATTTATCCACCATTCCAAGAGCAGCCCACTGGAGTAACCCTTGCCCCGGACCGCTTGCATCGGCAACTGGCGAGACGAAAAGGTCAGGAAAGACTGGACGACTCAGGGCAGCAATGTTCAGTGTGCAGAGCCGCGGCAAGATTCGAAGCAAACGACCTTGCGAGATGGTGACTTGGCGGACGGATCGAGGCGGAGCTTGTTCCCTCGGTTCAACAAAAGAACAATGCTGTTGGATGAGACTGAGATTAGGGCGTCTCAATAGAAGAAGCTGCCATAGCCGACCATGACCAACGGCTCGGCGCTTCACGATTTCGTTGCTGTTCGAGCCAGTCTCTGAGCTGGCATCATCGATGCCATTATCGAGGGTCGGGCAGTCAGTTTCAAGCAAGTCTCCGAGAACTCTGGCTGCACACTCCCCCACGCCCACGTCTTCACTTGCTAACCAGCACCTGACGATACCGTCCACAACTTCGGGAAGGGTACTCAGAATAGAAGCATCAGAGGGAGAATCGGCAGCTTTCCCGACGATGGCCAAAGCAAGAAGGTTCGCTCCAGGGAGAGGCGACCGTAGGGCCGCCAACAAAGAAGGTGGATCGGCGATGGTGAGCGTCCGAGTAAACGACAAGGGCGAGAGCAGTTTCGTCGTCAAAGATAGCAAAGGTGTCGGATCTTGTGTCGTTGTTTTGAGAGTTTCGGTCGAGAGCGGCAACAGTGTTGGAAGCAGGGGAGGGATATTATCCTCTGAGCTCAGTTCATCAACGTCAGATGAATGAGTGAATGAATGTACAGACCCGAACACAATACTTGCTGAATGACTTACTAGTGAGCTGCAGTTCTACATCGTCTAAAAGCTTTACTTTAAATGGTATAGAAGGATCATTGACTAGCTGCTGCAGGTGAGCCTGCAGTTCGGAAAGTCCAGATATTGGAACGTTGTCCATGCTGTGTTTTGGAATCGTCCTTGAGTTCATATGGGACACTGGAGAGGCAGGCAGAGGAGATGGCTTCAAGTGCTGCGAACACAGCTTCTACTCCTTTATTGGCCCAACATCGAGGAGGAACCTATATTCCGCAAGAATATTGGAGAAGGATCGCGGCTCGAAAACTTGCTTAAAATGTGATGGTGAAAGGAAAGGCATTGTGGAATGTCCCGGGAGCTATTTATTATGCCATGCGAGGCATCTTGGGTGGCGCCTGCATCAGGCAGGTGTTGCCCGATGGCGGATACAGCGTCTATGACGAATAAATCTGCACCTATAACCATATTAGGGGAGCTAAAGATATACGTTACTAAACGCAATAATTTATAATAAAAGCATATAATCTATAATATAATAGCTTTCTCTATAAAAGAGAAGCTTTTATTCTTCTATTTATATAATAGAAAATAGCTTTAATTTAATCCTTTTCTAACCTTCTTTATCCTACTAGGGGAGATCTTTTTAAGTCACATGCCTAATATATAATAGTTATAAGCCTAGAAGGTATATGCCTATAACTTCCACTAAGTCCCCTATATATAAGATATATATATACACTATACCTTACTTACTAATAATGCTTATAATAGATATAATAACCTCTTATTACCTAAGTCTTAAGACTAATATTAAGCTAGTCTTATTTAATAAATAGGAAAAGTAATATAAAGTATTAAAGTAAGCTACCTAAAGCTAAGAGATCTAGAAAAGGGTTAATCCTTAGCTCCTAGAGCTTAACTCTAACTATTTAGAAAAGCCCTTTACTATTACACTAGAGTTATATAAAGCTCTTATTATAAAGAACTAAGGAAGTAATACTATAAAGCTTACTTTCTAAGAGGCTTTTTCTTTCTTATTTTATAAGTTTATATCTAAGTACTAAGTATATAAAGTAATAAAGTCCTAAGAAAAAACTATTAGAACTTAGATTATAAGTATTATTAATTCTAATACTTATACTATAGTAATTAATAAGATTAAAGAAGGTAATATAGATAATAAGAAGCTTACTCTTTACTAAATCTCTATTAAGCTTAAAAAGAGGTTTTCTCCTAGGTAAGTAATTATTAAATTAGAGATATTAGCTAAGTATATAGCTTACCTTAATAATACTAAGTATACTAATATTTAATTTAAGTATTAGATTAAGTAGTAAGGGAAGCTATACTAGAAAGTATTAATATATAAGATTAATAAGGTTTAGGGTTTTAATATAATTTATAACTTTATTATAGCTATTAGTATATGCTTTAACCCTAAATAAGTAAAAACTAAGATTATATAACTAGTATAGACTTTTAATTCTCTTTCTAAAGAAGTAACCCTTTAAGGTATTACCTTTAAGTACACTAGATATTATAGGATAACTTAAGCTATAAGCTTTACCTCTAGAAAAGGAAGCTATATAATAACTCTTAGGGATTACTTAAACTAAGAAAAAGAGAAACTATAAGGCTAAAAGAATAATAGCCTAAAGAAGTGCCTTTACTATATAGGAAAGGCACTAACTATATACTTTTAGTCTCCCTAAGTATACTATAGCTTATACTATATAGTAACTAGTAAAAAGGTTCTAGGATTTAAGCTCTTTATAAAGGTTAACTATAAAAAGGTTAAGGAATACTATAAAAGCACTAAATAAAAAAACCTATACTCTAAGGTTATAAAGAATAGGTAAATAGTAAAAGGTATTAAGGATTATAAAGAAGAAAAGTTACCTAGTGTTATTATAGTAGTAATTATTAACCTAAAGATTCTAGAGAGTATTTCTTTAGCTTAGGGAAGCTATATAATACTTAAGAATATAAAATATATACTCTT
Source organism: Epichloe festucae Fl1 (assembly GCA_003814445.1). NCBI lineage: Eukaryota > Fungi > Ascomycota > Sordariomycetes > Hypocreales > Clavicipitaceae > Epichloe > Epichloe festucae. The sequence goes on along the minus strand of CP031388.1, from coordinate 1,272,230 downwards.
TAAGAGCACTTTTTTTAATAACTATAGTGCTTTATATATTATAAATAATATTAGTTACTTTAAACTAGGAACCTTTAAGGAAATATTTAATAATTACCTTAAAGTAAGAATAACCTTATTCTAGATTACTAGAAAAGGTACTTATATAATTAAGAATATTTTTAATAGGCTAAAGGGAAACCTTATAGAAAGCCTTACTTTATAGAATATTATACTTATTCCTAGGTTTTATATAAATATTATATTAGAAAGCCTTCTTTAAAAGAAAGGTATTTAGTATTATAAAGTAAACTACTCTTTATATATTAGACCCTTTTATAAGAGCTTATTATTAGTAAAGCTTTAGAGAAAGTATAATATTATATTCCTTTAATATAAGCCTCTTTTCTCTTATAAAAGTCCTAACTAAGTAGTAAATTTATTTATACTACTAGTAATATTCTTAATAATTAATTTAAAAGTATATAATAACACACTATACTTATAATATAGTTAACTAAGTAGAGATTTATACCCTATATATATAAACCCTAAAGAACTTTAGTATTTATATTCTAGGTATCTTAGTAAGGATACTCTAGCTAAGAGTTATACTTATATAAGGGGAGTGTAATTATATAAAACTAAGTAAAGAGACTATAAGATATATTCTTTAGTTTATACTTACTAAGTTATCTTAAGAAAACCACTAGAATATATATTACTAAGGCTATTTTAGAGGATCTATTAGAATCTTTAAGACTATAAGCCTAGTTATAATAGTATAAACTAGCTAATAGTTATAAAAGATAAGTTCTTAGGTATAATATATATTTATATATTACCTAATAAATCATAGGTAATAGTATTTAATGTGTTAATCTATATTAAATAATAAATTATAAGGTAATTTAGATTATTAATTATAAAGATTAGGTAAGATTATAAAGGAGCTATTATTAGTTAATTTAGTAATATAATCTTTTAGATATAGGCACGCTTATAAGGTATTAATTTTAAGCTTATACCTTTATATACTTATAAACCTAATAGAGTTACAAAGAGAGTAGGGTAAATAATCATATTATAATTAAATATAATGCTTATAGGTATATAGCTTTTACTAAACTTATAGTTAGAGAGTATATAAGTAGTAATGTACTTATATAATATAAGTCCTATTTAATAATCTAGGTAGAAAACACTATTAGAAACCCTAGAAATCTAGTTCTAAGATAATGCTTAACTTCTAATTAGGGAGCCTATAGCTAACTTAAGGCTAGATTAGAGCGAATTATATGTATATAGCTACTACGCTTATTCTCTTTAGAGGGATTATAAGGCTAATAAATATAGATAGTTTTATAAGACTAATCCTAGGGGTTATATTAGATATCTTATTAGGTACTCTACCTCTAATATATATTATATCTAGATTCTAAGACTAGGAAAAGTTATAATAATAAGGAATATTATATTTAATAAGTTAATTTTTTATAATCTAATAAAGGAGAGCATAATAAAGCTATTAATTAATAAGCTTAAGGCATATTTCTAATCCCTTAAAATTAATACTAAATTAGATAAAGAATTAAATCTTTTCCTTATACTAACTTTAATTAAACTATAATAAGATTAGACTAAGAGTTTAAACTTAGGGGTAAAAGCTTTATAGACTTCTTAATAAAAGAAAAGAGAAGCTATATACCTTAATAAGTAAATTAGACTTTAAATACCTTAGCTATTACTAGATCTAATAATTAAAGAGTAAGAGACTTTTAATCTAGAAGCTTAGTAAAGTAAGAAGGAGTAAAACACTTTAAATTTATATACTTAAGAGAGTAATATAATAATAGATTTAATAAGTAATAAGTAGGATATTACTATAAGGGCTTAGGAGAGCTAATATCCTTATAAGGTTTTAGAACACTAAGTATATAATACTAAGGACTAAGTTATTAATAACTTAATAGGTAATAAACTACCTAAGCTAGAAAAAGAAGTAAAGAAAAACTAGTAATAAGATAAACCCATAGGAGTAAATACTAGACTAGTTACCTACGTAGAAAGCTTAAGGGGATTACTAGCTATATAGTTAGAAATTATAGAGAGTCTTAGTGTTAGTTACACCAAGGAACGTTACACTAGTGCGAAGAGGTTAAATTCAATGAAGTTAATGATAATAATAGCTAATAACTAAGAGAGAGAAGAGAAGTAAGAGAAGGAGAGGAATCTAGCTAGAAGAGAAGGTAGGCAAAAAGGGGGAAAAGTGGGGCTGCAGTGCGGTGCCACTACTGATAGAGCGGGGTAGCTCGCGATGCATCTAATCACATCGCGTGCATCCCTTTAGTAGCTCCACTCTTTAGCTATAGTTAGACTATCTATTGTCTAAAGGTCTAAAGGAAGCCACACTAGTAGTCTCTCTTTTCTTTGTGGCTAAAGGAGCCTAAAAACGCAATAAAAATCAGATTAAAGGAAAGTGTATATAAGTGAATCCCTTAATAGGAATCCATGGTTCTCATTAGCTGTCGTGGCTTCGGTTATTTTAATTAACCTAGTTATTATAGTCTATACCTATATGCCTATTATATTAATCCTCCCCTTTGCCTAACCTTATAGGTCTCTTAACCTATCCTTCTATATAAATCGTTAATTCGTTCAAATTAATTAAGGTTAAAAGGGCTGAATTTGGTAATGCCTTTGTTATCGCATTAGCCGGATTATTGCCGCCGTTAATCTATCTAACTTCATAGACTTCCCTCCTCTTATATAACTGCTAAAGGGCTATAATATTAATTATCAGCTGCTTCTCTTTTGTTATACTTAGCTTCACAAGGCATTTATACAATAAGAAAGAGTCTATATAGAGAATTATTAGGATTTGAGGTATCTTTAATTAGTCTATGATTATATAAAGGGTTATAGATATTGCGTACGCGATATTAGCGCCTTAAACCATACTATATAGCTTAGATATAAGTGTGCTATAGGTTACACGCTTGCTTTTTGTAGAGCTATATGTAATAACGTTCCCTTTTAAAATAAAGGTATTATTCTCCTTTATCACTTTATTGCTAATCACGATAATATATCCGATTTATGAACTTAGATCTTTGTTATTAGTAAGGGACCTATCTACAAATATAAAGAGCTTCGCTTCCTTAAGAGTTAAGGGGATGTACTATAGCCCTCACTACTGATTCTTAATCTGCCACTTAAGGCGTTTATTAAGTTATAAGATGTTATTAGCAAAGGGTTCTTAGTGTTGTGCGGCAATTGATAGATCGTATAATGCTTCCGGTTAACAGACTTTGGTGAGCTTCTTAATTGCACGGCGTTTAACGTCATGACTAGCTTGTTAAAGGATCTTTGTAAGCCGTTAAATTAAGGGATAACTAAACCTTCGGTGAAGTTAACAAATCTCTCCTTCTAATAGGTGGAAAGCGGCGGTTTCTCTTACCTCTAGAAGCCACTAAGGGTGGCCTTATCTGCGCACAATAGGTACGGTCTTATTGTTTTAAATTAACATATTAGTAAGGTTATTAATCCTAACCTTTATTTTATCTATATTAGTAAGGGAAAAGAGAAAGGGTATGGCAGTGTTAAGGACGTAGAAGTCAATTTAGCTAAGCTTTGTAGGCATATAGATAATGCCACGTGTTATTGCTAATCTAGCACTAAAGCAAATAACTTCTAGGTTATAGGGTTTAATTATTAATAATAGCATTAATCTTAGTAAGGCTTTAGCTTATGCTAGACTAGTAGTTAATTAGCCTAAGGCTCCTATATCTAGTATAATTCCTCTAAAGATCTCTTTAGAATAGTGTCCTTTAGAGGTATAATAGATTAAATTATCTTTATTAGAAGCCTCTTTAAGGTATAGCTCTTACTTAAGCAAGGTATGTTAAAAAGCTTAATTCTTAAGCGTTATAAGGATATTAACATTATCTATTATTTATAATCCTACGTAGAAGAATTATATAATGCTAAGTTATGCCTTTAATAATAGTTTTTTCTTAATATTATTATTACTATTATCTTAGTCCTAAGTAAAGGCCTTAAGCTATGTTTCCTAGTCTTCTATTTCCTCTTCCTTATTACTATTATTTCCTTTAAATAAAGCAAGGAATACCTAAAACTTTATCTCTATAAGCAGTGAATAATAGTTCTTACTAGCTTACTACCTCTCTTTCTCTTTCTAATGTTTAGCATTAGTGTGGTTTAATAACTAGTAGCTACTCTTACTATAGATAAAGCATTACTTAGGTTATCTAGAGTTACTATAATAACTTCCTTTTCCTTAGTCTCTTTAATTCTATTAGCTATATTAGTAGTCTATGAATATTACCTCTAATAGGTCTTTGTCTTAATACTAGTAGTATTAGTTACTTCTTGCACTACTCTTTGTAATTATAAGTAACTTATAGAGGTTACTAGTGAGATTCTTAAAGCCTAGTGTATATATATACTCCACTACCTAATATTTAGGAACACTAGAGATTGCATTTAATATTTACTTATAAAGCTCTATATTTACTATATTAAAGGGGTATAACCCTTTATAAATCCTTTTTAGGGTAGTTAATATAATCTTAAGGTATTTAGACTTAGTCTTATTAGGGTTTTAAGTAATAATATTCTTAAGAGTTATATTACTTTATTTATATTAGTAAAATTATTAATTACTCTTTATCTTAAAGTATTAATAGATATTTATAATTATCTCTTTATATAAGGGGTTCTTACTAGTAAGGTAATTAAGAAAGTGCTATTTAGTATCTCCTATTAATATAATAGGGAATGCTTTACTAAAATATAACTTAGGGAGGTTAATCTAGTTATACTTACTCTTAAAGAGCGTAAGCTTTAGCAAGAGGAAGTTATATAGCTTTTTACTATAGTAGTTACTATCCTTATATATCTTTATAAGCTTAGAGATCTTCTTTATAATTTACTTATTAGAAGAAAGGTATTAGGGAGGGAAATTAAACTATTAAGGGTTAAGCTCCTAATATAACTAAGATTATCGTAGGGGTTCTTGTGGAGAATATAGTAATTATTCCCTTTAGGAGCTAGGAATATTAGGTAAGGTCTTTACAGCAGTAGCCTATAAAGGTTATGTTTAAGGTAGTTTAGAGGATCTTAACCTTTCTTCTAGCTAATAAGGCATTAAGGTTTAATAAAGCACTTCTTTAAGCAATACTAGGATTAGATATCCTAGGCCTTATTTAATAAGAACGCCATGATCTTATAGAGAGTTACGTAGCTCTCTTATAATATCCTTATTTGCTCTTTTAAAGGTATCCTTAGACTAGCCTTTAAAGTCCTCTTAGAATAATTCCTAGAGGTTATTATCTCTCTAGCCCTAATGCTTACTAAGGTTAATAAACCCTATAATATAATTATTAAGCTTAGGCTATGTAGTAGTCTTAGGATCTAGCTTATTAGATTCTTTTTAATCTCTTATAAGCTTACTAGCAAGCAGAGCTTTGCATGTAGTGTAGTAAATGTAGTATTTTGGCTTTCGTTGTAGTATGTAGTATAGTAGATTTTAGTGTAGTGTAGTATGTAGTGTAGTGTAGTAAATACTACACTACACTACAAATACTACAAATATAGTATTAGTAGAAAAAAAAGTGGGGTATTATATAGTTTTATAATATTCCTTAGATTTTTCTTAATTAAGTTAATATTAGCTGTTTTTTTTATTATAATTTAGTTATTTAGTTATAAATTCTTAAAGTTTAAGATTATTTAGATTATTAAGCTAATTATAGGTATATAAAAGCTAAATATAGTATATTTTAGTTTATATTTATAGCCTGTTTTTTTCCCTTTATTATAGAGGTTATTTTATCTTAATATCTTTTTCTTTAGATTTACTATGTATTTTAGTATGCTTTTTTTACTTAAAATATAGGAATTACCCTAAAGAAATTATTTTTTATTATATATAAATAAGACTAAAACTCTAATAATATTATATATATATATATAACTATCTTATTAATAAGAGAATATTAAAATTTAACTAATAAAGAAGTTCCTAGTAATATAGCTATTTTATTAGAGTTATAAATAATTATATTAACTTTTAGAGTTTTTTTAGTAAAAGGAATAGTAAAAGTACTTAGTAAAGTTACTTAAAAAGAACTGAAATATTTAATAATAGATTAAATAAATATATATAATAAACTTTCCTTAGTATTAAAGTTATTTAAAAATAAGCTTTAAAAGTAAGTTAAATAATATATATTATCTTTAGTTTTATTACTTAGTAATATAGTTTTTTTTAAAAATAGGTTTAAAAGTGGGTCCTTATAACTATTAGTAACTTCTTTATAGCTTTCTTACTTAAATATATAATTTTTACATTAAAAGAGAAATTTATTTAAAAGTAGGCCCAAAAGTAGGTCCTTATAACTATAAGTAACTTCTTTATAGCTTTCTTACTTAAATACATGATTTTTACTTAAAAAGAGAAATTTATATAAAAGTAGGTCTATAAGTAAGTCCCTATACCTATAGGCAGAGTATTGCACTAAAACGTGTAGTGTAGTGTAGTATTTGTAGTGTAGTGTAGTAACTACACTACAAACTACACTACACTACAAACTACACTACACTACAAACTACACTACACTACAAACTACACTAACTACAAGGAAAAAAAAACTATAATACATTACACTACAAATTTTTTTTCCTAAACTACACTAACTATAAATACTACAAATGTAGTATTAGACTTTTTATTAGTTATTAGTATTTATAAGGTTAAAAGAAAGCTAGTTATATAAAAGCTTTTATTATTACCTATTTTATTAAATTAGTTATAGAATTTATAATATTATATTATTTTTATAATTTTATTATAACTAAGTAAGGTTATATATAATATTATACTTTTTTAATAATACTATTTAACTTAATACTTTATTTCCCTAATATAACTTAAAGAAAACCCTTCTTATTATATTATTTACTATTTCTATAAATTATTTTATATTTCTATAAATTATTATTATTACTTATTTTAAAAAAACTATAAAAAGAACTACTAGTAAACTTAATATAAGTAGCTTATTATATCTTATTATAGCTTATAATAGCTTATAATAGCTTATAATACTAATATTACTAATATTACTAGTATTACTAAGATTACTAAGATTACTAAGATTACTAAGATTACTAAGATTACTAAGATTACTAAGATTACTAAGATTACTAATAATATTATTAGTGTTAAAGTTTAATAAATAATAAATAATAAATAAATAACTTAAATATAAATACTAGTAATTATAAGTAAATTACTATAGTAAAAGCTATAGTTTTTAATAACTTAGTATTTTAAGGTTTTTAAAAATATTAATATTATAAAAATGTTTTCTCTTTTATATTTTTTTAAAATAATAATAAAAGTAAAATAATAGTAATTAAGGTTATTAAAGCTTTTATAATAAGTATATATATATTCTTTTCACTAAATAGCTAATTATATAGCTAGTCCTAGTACTTTAACTACCTTTTATAATAAGTATAGTATATTATATAAAACTAAGTCCTAGACTCCTAGTATTATTTTTTATAGCTTAATTAAGCTATATAGGGTAATTAAAATAATACTATTAGTTATTTATTAATATACTATAAATATTAGTTTATTATATTCTTTCTTTATATATTATAGTAATAATATATATAAAGTTACTATATATAACTTCTTAAAGCTTTAAAATTATAAAGCTTAAAGTAATATTTAATTAGTTTAAATAGTAAATAAATAGTTTAAGCTTTTTTTAAGTTCTTATTATATTAATAATAATATTAAAGTACTAAGTATATATTCTATTAACTTTTATATATTTATTTAGATTTCTAATTTAATTTAATTATATTAGTTTAGGGTATTTTTTAATTAAATTAATAATAAAAATATAAAATAATTAATAATAATAGTAAATAAAATAATTAGAAGGTTTTTCTTAAAGTTATATTAGTAAAATAAAGTAATAAGTATAATAGTATTATTAAAAAGGTAAAATATTATAAATAACCCTAGTTATCGTAAAATCCTTAAAAAAAGGTAAATATTATAAATTCTATACCTAATTAAGTAAAATAAGTAATAATAAAAGCTTCTATATAACTAGCTTTCTTTTAATCCTTATAATAACATTATATAATAAAAAGGCTTACTTTTTTTTTTACTAACACTATATTTGTAGTTTTTGTAGTTAGTGTAGTTAGTAACTACACTAACTACACTACACTATAAGCAAAAAAAAACTACAATACACTACACTACAAAAAAAAAAAAACTACAATACACTAACTACAAGAAAAAAAAACTACAATACAAATACAAATTTTTCCTAAAAACTACACTAACTACACTACAAACAATACTCTGCCTATAGGTAACTTCTTTATAGCTTTCTTGCTTAAATATAAGATTTTTACTTAAAAAGAGGAATTTTTATAAAAGTAAGTCTATAAGTGGGTCTTTATAACTATAGGTAACTTCTCTATAGCTTTCTTACTTAATACATAATTTTTACTTAAAAGAGAGGGATTTTTATAAAAGTAGGTTTATAAGTAAGTTATTATAACTATAAGTTACTTCTTTATAGCTTTCTTACTTATATATATGATTTTCACTTAAAGGAGATACTTATTAATACTAATAGCTAATAAATTTATAAGCTATTATAAGCTATTATAAGCTATTATAAGCTATTATAAGCTATTATAAGCTATTATAAGCTATTATAAGCTATTATAAGCTATTATAAGCTATTATAAGCTATTATAAGCTATTATAAGCTATTATAAGCTATTATAAGCTATTATAAGCTATTATAAGCTATTATAAGCTATTATAAGCTATTGTAAGCTATTATAATTTATTTATTTTCTAAATACTACAAATACTACAAAATACTACAAATACTACATGTAGTAAAAAAATTTCCTTGTAGTGTAGTATGTAGTATAGTGTAGTATGTAATGTAGTGTAGTATACTACACTACACTACAAATACTACAAAATGTAGTGTAGTGTAGTACAAAGCTCTGCTAGCAAGTAGTTATAGACATAGCGGGAGTTTATTCTCTTAAGGTCTTTTAAGGATAGTTATCTTTAAAGATACTTATAAGGGTTTAGAGAAAAGGGGCATGTCTTAGGGAGTGCCCCTTATTATTCTTTTGCCCTCTAGTTCTATTCCTCTAGCAATATTAGTCTTAAGTTAATAAGACTAATAAAAACAGGGTAGAAGTGCTATAATTAATACAATAGAGCCTAGAGCTCTGCTTGTAAAATAAGCAGGATAAACAGGATAAACAGGACGGAATAAATAGGATAAATAGAACAGGATAAATAGGATTAGCAGGATTAACAGGATTAATAGGATAAATAGAGGGAAACAACGAAAAATGACAGAAAAAGTGTAAAAGAAGGAAAAATAGTAAAAATAAGAAAGAACAGGCCGCAAAGATAGCACAGAAGCAGAAGTAACTTAATGCCTAGAACACTAAGGCATAAAAAGCTATAAAGAGAGAAAAAGGGTTATAAAGAGAGTGTAAAGGGAGGTTATATAGGTTAGCTAGCTTAGCTAAGGGTTGTTTTTAACATTAGGTTTGAATGAAATGCCTTATAGCAATAGATTCAGTTATTTAGTCAGTTTTCTTGTAATAGATAATAAGATTAATAATTAACTAAATATCCTAAAGGCCTAAGAGTTAATAGATTAATCTCTTAGAAGTCTAATAAGCCTATCGCTAGGATTCTAGTCTATCTTCCTTTAGCACACTCTATAGTTATGCCTCTTTACCACAATAACTGTTAATTTAGCATAATAAGGGGTAGTAGCTATAGCGTCTATAGAAATGTCTCTTCTTGTAATACCTAACTTATTTGTGGTTATAGTTAACTACTAATTAGTGTTAGTTACACTAAGGAACGTTACACTAGTGCGAAGAGGTTAAATTTAATAAAGTTAATAATAATAATAGCTAATAACTAAGAGAGAGAAGAGAAGTAAGAGAAGGAGAGGAATCTAGCTAGAAGAGAAAGTAGGCAAAAAGGGGGAAAAGTGGGGCTGCAGTGCGGTGCCACTGCTGACGGAGCGGGGTAGCTCGCGATGCATCTAATCGCATCGCGTGCATCCTTTCGGTGGCTCCACTCTTTGGCCACGGTCAGACTATCTATCGTCCGAAGGTCCGAAGGAAGCCACACTTAGAATAATAATATAAGAAAGTATATAAATAAGCTTAAGGTTATAAATAAAGAGAGCTTAAGGTAATATTCTTTCTTATACTTAACTAATAAGGAGAAAGAAAAAAGGACTTAATAAAGCTCTTATTAATAGCCTCTAGGACTTAAAGGATCTCTTTACTAAATTTAAAAAGACTAAGGAAGGAGATTCTTATAAGCTCTTTCTAGGAGATTAGGATTTTAAGAGCTATAAAATGGTTTTTTTAGTAATTAACGCGCATTATAATAAAGAAAACAAATTATACCTTAACCTAAAGAGAAAGGTAAGGACTGTTTATTAATCTAATCTTACTAAACCTCTAAAGTTATAGAAAAAGGCAAAGGATTATCTATTTAAAGAGAAATAGTTAAAAGCAATAAATAAAGAGATTAATAAGCTAAAGGAATAAGGAATATAGTAGTAAATAAAGCGTTCTATGGTATAATTAAAGCTATTGCTATTAAAATAGGTGTTTTCTTATAAGTTTAATAAGAAGGGGATATTAATCTATTATAAAGCGTGATTATACGTGCGCGGAGACCTCTAAGATATCTCTATAATTAAACAAACCTATACTATAACGCTTGCTGCTTATATATTCTATATATTTATAGCTCTAGTTACTAGGTTTAATCTAGAGACTAGGTAGTATAATATTAAGAATGCCTTCCTTTATATAGAACGTAAAAAGGATAAAATACCTATAACTTATAAACTTCCTAAAGGTTTTATAATCCTTAGAGAATATATAGAATTACTTAAGGCCCTTTATAGATTAAGGGACTCTCTATAACTATAATTTAAGGAATTAAGTAAATCTCTTATAAAGCTTAGGCTTAAATTAAGTAAAGAAAAGCCCTGCTTATTCTATATAAAAGATTAGACTATTTTCCTTATATTCTTTATAGATAATATTCTTATAGCGTTTTATAAGGATAATAAAGGCATTACTAACTATATTTCTAAGGGCTTAAAGGAGGTATATAAATTAGATAAGAAAGGTAAAGTAAGATTTTTCCTAGGGATCTAGATTATTAGAGACTAAGAATAATAAAGGGTATATCTTAGTTATAAGGTATATATTAATAAGATTAAGGAAAAATTTAGGTAAGTAAGAAAAGGCATTTTCCTTACTATACTAATCCTAGTAGTAAAGTATTATAAGTTTAAGAGTAAAGCTAAGAAGTAAGTAATAAAGGTTTACTAGGAAAAGATTAAATTAATCCTATATACTATAATTATAATTAGACCTAATGTTGCTTTTATAGCAGTGAAGTTATTATAATACCTTATAAATCTAGGACTAGAGCATATAAAGGCAGTAAACTAAGCTATTTACTACTTACTTATTATAAGTAAACTTATGCTATACTTTAGTATAATTACTAAACTTTAAGCTCTTTAAATCTTAAGTAATACCTCCTTTATAGATAATCTTAAGACTTATAAATTATTATAAGAATACTTAATTACTCTCTTTAGTAAACTAATTATCTAGAAAGCTATATACTAAATAATAGTAACTATATCTATAATAGAGGCTAAATTACTTACTTTATAATAGGTAGTAAAGGAGACTATAAGTTTATAGCGCTTATTTAAAGATATTAAATTTAATACCTATAAAGATTAGGTTATTAATTATAATAATTAATAAATAATTTAGCTTATACTTAATAAGAGTAAATAATTAAATACTTAACTATATTATATTAATATTTATAATATATAGTTAAAGCAAGAATTTAAGAAAGGAAGCTTTAAAATCACGTATTTACTAATAGAAAAGATACTTACTAATAGATTCATAAAGGCATTAAATTATTAGCACTTTAAATGCTTTAGATCTATGCTTAGTCTTATAGATTTATATATAATATATAATATTTAAAGCGCATAGGTTATAAAGGAATTATAGGTATATTAATAAGGGGGTATAAATTTAATTACCTTAGAAATATATAAAGGCCCTCTCCTTAGTAAGTAAAGCATTACTAAGGTAAATAGGATTAATAAAATAAAGACTCTAAAATATTATTATATAAAAATATATATATAAATACTATTCTAAATAAAGGAAATAAACTTATATAAGAAGGTAAATAACCTCCTTAAGTTAGGCTATTACTATAGTTACCTTTTTCTTAACTACTACTAAAGAGCCCTTAGTAGTATTCTTAGCCCTAATACTTAGATTAATAACCTTACTATATATAGAATCTAGCTTTATAATAAGTTTTAATTAAAGTTATAGTGCCTTATAGTATTACTTTACTATTTATATATATATAAGTAAAGGATTAAGGGAAATTATAATTAAAAGCGCCTTACCTTAGTGTCTTTATCTAGTGCTAATAATATTTGCTTAGTAAAGGAAATATAAATATTATATAAAGGTAAGTAATAGTAATTACTAACCTTATATAAGTAATATCTCTAAGATTATCTAGATCTAATCTTAAAGTAATAACCTAAGTTACCCTTACTTATAAGGCTTACTTAAACATACCCTTTATAAGGAATATTATACTTAGGACCTTAAGGAGTAAGTAATTTAAGCTATATTATTAGTATATACTAAAGAGAAAGGGAAAGTATAGTATTAATAGGTTATTTCTATAAAGTTTATAAAGAATTATACCTTAAGTATTCTCCTCTTACCTAGGCCTTTATAGAATATAAGGTTTATAGAGAAGTATACTTAAGGTATTTTTCTTACTTCTCCTTAGGAGATAGTAACTTACTAGTAAGTAGCTTAGCACTAATTAGTAAAGAATTACTAATAGGTAGCTTAGACTTAGCTAGAGAAAGTAAAGAATTATTATAAGCTATACTAAGGCTTAGATAAAAATATATAGCTAAATTAGCTATAATATAAGTAATTTACTAAAGAGTAGTTAAGCCCTCCTAGGAGTAAAGATTCTCTTTAGCCTAAGTATATATATTAGAATTTATATTAATTAAAATATAGGCTAGTTAATAAAAAGTATATTATAAAGGGAAGAAAAGAAAGCCTATAATTATTATATTAAGAGATCCTTTATAGGAGAGAAGTATAAGTATAAAAGTAAGAGAGCTTACTTTAAATTTATATTAAATTTAGGCACTACTAAAATACTATATATTTACTAGCTAAGATAATAGTTAGTAATTATAATAACCTTAACACTAACTAAGGGGTGTGTTACCTAATAGTAAATATAGTGTCTATAATAAATAAATTTATACCTATAACTATATTAGGGGAGCTAAAGATATACGTTACTAAACGCGATAATTTATAATAAAAGCATATAATCTATAATATAATAGCTTTCTCTATAAAAGAGAAGCTTTTATCCTTCTATTTATATAATAGAAGATAGCTTTAATTTAATCCTTTTCTGACCTTCTTCATCCTGCTAGGGGAGATCTTTTCAAGTCACGTGCCCAACGCACAACAGCAGGCGGGCCCACAAGCCCACAACGGATCCAATTCCGCCCCCACCAACGCTGCTTTGCCTCGAACTTCATCACAGCTTTTCCTGCTGATATCACGAGGTCGGAACTCGGATCGACTTCTTTTTCTGCCAACGCGATTGGCGCAGCGCCACCACGAGCCCCGCGCAAAGCACACAACTTTTGCAATGTCTAGAGGCGGACGCGGCGGTCGGGGAGGAAGAGGAGGAGCGAGAGGCGGAGGACGACCCAATGTACCTTGGGACACTGGCGACGAGCCCGATGCCAGACCATCTGAATTGTTCCCAGTATGTCGACCCTTCCCTCCAGCATCGCAGCCCTTGCTCAGCGTCGGTCGTCTAATGTCTAGTGCCATCCAACGTTTTTGAAAATTCGGTGTAGCCTTACGCTGTGCCAAGTCCACGGGATTTGTCTGCTTCCGAGATCAGCTCTGTCCAACATTTTCTACTATTACGACACCAGATACACTCGTCGCCTCTATACACATCCAGAAGAACGTCTTCCCTCGACCCAACAGCTCCCAGAAAAATGTACGGTCAATCGCAAATGAATGCCCGATTCGGACTCAAGAACAAGGCGACAGTGGACCCGTTCACTGCCATGCCCACATACTCGGAAAAGTTTGTTCGCGAGGAGCGATCGCTCCCTGACTGGTCCGCACGCCCGGTATGTCGCGAGATGTTTCCACCCGAGCTTCTAGATACGGTTGAGCCTGGAGATGGGGCGGGCGTCCGCAAGAAACGCAGGCTAGAACTGAGCAAAATCAGCGCCTTGCCGAACGCCGAGGAAGCATTCGGAATGCCATCATTAGACGGGGGCGACGACGAAGAAGGCACGGGAGGCACTGGCAAGAATATTTTGGAGAGACTCGAGGCGATGGGCGATGAGAAAGGTGACGAGGGCGCCGAGTTGGACGATGAAGAGGGCTTGGAGGAAGAGGAAGAGGATGAAGTTTATGATGATGAGGACGCTGGTGATTACGATGCTGAGAATTACTTCGACAATGGCGATGAAATGGGCGATGACTATGGTGATGGAGATGACGGCGAAGCGACGTATTAGCACGAACTCAATGGCAAGTCGATTGGCGCAAATTTCGGTCATAGGAGCTCAAAAAGCACACAACATGGACTGCTATGCTGCAGCTTCGCAATGTCGCACGTCTTTTTCAGTTACCCAATTACCACAGCATGTGTCGGGTCTTGGTGGCGCAGTAGGAGCATGTCAAATTTTTATCAACTGTGAGGGGTCAATTGTTTCACAACTTTGTTGCATATGCAGTCTGTGGCAGTATCATCTGCACATGAATCCAAAAAAAGGCGTCTTTTACAAAAACTCCCATCGTGGAAAAAGAGAAGGTAGGGAAGTTGTCATCTCGCGTTCATTCAGAAACGCCCTTGTTCGCCAAACGCCATGGATGTCTCCTCTACCACAAGAAAAGTAGCATTTCCCCCCCTTCGACCCCCTTCGACATAATTTACACAATTGTCTGACTTTAGCGATCTACCAGTTGGGACCCAGTTATACTGACCGGCGCAGCGTAGTTGCAGGTTCGGTATCACTGGCATCGAAAGTCGAGTAGCCATTTGTTTCGAGAAGCTCAACAGCTACTTGCTGTGCCTTGCCAAGTCGCGATTGAGCGTTGAGTATGATGCATCAGCTCGTCACACCCATGGCATAAACACCACTGTCAAGTATTCCTGCCTGCAATCTCGACAGTCTCTCGCGGGTGTCAGCGATTTGGCCTGCTTGGGCAACAATAGCATTTCCTGTCTCCCTGAGGGCAGAGAGCACCTGCCCGAGCTGATCTTGTACAGCCATCCCGGCCGTAGCGTTGTTTCTGTCCCGCAAGGTTCGAATTTGTTCATACAAGCCATTTTCAACACCAGGCATATCTCTTTCAATCTCGAGGCGATATTCGTCTAATCGTTTCTTGTATTTTTCAACGTCGTCGCATATGCGGTTGAAGTAGGTAATGAGATCCTGTGCGCTGGCGTGGGCCGCAGCAGTGTCTGTCGCGTTCGAGTCGGCGGAGGGAGTTGGGCCGGCGAAAAGTCCTGTTTGATGGTAGTGTGTGGGCAACTTCAAGTTGTCCGTTGCTTTGAATGAGAGCTGTGCGTCTGCAATGCTCTTTTTCGTTAGGTCTTGCAGCACCTTGACTGTTTGGATGTCTCGGTTGAGAGCAACCTGGACAGTCTTGAACTTGGTTTCCACAAACTTGACATCTCTGCCAAGCTGTTCAATATCCCTCTCATGCTGGGGCATGAATTCTCCAATTTCGTCCTTCATTTTGATCACCCGCTGGATGCCTTTATCGATAAGTGCGATCTCATCCTGAACAGGTTTGGCAAGATCGTCGAAACGAGTACGAGGACGCAAGTTATCGTAGTTGATCTGTACGGCCGGTACTTGTGACGTAGACTGAGCTTGCTGTGGTTGAGTTTGACCGCTGATCGAAGAGGAAGAGGAGCGCCAATGGTTAGCTTGTCTTGATACATTGGAGGCGCTGTGGAGGCACTCACAACAATCCGCCTGAAGGCGTCGACTGTGTTTGACCAAAAAGACCTCCGCCCGTGTTAGACGTTTGGGGATTCGCTGTGTTTGCGCCGAACAGACCACCGCCGGCCTGCTGTGGTTGCTGCTGTTGTTGCTGCGGCTGCGCAGTCGTGTTTCCCCCGAATAGTCCTCCACCGGATGACTGCTGAGTTTGTTGTTGATTGGAAGCGCCGCCAAAGAGTCCGCCACTGGCTGCCCCCCCTTGTTGGGCCTGGCTGTTCGCATTTCCTCCAAACAGTCCTCCTGTCGTGCCAGGTTGAGAGGGCGCCGCGGCAGGCGTTGTCGACGAACCAAACAACCCGGTACTTGGTTTAGGCTGCGTGCCACCGAACAAGCCTCCTCCTGTTGTCGCCATTGCGCCGGTAGTAGAATTAGTCGGGTTGGCAGAAGCGCTCCCAGAGCCAAAAAGTCCAGCCGAGGCCCCTGGTTGTTGTGCTGTCGATGAGGTTCTGGCGAGGCTTTTGGTTAGCATTCAATTTGCATGCAAAATATTCTGGCCCAATCTCCATTAGTTGCTTTCCAGCCGCAGAACAAGAAGCAATACAAGTGAAAGTCAGCAGCGTTGTACTAATAGAGGCGCAATACTTACAATGAATTAGCAGCGCCAGTATTGATCGTGAGACCACCCGGTACACTAGCTGAACGTGCAAGAGACATTTGGAAAGTTAGACGAGGCGCGTCTAAAGCTCGGAACCCGACTTTTTGCGAGTTCTTGTCTGGGTGGGTCAAGGTCAAGGGCAAGGGAGCTATCACTTGCCACGAGCGGGAAATCACCGGCTCAACTTGAGCTTGAGCTTGAACTTGAGCTTGGATTCTGGAGCACCAATTGATTGCCTCCGGCTTAGCCCGGCCGACAATCAAAATTGTAACGTCCTTTGTTTCATGCAAATTGAACTCTCTAAAACAACGACGTTGCATTGTCTTTATACACATACATTGCCGCGAAATGAGTTCAGATATGTCGGAACACGAAATGGAAATGGATGAGGGAGACGACCTCTACGAGCCAGAGGAGCCCAAAGTTGAGCAGAGCGACAAAAACCCTGCTGTCGCCAAGACAGAGGAGCTAGAAGAGGGCGAGGAGGAGGACGAGGGCGGCGCCATGGACGAAGACGATGATGACTCTGTATGCGTTGCCTGCGTTGCCTGCGTTGCCTGCAGCATCCCGTTTTTGTCATGTTACTGACCAGGCGTTGGTCCACCAGGACATTGACATCATCACCGAGCGCAAAGACGGCACAACCGCTGCGCCTCCAACGTGAGCAGAGCAGTTTACACACTATCCAGCAGTTTCATTGCGCCTCGGCTGATGCCCTCTTGTACAGCCAATCCAAGTACAGCGATATCCGAAATATTCCCCAGCGGTCGACTTCGGGCGATTCAACATCAAAGCCAGCGCCCGCAAAGAAAGAAGAGGAATCTAAATCCGCAAACGGGACAATCAACATTGCGGCGCCGAGTGCGGATCAAGCATCCGCGGCAGCATCTAGGTCTACGATAGACATCAATGCGAACCCAGTATACCCCGGCACAGGAAAACCCATTACCCAAATTAACATTGACGAAGGTAGGACCTATATTGAATCTCCATACGGAGGGAGGCGAGAAGGCGGCGATGCAAGACGTCATGTTGACATGGAGTTATAGATCTGGCAGACAATGAGAAGCCATGGAGAAAGCCAGGAACTGACATCAGCGACTACTTCAACTATGGCTTCGATGAATTCACCTGGGCTTTGTATGCCGCGAAGCAAGAGAGCACCCGGGGGGAGTTTGGCGCCGACTCGTTCGCAACGAATAACAAGAAGATGATGGAGGACTTCAACAGCATGATGATGATGGGGGGCATGGGCATTCCAGGAGGCGGCAGTGGAGGCGGCGCGGCTATGCCTGGCATGGACGGAATGCCCCCTGAGATGCAAGCCATGATGCAACAGATGATGGCATCCGGCATGGATCCTTCCCAGATGGATCCCAGCCAAATGAGTGCCATGTTCTCGGGAATGCAGAACAGCAGCACCGGCCCTGGGGCACAAGGGAATCAAGCACAGAACTTTGGAGGGGGATTCGGCGGCAACCAAGGGGGTTACGGGTATGATCAGGGTGGCATGTCTGCGGGCGGCGGTGGCCGTGGTGGCTTCAGTGGGGGAAGAGGACGCAGAGGACGTTGGTAAATGCAGCACTTTTCGCGTGTTATAACTTATACGGCTGTTACACATTCGAAACGGAAACAACAGAAATGGCTCAGGGCATGCAGCGTTCGCGGGTCAGGCAAACTCTGCCATGAGCAGGCACGGTGGTTTTTTTTTTTTTTTCAGACTAGCAAAGGATCATGCTCACATCTGAAGACAAGCGTGACAATTTTGCTTCCCCCGATCATCCCAACCTTCTCAAGTGCCCAAAGATCGAGTCGTGACTCGTGGCCCGTGGGACGTGATCAATTTCTTAACGATCAAGCTTTCGCTTGTACGGTAAAACAATCATCCTGATCCTTGGCAGCGCTACGTATCAATACCCGACGATGCCTGAAAAGTCGCATGATCCGCCTGGGAGCGAGTCGGTCCGCCGTCATTGACCGTGCGTCATTGACGCTTTCAAGATTTCGCTCTCGAGTCGAGCACAAGCAACCTGCCCGTGTTTGGTGCCAAGCTCTCCGCAGCTCAATGGGACGCTGCCGGTGGCGACAAGTTATCCCTTCCTGAACTGCTGCGCCGCAGTGCGTCTTTCCGTCGCTCCCCCCCGACTTTGTCATCATATAGTTCCACAACATCCTTATGGCTGCCCGAATTGCTTGGCATCGTGGGCATACATGTAGGAAACGCGTCGGTATCCGCCTGGGCTGATTACTACAATCATCTATCTACATAGGTAACTCGCCAAATCATTCATTGAAGGCATCTTATTATATGTATGGTGGATTTAATAAGCCTAGTAGTACAGGGGATTTAAAGAGCCTGCTAAAGAGCTTACTAACAAGCCTCTTAACAAGCCTATTAACGCAAGGGTTCTAGAGAGCTTGTTTGAGAGCTTGCTGCTAATGACGGACCTGTTACTCCGAAGGATAGTTGAAGAATACATCATGCTAGTCCCGGGTATCATTTAAAATTACACACTTTAACTCCGTTGCAATGTCCTTTAGTGAGAGGCATCTTGCGCGGGCCATGTTTCTTGCACGTCGTCGAGAAGATGACGGACAAGAGGTGGAAACCCGCAGAGGGGGGGGGGAGGGTACAAGAGGGAGAGGATACAGTTTGACAGAAAGACGTGAGTCTTGACAAGTCGATTCGCAAAAAACTTCACATGATTGACTCGTGGCCGGTCATCAAGTCGGAATAAAGTGCTGGGAGTCCTGCTGCTGTTGCTCAAATGATTGGGAGAAAGCAGCCAGTCCCGCCACAATCCCGACAGCCATGATGAGTACCGATATTATGGACCAAATGACTCCCCAGCATTGCGAAGACCCGCCGTATCGCTTGGCAAAGACACTGGCATCGGATGAGTTGACTTTTCGGAGGATCAGATCGTCGCAAATGTCCCACACACTGTACAATGAGGACATGACGCCGATGAAGAGGACGACGAATCGCAGAGCCTGAGCGTGAACGATGAACCAGCAAGCAATGAGAAGCCCAACTGCCAAGAGAACGGTGAGGATCGTCAACCAGTCGCGTTTTCCCCACCACAGCGTTAGCAAGAAGCAGACCGCCAGAACGATGCTGGCGACTTTGGAGGCCACAATGTTGAAGCCGCAAAAGGTCAGGAGAGCTCCAATCATCGATGAGCCCAAGTAGCCTGCAGGCAGGGTGATGGCACTGATTCCGCCACGCATGCGAGTGACGCCTCCTTCATTTGGGTCAAGACTGATGGACTCGACTTTGCCGCCCGTGAGCACGGCGGTAATGGCATGGCCAAACTCGTGAAATGCAATGACAAGCATCTGAAGAAGAAGGAGTTTTCAGCAAGAGATGCTTTTGGAAAAAAAGCAAAGAGGCGATAGAGGGCTTATTTGTTGGATTCAATACATACCTTGAAAGGCCAGAGTATCAATTTCAGATACGGAACGTTCCAGAGAATCGCAATCGCGACTGCGTAGGCAGCGACGACGCCCAAAGTAACTTGCTGTGTGTG
Source organism: Epichloe festucae Fl1 (assembly GCA_003814445.1). NCBI lineage: Eukaryota > Fungi > Ascomycota > Sordariomycetes > Hypocreales > Clavicipitaceae > Epichloe > Epichloe festucae. The sequence continues at coordinate 1,251,846 of CP031388.1, read as the reverse complement.
TGTGGGATTCTGCAGATCTCTGTGGGCGAGCGAGCCCATGGACGCCGCGAGGGTAATCGACGGCGCCATTGCGATTATTTGCGAGAAAGCCAAGGGGAGGGAGAAACTAGGATCAACGAAAAGAACGAAAAGAACGAAAAGAACGAAGATCAACGCAAGGCTAGTTCAATAGTTGAGCGAGTGACGTGGGAAAGCAAAAAAAGAAAAAAAAAAGAGAAAGCAAGAAGGAAGTGGGCGAAAGCAGGCGTTCCAGGTGAGTGCCAAGATGGGCGTTTTTGTTTCTTGTTTCATCACAAAACTTGACATCAGTTCGTTTAGATGATGAGATGATGAGATGATGTGACCATGCCATGTCAAGTCTACATGTGGTAGATCAGGGGAACAGCTTGGCCTAATACGGAGTATATTGACGATCAATCATGAATCTGGCTGAACCGTCGACGACAACAACAGAGAAGGGGGGGGGGGGGTACTAGGGGGGCTTGTTGTTGACGCGGCCCTTTGATTCCACCCGCCACCACAGACAGGGCACTGAGGCTGTGTTGGCAGCCCGCCTGGCGCCTTCGTTGTCCGGGTGCGCGTACGGATCCGTACATGTATGTACTCCGTAAACTTTAATGAATCTGGCAGCCGGGATTAATGCGACATTGTCCGAGAGGCTGTGCTGCAGAGCCAGCCAGCTTGGTGTCTCAAACACCATTGGTCATTGGTGCTATGCTATCTTCTACGGCCGTCATGACTCATAAGTTATATAACACCGGGAAAAATGGGGAAAAAAAAAAAAGATGTTGATATTATCGCATGCACCTTGGCGAAATGAATGGATTCATTGAAGCGGAACATGATCTGATCAAGCTTCCTCGCGCTTGTTGTTACCCGCCATGTCATGCGTGTTATTACCAGAACCCTTTGTTGATCCTTCAGTCTAGCTGCAGCAAGTGCCGAGTATTTCCCGAAGAGGTCGCTTTCACTGACTGGTTGCCGTATACTAAGCCGTCTTTATTCGTCACCTTTTTCCAAGCACTCTTCAAGGCGTTGACGCGAACGCTGACGCGCATGCCCTTCGGCAAGTCTGATGTGCTGAGGGTCATGCGAGTCAACGGCTGTGTAGAGAAGAAAGTGTTGGTGGCGCAGTCCACGCCGCCATTGAGAAAGACTTCAACTATTGAGCGGTCCAGTACGCCGCTCATCGACCACGACCCATCATGAGGCAAGCTGTTGGTGGAAAACTTGTCCGTGAAGAAGACATTATCAAAGCCTCTGACGCCGCTTCTGTCAAGATAGAATGGCACGTCACCACCAAAGTAATAACCTCCTCGGATGTTCTCGCCTGTGACGGGGCTGAGGAAGGTAAAGTTCAAGGTGGCCGTTGCTGGGACTCCCTGTTCTGGTATTCCAGTCACATTTGCCTCCCAATACACAGCATTCGATTCCACCTCTGAAAAATCCACCATGGTTGTTCCATTCGTTTGGCTCTCATTGAAAGCCAGAGTCTGTCCTATGATGGGTGAGAGATCGTACGGACGAACAACCCATTTCCAACCTACGCGGTCTGCCTTTGTCAGATGGCTTCGCCGCGGCAGACTCATTGCACTTCGCCAGTTCTCCCGAGCAGTGGGCACTGTCTGCCCGTACTGCCAATTAGAGGCCCATGCAATGAAGACAGGATCTTCCTCTTCGGACAGGCCGTGGAAGAATTGTCCTGCGTAGTTGTCTTTGCCAAAATCTGCGATCCGCGCAACAGAATCGACCGCCTCAAAGTGCGTTCCGTTGAAGGTTCCCGGAAAGTATTCTGTGATGGAGCCGCCAACGGGAGCACCGGGGTTGATACTTAAGGCTAGAAGCCACATGTCGGCTTGCTTCTGTCCGTCTTGACCATAATATGGCATGCGCACCAGATTGGGGCATTCCCATTGAAGGCCAAGGAGGCCATGATGAGAAAAATTGCTGACATGAGTCCAATCGATCAGGTTCGGTGACGTGTATATGCCAAGGACGAACTCCTGCGGATGAGCAACGACCATAGCCCAATGATCTTCGTACCAGACGACCTTTGGATCACGAAATTGCGCTGAGTTGCTAGCAATGACGGGGTTGCGCTCATAGGGAGTAAAGTGGAAGCCTCCATCGTGAGAATATGCGATTGCTTGTGTTTGGGGGCCAGGGCTGCCGTCGCTGCCATACTTGGCCAACGTCTTGGTGAAGAAGTCAGCGCGCACGATTCTTGTTCAATAGATATGGCCATGGGTCTGTGCAACTCACGTAGATGGCTACGACACCATTTGTCTGGTTGGGGAAGAACCCGGATGTGTTGTTCCTATCCACGACAGCACTGCCGGAGAAGATGAAGACATTCTTTTCGGGTGGGAATAACGCAATTGGCTGGTTGATCCAATGATACAAGTCTTGCGATGTGGCATGGCCCCAATGCTGGTTGCCAGCCACATTTGCTGTAGGATTGTATTGATAGTACAGGTGCCAGGTGCCATTGGCATCTCGGAACATGCCATTTGGGTCGTTCATGAAGTGTTGGGGGGGTGAGAAGTGAACCTGTGGTCGATACTGGCCCGCATAATCACCAACCACAGGGATGCCAGAGGGGACGTCGTCGCCCACCAAAGGACCAGCAATCGAGGTTCGAGTTGCTTGCAGGGCGGTGGAAGCGTGTAGTGCCCCAAATAGGAACATGGGGATTTTTCTGCATCGAAACATCATGTCGAGATTGCCCGCGTGACAGCAATGAATGTACAGTGTTGGCAACGGCAACGGCAACGGCAACGGCAACGGCAACGGCAACGGCAACGGCAACGGCAACGGCAACGGCAACGGCAACGGCAACGGCAACGGCAACGGCAACGGCAACGGCAACGGCAACGTGCGGCACGAGATGATGGTCAAGCTACTGGTACTGATTGCCAAGAAAGACAGAAACCACGAAATGAAGCGTCTTTTGCAATGCTGATTCCCGGGTATTTGTACCCCTCCTCGATCTTTGTCCCTCTATCCATCGCTTTCTTTGCAAGTTGGGCACATCCTCGCCAAGAAGAACTTGGATTCAACGGACCGCGGTCTGAGACATAGAATTGGTGGCTTGGGTTTTCCCCGTGGAGAAATTAAGCTTGTCAAAGCGGGAGCTTGATATGATTCGTCGTACGCCGGACCGACGACAAGGCAGGCGTCGGCAAATGGGAAATTTTTTTCCTCTTGAAAATGCCTCCGCACAAGTTGATACGAGTCAGTCAGTCATTACCCATCAAGCGAGGAGGGCACGAGGGAGGGCGCGAGGGTGTGTGTGAATGGGCTTGCGTTGATGATTTTGGTAATCTGAGGGGTATCAGTGGTATCACTGTATCATCAGTGACGAGTCGTCTTGACGACTGCCCAACCTGCCACCCACACGCACCCAATCCCAATTCCATGCTTTTGCCGGCCGCGTTCCCGCGGGGAAGGGAGGTCCAACTGGATCTGGCCAAATCGGGGATAGTCACTTTTTGTGTGCTCCACGCGCAAATTATGCATGTACAAAGTACCTCTGAATTGCGCTCATGGCTGCGCCAGCCCGTTGCCAGGCCAACAGCCGCCCAAATGTCAACATTGTACGGAGTATGCGGCATACACAATGAAGGAGACGGGTTGCGCGCTGCGCTGTGCACAATGTCAGCCAGGCTAACCACCTTGTCTACATCATCAATCAAACTATCTATCGGGTCCAGCTCTGTACTTGCAGGCCAGGCTTTTCTGTCTTCCTCTTCCTTCGTTCCACCCAAAGAAAGAAACAGCTTCTTCCTCTTCCTCGCGCAGACAAGAAAGACCCTGTGGGCATCGCAATTCCGGCGCATGCCAGTGTTTCGACTTGACCACCGCAGCCCGCCCTCTTTTTTGCCTTGTTGTTCGGCTCGAAATAGTTGCATTCCAGACGACAATTGGGAGAAAAAACATTTTCACCGCAAACTGCACCTGACATGATGGACCGGCCAAGCACCCCTTCCAGACCTCCGGAGTACAGTTTGCCCAGTTATGATGACGAACATGACACGGCGACTGGTCAGAACTCGGCCTCTGTCCGGCTCCTGACATCTGTTGAGGACTCTGCCGATGAAAGCTCGTGAGTAACTTCATCCTCCGTAATTCTCGACGGCCGATTGACTACCGAGTCAACTGCCTTGCCTTGCTTCGTTCCTTTCTGGTTTCTTCCATTCCTTCAAGATCAGTCTCGACATCTCTCGCCATCGTATACAAAACAAGCCCCGCCGTTTCTCGAGTTCACCTTGTTCAACTACACAATGACCAGGAATCAAAGCTCACAACGTACTTATCATAGTCCCAGAGCAACCAGACGAACCTATCAGCCCAGCGTTGTCTCCTCACACTCTCGATCGGTCTCAGTGCTCGACGAGTTACCAAGCATGCCGCCTCCCGACTCAAGTTACATTACTTTTGCCAGTCGAGAAAGCGGCTCACCACATCGGCCGTGGACGCCTTCTGGTAGAGTGCCAGACCTCTCACGACCGCCACCATCGAGAGGATCATATGAGCCATCGGATCTTAACGGCAGCCCTCGCCCAGGAACTCCCTCCTCTCGCTATGGAGGCAGCCCACGCCGTCCTCTGCCGCCGGCACCGCTGTTCTCAAACTCTACCCGCACTTCACAGGCCTTTGCCGACGATGCCACATTGTCTATTCCTCTCGATGGCGCAGATGACGTTTTCGCCCCCGCATCAGATCTAAGCGAGTCTCGTCCACTACCCGCGCATCACGACTCCTACACGTCAGGGTCACAAGAAACTCTCAATGAGGATGCCGATGACTACGACAAGGTAGAGCACTACGGCCCTGCCCCTGACGGAGCGCAAGAACGTCGCGGCGTCCGAGCGCCGCAAATGTCGAGGAAGGAGGTACAGCTCATCAATGGCGAGCTGGTGCTCGAATGCAAGATCCCTACAATTCTGTACAGCTTTCTACCTCGTCGTAATGAAGTCGAGTTCACCCACATGCGGTACACCGCAGTTACATGCGATCCCGATGACTTCGTGGACAGAGGCTATAAGCTGCGGCAAAGTATTGGGAGAACCACACGAGAGACTGAGCTCTTCATTTGTGTTACCATGTACAACGAAGACGAGTTCTGTTTCACAAGGACTATGCATGCTGTCATGAAGAACATTGCACATTTTTGCTCCCGCTCGCGTTCGAGGACATGGGGAGAGAATGGCTGGCAAAAGATTGTGGTATGCATCATATCCGACGGTCGTGAAAAGATCAACCCCCGAACTCTCGACGCTTTGGCAGCCATGGGTTGTTACCAGGACGGTATCGCCAAAAACTACGTCAACAACAGAGCAGTCCAAGCTCACGTGTATGAGTACACGACACAGGTCTCTCTTGACTCTGACCTCAAATTCAAGGGCGCTGAAAAGGGCATTGTCCCTTGTCAACTGATCTTCTGCCTCAAGGAAAAGAATTTACGAAAGTTGAATTCCCATCGCTGGTTTTTCAACGCATTTGGTAGGGCACTGAAGCCGAATGTTTGCATCTTGCTAGATGTCGGAACCCGCCCGGGAGGCAATTCTCTCTACCATCTATGGAAGGCGTTCGACACCGACTCCAACGTCGCTGGCGCCTGCGGTGAGATCAAAGCCATGAAGGGAAAGTTTGGTTCTAACTTGCTTAATCCCTTGGTTGCCTCGCAAAACTTCGAGTACAAGATGTCAAATATCCTAGACAAGCCATTGGAATCCGTGTTTGGCTACATCACTGTACTTCCTGGTGCGCTGAGTGCTTACAGATATCACGCTCTTCAGAATGACGAGACTGGACATGGTCCCCTTAGCCAATACTTCAAAGGCGAAACTCTGCACGGACAACATGCTGATGTTTTCACGGCAAATATGTATCTGGCCGAAGATCGTATTCTGTGCTGGGAACTTGTAGCTAAACGTGGGGAGAGATGGGTGCTCAAATATGTAAAGGGATGTACAGGAGAAACTGATGTACCTGGTAAGTTTTGATTACCTGTTGCTTTTTCCCGAAAAAGCCCTGCTAATTTTCTTTTTCAGACACCGTCCCGGAATTTATCTCCCAAAGGAGACGTTGGTTAAATGGTGCATTTTTCGCGGCCGTTTACTCCTTGGTTCAGTTTCGTCAAATTCTCTCCACTGATCACACCATTATGCGCAAGATTTTGCTCTACATTGAGTTCGTGTATCAATTCATCCAGCTCCTTTTCACATATTTCTCTCTGGCCAACTTCTATCTCACATTCTATTTCATCGCCGGAGGTCTTGCCGACCCAGTAGTCGACCCGTTCGGTCACAATATTGGAACCGTCCTTTTTTATATATTGAGATACACATGCGTATTGTTGATCGCGACACAATTTATCCTGTCCCTTGGAAACAGACCACAGGGATCCAAGAAGCTGTATCTGGTCAGCATGATTATTTACAGCATGATCATGTTGTACACTGTCTTTGCTTGCTTCTACATCGTCATTCGACAACTCACGAGCAAAACCCCCGACCTTGCAATTAATAACAATGTCTTTACCAATCTGATTGTCTCGATGATCTCAACAGCTGGACTCTATTTTCTCATGTCTTTTCTATACCTGGACCCGTGGCATTTGTTCACCTCGGCAGCACAATATTTCTTGCTTCTGCCGAGCTACATTTGCACGTTACAAGTGTATGCTTTCTGCAACACCCATGACGTTACTTGGGGAACCAAGGGAGATAATGTCATGAAGACTGATCTGGGAGGTGCTGTGGGCAAGGGTCAAACAGTCGAGTTGGAAATGCCAAGTGAGCAACTAGATATCGACAGCGGCTACGATGAGGCCCTGCGGAATCTACGCGATCGCCTTGCCGTTCCGGTAGCGCCCATTAGCGAAGCCCAGATGCAAGAAGACTACTACAAGAGCGTGCGGACGTACATGGTGCTCACTTGGATGATTGCCAATGCCGTGCTTGCCATGGCGATATCAGAGATCTACAGCAGCAAAGGGATTGGTGACAATTTCTATTTGCGCTTCATTTTGTGGAGTGTCGCTTCCCTGGCTATCTTCCGCGCGATTGGCTCCACAACATTTGCCGTCATCAATGTCATCAACATAGTTGTCGAAGGCCGAGTGCGCATGAGTTTTAAGCTTCCATCATGGATGGGCAATTTCAGCAGCAAAGTCAGCGAGAAAGTAAGCAGCGTGGGAAGCAGCCTCAAGAGTTGAGACAAGCATGATCCGGAAATACCTGTTTTCAAACAAGTATCTTTACCTATTGATCTTTGAGTTATGTGAGTTTGTACGATGAGAAGTCTAATGGATATCCGACTACGAAGTTAAACTTGGTTCTATGATCGAGTCTGCGGGAAAATGCAAGTTGAGGCGTTTTGTAGATGAATTGGCATTTGGTTCCTATTTGTACTAGTTGCATAATAAATACACAGTCACTCACGCCTTGTGATTTCATCTTCTTCTTTTTTCTTTTTTTTTTTGTCTGTGCACGAGAGAATGAAAATTACCTGAAATCCACGCCAAACTGAGCAATGTCGTGATGCCCATTCAAAAGAAGGCTCAAGGCACACATGTAAACAATAATACATACATACGGCGAGTGTTGTAAGTGACAAGTACAAATTTATGTTTTAACCTCTTTTTGAATATGGGTTCAAAGCCGTGGCCTTTGTATTGCAATTTCACAGAACGCCTGAAACATTCGCCTCCAAAGCATAGGTAAGTGCACACTTGACTCCTATTTCGCGTCCACAAGTCGTAGATTATTAATCTTCACCTGACTCTTCCTCGGCGACCTTGAGTTTTGGAAGAGTTAGTATTTTGCTTTCCGGTATGAAGCGCGGGGTGCTCTGGGATCATCGGGCTAAGCGAACTTACATGGTCATGGAAATTTTGACCGTCAGTGGTGGCTTGAATGACGCCAAGGCGGACGCAAAAGTCTCCGAATTTCTCGCCGTCCTCTCTTTCGACCGCATACCGCTTGAAGAGCGGCTTGAGAATGGATAGGATCTCATCCTCCTTGATGCTGGACCGATAGAGCTTGTTCAGACGCTGTCCATGATAGCCGCCGCCCAGGTACATGTTGTAGGCGCCGTATGCCTTGCCGACAAACGCCACCTCGGCAAGCCATGGTCTAGCACAGCCATTGGGACAGCCGGTCATTCGCATGACAATCGAGTCTTGTCGCAGGCCATTCTCCTCCAAGCATGCTTCCAGCTTGGAAATGAGAACAGGTAGGTAACGCTCAGACTCGGCCATGGCCAAGCCGCAGGTAGGAAAGGCAACGCAGGCTGAGGAACTGAGGCGGAGGCCGGAGAACTGGACATTGTCAAGCTTGTACTTCTTCATCAATGATTTCATCGCAGGGACATCCTCATCGGCAACGTTGCTCAATATGAGATGCTGGTTGCCGGTCAGACGGAATTCGCCTTTGTGGATTTTGGCGATTTCGCGCAAGCCTGTCTTCATCTGGAAGTCCGGAGTGTCTTCGATACGGCCATTCTCAATGAAGAAAGTGAAGTGGCTCAGACCGGTCTCATCCTTTTGCCAACCAAAGGTGTCGACATTGCTCTTGAAATCAAAGGGCCGCTCCTCGTCGAAGGTCTTTCCCCAGAGTCCCTCGACTTTTCCGCGGAAGACGTCTACACCCATATCATCGATTGTGTACTTGAGGCGGGCGTGCTTGCGGTTCTTGCGGTCTCCGTGGTCTCTTTGGACAAGCATTATCTTTTCACAAGCAATGTGAACTTCCTCTGCCTTGCAAAATCCCATCATGCGTCCAATTTGAGGATACGTCTTCTTGTTGTTATGCGTCGCTCCCATTCCACCACCGGCTAGAACGTTGAATCCATCGAGATTTCCGTTCTTGTTCTTGATTGCAATCAAACCAATGTCGTGGGCATAGACATCAGTGTCGTTGTGTGGAGGTATTGCTATGGTAATCTTGAACTTTCGAGGGAGATACGTGGGTCCGTATAGGGGCTCGAAGTCTTGTACAGCCTCGCCAGCGATTTGGGTCTTCTTGTTATTGTCATCTGTGAGCCAAATCTCATGATAGGCGGTCGTGGATGGCAAAAGATGGTCGCTAATCTTTTGAGAACAAGCATGCACCTGCTTGTGATAGTGGGATTGAGTGGGCAGCGAACTGCACATGACATTTCGATTGACGTCGCCGCATGCAGCAATCGTGGTCATCAAGGATCGGTTGATAGCCTGCATAGCCGGCTTCAATTTACCCTTGACAACACCATGAAATTGGAAGGTTTGTCGGGTTGTCAGCTTCATGGTTTCATTGCCCAGTGAAGTACTGATGTCGTCCATCTGGACCCATTGCTTCGGTGTAGCAACGCCTCCGGGCAGTCTGCAACGTATCATGAAGGAGTAAGCTGGTTCAAGGCCCTGCGCCTTCCTTTCGTCACGAACATCTCTATCATCCTGCATGTATGTTCCGTGAAACTTAGTAAGCTGCTGATCAGATGCAGAGATGGCTCCCGTAGATGTATCCTGCAATCCCTCCAAGATTGTGCCTCGTAGATAATTTGACGCAATTTTGATGTCTTCGTTTGTGATGGGTGGCGGCTCTTCTGGTAGACCCTCGATATTGTCAACACCCAACGCTTGCCAAATCTTGGGCTCCCATTCCTGGTACCCAGTTTGATACCCATCAGGATCTTGATCATCTCCAAGGCCAACGTCCACGAATCGTGTGCCACCGAGATTTCCCAGTGCTCTGTCCAAATCCTTGGCAGGCTTGTTGTAGTAAATTTTGTCTTCCTTGCGCGGCCAGTAGTGCCTGTCTCCCAAGCCAAATACAGAAAAATTGACTCCTGCAAGGTCAAGGTCGGTACTTTCTCTAAGGGCATCCCAGAATGGCAGGCCGTTTTGAGGAAACTCTCCCTGTCCAGCTGTGGAAGTGACAAAGACAATATTTTCCTCTCGAACCAGATCCTCTACAGGGTAATCCTCCATAGCCATGACAGTGGTCTTCAGACCACGAGCCCGTCCACGATTACCGAGACGTTTAGCAATGGATGCAGCATTACCATTATCAGATGCGAAAAGAATGGTCAATGGCGCGCCGAGAAGACCTTCAAGCAGTTGATTGTACGCATCCTTTGCTTTCCTCTTTTGTTGGGCTCGAACTTCGGTTCCGAAATCCTGCGCCAAGTTTGCAGCAAAGTTAGGCTCCTTCTTCATGAGCTGAGTCAGCTGGTTGTCTCGAGCCAGGAAAGCCTTCAGTTCTTGTTTCACGAGCTCGGAGTCGAGAGAGAAGTTCGTTTCACCTCTAATCTCGTTCTCTGGATTCCACCGGTACAGGGGCCAATAGCCAGCATCAACTGCCTTCTTGGTCTCTTGAAGTACTGTCAGAGGCGAATCAGTCTCGCCAAAGTATGGCAGATAAGCCAAGACGACTGAAGGGCCGTCGAACTTATCAGCTTCTGCCAGAGCCTGCAATACCTGCGTGTATGAGCTATATACTGCAGTAGAAGCCACGTAAACGTTGCCAAAGTTCATGGCATAGAGCCCAATATCCTTCTTCCTTCGATCAGAATCGGCGACCGCTTTGTCGGAGTAGGGTGTTGAATCAATGATCAACATGTTGACATTTTTCCCGGATGCAAGAACGTGATGAACACCAGAGTTCCCGAGATCATATGCCCAAGCATCAGAGCCCATTAACCATAAAGATTCTTTCTGGAACAACGCACTTTGAGAAATGAGCTTTTGCGCTAGAGATGAGCCATCGGCCTCCAAAGCTGGCAGAAGGTTATCGAAAATTTCAGTTGACTTCGCCAGGTCATCTGAGTGCATGGCCCATCGGGCGAGCAGACTTTTAGGCTCCTCGGAATTGAATTCGCTGCTACTGGCGGCATCTCTGACCTCGGTTACAAATTTGCTCCGATGATCTATCCGGGCCAGAAGAGATCCGAAGCCAAATTCTGGACTTGCAGATATCGTCTGGGAAACGCCAGCATTTTGTGACTCTAGAGCATTGGCGATATAAACCCTCTTGTCAAAAAGTTGGTCAAGAATTTTCGAATACGCCGTCTCAAGTTGTGGGACACTCGGGGCATGAGCATTGGATTGCTCCTGAACCAGTTTCGTCCCAACTTCAAGATTCTGAACGGGCTTTTCGGAAGTGAGATTCTGGACAATACCTCTGAGCGCCTGTGTGGTTGCCTCGGGAGCGATATATCCTGATTGATACCCTACAATTGTGTCTATGCCGCCTGGACCACGATTGAGAGATGAGAGGACGTCAATTAGAAGGGGACCCCATTTGGTCGTTGCTCTCTGAATTTGTTCCAAGACGGCAATTCTCTTGATGGATTTCGGCATGGACTCTACCAATTTTGACCCTATCCAGGGGCGATATAGACGCGGGGTAAGAATACCGACATTGACAAAGATTTCATCCGGTTTGGCATTGTCGACAGCTTCGGCAAAGGAACCTGTGTCCGATCCGAAGATAAGTAGACAGCTATCAGCCTTCGGAGGGCCAGTGTACTCGAACGCAGAGTATTCCCTTCCAAGTGCTGCCTTCATTTGGGACCAAACGCGAGTAGCACATGTATAGATGTCTTCAGAGGTCACCTGGGGAGGTACTGCTTCAACTGTAGTTGCCGCAGAAGACGGATTAGTTGGAGTGGATGCCTCGCTGGATTTGATTGAGGTGCCAGCCGAAGTCGCTTTCGAAGCATTGGCGCTAGTATGAGATTGTAAGGTAGTGGGCTTAGAATCATGCCCATTCGGAACTGTTTCCGGATGATCTGAAGATACAGCCACATGACCATCGTCGGTATAGATGCTGGATGCGGGAATCGAGCCGGCTTGGAACCGGCGAACACTCTCAATGTCCAAAACTTCTCTCACTAATCTTACGTCTTCAACAGCTATCGGCGCGTCATTGATGGATGTTTGGCTCGCAAAAAAATGTATAACGCCTTTCCCAGTGCGGATAGCCACGGCATGAGCTGTGATGGCCATGTCTTGAGCTTCTTGCAGAGATTCCGACTGCAAAAACGTCCAGCCCGCATTCCGTACTGCTGTAATAGTCGAGTAGTCGGCGTGTCTCTTTGGCTCCAGCGAGATGTGTAGTACCACAGGATAATTGGCCAATCTATACAAGTGGGAGACGGCAGGTAATAGAATAGTTGAGGGAGCCGTGACAGACACTAGTTTGCCATTCCGAACCGGCGTATACACTGAGAGCAATGGGTCGGCATTGTGGCGAATTGATTGCACCTTCTTTCTTGTTAGAGGCTTTATGTGGTATTGGCTTCGGGCAGACATCGAGCGAGTATGACTGTAACACAACTTACAACCGGAACCGCATCATTCGAGGCAGCAACCAAGCCGCTATCTTTGCGACCGGCATATCGCTTCAAATGGGAAGAGAAGTCTGATTCAGCCGCCAATGATGCCTGAACAGACACAATAACATCGCTGGAGAGGTAAGCGATTCGGGCCACTGCAGTAAAGCACCAAAAAAAATACAAGTTAGCCTTGATTCAGTCACTGGATCGATGATTTATGAACTCCAGCCGTGTAAGCGGCCGACTTGCAGTTTTCTAAGTGTCAATCGCACTTACCAGCCTCTTCAGGTATGGAAATCTGATGAGCCGTGTCCATTCTGTCGTTGGTAGGCCCTTGACTTTGCCGGAAGAGAAACGACATCGTGGATTTGGGCTTTGGAAGATTAAAAGAGATCTAAGTACTCTGTATTGTGGCTTCTATTCGGTGCGGCTCTCTCGACAATTGGCAACCAACCCCGGCGACTTGAGCTTCGACATGGTTGGTGCAGGCAGATTCAGGGTCCCCTGATTGGACTGGAGAGGCAGGCCCCAGAAAAAAATTGGCGTCCCCAAGTTCGGGGGGCAACTAATTGATTGCCATGATTCCCCGCAGAGCAGTCAATTTTTCCAGGATTGCGTGATCACTACGGACTAGCGCTGGCAGGAAAGGCACTGGGGACGATTGCGAGATCGCACATTACAAATTCATGTCGTCAGATTTGCGGCGGCCCGATGCCGATGAAGTTCATGGCAGATTTTAATGTCGCCATCGACACATGGACCCTCGACAGCCTACCGAGCAACCGACTTCCGCCACCCGACAGACCGACGGCCGACTCCCGAGCAAAAATTCAACAGTTGATCACGAGACGTAAACGCGCAGCAATGATGTCATTGAATGCGCAGTAGTAACTAAACCAAAAACGGAGGGGTTCCTATGTTATATATAATATATACTACGCATTTTATTATAGTGAATCTTTATGTACAAAGGCTATAACAGATAAAGGTCTTAATAAAGGCCTTAACAAAGTAAGCTTATGTTATAAATATATAGCTTCTAGTAGCTAGGTACGCGTGAACCTTGCTTTCCTTATAAAATAGGTATAGATGCACCTCTTCTATTTTAAGCTTAGACATTGCTGTGCGTTTACGTACCTGTTGATCATGGAATGGTCACGACGCTAATAAACAGAAGAGTGAGTGCCTTGGCAAGTTGGCATTATATAACCTACCAATATCATAGGGTGTGTGTGTGTATATATAAACTCCTGCTTAGACTTGTGCCTCTTAAGTAAGAGAAATGCAAGAGTGGGTGTGTGTTGTTTTGTTTCTATAATAGCCGTTGATTTAGTGTCTCGCATCTTGTTTACAATATGTTATGCTGCGTCGCGAAAATTGGCATCTACTGCTCAATTTCCACTATAAATGCAAGGGTTCCATGGTGGTACGTGGAGTTCGAATCGCGTGATGGACCTCCTTATCCACAGTTGACTGTAAATGTATGTCACCATTCATCATACCTTGCCAGCCAGGGGTCCACTACTATGTGGCTTCCGTTGAACATTCCTCTCCCAATTTTCCAGGCCGGGAATATCCATCCAGTATCCTCTCCCAAACGACACCATAAAACGACCAAGTCGTCCTTTACGCCCATCGCCGTCAGGGAGATCCAGAGCGAAAGGTCCTTCGCGTTCGTCAACTCCAGGTCCCTCAAAAATCATCAATTGCATGTATTTTTGCAAAACCTGCCGGGCGAATGCCATCACTACAACGGTGAAATATACCCGGATAAGCGTTAGTCCAACAATCAAGATCATGCTGGTCGCCGTCTCCTGCGGCACGACCTTCCCATGAATGGCGCTTTGGCGGCGTAGACCCTCGAAGCCCTCAGAAACAACATTTGGTAAAGACAAAGCTTTTGCTTCCCCTCCCGCGCTGGTGCTGGCAAAATACCAATCAAGCCCAAAAGCAGCGGTGTAAGCTCCATTTATCGTGGTATCAAGAAAATAAAGCCATGCTAGAGCTAGACACTCAAAGAGGCTCTGTCGTCGGATATGGGGGATAAGGTAGACGAGCAAGCCAAGAACTCCGATCGAGTACACGTATGTCGAGAGCTGGAGAAGAGACAGTTGATAGCCCGTCAAAATCGCCAGCAGGCCGTAGACTCCTGTGACTTTGTTGAATACTAGCGCTAACGATATAAGCTCAGTACCAGTCTGGAGACCGACCAAGCCGAAAAGACTCTGCATGATTGTTAGCATATTACACGGTCCGAGGAATAGAGCATGCGCTGGTTCCCACCTGGGGTCTTGGAGCCCTTAAAAAGAGTCTTGTAAATTTAGACATGATTCCAGCGGCGGCACAGCAAGAAGCGTGGTTGATAAAGACGCAAGATTAAATGGCAAAAGGTGAAAGGGGCTAAAGTCCGCGCTGTCCGCGCCGACCGGTGTCTACAACCTTTATTATTGATGGATGATAATACCAGAGCGTCTCAGCATAGCACGTGACCTTGTCGATCTCTGCTCCACTTTATTGAAGCAAGCTTTCGTTCGTAATATCATTAGCCTGTCTGACAACCTGTGCAATTACATATAACTTATTGATTTTTAAAAAAAAAAATTACGTCATTGGTTATGGCCAATGCATCAATCCTGATGCAACGAGAGCCTCAAAGTGTTTCTGTCTCTTACTGCACAAAGTTCACTCTGGCGCGTAGGCGAACGATCGTGAAGTGATTCATTCGTGATCAGATCTCGTCTGAGCTACTAAGCGCATTGCCTACTTAGTGGGCCTACTTAGTAGTAGGTCATCACAAATGAGTGATCGTGGAATGCGGGTGTAGAACAAAAGCAGTCCCATCATCGATTGGTTAGTGACATGTACAATTGTGCTGATATGACTTGTGAAATAGACGGTGGTTTCGCATATTCATAGTAGAATTCCATAACTTGTAACTCTGTGTGTGGGATATAATACAAGCCGTTCGCCCAAATTCGTACCCTGTGCGTCCATATTATTTCCCGCAAGCCCTGTATGGATGTAAAGCGCATCAAAAGAATCTACACAAATCCTTGTGAAGCAATTCCGACATCTATCAAGCATGAACATCGACTTCAGCATGAACATCCCTCCTGAGGAGCTTGTGAGGCGTTTGTTTTTACATCAATCACTGCGAGTTCAAACGTCAGTAATCCTTCAAGCAGCCGAGGACACGGTGTTCTGGTCTTACTTTGACTTGATGTTTGTGCTGCAGCATCAGTGCCTTCCATGCCAGGCAGTGCGTGTGCTATTCGTTTGAAGAGGTTCTTGACATTGTGTCCTAGCTTCGCACTGGTTTCCATAAACATCAAATTATTCTTCTTTGCTTCGTCTTCACCTTGTTGTGTCGTTACTTCCCGCTTCTCATTCAAATCGGTCTTGTTTCCAACCAGAACAATGATAACATCATTGCCTCTTTCAGCTCGAACATCGTCAATCCACTTTCTCGTGTTCTGAAACGATTTGGCATCTGACCAATGTTAGTTCGAGCGTTATTTAAAGTAGGTGCAGGAGGAAAGAATTTATGCTCTTACTCGAAACATCGTATACAACGACCGCAACGCTCGAATCTCGGATGTAGGAAGGTATGAGACTCCGAAACCTTTCCTGGCCCGCGGTATCCCATAGTTGTAATCGTACCGTTCTGTCTTCAAGATACATTGTCTACCGGTAATGAGCATCGCGCAGAGACCCCAACAACGTCAGGCATACACACCTTGGACAGAAAATCGATACCAATGGTCGCTTGATACATATTGTCGAACGAATCGTACATGAATCGGGTAATGAGGGATGTTTTCCCCACTAGGTAAAATTGCCGTTAGCTAGGCTACGATAGGGATATCAAGATGTGAATCATCTTACCACTTTGCTCCCCCAAAAATACCAGCCTACGGACAATAATAATTAGAATCATTGCGGAAATATAATAGGATATACCTACTTGAACTTCTTCAAGGGATTGTTATAGGAGCCCGCTGATTGTGCCATGATGGACAATCACTTGTTCAGTGTCTGCCTACACTGCCGTCGGATATGCAGTATCGAGCTGTGACTTGTAGCTGGATGTGATTTGGGAACAAGTCGACAGTGTGCAGGAAACTTTGGATGCAACTCGCAGCTGAGAAATGCTACTATAGTAGCAATTTAGAGACGCAGCGCTTCCTGCGAAACGAGGGACCGCTCAGGGGGAAAAGGCGTAGTGCCGTGTCACAAAAGCGAGGTGACACGGAAAGTGTGAAGACAGGTTGTGTAGATATTGATGTCAAGTACTGTCTCGCGAAATGTGCATCATGTGCCGGGCTTGCAATGCGTTGTAGTCTTGATCATGAACAGGAGGTGCCTACGTAGGGTACTTGTTGGGTGCCATGGTGCTAATAAGTTGCAAAGGCACGTATCCATTATTATAGTGTCTTATTAAAAGCAACGTATTATAACTCGTGGCTGACTTGCGCTCCACAAAAAAAAATGGTTTTGATAATCCCCACCAAACAGCGAATTGTTTATCAAAGCATTTCTTTCCTCGGTTAATCTTAAAATTCATCCTATTCTAAACGACCAACGCAGTTTCAGAGAAGGCCTTTCGGAGAAGGCATTAACATGCCTTTGATTCAATCCCGCGCCTCTGGCTCAACGGAAGCCCCGAGACAATTTGAACAATCCTCACGGAAAGGGAAAAAGGCATGGCGGAAGAATGTCAATGTAACAGAGATCGAACGAGGCTTGGCAGAACTAAACGAGGAAGTTATAAGAGGGTATGTACAACCACGTTCACCAAGGCTTACAATCAACATTAACACAATACTTCAGTGGTGTCATAAGAGAGAAAAAGTCATCGGAACTCTTTACCATCGACCTTCAAGGGGATTCTAAAGCGTCGAAGAACCCTCCAAAACATGCCAGTAAGGGTCTCAAAGCAGACGAAATCTTAGCCAAGCGGTCCGCAGTTCCTGCTATACCAGGACGAAAGCGCCCCGGCGAGAGAACAACAGATGGCTTAGTTCCAACGAAACGACAGCGGAATGATTGGGTTCCTCACAAGGAACTTGTCCGCCTAAGAAAAGTCGCCGATGGACACCACGCCGTAACAATTGAGGCAAAGGAAGCAACATATGATGTTTGGGAGAATATATCAGTACAGGAGGCCGAAGAATCACACGACTTTTTGCCGGCCCTTGATTCTGTTAAGCAACCGAAGTCAATGAGGCAAAAGCCCATCTCTCTAGCCGCAAACGGCAAGGAAGTTCCTGCCGTGCCTGCGCCGGCTGGCGGTTTCAGTTATAATCCTTTGTCTACGGACTATGAGAATCGTCTCGCGGAAGAGAGTGCCAGGGCTTTGGACTTGGAGCGAGAGCGGGTCAATGCCGAAATAGCACAGAGGGAACGGCAAGAAGCTGCAGCACGTTCCGCTGCTGAGGCCGAGGCTGCTGAAGAACGTGCCAATATGTCCGAATGGGAAGAGGATTCGGAATGGGAAGGTTTCCAAAGCGGCGCAGAGGATGAACGGCCAAATACTAAACAGCCTCGACGCAAAACTCAAGCTCAGAAGAATCGAATTAAGAGGAGGAAAGAGGAAGAGCGGCTTGCCAAGCAAAAGGCTGCCATGAAAGCTAGAAGACGTCAGGAGGAACGGATCAAAGAAATTGCGGATGAAATCGACGAGCGAGAGCAACAAAAGGCTCTTCAAGGAGCTTTTCATTCCGACACGGATGATGAGGCTAACGACCAGAAGCTCAGGAGAAGACAGCTTGGCAAGTTTAAATTACCTGAAAAAGACATGGAACTGGTTTTACCCGATGAGCTTGAAGATTCGCTTCGGCGCTTGAAGCCTGAGGGCAATCTACTCAAGGACCGGTATCGCAGTATGCTTGTGAGAGGAAAATTGGAGAGCAGGAGGCATATTCCGTTCAAGAAGCTTGCGAGGCGCAAAGTTACAGAGAAGTGGACACACAAAGATTTTGTTTTGTGAGTGTTGATGTCTTGGTCTTTCTTTCATGGCTCGGTCAAGTTCTCAGCCTTCTCGACATCTTGGAGAGTTGGTCCGGAAGAAACTTGGGTCTCAGCAGATTGTCGTTGGGAAAAAGAAAATGTGGCATGTTGCATTTTGGATCGCTTAGAGATAGATTTGAACGACTAGCATAACAATGTCTAGAGCTTCACTTGACAATTTGAAGGCATCACATATGCCGCCCGAATTCCCGTTCCTGTGCTATTCAAGGTAAATATCTTCGTGTGGTTTGGTCTATTACCCAAAGCTTATGAGATCTGGGTCATGATTCGTTAGTTGCCGCTCCAAATTTCGCAAACATCCATCATGGGGCTTGGTACTCACCCCGTCCAAAAAGACCTCGCTTCGCCCAATCCATGGCCAGCAGACACCGTGTGCGAAAGCTTACGCTTTGCGCAAAGTAGACAGACCTCCATGCATATACAGCCCAAAGGCCGCCAGCAGCACTCCACCCTTCCCCGAGATCAAACACGGCAGAGTTACCGATGTAAGCGAGGCTCCCCAAATGATGGTATTCGAAGGCCTTGTAGACGGCCGCGTCAAGATCTCCATCGCGGATATCATTGATCGACAGCCCTTCCGACAAATGCGCCAGCTTGTTAAATTTCTGTGCCAAGTAGCATCCTTGTTGGTGTGCTCTTTGAGCGGTAGCAGGAAGAGAAGTCAGCTTGTTATCAATTTGGCTCAGGAGCTCTCTCAGTTCTCCAAAGTCCAGAGTTCCTGATTGATCTTTGTCAAATTCCGCAAAGAGTTTGTCGAGCCGTTTTAAGTGATTCACGGATTGCGGGAAGCGCTTCTTGACATCGAGAGCAACCTCACGCCAATCTTTGAAATGCAACTGAAGCGTTTCCGGATCTTTGCCACGTTTCCATGCGAGCGTGCGGAGGAAAGTTATGATATGATCGGCTACGTTATTCTGGACCGTAGAGCAATCCCCGATAGCATAAACGTCGCCAAGCGGTGTTCCATTCAATCTCAGATGTGTGTCTGTCTCCAACGCATGACGATTCGTTTGGATATTGCCCAGTTTCTGAGCCAATTTCTGGCAGAGCGCAGTCTGTGAAACTCCAGTCGACCAAAGGACAAACCCAGCTGGAAGCTCCTTCGTAACAAGACTACCATCTTCTTGTTGTTGTGTGAAGACAATTTTATCAGAACAAACCTCCTTCACTCTGGAGTTTGTTAGTACCTCGACTTGGTCCCTGGCGAATCGATCTTCAGCGTATTTCGAAACAGTTTCGTCATATGTGTTTAGAATGTGACTTCGACTTTGAATTAGATGCACCGATATCTCATTTCTCAATAATCTTGGGAAATGCCTCGTCAAGTCTTCATTAAGAAGATCGAATAACTCTGCTGCAAACTCAACACCTGTAGGTCCCCCTCCACTGACAACGAATGAGAGTAGTCTTTTGCGTTCCTCATCTGACGTTGTTGGCAGACATGCGACTTCAAGATTGCGAATGACTTGGTTGCGAATCTTTCTCGCGTCATTGATATCTTTGAGGAAGAACGCGTTCTCCAGTCCCTTAACCCCGTGAGGATTGGTCACTGATCCCACGGCAATGACCAACTTATCATAGGGTACATGGAATCGAACTTCTTTACCCTGGCTATCGATTTGCGAAACTTCGACCAATTTCTCCGAAAAATGAACATTCTCGGCCTTGGCCCGGATAAAGTGACCATGAACTCTGCTCAGGATACGACGAATAGGTTCGACTAGGGATCGAAACTCTAGAGTGCCCACTGTCGCTGAGGGTAGCATCGGCGTGAACAGGAAGTAATTTGCGGGTGATATCACCGTCACATGATAGTCATCGGGGTTCAAGCTTTTCAAGAGAGCTACACCACCCCAACCTCCACCAAGTATAACAAGTTTGGGCTTGTCTTTCGTTCGCTTCTTGGCTTCGCAGTCTTCATCATCTATGAATACTTCTGCTATAGGCAGATTATTTGGCCCGCCTCGGCGTGGTTGAAGAGCGAGCTGTGAAACATTTATATCGCTCCTGTTCCCATTATGCTTGTATGTTGAAGCGTCATATAGGAAGAAGGCGACCACTCCGAGGCCGAGCACAGTAATAGATATGCCGAGCCAAGCACCCGCCCTAAAGCAAAAGTTGAGCACCCACGAATTGACTTGGGGCAGCGGTTTTCCCGAAAGAAAGCGGAACTGGACTGCTGTATTGGACCTGTGCCGGTATTTCATCGCTTTCGTTGGCAGTCCATAATTGAGGTAAATTCGGGCTCGCGGCACATTAGTGTGGAAAGACTTCGACAGTGTTGATTTTGAGTTAGCACAGACTGACCGCGGACTGTGCAAGAAGCTTTGCACTCTCGATGCGCTTCGGACACCCAGGCGCGGCTGCATTTTTGTACGAGGCAAACTGGAACGGTAGACGGATCGCACTTTGACTATTCAGCAGCGTTGAACGCAGGTTGACCGACGGAGCCGGGTCGACAAGTGCAAATCAATTGAAGCTTGCTTATGCGCTACCTAGATCTGGTGGGAACCAAGCTAGCCGTTGACCTTGGTTCCATATATTGCTCCGTCATTGACCAATCGTTCATGACGGAACAGACGGCAGTCCAAGCTCCGTTTCCGGCCGTTTCCGGCATATCCTTAAAACAACGCTTTCTCTTGTTGAAAATGTCGCCGTACTCAGGAGACAGTTTGTTGCTCGGCGTGGCAACACAGAACGCCATACCCTTGGCAGTGATAAGAGAGCAAGCGGGTTGGATGTGAGCCAATAAGGATAAGAGTAATTGAAGGGGTAGATTTTCTGCCAGTTTTAGGTGCCTTGCTTATAGCTGAATGTATTGGGTCTTCTACCTACTTGCTCCTTTATCACTGCCACGGGGAAAGAGGGACAGTCGCCGTTCGTCTGGTGCACCAACTCAACTTCAACTTAAGGTTAGTTTGGCTCGGCAAGTTGATTTGCGTCTCGTCGGCTGGAGGGAAACTGTTCTGGTGAGTAAGCCATACAGTAACTTCAATGGGATTTGGATAGAATGATTACTGCACACGTCAATTAGACCACAAGTATTCAGATAACTCTGATATGCCAGGCACAAATTGCTCAAGTAACTGGTCAAGGCGGCGCCTTGATGGCCCAGTGTCTGTAGAGATCCGCTACTCAGAACGCACAACAACTTTAACACCTGAAGTATCTCTTCTCAACCCAACGTTCCTCCTGATCCTGGAGAATGTTGCATACTACAACTGTAATCTCTGGGAATACAGTTGTAAGCCTGTGAAGCCCTACACGTCCGGCAGAATATGTGGCTAGCACAATTCTACCCAAAGACACACCATGGTCAACGAGTACCTGCACTGCCATGAGTGCAGCCCCTCCACTTGCCATCTGGGTGTCCAGCAGCAGAACACTTTCGTGTGTTTGTATGTCTTCTGGCAATCTTAGGTAATGAAGCTCAGGCTCGCCTGTTGAAAAGTCAGATTGGATGAGCATTCGCCCAGTCCGACAGTCTGGAATCGTTTTCCTAAGAGCAGGTTCGAACGCAGAGCCACCTCGAAGCACAATCACAGCGCTCACTTCTCCTTTAGGTCTCAGCCCTTGGTATTGATATCCTTGTGGAGTTTCGATTGTCATGGAAGTAAACTGCACGTTGTTCATCGCTCTAGTTCGTTGTCAGCACATGGATGTATTACTCTGCGTAATTTCAGCAGAGACCTACTGTTCAATGATCAATGCTGCTAAGCGATCAAAGTAGAAGATAAAGTCTTCTGCTGATGTGTCAATGTCTTGCAGAATGGTGTTCATGAATTTCAGCTGTGGAGTATCATCGAGAACGACGACTGTCTTTGAAAGCGGCTGACCCTTGCAGGTTGCCTCCAGTCGCGACAGGGCTTCACGGTGATGAATTGACTTCTCGAAAAGTTTTCTCTCAATGCATTGCACCATCATATCTGGGTTCAGATTGTTAGAAAGTACTAAGCTGGGCAAAATGCGCAAGGCCTTACCCAGAGCGACTCTGTTCTCGATGCCGCGGGGAACGATCAAATCAGCCACTTTACGCTGAGGCTCCACAAACTAGTTGCCTAGAATTAAGACATGTCTATATTCAAGAAGAAGAAGTGATTAGGTTTATGTCCTACCTTTTCGAAGTTAGGCTTCACGAATGCAAACCACTGTTTGATGCAGCCCTCGATGTCTCTACCTCTTTCTCGAACATCGCGAACAACTGTAGTTGTTTATCAGCTATGGCGTGCCAGTCAATAAGGGTAACAAAACAGTCACTCACTCCGTCTTGACAGACATGTATCACCGTCTGCTTCACAGTAAATCTGTTCAATGGGTTAATCACTGTCATGAGATAGGTAGGCCGGGGAGATTCGAACACCCATATCTATCAATTCAACGACTCGGGGATCGTATAAGGCGAAAATGCCTTCAAGAATGAGCACATGTGGCGAATATATCGAGGTAGTGTGTTGTAATCTTTGGTGTTTCTGAAACGAATAAACTGGTATCTCTGCTCGTTTACTTCATAATGGCATCAGCAGCAAAGGCCAATTGAGAGATTTGGTCAGTTCGAGAATCGGGTGTCACATACCCGGCTTTCAGGTCTTGCAAGCGATTGACCAGTACGTCGAAATCTATGGCCTGGTGATGTTAGAGGTTGCCTTTGCAACTTCTGACAAAAGACTTGGAATATCCGGACAGCTCACATTAGGTGAATCAAAGTCGTACTCGTTGGCGAAGGCCAGTTTTGACTGTTCTGGTGTCAAAGTCTTGTAGAATGAGTCCTTGTTGAGAATTAGCTGGGACTCACTGCCCACGAATCTAAAGAATTCCTGCCTCTTCATTCTTTTCCACTCACCATGGAGAGAATCACAACCCAAGGCAAGTTCAGCTTTTTGACAATGGCCTGAGATAGTGTAGATTTTCCTGATCCTGAGCTTCCAGCCACGGCTATGATGCTTACGTCTGCCCATGGAGGTGAATAGTATGCCCGTTTCTGGATGGTAATGTGGCTTTCAAGTCCGGACATGTTTTCAAGAAAGCATCGGTTAATGCTTCACAAAACAAGTTTCCAGTTGTATGTCGAACGATATGTGTGGGTGGTTCCAAGCTTTCGTCTTCTCTTGTTCAGCGGCCTCTCAAGAAAGTGGGAGTGTATTGCTTGATCCTGACGTTCCAAGATGCCCTTTAATTATAGAGACAATTTGAGGTAGGATCAACAGCAGACAGCTGATGAGGATTAGCCTAGCTTACACAGTCGACGCAGCTTCTTTCGTCTGCAGTTCCAGCATTAGACTTTGAGTTGGCAGACGACGAAGGAAATCAGCATTAGGGGCTAGTGGGGTCGCAGCGCGGGGCTCCAGCGCTCAGCTCTTGTTAGAGACTTTGCTCAGTGTGAGCTGACCATCTTTGTGAGCAAGAGAGCATTAGCAACACGACAGATACCAACCGGATACAAGGAGATTTGGAGCATTTTGTGTCCGAGTAGCTGATAGGGAGTCAATAATCAACTTTGCACTGCGAATTGGCTAACGTGTCTACCGACCTGCCTCCAGGTAGGTAGATACCTACATTAATTCATCGGGGTTCGCGCGAAAACGCCTCCGTCAGAATCGGGTGGATTTCAAGAGCCCGAAAACGTTGGTTACTATTTTTTAAAGGTGATTTTCTTCTCTTTGGAAGTTATTATTATCACGGCAGACTTTTGATTAGAAAAAGGTGTTCATTCATACATAAGAGATACTTGCTATATCCAGCCAGCCAGGGAACATGAACTGACTTTACAACAAGCACAATGATTGCACTCGCGTCGTGTCGCACGATGTAATAAGCCAGCTCAGGGACAGTCCTCACAATAGTATCGCACGTGACCCAGTAACCAGTTTAATAATAATTATTTGTTAATGTAAACACACAATAAGGATATGCGAATTCGGTTGAGGCCCACGTTCCTGACCGGAAGAATTCGGCAAACTGTCTCATGCAATTGGAAGCTGTTAATAGCAATTATCGCCCGGGAAGTCCTTCAAATAGCAAAAGACGTGTAGGGCTATCTAGCTATAGGGTGGGACAGCCCTCCGGCGAAGCTTTCAAAGTAACTAACTCGAGTTGTCCTATGGAGTACTCCGCGCCTACACCCACTGTACGTAATATCTGATCTGAACGCTGACCAATAAGGGGCTAATAAAGTGGATGCGGCTGCAGAGCCCTTTCTTTTCGCCAGTTCAGCTTTTCGTAGCTCTAACCGACTTTTCCTTCCTGCAACAACCAGACAACCACTCATCAGTCAGGTTCGTTGGAGAAACCCATCGTGCCCTGATTTTGAACGTTCATGGTGCACCACTGTTGCTGGTCAGCAGTAGGCACCATATCTGGCTCATATTTCTCCAATGCACTGAAGCGCGTCTTTTTTCATCCTTTTGTGGTTCGCACACTGATCTGAGGAGTTTGGCTGCCGCCACATGCATCGTCGCTCGATTTCACCATCGAGGCCCTCCATGAACAATGATGGTACGGGATTTTATTGTCCTTCTAAAAGAACTCGATGAGTTGCTGATCTAGTTGGATGCTGCAAGACCTCCAAATCCTCGACTGCCACGCCAAACAGGCACGCCTTCGAGAGCAGAGTTGAAGAAACCAAGTCACACAAAAGGTAAGAGAGCCTTCTTTTATAACGTCCTTGAGGAAGCTATCTGTTTTATGATGAATGCAATATCATTGGGAATCTCTCCTAGCAACTGATGCGGAGAATCAATATGTTTTATTACACCTCTGAAAAGAAAAATCTTCCTCAAGTGTTGCCGAGAGTGCGAAAGCGTATCAGAGAAGTGGAACTGACATATCTCAAGCGATATCAATGCTTTAATTTTAGATTACCTGACTATGGAAGGGTATCCAAATGCCGCCGCGAAATTCTCCAGGGAAGCGAATATTCAACCTCACCAAGACGGTCCATCTATCCGCGCGCGACAAGATATTCAAACCTTTATCTACAAGGGCAGCATTCAAGCTGCTATTGAGGCTTTGAACGAGCTTGACCCAGAGGTGAGTTTTGCGATTTTGCTTCTACCACGATCGGAATGCACATGATTAGAATACGAGTTTTTACATGCACCACGCATATGGCTGTTCGCAGCCCTTGATGAGACACAACCACTAGCAAATGACTTTCGCTCCCTCCATACTTTGACACGAAAATATACCTTTCTGCTATCAGTAATTTGGCACTGACTTAAGGCAGATTTTAGACGAGGACAAAGCGCTCCACTTTTCCCTCCTGAGACTTCAGTTGGTTGAGCTCATACGGTCATGCAATGATGTTGGCGACATCACTCCGGCCCTTAAATTCGCCACGGAACAGTTAGGGCCTCGAGCTCCAACGAACCCAAAATTCCTGGAAGATTTAGAGAGAACCATGGCATTGCTTCTTTTTCCTGCAGATGGACTTGAACCACAACTTGCAGCTCTTCTTGACCCTGAACTCCGCCGCGCAGCGGCTGATAGCGTGAACAAGGCCATATTAGAGAAACAATCGGCTAGGCGTGATGCGGCCATTCGCCATCTAATCAAGTTGCGAGCTTGGGCTGAGAACACTGCGAGGGAGAAGTTCATCACTCTGCCCGAACGACTGGACATTGGTTTGAGAGGAGACGAACAACCCCAGGACCACCCCGCGTCCATTGCAGATAACGTACACGAACCCATGGTCACTGGTTGACAAAGTACCCTCAGTCAACTATATTAATGCTGCTCATTTTCCCTTCTCAGCCTTATCACCCCCAATCTCTCGTCGTAGCTGCTGGCAAGCGACAATAAGTTCTGGCATTGAATGCTTATGTATTAAAGATCATTGATTGTAATTGGCTGCAAAGAGATGTTGCAACGCCAAGAGTTAGTTTTAAAGGTAAGGGAGTTTTGGCGTTTTAAACAAAGCCGGGCATGAGAATAGGCGAACACTTTTGACAGGCTTAGATAGGGCCGTAGCACAACAGTCAGGACAATTTTCCCACGTGAATCATAGCTTGATTTCCGATTGATCAAGAGATATGATTTGACGCCTGTGATCCGGGACCATGATTTCAAGTGTCGACGAACCAATCAGATGTATAACTCATCAATTTGTCATGCTCGATGAGAAGAAAGCAGGTCTTATGGGGGTTCCAACTAAGTAGCTAAGTACACGTTCATCGGATTGCTACCGCAGCTCCATTATTACTTCGTGCGAATATGTTTCAGCTTCTTCGGTGAGTAAAGGAAGTTGTTCGCGTACGCTTTTGGCGAAACCTTGCGCGAATTGGGTTCTTGGACGAAATACTCGTAACCTTGTTTCTCTGCAAAATGAATCGCGTCTTCCTTGGACTTGAAGTTGACGTGGGTTCCTTGCATGAAATCTCCAGAAGACTGCCATCCCATTAACGGGTTTTCCCAACGATGACCCTTGGGGAGAATGTCCCAATCCATGCGCCACCGCTCTGTTCTGAAATCTCCCGATTGGGTCGCAGGCTTAGACTCTTTGTAGATTCTGTTTCTATATTAGTATGATAGAAGCGTGAGAAAACGTGTGGCACATACCGAACGGTCCGAGCCTGTAGTTCCATGGGCGCACCGGAGAGGACAGCAGCTGGCAGTATATCTTCACTGCCATCCTGGACACGAATTGGGACCGGCGTAAAAGTTCTACATGCAGAGTTAGCCCCAATCTCCTGTACGAGAGACAGTCCACAATCATACGATGTAGCTTTATCGGCAGGAACTTGATAGTCGGGTTGGTTAGGGACGACGTCGAGAGAAACGCCCGAGGCCGATGTGAGCGAGCTCTCAAAGCGCCTTGAAGTTAACGCAATATTCAATTGGGATCGACCAGCGCTTCTCAGCAGCCTTGCAGCATAGCTTGCTCGTGAGAAAGCCATTGAGACGAGTTTCAATATATGGACAACAATCGAACTGTTATGGAAGCCAAGGATTCAGAGGTTGACTGCTAGGCAAGTCGGAGGTCTAGTTGTTGCGCCAAGGTATTCTAATTGGTCGGTGGCTCCCGGTGTTTTACCGAACAACTTGCTTTTCGGCAAAACCACATCCAGCCGAGCCAGGATCCAGTTGTCCTACGTGCATTCATTACCGACCATCACTTCTCGTCGCGATAACACAAATTGAGTCGCCATTCAGTCAGAAGTCTGCAAGCCTCTTCCGAGACAATGAGCTTTGTTACTCGCCGAGCGCTTTCAACGCTCATTCCTCCCAAGGTAGGCCATACCGACGACACCAGTATAATTTAACATCGTCCATGACGTTCTAACAATAGCTTCAAGGTCGCTTCGCCTAAGGTACAAACTCTTGCAAATTTTCCCAGCGATAGCGAAACGATATATATTTCAGCTTGAAGGAAATTATGTCACAGAATGTGATATATTATCTCCCCACAGTGCTAGCAGAAAGCAGATCCATTTCATAGGGTCATGTTGACTAAAATCTCGACTCCTACAGGCGATAGGTGGCGCACCAGATGCTCTCCGTATGCAGCGCGTCGTCAGTTTCTACGAGAAGCTTCCCCGAGGTCCAGCTCCTCAGGCCCAAGCGAAGGGCCTACTTGGTCGTTATCAAGCCAAGTATTTCGGCAAGAAAACTTCCGTTCAGCGTGAGTGTGTAGCAGAGAGCCCCTCGGCACATCGCAGCGACTAACACATATATAGCCCTTATTCATGCCTTGGTCTTCTTAGTTGGCATCGGCTACGCCCAAAACTATTACTTCCATCTCCGTAAGTCGCCCTGCCTGACCCAGCCTTCACGTCGATTAGAACGCTAAGTGAAGTCAAACACTCAACAGGCCACCACAAGAACAATGCCCATTAGAGAGATATGGAAACATCGAGCATGTGATGCCTTAAGCTAGCACCTGAGCGCCAATATTGATAGAGCCTTACGGGTGCTGCTGAAGCACTACCCCAGCAGCGCCATCCCATTTGTAACACTGTCAAAAAAACCGAGTCTGTCATAGATAGACCATCTTCAAGAATCATTCTTGCGAGCTCCTAGTGAGCCGCCCCTTTTCGCTGTTCGCTGTTCGACTTGCGACGTGTGTTGTGCGGTCCTGTGCTTTCCTGTGGGAGCTTCCACACAGCCTTGTCAAGGAACATGAACTGCCAACAGGCCGTCGCGGGAAGTTCAGTTTAAGTAAGTGAATGTTATTGCTCATAGTTGGTACAGGACTATGTAAATTGTATGGGAGCAAATGCCACAAAATTTGACAGTGTAGTTTGTGGCTTGATTGATTTTATCTTTTTCGAGTTTTGAAAAACATCATACGCCATGGAGGAGTAGTATCATGTCCCTGCCCCCGCTGCTATGCGTGCCAGTGGGCCCGATCGCGGCAGAACTAGAACAGGACCAAATCTGCTCGTAATAACTCGTTTGGTTGCGAGACAAGTTCTGGCCACCAGGCTATCCGCCTATCCCTTTGGGTGCCCCAAGATCTCAGAACGGGTCACGGACAGAGATTTTGACTAATTGGGACAAGAGTGAATAAAAGGTACTTTATTTTACTAGTGAACATACTTAAAATAGGAGAGAAGTTCCGAGCAGTTTCTTATTAACAAAGGCTGTATAGGGATCTGGCTATATTAACGTGAGACCCTAGAAGGTGTGCTAGATAACCCCATTCAACAGCGCTATGCCTAAAACAGGTGCCTGTACGGATTACTCCATAGCTCCCAAACATTCCTCACCGTACATACTGAGCTGAGCTGAGCTGACCACCTACCAGTGCTGCGTCCCCAAGAAAACCCAACACCAGACACTTTGAGCGGCGCAAGGGCCACGCTAATTAAGCAAACCAGCTCATCGAGCCAAACATCAACCAAGGGCTCATCTCTGCGCGATTCAAGTTGAGTCTGACTCTTTCTGCCACAGTAGCGCACAGCCAATTTACCGGGCTCGTACGTCTAATCCTGCAACCACACGTCCGACATCTACAACGACTCCTGCTTCTGGTGGCATCTTCCTCAAAACCCACCATCAAGACCATATCCACATACAATATCTCTTGACTGCGACGATAGGTCATAGGAGAAGCCGCATTCATCTCACTGCGCCCGGCGTACACCAAAGCACCCGCAGCGGATGATGGCAACAGAGCCTTCGGGCGATGATCTTGGTGCTCTTTCTGTACCATCACAACTACCGCTTGTAATTGCTCCCCCATTCAATGACCCAAGAATCTAAACTACAATTTGAACATTTCTGGCAGCTGAGAGCTAACAGGAGCTCAACGATGAACTAGATCGACCAGGCCAACGACCTCCACCATCATGACGTGTCTACAAAAATTGATCTTCCTGCCACAACAAGCGACGAGTCCCCCGACAAGCAAATCATTAGCTCTGAAGAGCAGTCGAATTCTGCAGATGGCAGCTTAAGTGGTGGGTCGGATACTGAAGCTTCACGAACAGACTGGTCGAGGCTGAGAGATGTGGACAAAGGGCATGGACGATCCGCATCTTCAGCAAAAAAGCCCACGACTTTCAAAGCAGTCTCTGTCAACAAAACCTTCCTTGCGTCCAAGGCCAACCCTAGCGGAGGCGCACCAAAACCTACAGAGAAGCCTGTTCCAGGTTCGAGTACTCCGCCCCCGGGAATGTCTTCCTTGTCATCCTCACGCCCACGCCTCATTGCGAAAACAGGTGGTGGCGCAAGAGATTCGGCTCCGAAATTCTCTTCCACCAGCAACGGCGCAAAGCCTTCATCGGCTCCAGATCCGAGTGCTGTTTGGAATAAGAACAGGCGTAAGTTTTGATTTACCAACAACACCACAAGCGCATCCGGAACTAACTAAGGTGGAACGCTTGTAGCGCCTGAACCTAAGAAGTTCACAGACGAAGAACTGAAGAAGTATGGGATTCACATGGCTAGTCGCCTGAATGAAGACGACGCACAGGGACAAAATAAATGGGCGGATATCGACGATGACGACGAGGATTGGGCACCAGAAGCAATCACCTGGGGCGATGGAACTAAAACTACATTGCCACATCTAGACGATCCCGCAGTTCCAACTCAAAACAACGTACCTCTTTCGAGTGTCGCAAACCCTTACCCAAAACCAAAATCGCCCGTTCCTCTTCTCACCACCAAGCTCCAAGCTACAAAATCTAGCGGGCTTGCTTCAGGCAGAGGTCTCGTTTTGAAACCAGCTTCGCAAGAAAAGCCGTCTCTCATTTCCAAACCGAATACTCCAGCTATTCCAGCCAAGTCACCATGGGCTACGTTGCCTCCAGTCGATAGAGCCTCACCAGGATTGGCAGACAGTGCAGCAAGTGGCCAAGCTCAGTCGAGAGAGGGCACACAAAACAAGCCGCTTCATCAGCAAACAAAAGAGATGACTGCTGATGACTTCACTCGATCGTCTTGGAGGGAAGGCTCATCTCATGGGAACAGAGAGCTGTATAACTCCCAGTCCGGACGCTACGAACCTGTACCCGATCGCCGAGGATCCTTCAAATTCGATGTCCAAAGCAAGCAGCCAGCGTTGCTGCAACGTCCACAACCAACGAACCAGACCATGGACGCACATGGCCCGCAGCAGGCATCCCGGGACGCCCAGGATGGGCCGTACACCGGACGCCGACGATCATCCAGCGTAAGCACCGGCAATGGCTCCTTCCACCCGCGAGGACTGAAAAGCACCGGTCCGACTATTCCTCCCGCCGACAGACCGAATGTCAAAAGACCGTCCTTTTCGAATACGGGCGAGACTCCTGTTTCACCTGGAGATGGGTCGACTCCTAAATATGCGTCGCTCAAAGATCATCTACCATCTCCCCGAATTACCAACACACCCACGGTCGCAGAATCTGCAACAATTCATTCTTGGGGTGACACTGCAGAAGATAGGGCTCTTCCGTCCTTGGAGTCCAAAGATGAATTGGTAAATGAGGTGGAGTATCAGAAGAAGCTCATGCGCGAACGCATAGAACTTGCTCGGAAACGGCGACAGTATGAGGAGGCTGAAGAGGAGGCTGCTAAGAAAGAGCGCATTCAAAAGAAGCTGGAGGCTCTGGGACCGCCTCCTGAGAAACGCGGCGACAAGAAGGAAGCTCCACCGATGACGGAAGTACCTAAGCCAACTCAAATTCAACAGCGAGAACGACCACCATTCAGTGGTTCCTATACCGACGCAGTTGAGAGACCGTCTGCAAGAGGGCAGACAAGTGCACATACAAGTACCCCCAGTCAGCCTGTCAGCCCGCAGGCCCAATCTCAGCTGCAGTCCCCAAACATCTCTCTACCTTCAGCGTCGACATCATTCAGAAGACTTTCTCAGGGTCAAGAGTCACGACGCAACGATCCTTGGGGAGGGCCAGGACCGCGCTCTGAAAGGTTCCCTTCTTGGGCTTCTGCTGCACCGCCAGCATCATGGAACGTTTGGGGCTCCCCTGACAACGACCGTGGGTTAGGAAATGGGACCTTTAACCCTGATCTTGGTAGAGTCACGAACGCTTCGACAGCACCATCGAAACCTGCAAAAGGGCCGTTACCAATAGCGCCTCCAAGAAACGGCACTGGAACACCCTCACACTCGCAAGAACAAACTAATCCAGGCACCCAAGCTGATTCTCGAAGTTCCAGACATGTCCCCATCGGATCCGAGCTAGCGAGCAAATGGGTCGCTTCTGTTGCAGAGAATGACCAGAAACTAAGTGCTGCAAGATTAACGGAACGGGCAAGTCGCGAGCGCCAATTGATGGAGAGGGGGATGGCCCTAGAGGACTCGCAACCCGTCATCAAAGACTCTTGGCGTCCCATTCGCGTTCCTGGAGACGGAACTCGCCATCCCATCGGATCTGTCAATGTGCAATCTCATCAAACAGCGCCTTGGAAATCAGCCCAGGATAGTCTGCCAAAAGGGGCGATAGCCCAGGAAGATTCAGGACCTTCAGCCAAAGCCGGTATCATTGGATGTGGTGCACCATCACAATTCAGGCCGTCAAGATTCTTCCCTACAAGAGACAGCCGCCAGGAGACATCTGCTGGGACTAATCTGTCTCGTTCAACCTCGCCAACTCCTCCACCTCCTACAATGGAAGACCATCCTGTGTATGAAGGAGACGTTCTGCGGCCTCATGTCTCTTTGCCCAAACCACAGCCTGTTGTGAAGCTACCGCCTACAATGGTATCAACGGATCGCAACACAACACGTTCTCATGGTCCATGGCTTGCTCAAGTCGCTGTGAAGGACAGTCAGCGCGGAGATTCTGCTCATACTTTAAACCCAGGCGGCGAAAATATTTGGCAAGCTAGGTTTCACAAACTTTTGCATGGGGACAAGCCGCCTCCAGCACGGGATATTGGTGTAGATGCATCCAGTCGGGGATGCCTTGATCCTGTCGGTGCCCATACATCTGCAGTTGTGTTGTTGCCAAACTCAACGTTAACTCAGACAGATGGAAGCTTTCGATCACTAGTTACTAAGCCAATGGCGGAGGAATGTTTCGAAGAACAGGAGATGGGCTCACTGCCCCAAATTCGACTTCCTCATAAGGCTCCAGAGGCGGCGTGGCAGCCCGCTATAGTTCAATCCAAAGGACTTCCCAAAAGGCTTTTAGTGCAGGCTGCTGTCATGGAACCGTTCCAAATCTCATCGGACAATTCTGCAGGTCCATTATCGATTAATGTTTTTCTCCTAGGGATGAGGGAAACAAGGACCGTGTTACTACCTAACTCACTAAGCCGAGGTTCTAGAGTCTCTCATGGACAAAGATCTGCCACGAAGCATCGAACTTTCGGCACGGGACAACGGGGCGGGAAAAAGGAAGCATTCAAGCCACAAGATCGTACTGGATTTCGAAGCAGGAATTCGGACAACTGGACTCGGCATCAGTCTTCACAGTCTCGAACTCCGTCCAGACCACAGTCCTAATAGCTACCAAATGCTCGGTATTGTTGGACGGTTATTGATTGATGCGACCATATAGTGTCGCGACAACGAGCGTTGCAACGTCACGTAGGGACAAATTTGCGTCAATGTTGCTCAACACAAGGACAAAGAGTATCTCTCAGTACCAGAAGCGGATCGTATGGCTCGAATTGTCAGCCGAGATCATCTTCTGAAGTATTAGAGCTGATGTGCACGCTGCCAGCATAGCGCAGTATTTAGGTACCTACACGAAGGATGGCGTGTACGACTTAACGAAATGTGCGCAACTGTACAGTCGCACACAGCCATATTTGACATGGCAGACTTTTGCAACTACCGCTGTCTCTTCGTTTCTTGTTTTATTGTTCTCTTTTTTTCCGGTCTGACGGTATTCTGCCTGGCTCTACGTATTTGGGTCTACGTGGTGTGACGGATAGCTTAGCACATGTCGAGTAAAATGAACTAAATACCATTCGACTCGTCGTTGCTAAGTAACTGGCTACATGGAATCACAACAAAGATACTCAGGGGTTGGGGCAAACGAAACCATGTGTATAAATTTCATTCTTCTTTCTTCCTGACCGTCTCGGAAGTAATGCACTGCCTTCACAGTTCTGTCTTCGTTATAGAGAAATATGACGTAGGTTTGGCTACACTCGTAACTAGGCACATTTGAATCATCATGAAACAAGATGTTGAATGACATGACATAATGCCCAATTTGTGAGGAGCGTCTAATCCTCTTCAAAGTCGGACGTCTCTCTGACTACTAAGCCAACTCGAGTTAATCATGGAGAAGTGAAAAAGGTCATCCTCTAACGATGATCATCAACAATGAACACCCTGGGACTCGGTACACAAAGTATTCTTCATACACAAGAAACGCCGACGCTTACTAGTGTGAAATATGTGATATCTTCAGCGCTGGAGATCACCATATCGTATTATGCTTCATTTCACCCCGCAAGTTTATTGGAGTGCCTACAAGATGACGATGATCAAAATTTATGGTCAGGCCCGACATATCTAACAACGACCGATCGACTAGTCTCGCCTCATCCAACTCTCCTCGTAACTTGAACATACAAAGGACGGTCTACGCCTGCGTTTCCCATGACAGAAATCCCAACTCCCGACTCCCTCTCTCTTATGTGCACAACGATAACAGAGGAACCTGTATGTAAACTCCCCCATTTTCCCTCCTGGCAGCAAAAAATTGTCGTTGATAATAGTTCCCGGCTGATTTTGAAAAGCCAAACGGCTGCTGATTGTTTTCAAAAATCTTCCACAGCACAGTTAGGGTGTAAAACATACACGGTCCGTCCAGCAGTAGACACATCGCTGCTGTCCAAACCCTCTCCACGCAAGGCCATTAAAATGTTATCCTGGGTCTCCATTAGCTCAGAACCAGAATATATGATTGTTCATACGAGTGACTCACCTTGACCATTTTTTTTAGGACCATGTTGACAAGGACCTTCTCAGAATGATAGCTCTCTTCACCTTCCAGGTCATCTTCCTGTTTCTCTAGATACCAGTCGATCAACTCTTGACCATCCACACCGTCACCACTCCCATTCTCACCATCGCTGATCCTTTGAACGATCAGGTTGACCATCTTGATATATTTTTCGTAGGTCACCGTTCGTTTTGACCTGAGACCAGACGTTTCCGTGTTTCTTGACGCGTCATTCGAAGTTACCTCATCTTGAAGGCCGATTGCATCATCATCAGGTTGTCTTCCAGTTGCAGCGTCCGCAGCACGTCGAAGAGTGTCACTATCCTCTTCAAGTTCGTCCTCAGCCGTGATATCGACATCATCGTGCTCGACTGAAATGATACTTTGTCTCAGCAGGTCATATGCTTCACAAACCATTTTTTCATCGATTTCTTCGACACAGTTTACCTTCGCGATTGCCTCACTGAGTCGAATCATGCTTTCCAATTGTCGAACAGTGATACGATAAGAATTCTTCCCAACACCCCCCTGAGCGTCATCAGCACGCAATTCCTTGTATTTCTGCACGAGAGCATCCTTTGCTTCATCTGTGAACTCTGGTCGGAAAGTCCGGGCGAAGCGAATATATCGCTGCAGTTGCTCTGTACTGAACTCAGGCTCGACTGCCTCGTCTCGCAGCTGATGAATTCCAACGATGTGCTCTGCAAGGTGACGATCAATCTGTTCATTACACTCGTCGAGTATAACAAAGAACAGATCGAAACGTGACATGATAGGCGCCGACATATTGATGTTGGATCTCAAGGTGGTCTTGCGATTATAACGTCCTCCGACAGGGTTTGCAGCAGCTAATACACTGGTCCTCGCATTCAAAGTAGCTTGAATGCCAGCCTTGGCAATGGATATTGTCTGCTGCTCCATTGCTTCATGAATAGCGACTTGATCAGCCACATCCATCTTGTCGAACTCATCAATAGCACAGATACCGTTGTCTGCCAACATGAGCGCACCAGCTTCAATGGTGAATTCGCCCGTTTCTTCATCTTTGATGACTGCCGCTGTGAGACCAGCTGCTGAAGATGCTTTCCCACTCGTGTAAACGGCTCGCGGAGCAAAAGAGCAAACATATTTCAAAAATTGTGATTTAGATGTGGATGGATCACCGACGATACAAATATTTATATCGCCACGTAGCTGCATGCCTTCTGGCGTCGTCTTGTGTACGCCGGACATGAGCTGCAGCAGTATGCCCTTCTTGACGACTTCATGGCCGTATACCATTGGAGCTATGGATTGAACCATGCGGGAATAAATGTGGTCGCCATGGACCATGGCTCTCAGGTCCTCGATTTCGGACGGATTCATAGAGGCGAGAACAGCGGCTTGTGCGCCCTCAACATCCTCTGCTCCCTCACCGGAGTTGCTTTGTGTAAGAGCATTGACAACATCGGCAGCACTGTTCGCCGCATGTTGTCCAGTCGTCGAGTTATCGGGTGCGACAAAGCAAGAGAGAAAAGCTAGTCGATACGTCAGGTCACGGACGCCGAGAGCCTTCAGCCCAGTTACACCACCTCCCCCAACATCATTGCCACGAGGAGCCCCCCGGTCGTCACGGATTGCAGTGGGTCTAATGCCAGGCAAGCCAAGCTGGCTCACATCCGGAACAACTATGAGAGCGCCAGAGAAGATACACTTCTCTCCAGCTTTAGCTCTGTCCACAATCTCACCGCGCAGGATGACGTCGAGAGTTCTTGGCATGCTTCCGGTAGGGATTTCGGAGCTGTTTTCCTGAATGCGAACCTTCTGCCAATCAACAAAGGTGCTGCGACGAATGTCGAGTTGCCACGCAACTCGATTTTGGCAATTGTTATTGGGACACTGCGTCGGTTCCGTGTATCGGAAGGTTTGTTCAACGTTAGGAACAACTGCTCGGCATGCCTCACAAGCAAAAGTGGCCAACGATAGCTCTGGTCGCACTTCTGAGGTACGCGTAACCGTGCCTGAAATAGATAGCAGCTGGCCAATGTTGGCAGCACGCAAGCTGCGAACCCTGGAAACTAGGGGGAGGTTGTAGAAGGCTATCGAAAAGAGCTTATCTGTCTGCTGATGTTCGTTTTTGCGCTGCGAAGTGTCGCTTTGACTACCAGATCCCACTTGACTAGCCGCAGACGTAGAGAGTGCACTTGAGGCTGTAGGTTGACGGTGTTCTCGGAAATATTGAGGCTCGTATCTTGCAATCATATTATGCAGTGCAGCTGTCAGAAATGGCAAGAAGCGGTAATATTGGCGCATGACACCATCCGCAAGACTTCCATTTTGCCATGACGTAAGGTGCTTGAAATCAACGTAGAAAGTTGATAATTGCATGGTCTTCATGCCTTTTATTTGCGCAACATAGTATTTGTCGGTAGTTACTGCGCTCGAGGTTGGTACGCCAGACGGATTCGAGTCCTCGACAAAACTACAGAAAGGACATTACATTAGCCTTCTTTTTATTGACCTTCAGTAGTCAATGAGTTACCAACAGAGTACAGGGACAGGCGTAATAACAAATACCTCTCGATAAAACCTTGAAAGTGTTCTTGGACAAGCAGGCCAATACTATCCTCAACACGTGGAACATTGGCAGCATTTGGGATGCGTGAGCTTCGTGGGACCTGATCGTCCGCAAACGCATCACCTTCGTCGTCACTGGCTGCACCAACATTCTCGGAGGGAGGCCCTCGTGGTCGAGCTGACGAAGAGGAGGGAAAGTTCATCTGCCGTCTTGGTCGTGGAGCCATGGAAGGTGCATCGGACATCATGAAACCAGCATCACTTGGTGTAGCCATTCTGACTGTGCCCTTGCTGGCGAACCAAACCCGGCTACGAACACGTGAAAAGAACAGCGGCGCCCTGTATGCGGAAGGTTTGGCGAATGCTTATGATTCCACGAGAGGACGATATTGGCGTCACAAAGGGGACAGAGGGGCTCGCTTTCATTGAGAAGGCGTATCTTGTCGAGGATGATGAACTTAAAAGCCAGGCAGGATGCTAGTAAATCTGGATAAGTGGTGCGACAGGATTAGCCCCAGGGTGCGCGTCGAACGCGTGAACGCGTTGTAAGGGCTCTTGCCAACGCGACTTTAATTGATTGCATAGAATGACAGGGGTGTGGCGGTGGCGGTTCAGTGCTGGGCCGAAGCTAAGCTAGTTCTGGCTTGTCACAGACTCACAGACGACGATTACGCATCTCAGCATTCATCTTCGCGAGGGTCATACACAACATCTGGCATTCTCTCGAAATGAAAGCTAGCAGAATCTTTCTCGACTGACCATGACCTTTCGCATAATGTTGCAGAGTGCACATCCAAAACTCAATGACTACTAATCCCTATTCCCCTTCAGACACATTAAATGTACTGGGTGTCCGACCACACACAACGTCTACGCTGCAGGTGAATACGTCTCATTATGGTTACGAGGGGTGCGTGCCCATGAATGCATTGGCCAATATTCACATTATGGATATAAAGATACGCTCGTCGACTAGTAGGTAGCCAGGCAGAAGGTGTCTCATGAATGCAATGCCAACCTCAGATATCTGTGCCATATTTGCGATTTTGTCTGGTCTGTGTTGGGGTGCAATTTTCTGCCGCCCTCCAGAACCGGCTCTAACCAGCATTGTGGATGGCCTGTATCGATAATGGGATGTGTTGGCAAGGTAAACGCGACCTCTAGTCGCATCAATGATACCAATTAGACCAACATTGCTCCATCTGGGTTTTTGATTAATAGCCCTACAATGGCTTCGTGAGTATTATTAAGCGACGGATGCTAATTTCTAGTCAGTGTGGTTTTCATGCATAGTAAATTGGCATCTTCGCCAGAATAAATCATTCAATCGAAGTCCTTTTGCATTTGACCATGTTTACCACTTCTACGCTGAGGCTGTGTATTTCCAGCGACATTCTGTATCATTCTGTAAGGTGGACATTGCGTCTCTATCACTCGCCATGTAACATGAAATCTCGCATGCTAAGCGATACGCGATCTTCTTGTGTGCTGGAATTTCGTCCTTGATTTAGTGTGAATGAATCTGAGAAAATTAGTCAAGAGAAGGCGTTGGTAGATTTGGTCATTTGCAGCAACCTACTTTTTCAGCCGTACATAACCACTCCTCCACGTTCTTCTCATACTGGCCAGAGCTGTTGCTACTTGAAGAGCCATGTGCCCAAATGAGAATATTTTCGAATGTAGAAGTAACATGGAGGGTTTGGCCAGTTTGAATGCCCTTTTCGTCGCTTTTATCTTGTATGTTTCTAACTTCCAAGCCATCATCGCGTTGTCCATCGTCGTTTTCGGGTTGAACGACAATTCCAGTATAGTTCTTGGGGAGGCGGATGCATTTGCCAATCATTTTTCTACCCCTGAAGTACGTTGTTTGGTTCTCATCTGCCCATGTCAGTTGATGCGCCGATCCAAGCTGGCATTTGGTGCAAATGTGCATGGATGTTCTTACCTGTTGGTTTGGTGGGAATCCAGAAGCCCAAAGTTTGGTCAATGTGTCCATCATGATGAATGCAGCAGGGTAGCAAGTTCACTGTACTCTCGCAATCGACTTTCTCTTTTTTTACGATTGACATCATATGGTTTGGCATGGTTGCATCAATTTTCAATCGAACAGTGCTGGCTTTTGGTGTGGCTTGTGGTTGCATGGTGGTGATCGCTTCAACACAGGTGCTTGCTTAATATGTGCTTGCGCAAGAATGGATCTCGTGCCTTCGACGCGTTGATCAACGCGTAGCCCTTTGGGTGCCCGAGAGACCTCAGGTCGCGGACCCACCCCTTCCGTGGATAGGATAAAGAAACTACAAGTACTCCGTACTTCCATTATATGGGAATTCTCGAGTGACATAAAGTACCTTTTATCCACCCATGTCTTTGTAGTTAGCCAAAATCCCTGTCGCGGGTTCGGGCATCCAAAGGGATGGATGGGGCTGATATTTGTCTTGAGACTCTTGACGACGACGCGGCTCCAAATGACGTAGCTTTCCCATCAAAACCGTCGTCGCCGGTCGGTGCGTGTCTGTCAAGCCGTGAAGCACGCTAGTAAATTCGCCGGGCAATAGCCTTGACAAGCACGGAGTATTATCATTGGTACGCTGTACCAAAATCCCGATCAGCGGAGCCAGTCTACCAGTACCCATCGTACGCCCTGGCCTATATCGATTACCATCACATCCACAAGCGGCATCCATGATCCACCCGCCCAACAAACATGCCGGCTTGTTGGCGGTCCGACTGGAACTGAAACTAATTTGTGCACTCAGAAGTCTATACAATGCTCTCGGTTCAGGGCGTTTCAAATCACTCATCCCGAAGGTAATCAACATTGCAGGCAGAGTGAACGCTTGATTTCAAAAAGGTTGACTCCATCATGTTCTTCCCAATGTTCCCTAAAGCCCTCAACAAACAGGTTAGAAGTGGCACAGAAGTGCTCCGCAGCACAGTAGGTGGCTGGGCATGGGCCCCGGCCGTCTCCGTGGCTAAAACCACCATATTAAACATGCTGGGAAATATCGAAACTGGGACGTTGCTTCTTGTCGACGAGCCCGGTGAGACTCGCCATGTTTTCGGCCAGAAGCTATCCGGTACCGTCGATGACCAGGCTCCAGGCGACCCTCGCACAAGGAGAGCAGATACGACACCCCGAGTGGAAATCGTCGTCAAAAGGGACAGCTTCTGGCTGAGATTACTGTTGTTCGCTGACATTGGATTCTCGGAGGCGTACATGTTGGGCGACTTCCATTGTCAAGACTTGACCTCTTTCTTCCAAGTAAGTGCGACATGATCAACAGAACGCGTGAAGCAAGCAGACAATGTAATAATCCCATATAAAAGCTCTTCATTATCAACAGAGAGCGCATGCATAATGGCACCACACTGGTCTCGGGCATATTTAGATATGTATCGTACCTTGCCCGGTCCACCAACACACTGTCTAATGCGCTATTGAATATCTCCGCCCACTACGATATTAGTAACGATATGTTTGCGGCGTTCCTGTCAGAAGATATGACATATTCTTGCCCGATATGGCGAAAACAGCATCATTCAAATACAGAAAATGAGACACTCGAAGAAGCACAACAGAGGAAACTTCGTCGTTTCATCGACGGTGCCAAGCTTAAACCAACCGACCATGTTCTCGAGGTTGGTACTGGCTGGGGCTCTTTTGCTATTGAAGCTGTCAAAGCAACAGGTTGTCAAGTAACAACAATTACTCTTTCAAATGAGCAAAAAGAGCTCGCAGAAAGGAGAATACAAAAGGCCGGCTTCAGTGATCGCATCGAGGTGCAGCTGATCGATTACCGTCAATTACCTGAACCAGAGAAGCCATATGACAAGATCATCTCGATTGAGATGCTCGAAGCGGTTGGTCAAGAGTATCTCTCTACCTACTTCAGCTGTGTCAACACGCTTTTAAAGAAGGAAGGAGGCATCGCAATGTTTCAATGTATAACGATGCCCGAAAATCGTCACGAGGAATACTCCAAATCGGTAGAGTGAGTCTTTCTTTTCCCTGCAAAGCAACAGTGATGGCATAGCCTGTAACAAGTTCGCCGTGTAGTTTTATCAACCAGTACATCTTTCCCGGTGGCTACTTGCCCTCAATCACACAATTGCTCAGTCATATAAGTAATCAATCCAATGGAACACTGGTAATCGAAAACGTTGAGAACATCGGAGGGCATTATGCAAAGGCCTTGCGTTTGTGGAATGAGAACTTTCAAAATCACTTCGACGACAAGATTAAAGCGGCACTGTTGCTCAACCACCCAGGATTGTCTAAAGAGGAGATCGAGGTTTTCCGCAGGAAATGGGAAGTACGTTCAGGAGAAAATTTACTATGATATATAATTTGGGCTAACGTGGTTCGTAA
Organism: Epichloe festucae Fl1; assembly: GCA_003814445.1. Classification (NCBI taxonomy): domain Eukaryota; kingdom Fungi; phylum Ascomycota; class Sordariomycetes; order Hypocreales; family Clavicipitaceae; genus Epichloe; species Epichloe festucae. The sequence goes on along the minus strand of CP031388.1, from coordinate 1,210,218 downwards.
TTAGTACTATTTTACCTATTGCGAAGCTGGATTTGTCACTAAAACGCTAGGAGACGTGATAATCACAGTGGGACGAGAAGGAACACTGGAGCTGATAGAAGGTATACCTTTGTGAAATATATTGAGACATCATGTCTTATAGTGCGTTTGTGGGACTTGCCAAAGCCATTATTTACTTGCTCAAAGAAGCTAGTTCTGGCCGTCAAGCGGTAGCTGGCATAATAGTAACGCCACGTTTCTGTTTGACGTGCCAACAAAATTTACATTTAATACACGAGACGAGGAACTCGCGAGATTAGCCTGCAAATTTGTATCCAAGAGCTCATCGCGATATAGCCTAAATCTTTTGTCACCGCCTTTTCCTACGCTTCTTTGGCTCCCCCTTTGCCTTTGAGACTGTTTTGATAGCTTGCTGATACCGATTTGCATGATCAATGTCGAAATTAGACTTGTCTTTGCGAAACAAGAGCATCGCGACGCGTGCATCCTCAGTACTAGAATGTGAAGCTTGTTGTATGCTGACCCCGAGAAGTTCCTGAGCTAGGTTCCGTAAAGCAGGTTTCCGGCCATTACCAAATTTTCTGAACGCTGGGTGCTTGGCGGTATCTCGGGTGTTTCTTGGAGGATGGGAAAGTTTCAACGCTTCCAAATCGTGTTTGATGTCATGGCCTATCAAAGTTCGTCCCTGGATAATATCAGAAACGTCCTTCTGCACTTCGATGAAGTCCCTAGCAAATTTCATCTCCTTTAGAGAAACACCGCTGACATGACTTCTCCAATCTGTAACTCGTTCTGTCGGTCTGACGTAAGAATCATATATCTGGCGTCCATGAAAGTCGACCAGGCTGACCCGGGCAAGAGCTGATTCATGCCCACCGGGCCCGACTCCAACCATTTCGCAGTCTACAGCAACATATTTGCCAACATCAACATTAAGTGATCGACCGTGATTGACCTTATCGTTCTGAGACCTCATAATAAAAGGAATGTTTTTTACACCAAGATTATACACGTCTGCTAATGACTCGCTTGATATCTTGTCTTTCTTGGTCCAAAGCTCGAGTGACGGAATCTGAATATCGCTCGTGGCGTTGCTCATCGCTGAACTATGTACGCCACCCATCTTTTTGGATAGGGCGCCTTCTTCTATTTGATGGTAAAAATTGCGAGGCTTTTTACTCAACAGCTTCTGCACTTCGTCTGAACGTGTTGTATCACCACCTGCTTTTCTTTTGATTGTTGACGTTGGCGCTTGCTTGTGACCTGATAAAGTTGCCTGTAGCTTCTTCCAATTGGAAGATAATTCAGCCATTGTCGAGGTGCATAATTTGGTCAAGGACACATAGGATGATTAGTTGGCGCTGGTACAAGTCAGCACGTATTGCATGATATTCAAAGAATCTGAATCTACTTACAATAAAATAGCACCATTTGTCGAAAGAGAAGAAAATGATCCAACTAATGCATTGCATATAATCCGAGATATGCATCTAATGAGGCGATAATCGAAGTTGGTGGAAAAGTCTGAACTTGCCCGCTGACCGCCTTCGAGCACGTCGTGCATTTCTGCCAACGTGAAAGCATTGAACAGTGAGCATTCGAACTCAATACTTAACATCCGTTTTGACGCCGGAGAACAACTATAAGACTCCTATCGCGTCCCGTCACGAAGTTCCAGCCTCATACCATGGCGGCGGGCACACCGGCCGGAGAGCCCGCCGTAGGATCCGACACTCCACGGCAGAAAGGTCTAGCAACAGCTGATACTCTTAAAACTGGTTGTATTGCTTGGGTTGAGAAGGATGGACAACCACGCCGCGCTGAGATTCTCAGTATCAAAGAGACCAAGAGTGGAAAACAATTCTACTGCAACTTCGATAATTTCAATAAGCGATTGGACGAATGGGTCCCTGTCGCAAGAATTGACTTCACACAAGATGTGGAATGGCCAAATCCCGACAAAGACAAGCCGAAAGACCCAAAAGCAAAGAAAGCACCTTCGCAAATCAAAAGGGCGCCACCTCCCAGAAAAGGCCAGAAGAGGCCTAGCAAAAGGGAACAGTCGGCGAATTCTGAGGCTGCGACGCCTCATCCTTGGACGGGTATGGTCAAAGCTCTTCGACTTCTAACCCAACGCTGACCGTTCTATTCAGAATTCGTAGAATCACAAGCTCAAGTTCAGACACCTTCGGTCGGACTTGAAGGAGAGCCGACTACGCAAGCGAGCGCTGATGCGACTTCGACACCTGTGGTAGTTGACGATGGAGATACGGATGATAAAGATGACGATCCGAAGAAAGAGAATGAAGAATTTAGCAGGGAGGAAGAGATAGAAAAACTAAGAACTTCGGGGTCTATGACTCAGAATCCTGCTGAAATATCTCGAATCAGAAACATTTCAAGAGTTCAGTTTGGCAAGAATGATCTTTTCCCGTGGTACTTCTCGCCTTACCCAGAAGTCTTTAGCCAAGAAGACGTCATTTCCGTTTGCGAATTTTGTTTGAGCTATTATGGTGACGAAACTGCCTTTTTGCGACACCGGAGAAAATGCACCCTGCAACACCCACCAGGGAATGAGATATATCGGGACGATTATGTGTCATTCTTTGAAATAGACGGGCGCCGGCAGAGGACCTGGTGTCGGAATTTATGTCTCCTATCCAAAATGTTCTTGGATCACAAAACACTTTATTATGACGTTGATCCGTTTCTATTCTACGTCATGACTAGCCGAACAGACAAGGGTTGCCACATTGTGGGATATTTCTCCAAGGAAAAAGAAAGCGCTGATGGATACAATGTAGCTTGTATCCTGACATTGCCTCAATATCAAAGAAAGGGGTATGGAAGATTGTTGATACAGTTTTCTTACGAGCTTTCAAAGATAGAAGGCAAGCTGGGATCACCGGAGAAGCCTCTGTCGGATTTGGGCTTACTCAGCTATCGTCAATACTGGTCGGAGAATATTCTTGATCTCTTGATGGGGTATAACGAACGAGATGACAAAGTGACGATTGAAGCAATATCGTCAGCGCTTGCAATGACGACCCAGGATGTGGAGCATACCCTCCAAGCCATGAAAATGCAAGTTTACCACAAAAGCGATCACAAGATTGTTATTCCAGAAAACCTCATCAAACAGAGAGAAAGGCGGAAACTCAAAATGAGGAGGGTGCTTGACCCTGATCGGATTCAATGGAAGCCGCCTGTGTTCACAGCGTCCAGCAGGACATGGGGATGGTAAACAGTCTAAAGGCGTAGGGCCGCAAAAACACCAGACGAATTGTTAATGCCAAGCCTCCAAAGTGCTTATCACGCCTCATTTCGGAACAATGATACTTTATTTGGTTCGGTATTTGCAAGAATTCGTCGGGAGGATAGCACATGTCTACCGTGCGTGGATATTGCATTTGATATTTAGCACTTCATTCTTGTAAAACATCTGATTAGAGTAGTGGGACGACTTTATGGATTTACAACAAGTGAAATATAGTTTTATGAGATTAATTAGTTCAGAGGTTAGCTTGTGAAAGTTGCAATGAATTAATCTAACTAGTCTGACAAACCTAATAACATTAGACAGGTTAGATAACTCGGATTAATTGACCTAATAGAACGGTTCGATTAGGCTAATGGACTAGAGGAATTTGTAAATGCCTAATAAAAGAAATAGAGCTTATGTTCAGGTTTATTATTAAGACTCATGACAAGAGGCCACGCTACTAGTGGCACGCTCGCGATTGCGGTTAGCCCACGCAGGTGGGCCTGCAATTATGTAAAGGCGCGCAACGCGATTGACATTAGTAAATTGCACTATAAGTGGTCCATTGCATTAATAAGCACTCCCTTTACTCCGTAGTAGTTAGAGGCATCCAATAATCAAAAGAAGTGGGGTGTGGCACGATTAACTATCTGAAGCTCAACTTCAAACAAGCATGCCCTTCTCTATCTACTAATGCCGTTACCTTTGATAGGCCGAGTCTTTGCACGGCAACGCACCTCTTGCTGCTAAACCATTCTTCAGCATGATAAGATTGGGCTTATCATGCGCAATTCTCGGCGCGTCTTTAATACAAGAGGCAACGGCGATAGGAGAGCCACAGGGCCCTCTGCATTGGGCTGCTGGTGCTTGTCCAGAATATGCCTCATACGCCTCTATTCCACAGCAAGTAGCCTTCTGCTTTACTTGAAGTTCCGCGCATAATGGCTGACAATACACAGCCGCCCGTTTAGCTCCGGTCCACTGTCGTTGCCCTTTCAGAGGCCAGACAAACGCTGCCGTACGTTCAATTCTGTGGAAATTGAGAGGGTTATTGAAGAAGTTACCTCAAGAATGAAAGACCCGGACCTAGCACGACTATTCGAGAATGCTTTTCCATCAACTACGGATACTACGATCAAATTTCACACCAGCGGTAAGAACGCAGGTTTTATGCGATTCGGCGGATCAAGGACAACTTTGGATGACGGCGCATGGGAAGGACCACAAACATTCGTAATAACGGGCGATATCGTCGCGCAATGGTTGCGAGATTCGACAAACCAGCTTCGTCCTTACCAGGCCCTGGCAAAGAAAGACTCTGCTATCCTCAATTTGATTCTTGGTGCCATAAACACGCAAGCAGAGTATGTGATTGAATCTCCATATTGTAACGCTTTTCAGCCGCCTCCTATATCCGACCTACCCATCACAAGCAACGGACAAAGCGATGCCGTTCACCCATTGTACGAACCCAATGCAGTATTTGAGTGCAAATATGAACTTGATTCATTAGCTCATTTTCTGGCGCTCGCAAACGACTTTTACGAAAATACAGGTTCAACAGAATTTGTGAATGATAGATGGATCAAGGCGGTGGACGCATTGTTGTACGTTTTGGAACAACAATCTAAGCCGACCTTTGATCCTAAAACGGATAAATTCGCTGGTAACGACTATACATTCCAGAGATGGACAAATATTGGAACTGAGACCCTAAACTTGCAAGGAATTGGCAATCCTCTTAACAGTGGTACAGGGCTTGTGCGGTCTGCTTTTCGGCCCAGCGATGATGCAACGATCCTGGGCTTCCTCATCCCCGCCAACGCCATGATGTCTGTCGAGCTCCAACGGGCCTCGAAATTCCTCGCGGCAGCCGGTAAGGTATCCTTGGCGAAAAGGTTGGAGCATTGGAGTGAAACGCTCCGGTCAGCTGTCTTAAAGAACGGGGTGGTGACACACAAAAAGTACGGTGATGTATTCGCATACGAAGTCGATGGATATGGCTCTTCGATACTTATGGATGACGCGAATTATCCTTCGCTCATGGCTCTACCTGTCATGGGCTTTTGCAAAGTCGAAGATCCAATTTATCAGAATACAAGAAAAATGCTCTTGGACAGGCTAGGCAATCCTTATTATTTGAAGGGGAAAGATTTCAGTGGAATAGGCGGTGAGAATATTCTGCGCAATGATCGATTTGACAAGCGGGCTGACTTTATCGACAAAGGACCTCATATTGGGTTACGAAATGCTTGGCCAATGAGCGTGCTTATCCAAGCTCAGACATCGCAAGATGATGAAGAGATTGAGCGGTGCCTTGACATGGTTCTCAAGTCTTCTAAGCTGGGACTCGTGCATGAGAGTGTGAATGTAAACCACTCCAAGCAGTATACTCGAAGCTGGTTTGCGTGGGCAAATGGTGTTTTTGCAAGCACCATTCTAGATCTGGCCAAGAGGAAGCCGCATTTAATATTTTCTTCCGGTATCACTCGATATGAGCCATAACGCGTGGACTTCTCTACCTTCCAAAATCACTTGTGCCTTGGCCGAATTTTCTTCAGGATCAAGGCAATGGACTCCTTGCTTATGTCTACAATGCCAACTATATTTTGGGAAGTGTCTGAAATAAAAAAAAGTCATCATCACAACGAGGAGTCTAACTGTAATTTACAAAAGATCGCCCCCGTAGACGCCACGAATAGCCCAAGTAGTAAGTTGCAAGGTGTTGCCCCGCTGAAGTTTCGGATGAGCCTCCTTCTCTCATGAGGCTATGACCCAGAAGACATGCTCGGCGCGACAGGTTCATGAGCGACCCAAAATGCCATCGTCTTGTCTGTTGCCCACGGCTTCAAAATACTAGTGGTTGGGACGGATTCCGTCCCCCTGAAGATGGCATGAGCCCTTAAGATCCATTTCTACAAGTCAAGGTCTGCCCAGCGTTTCAGGAAGCGAACGGATCATTTCTGGCGGAACCTTTAATTGCCTCTACATTATCGCTAAGCAGACGTGTTATTTCGCACACGTCTTGTGCATTGACTAATTAGTAAGAGATCCAGATTTGGATAAATGGACTGATTCAGCTCTGACTATGGCACTCAGGTAGCCGAATACGGAAAAGGTATTATTTTTACCAATAGCAAGGGAGAGCGTTCGAGAGGAACCATCTCAGAATATAGGTTCCCATCCATTAATCATCGCTACTATCGCTACTGCGAGAGAAACATCTGTTCATTTCCGTTTCACAAAGGCGTCATTTCTTATTGAAAAAGGCCATGATGCTGCCCTGAGCCCCCTTGCCACTCGATTTCTTTGACTTCGCGGATGAGCTTGGAGTGGAAGCCAGCGTTGGCTTTTTTATCGGTGGCTGGCCAGTATCGTCTTCCGAAAAGGATTCCCACCCTGGCTCCTGAATCGTAACTGTGAAAGCGCAGACATTAGCTCATTGTGTATGGTCATTTGTCGCTAGTGTGGTCCACATACCCATGTATCCTTGCTCATCTAGAATCCGCTTCTTTTGTACCACTCGGCGCTTGCCTCGACGCCTCCCGTTATCTACACCTGAGATTATTTCAGACGGTGCATCACCTGCAGATATCCCTGGTTTCTGTCCAGCTTCCGCTCCCGCTTCAGGTCCTACTTTCCCCTCTGCTTGTTGATTGACCGCGGATACCTCCTCGACGTCAGACTGTTCAGAATCGTCTTCCTCTTCCATCATGTGCCTTAGTAGTTCCTCTCTTTGTGTACGTGTCTTCGCTTCAGAGCGCGACTGAGATTGAGATTTGATTGGTAAAATGTCAGAGTCATCAGCATCGCCGTCATCGGACAATGCCATGTCTGCGCCATTCTCTTGTTGTGCTGGTTCTGCAGCTTTAATGTGCGACTTTGGAACTGCTTTTGCGAATGATTGAAAAATGCTCCCCGATGCCATTCGGCCTGTTGCTGTCGCTAAACCTGTTTCGCGTGTATTACTTCGCGGTCTGTCATTAGGAGTCGAGCTCTGTAGCGGCAGCTTCTTTGCAGTATCTGCTTGTTCTGCAGAAGACTTCGTGGGCACAATATGCGAGGACGATACAAGACTGATAATGGATTTAGAAGCTCGAAGTCGGACGCTGGGATTGTAAATTGCGCCATGCTTGTCGACAATCGCACTGTCTTTATTTCCACATCTTGGCGATTGAACTTCCTGTGACCAAGAATTTCCCGGAGTTTTTGGTGAAAGTCCATAAATGTGTATCGATGTGACAGATTCGTACGAATTTAGTGCTTCTATCATATGGTCAAAATTGGGTTATCTGACGACAGAGGACTACTTACGTTGCAAACGGTCTTCCCCTGCCAACGTCACGGTACTTTCCTTTGCCACATGAAGCAAATCATCGGTTTGAGACAATGATTCCTTGTTTTCATGCTCGTCTTTCATTAGGTCTGATGGCTCTAATGTTCCGCATATCAAATATGTAGCTCGAATGGTGCTGTTTTTTTGTTGAGACTGATGAAATTGAAAGAGCATGCTGGAAAGTTTCAATGTCCAGAAGTCAAATAATATTACTACTCATGCTATACAATAGACATAAATGGGCGAGAGCCATACCTCTTAGCAGTATTGACGTGAACATTTAGGGATCTGCTTAGGTTGCGATAAGTGATCTGTCTTGGTCAGTATAGAATCTTGGACAGCAATGAGTTGAAGCATACCGGCCGTTGCTCGCTGAGCAGGCGATCAGCGAGAAACTTTTGATGTTCATCCATGAATGCAACTTTTATTATTCATGTTTCAATGTGAAAATTGTTCACCAAACTTGTTTTGAGGAAAGAATTGGTGGGGAAACGCGAACTCTACGTGAGCCGAAGAACGCGAAGTCACGTGACGTGTCGCGCTCAACCCGCTGAAAGGAAAGCCATTTGTGCCAGACGCGAGAATCGACTGCGACGCCTAAATCTCTATGAGAGTCATGGTCGACAGCGAGAGAAAGAGAGAGGGAACAGATATCGACTAATGAAGCAACCTGCATGAAAATCGCATACGCGATTCCCGCCGCCCTCCCCCCCAAAAAAAGGCCCCAAAAAGGCCCAAAAAAGGCAAGCTATTGGCTTCCTGAGTGCGTATCAAGAATCCCGTTTATTCGCGTCTCAAATAGCTACACTACTCTAGTATGTAATCTACACAGCTAATCGCCGTCAAAAATCTCGCCCAAATTTCGATGGACAATGTTCCCGACTCGACAGACTGGCTGGCGACGCCACTCGCCTGTCTAGCTATGGTTGATGCAGCTCTACGTTGTCAAGTCTGCAAAGATTTCTACCAGACCCCCATGATAACGTCGTGCTCACATACTTTTTGCTCTCTTTGCATACGAAGAGCGCTATCGAGCGATGGAAAGTGCCCGCTTTGCCGTGCTCCTGAGCAGGAGCTGAAGTTACGAAGTAACTGGTCTATGGAAGAAACAGTAGAGGCGTTTTCAAAGGCAAGACCGACTGCTTTAACACTAGCCCGCACATTAACCAGTGGTCCTTATTCATCAAAGCGGAAGACTCCCGAATATGATTATTGCGATCCCTCTCTGCCTCAGAGGCACAAGCGAAAACGGACATCAGCGCGGCTAAGTAGCCAGAAGAGGAATGGCAATGGCAATGACGATGACTTGCCCGAAACCTGCCAACATATGGAAGTTATACCAGCGTCTGACGAAGACGAATACAGTGATGGCTCTTCTGACGAGCTTGATCCCAGCAATGGTCTGTTGTGATATTGATGACGTCATTAGCGTGTACTTTGTACTAAATCCTTTCAGTTGATAGTTTTGTTCCTTGTCCCTCATGCCAGAAACAAATGAAAGCCTGGCAGGTCTTTCGGCACTTAGAGGCATGTCCCGGACCTACTGCAGAGTCAGGGTCAAGCGAATTTACAAGCGGCCCCGGCGTCATGCAGCAGCAGCAGCAACAACAACAACAACAAAGACGACAGCGACCGCGAAGGGCTATTGAACGTCTCCCTGCTTTGAATTACTCGATACTAAAGGAACAAGCCTTAAGAAAAAAATTAGCAGAACTGGGTATATCAAACCAGGGACCTCGTACTCTTCTTGAAAAGAGGCATAAAGAATGGATCAATCTCTGGAATGCAAATTCCGACTCCACAGACCCCAAAACCCGAACTCAACTTTTACAGGATCTGGGCATATGGGAGAAGACTCAGGGATACCGAGCATCAGCCGCTGGACAAACCGCATTAAATGTGACGATAATCAAGGACAAAAATTTTGATGGCGCAGCTTGGGCCGCTAGGCACGACTCATCTTTCAAAGATCTCATCGCCAGTGCCCGCAACAGTAGACAAATGACGAACAAATCAGTGGAAAACGAAGACGGAATACAAACGAAGAGTCACCAGCTCGTCCAGGAGGTGGCAGCCCATCCACATCCACAAGAGCGCCTCAAAAATGTCAAGCGAGCAGACGATGGGCCCGTAGGCTTACAAGAGGGCAAGAAGAAACAGGTTGACCTTCCTAGGGCCATTGTACCGCGGGATGATGTTAAAAGTGGAGTTCCGGACGAGCCAACATAATCGGGCTTGAGGGCTGAGCAAGCCGCTCACAGAGAGCCCAATTCGAGTCTGGCATGATCGCTTACATCTATGGTTGAGGATGACATCACATGAAGTTATACTGGATCGTCCCTAGACTAGATGGCAAATAGTCCTGACAGATGGTGTCATAGGCGAGACTTCGCAGCACCATCCGCGTCTCTTCACAATTCGCTGTGGGATTGATTCATATTCAGTGTTCAATCTCAATTAAATCAGCCTGCACTGGCCACTCAGCCCTTCTATGCTGCAAATGCTTTGCTTTTCCATACGCAATGGTCCATTATATCTCGCCCTGACCATGTTCAAGCGAAAGTTGAGCGACTTGTCTCTCCATCGCCGGTGTGATCGATTCCGCTCGATTCGGCACCAA